>CM066031.1:573724240-574924240 GCA_033557465.1 Ichthyophis bannanicus
ATCTGACTCCACACCGGCAGGTTATGCGTTTTGTTTTGGGAGTTTTCGCCTTTTTGGCCTGCTTAGGCAGGGGAACTGTCAAGAAACGGCCGAGGACACCTAAGATTGTCCGCCGCTCCCGCGCATTTCTCTCCTAGGGCTGAAACCGGGAGAGGACGCGGGCTCCGATCGCTCCCCCACCTGATCTTTGCATTGCCTGACCGAAGTAACCGGGTGGCTGTGAGCACGAACTCCCCGAGCCAAACCCGCGCGAAAGACAGCCGCCCAGTTGAAAAAAAAAACTGGCGCGGGAATGAAGAGAGAGAGAGAAGGGAACGCAGCGCGGCCCGTACAGAAAAAAAGAAAAAAATTAAAGTACCTCCTGACACACTGTCGTCGAGAGGAAGAAAACAGCCCCGGAGCCCTGAAAAACCGCTGCCAGGCGGAAGAAGAGTCAGGAGGGAGATGTCATGGAGAAGGACACCAGGAAAATCTGGGGCTCACAGGTCTGGTCCCACACTCATGCCCCAAACCAGAGAAGTGGAGCAGGCTCTGCCTCATACCCTGTATTTGAGCACACCTGTGAGCCAACGTCAAAATCAATAAAAGTCAGCCTGAAAGGCCAGAGTCAGAGTGCCCAAAACACCCAGATAGGGTAAGCACCTGGAGCCCACATGTGGAAACTCTTCCATACAAATAAACCAATAATACAGAAAACTGAAATACCCCCAGACTTTTTGTGGGAAGACCAATCTTCCACACATCCATTCCAGCTGCTTGAGGACATTAAGACTTGCCTTGCTGACTCCTTTCCCGGGGGGGGGGGGGGGGGCTAGGTAAGCGCTCCGGCAACAAGAGACAGTATTCAGTCCCTCAGCCTGCTAAGCAGGAGGGAGATTTTCTTGACCTACTCCATATAGTCTGGACGTGGCCCGGAGACACGATAAGGAAATACAAAACCTTGAAAATGCTTTGTAAGCACAATGCTACCAATGTCTAAACAAAACACAAGATGGGAGGGAATGTAGAATAATTTTATAGGCACTAAACGAGGGGTTAAATATGATTTAGTACTCTCAGACCTGTGGAAGGGAGGCCGCCAGTGGGAGCACTGGATACCTGGGTACAAATTATATCTCCATGATAAGAGTGCAAAACTCCTCCACCAATCTAATCTACTCTATATTAGACAGGTTAATTGAGTCACAAGCATGATTAAAGTGGGTGCAGGAGGGTCAAACAAAATACACCAGTAGAATCTCTAATGGATTTGAAATTACCATTGAAAAAGGGGAAGGTGGATGGTGATGGCAGTGGGGGTTGGTGACTACTACAACCGCCTGGCTAGAATGAACAAAACCAGATGATGAAATGCTCAATTTTTGAAATCAGGGGAAAGCTGAAGGTGTTCAATTAGAGTTACCTGCTAATTGCTGTTCATGTGGATAGGAACTCCAGTTCCAGTCCCGCACCTCTGGGTAGTGTTACAACTCTTCCAGCAGCTTTGGAGACAGAGCATTTTATCTTTGGTAATTAATACAGCTGGGACCTCTATCCCACCAGCTTTAAGTAAGCCGATTAAACAAAGCAGACTCACAGGAGCAACAACTAAGTGGTTGGGGGATTTAAACTGAATACAAGTAATACCTTTCTTAGAATACATTGTAATTACCCTTCCCCCCCCCTCCCCCGGGAGAGATAGGGATTTCCCCCCTCTTAAAAGGAGGGGAGGCTTGCCTATGATTGCACCAGAATAAGACGCGACCGTGTTGAGCATTGGCCCCTCGTGAGCCATCTCCGGTATCCACCCTCTCATTTCACCCCCCCCCCCCCCCCCAATATCCTGGCCTCCCATGAAACCTTTCAGCCACGGTCCCAGGCAACTGGCACTGAGGGAGGGATCCAGGACTGGACTAGAGTTCCTTAACCCTTTCCAGGCCGATCCCAAAACTCTCGGGATCCAAAATTCTGACTAAAATATTCCTATCAAATGGTATATAATACATGACCATAGCAGAAGGAAAATCACTATTAGAACATATTGACTAAGACGGGTACAATTTTCCTGAAATAATGCAAAAATTAAACCGGCTGCAGAGTGTGGATTAAAAATTTAAAGTAGGCCTTCAAAGGGTTAAGGGACAGCATTTAGCAGTTAAGTCTAGTTTTCACTTACCTTATTGTCCCCTCCAGTCCAGTCCTGCAACTCTGAAATGTAACAGCAGCAGTTTACTTTATCAGGTGGGGCCTTTCAGACCTGCATGAAGAATCGCCGACCCAAAACAGGCATCATTTTCTGCCTGAATGTCTCGTAAATGCTTAGTAAAGGTGTGAAGCGTTGACCAGTTGCCGCCTTGCAATCTCCAGCAGCAGCACCAAATACTCCACCCACGAGGCCACCTGTGCACTCGTGGAATGCAAATGCAACCCCACCGGCACTGGCATCAACTTTTAGGACATAAGCCGAAACAATCGCCTCCTTGATACCTCTCGAAATGGAGGCTTTTGTAGCTGCCTTCCCTCTGCATGGAACACCAAACAGAATGAATAAGCGATCCGACCTGTAGAAGGTTGCAGTTCTCTTGAGGTAACGCCTCAGGACATGGACATCCAGAAGGACTAACTGAGGTGCAGCGGAAGGACCTTTCGAGGTTCCCCAGGACTGGCAAGGAGATTGCCTGATTCAAGTGAAAGGTTGAAAGTACCTTGGGAAAGAAAGGTGGTTCTATGGCCGGTGCCATCCTATCATTTGAGGAGGAGAGAAAAGGCCTGAAGCTCTGAAAATCCTACACATTGAACAGATGGCTACAAGAAAAACCACCTTGAGGGTTAAGTCCTTTATGGAAGCCCTGTTCAGAGGTTCAAAAGGCTCACCCACTAAAGCTGATAACACTAAACTGAGATCCCAAGGGGGCACCACTGACTGCCGTTGAGGCCTCAGAAGCGTCACTGCCCTCCAGAAAATGCACCATGTCCGAGTGCGATCCTGGGGATATACCCTGAACCTTTCCGCAATAGCAGGAAAATCGCTGCCAGCTGTACTTTTAAAGGAGCTAGCAGCTAGCCCCTTTTCAAACCCTGCCTGCAGAAAAGCCAAAAAGCACAGTTACTTACCTGTAACAGGTGATCTCTGGGAACAGCAGGAATTAGTCCTCACATATGGGTACGTCTGGTACCGACTGAGCCCGCGCGGGAACACTCCCCAGCTTCACAAAAAGGAAAGCTTTTGGGAGCATCCCACAGGGCCTGCGCGCTGCCTTCCCGCCTTTCCTAACCAACTCTCCTCAGTTCGAGTTTAAAGCTGAGACAATAGAGAGAGAGGAAAGGAAAGACAGAGAGATACAACTCCTAGGGGAGGTGGGAGGTTGTGAGGACTAATTCCTGCTGTTCCCAGAGATCACCTGTTACAGGTAAGTAACTGTGCTATCTCCAGGAACAAGCAGAAATGAGTCCTCACATATGGGGACTCCCTAGCTTAGAGGCCTGGGAGATTCCCAAGGGTATGAGACCCTGAAGGGTTCCTCGTCTTCCTATGGATCTCAGGCATCCATTCAGGGAAGGAGGAAAGGAGTTGTTCAAGAATGGAACAGGTGTCTGAGGACAGCCTGACCAAACAAGGCATCCCGGCGGGAGTCCTTGTCCAAACAGTAATGGGCTGTGAAGGTATGAACCGAGGCCCAGGTGGCTGCTCGACAGATATGGTCGATGGACACAGAATGAAGATGAGCCATAGAGGTGGCCATGGCCCTCACATTGTGAGCTGTGACATGGCCCTCCAGAGAAAGGTTCTTACTCTGGTAAGCAAAAGAAATACACTGAGCAATCCAATTGGACAGTGTTCTTTTAGAGACTGGAAGTCCTAAATGAGAAGGATCAAAAGCAACAAAAAGCTGGGAAGACTTTCTATGTTGCTGTGTCCTGTGTAAGTAAAAAGCAAGAGCTCTTTTACAATCTAGAGTATGAAGGTTCCCCTCTGCATTGGATGCATGAGGAGCTGGAAAAAAGACAGGTAAATATACCTCTTGATTAAGATGAAAAGGTGAGACCACTTTAGGCATAAAGTGAGGATTTGTCCTAAGGACTACCTTATCATGATGGAACCTTGTATAAGGTGGGTTAGCCACTAAGGCCTGCAGTTCACTGATGCGGCGAGCAGAAGTGATTGCAATAAGGAAAATAACCTTCCAGGAAAGAAATTTCAAGGAGGTAGTGGCTAAGGGTTCAAAAGGTGGCTTCATAAGCTCACCAAGAACCAAGTTTAAGTCCCATGCCACCGGAGGAGGTCGAATGGGAGGTTTAGTTAAAGTTAGGCCTCTCATGAATCTTGCAATAAGAGGATGAGAGGAAATAGGTTGTCCATTGAGAGGCTTAAGGGATGCTGCAATAGCACTCAAATGGACCCTGTGATAAGGAAGCTTATCATAGCTCAGGAAGGAGCTATTGAAAAGGTGAAGTGACTCTGAACAAGCAACCTGTCAGTTCTGGTAGAAATAAGAAAACAGAATTTTTCCATAAAAGACTACCAGTCCCAGAATGCACCAGGTTTCCAACAGTCATTAGAGGAGCTGAAGTGGGGAAACGTCTGTTCAATCAGGAGGGCTATGAGGTAATCCCTAAGCACTCATCTCAAAGGGCAGGGCCTGATTCAGCACAGCTGCGCTGTGCTAGGGTGGAGTACTCATCTAAGCTGAATAAAGGTAGAGTTTATTCTACAGACAATTATCCTCAGTTTCATCTGGGAGATCCTCAGAATCAGCTTGGAGATCCTCAGCTTGGACGTCTTCATCATCTGGAGGATCATCAGAAGCAGAAGCCGGAGCGGACAGACAGAGGGCAAGAAACCCTTTGGAAGAAAGAGGAGAAAAGCATTTGGGAGGTCTAAAGGAGTCCAGAGCAGTACGTATACTGGAGACATTCAAAAGGCCAGCATACACCATTGGACTGGGGAAAACCAGAGGAGTGGTGCTGCAGAGCTAGGAATCTCCAGACGGTACCTGTGAGGGAGACGGCTGCACTTGGAAGGGACCCTAGGACCCGTGCCAGAAGGTATGTGAAGAGAGATCCAGTGTCCAGGGATCTGGATTGGAAGGCTGGACATAAGAACTGGACTACATACTGGCCAAGCTATTTAGAGAGGAACTCCAACAGCAATGGAAGCTCAGGTATGAACACTGATCTATGCCCTAGCTATACCCTTGAAAGACAGCAGGGAAACAAGTATTCTCCTGAGAGTGCTCCATTGAGAAATTCCTCTGTACCAATCCATGATATTGAACCCATGATTGTTGAGGAAGGGGGAGGGGTTGCAGATGCAGGCTGTGAATACATGGATTGCTCTTTGTCTAAACTCCTTTGGTAATTTACTGTTACAAAGTACAACAACCATCACAAAGAAATACAAACTTGTTCTTTAATCTACTCAGAAAAGCTCCCGAGTAGGATTTGAGCCACGCAGTAGAATGTAAGCCATCTTTGGGTTTTCAGCTGGGTAACTTCTAGCAATTGAGCCTTACCTAATTGCTTGTGAGCTCTGAGGGAATCACTTCTGAGTCTATGTGTGAAGATATAAGAAGTTAACCTGAAAAGAACAGTTTTCCCTACTTTGTGGGTTTTGTTTGTTGATTGAGGCACTGCTAAGAAAATATTAGCTAAAGCCTACAGAAAAGACCATTCTGTTACCATCCTGGTCTTTATTCTTTTGCTTTGATTGTCTGACAAGTTCAGCTGTTTTCCTGATTTTGTTTTTCTAACACTGAAAGCAAGTATCCTGTTTTATGTGCTACCAAGCATATCTGTGTTGGTAGAAAAAACACAATAAATAAATATAGTATTGGCTTAACACTCAAGCACAACTAATTATTGTGAACGGCTGTGTCTGGTGTGAATGGACTACATTTTCCCACAATCCCTTGCAAATCATATTAATATATGCCTTTGCCAAGACTGTGAACATTCTCACCCAGGCACCCGTCTGACAACCCTTACTGAATTCGTTTTAAGGCCTGCATTGGAGAGATGCAGGAGATATTCCAATAGAGAATTCACAGGAAGTGCCAGAGGGTCAAGACCCTTTTGAGCACACCAAATGGAAAATCTTTTCCACTTAAAAGCATAGGAACGCCTAGTGGAAGGTTTTCTGGAAGCATGGAGGATATCCTTCACTTGCTGAGAAAGATTGAAGTCTTGAAGGTCTAGGCCTTCAGTAACCAAGCTCTGAGGGGAAGGGACTTGGGATTTGGATGCCACAAAGTCCCTTCCTCCTGGGACAGAAGGTCTGGTGCAGCTCCCAAGTCCAGGGAGGGGGCTTGGGAGAGATGCAGAAGTAGAGGGTACCACACGTGGCGTGGCCAGCGTGGAGCTATGAGGATCATAGATCCTTGATCCCTCTGGAGTTTGAACAGAGTCTTGGGAATCAAAGGAATGGGTGGAAAGGCATACAGGAAGCCCTGACCCCAATGAAGGAGGAAGGCATCCTTGGCCTGAGCTCCCTGACAAGGAATTCTGGAACAGAACCGGGGAAGTTTGGCATTCCACGGACTTGCAAAGAGGTCTATGTCCGGGGTTCCCCATTCCTGGAAGATTCTGAGAACCTGATCCATGTGCAGGGACCATTCATGTGGAAGCAGAACTCGACTGGAGTCTGTCTGCCCAAGAGATTTGGATTCCTGGGAGGTATACTGCCAGGAGATGGATTTGATGCTCTCTGGCAAAGGCCCATAATCTTAGAGCTTCGTTGCAAAGGCGACAGAGAGCCAGTTCCTCCTTGCTTGTTTATGTAAAACATGGCTACTTGTTTGTCCGTATGAATGAGGACTGTCTTGTAGCTGAGGAGGGTATGAAAGACCTTGAGAGCTAGGAACACTGCTCGAAGTTCCAAGTGGTTGATATGAAGAGAGGTCTCCTGTGGGGACCAAGTGCCTTGGGTGGAGAGGTCTTGTAGATGAGCTCCCCAACCTGTTTGGGAGGCATCTGTTGTGAGGGTTGCTTGGGGCAATAAAGGTTGTAAGGGGGACCCCAGCAACAGATTTTGAGTGGACATCCACCATTGGAGAGACCAAGAGACGTTTGGAGGTTGCTATTTGGTCTGAGAGAGCTCCTGAAGCTTGAGTCCACTGGGTGGACAAAGTCCATTGAGCTGCTCTCATGTGTAGGCGAGCATAGGGTACCACATGTACTGTGGAAGCCATATGGCCTAGCAGCTGTAGCATCTCCCTGGCAGTTAAGTGGCTCTTTGACTGAATCTGGGAGGCTAACTGCACTAGACGTTGACAACGGGCCTGAGGGAGGTAGGCCCTTGCAGAAGTGGTGTCCAACCAGGCCCCTATAAATTCCAGGGACTGAGTAGGGGTGAGCTGGGACTTTGGGAGGTTTACCTCAAATCCCAGGTATTGCAGAATGCGCCTGGTGCGGTACAGGGAGATCTGAGCCTCCGACTGGGTTGGAGCTCGGATGAGCCAGTCGTCCAGATATGGGAAGACAAATATTCCCAGAGTGCGTAGAAATGCAGCAACTATTGCCATGCATTTGGTGAACACTCTTGGAGCAGAGGCTAGACAGAAAGGAAGCACTCTATATTGGTAATGTTTTCCCTGGAACAGAAAATGTAGGAATTTTCTGTGAGATGGATGGATAAGGACATGAGTGTACGCATCCTTGAGATCTAGAGAACAAAGCCAATCCTGACTCTGCAGGTATGGAAGGAGAGTGCCTAGAAAAAGCAGATTGAACTTCTCCTTGCATAGGAATTTGTTCAATTCTCTGAGATCTAGAATGGGTCTGTATCCCCCTGTTTTCTTTGGAATAAGAAAATAGGGGGAGTAAAACCCTGACCCCTGTTGAAGAAGAGTAACTTCTTCTATGGCCCTCTGGGCCAGAAGGGTAGTCACCTCCTGATCCAGAAGGTCGAGGAGAGATGTGGGAGAATTGAAGTGTCTCACCATGGTGTAGGGAGGAAGGTCTGAGAAATGAAGTTTGTAGCCCTCTCTTATGATGGAGAGGGTCCACTGCTCTGATGTGATTTGCTCCCATCTGAGAGCAAAATGAGCTAACCTTCCTGGAATGGTGAGAGGTTCTGGCTGTTGTAGAGCCAGAAAGGTTAAGTTCTCTAGTATCAAGTCAAAAACCCTGAGGGGGTTGGGACTGTTGAGTTGTGGCAGCCCCTGCAGGTTTAGGCCTGGCCTGTTTAGGTTTCTGACACGTAGTAGCAAAGCGACCTGTAGAAGATTGTTGGCCAAAAGTGGAAGGAAATCTGCTTCTTTTGTAAAAAGGCTTTTTGAAAGGTTTTTTCTTGGCTGGAATGGAGGTTGACTTGGAAAGTCTATCCAGAGCAGACTTCTCTGCATCCATTTGAGTGGCTTTTATTTGCCACTCTTTGCCAAAGAGATTTTCACCCGTACAGGGCAGATTTCCTAAGCCATCCTGAACCCAGGGTTCTAGATCAGAAGCCTGGAGCCAAGCAATTCTGCGAGCAGCTTTGGCAATGCCTGAGGCTCTGCTGGCACCTTCAAAGGAGTCAAAGACTGCCCTGTTGGAAAACTCTGAAATGTCTTGAGTATGCTTAAGCCAAAGGAGGAACTCATCCCTTCTATCCTCTGGAATAAAAGGGAGAAAGTAGTGCAGCTTTTGTGCAACTTCCTTTAGAAACATACCCATATAAAGGCTATATGAGTTGATTCTGGTAATAAGCATGCTGGCATGGAAGATTTTCCTACCAAAAGCATCCAAGGACCTGCATTCTCTTCCTGGAGGAGCAGAAGAGTGTCTTTTGGTACTCTTTATCCTTTTCATAGCTGACTGCACCACAATGGAGTGGTGAGGAAGCTGAGTTTTCTGAAATCCAGGACAAGGAGGGACACGGTACATAGTGTCCAATCTGCGAGAATGAGGAGAAAGGGTGAGAGGAGTCTCCCATAAGTCAATCATATGTTCATGAAGAATTTCATGAATTGGCAAGGTGACTGCCTCTCTGGGAGCCTTAGAGTATCCTAAAATATCTAATTTTTTTGCTCTAGGCTCTGCTTCAGAGGTTACTGAAATAGAGAGTCCTTTAGCCACTTCTATTATGAAGTCTTGAAAGGACAAATCCTCTGGAGGAGACATTCTCCTTTTTGGAGAAGTAGGCTCCTCAGGAAGGGTAATGCATACTTCAGGAGACTCATTTGATGAATCAGAATCAGAGGAATCGAAGTATCGTCTGTCCCCTTCCAACGATCGATATGCGTATCGATCGGTACAGACATCGGGCGTCCCCGGTACCGGATCGGTACCGAGAAATAGCCCTGGACAAGGAGCCGGAGTCGGTATCTTGGCCGATGTCGATGTAGTCGGTACCGGTATCGGCGCTGGTACCTGTACCGGTGCCGGTACCGACAACGGGACTCGCTGCGGTACCGTCGGCGTCACAGCTTTAATAAAAGCCATTATAGCCTGCTGCATGGATTGAACAGTGTGATCCATGGACGCCACGACTGCCTGGATGTCGGTACCGGGAGAAAGTGCCGGTACCCCAGAGCAGTCTAACAGGTGATCGGTCGAGGCCGTGCCATCGATGTCAACCTTTAACCCCATAGGAGGAGCTTTGGAAGCCGGAGCTTCCCGCCGGGGTTGTTTGGCTGGGGTAGGATCCTCGAGGGCAAGCCCGGAGGCATCTCGATGCTTAGAGGGAGATTTGCCCTTCGAGGACCTGCTAGGATTATGTTTGGTTACCTGAGACCCATCAGGAGAGGAAGACCTGGAAGATGTCGATGCCACCGCCGGTGCATCCGTGGGAAACAGCACATGGAGCTTGGCTGCTCGGTTCTGTAACCCTCGTTTAGACAGAGAGCAGGACTGGCAATCCGGAATGGAGTGTTCAGGACCCAAACATTTAAGACACCATTCATGGGTATCTGTTACAGAAATTGTACCGCTACACTTAGTGCATTTTTTGAACCCGGAGGCTGGTTTTTCCATGAGGGAAAAATTTCTTGTGGGCCTGGAGGCCTAAGAAGAAAAATACACCGTGAGGAAAAAATATATTTTTTTTAGAAAGAAAAGAAAAGAAAAGACCGGCGGTACCCGTCCGGCGTCGGGGAAGACAGACACGCGACCAAAGAAATAAATTAAAATAAAGAACTTCTTCATCGGTGACAGGAACACGACCTACTGGCTCCGCGGAAAAGAAGAACTGAGGAGAGTTGGTTAGGAAAGGCGGGAAGGCAGCACGCAGGCGCTGTGAGATGCTCCCAAAATCTTTCCTTTTTGGGAAGCTGGGGAGCGTTCCTGCGCAGGCTCCGTCAGTACCGACGTACCCATATGTGAGGACTCATTCCTGCTTGTTCCGGGGGAGCGTTCCCGCGCAGGCTCCGTCAGTACCGACGTACCCATATGTGAGGACTCATTCCTGCTTGTTCCTGGAGATAGAGTAGTTACTTATCTGAAACAGGAGTTCTACAGGAGCAGCAGAAATCAGTACTCACATATGGGTGACGTCGGCGGAGCCCACATGCGGAGCATTTCCCCCGCTTTCAAAGAAAGCCTTTGGGAATGCGGGCACGCATGCACGGTCCCCTTCCCGCCCAAAGGTGCCATCTTGCTCAGTCTAATGACATAGCTAAAAGACAGCACAAAAAGAAAATGTACTACATACAACTGCAACTCCAAGGGGAGGAGGGAGGGTCGTGAGAACTGATTCCTGCTGCTCCTGGAGAACACCTGTTACAGGTGAGTAAAGCACAGTTACTTACCTGAAACAGGTGATCTCTGGGAACAGCAGGAATAAGTCTTCACATATGGGTACGTCGGTACCGACGGAGCCTGCAAGGGAACGCTCCCCAGCTTCCCAAAAAGGAAAGCTTTTGGGAGCATCCCCCAGCGCCTGCGCGCTGCCTTCCCGCCTTTCCTAACCATCGCTCCTCAGTTCGAGTTTAAAGCTGAGACAATAGAGAGAGAGAGGAAAGTAAAGATAGAAAAAGAGATACAACTCCTAGGGGAGGTGGGAGGGTTGTGAAGACTTATTCCTGCTGTTCCCAGAGATCACCTGTTACAGGTAAGTAACTGTGCTATCTCCAGGAACAAGCAGGAATGAGTCTTCACATATGGGGACTCCCTAGCTAAGATGCCTGGGAGATCCCCAGGGATATGAGACCCTGGGAAGGGGTCTACTTCCTCCTATGGATCTCAGGCATCCATCCAGGGAAGGAGGGTAGGAGTTGTTTAAGAATGGAACAGGTGTTTGAAGACAGCTTGACCAAACAAGGCATCCCGGCGGGAGTCCTTGTCCAAGCAGTAATGGGCTGTGAAGGTATGAACCGAGGTCCAGGTGGCTGCTCGACAGATATGGTCGATGGATACAGAATTTAGATGAGCCATAGAGGTGGCCATGGCCCTCACATTATGAGCTGTGACATGGCTCTCCAGAGAAAAGTTCTTACTCTGGTAGGCGAAAGAAATACACTGAGCAATCCAATTGGACAGTGTTCTCTTAGAGACTGGAAGTCCCAAATGAGAAGGATCAAAAGCAACAAAAAGCTGGGAAGACTTTCTATGTTGCTGTGTCCTTTGTAAGTAAAAAGCAAGAGCTCTTTTACAATCCAGAGTATGAAGATTCTTCTCTGCATTGGATGCATGAGGAGCTGGAAAAAAGACAGGTAAATATACCTCTTGATTAAGATGAATGGTGTGACCACTTTAGGCATAAAGTGTGGATTTGTCCAAAGGACTACCTTATCATGATGGAACCTATAAGGTGGATTAGCCACTAATGCCTGCAGTTCACTGATGCGGCGAGCTGAAGTGACTGCAATGAGGAAAATAAACTTCCAGGAAAGAAACTTCAAGGAGGTAGTGGCTAAGGGTTCAAAAGGTGGCTTCATAAGCTGACCAAGAACCAAATTTAAGTCCCATGCCACCGGAGGCGGCCTAATGGGAGGTTTAGTTAAAGTTAGGCCTCTCATGAATCTTGCAATGAGAGGATGAGAGGAAATAGGTTGTCCATTGATGGGCTTAAGGGATGCTGCAATAGCACTCAAATGGACTCTTACTGAATTCGTTTTAAGGCCTGCATTGGAAAGATGCAGGAGATAGTCTAAGAGAGAATTTAAAGGTAGTGCTAGAGGGTCAAGACCCTTTTCAGCACACCAAATGGAAAATCTCTTCCATTTAAAAGCATAAGAACGACTGGTGGAAGGTTTTCTGGAAGCATGGAGGATATCCTTCACTTGTTGAGAAAGATTCCAGTCTTGAAGGTCTAGGCCTTCAGTAACCAAGCTCTGAGGTGTAGGGACTTGGGGTTTGGGTGCCACAAAGTCCCTTCCTCCTGGGACAGAAGGTCTGGAGCAGCTCCCAAGTTCAGGGAGGGGGCTTGGGAGAGATGTAGAAGTAGAGGGTACCACACTTGGCGTGGCCAGCGTGGAGCTATGAGGATCATAGATCCTTGATCCCTCTGGAGTTTGAACAGAGTCTTGGGAATCAAGAGAATGGGTGGAAATGCATACAGGAAGCCCTGACCCCAATGAAGGAGGAAGGCATTCTTGGCCTGAACTCCCTGACACGGAATTCTGGAACAGAACCGGGGAAGTTTGGCATTCCATGGACTTGCAAAGAGGTCTATGTCCGGGGTTCCCCATTCTTGGAAGATTCTGAGTACCTGATCCATGTGCAGGGACCATTCGTGTGGAAGCAGAACTCGACTGAGTCTGTCTGCCCAAGAGTTTTGGATTCCTGGGAGATATACTGCCAGGAGATGGATGTGATGCTCTCTGGCGAAGGCCCACAATCTTAAAGCTTCATTGCAAAGCGACAGAGCCAGTTCCTCCTTGTTTGTTTATGTAAAACATGGCTACCTGATTGTCCGTATGAATGAGGACTGTCTTGTAGCTGAGGAGGGTATGAAAGACCTTGAGAGCTAGAAAAACTGCTCGAAGCTCCAAGTGGTTGATATGAAGAGAGGTCTCCTGTGGGGACCAAGTGCCTTGAGTGGAGAGGTCCTGTAGATGGGCTCCCCAACCTGTTTGGGAGGCATCTGTTGTGAGGGTTGCTTGGGGCAACAACTGTTGGAAGGGGGACCCCAGCAACAAATTTTGAGTGGACATCCACCATTGGAGAGACCAAAAGAGACGTTTGGTGGTTGCTATTTGGTCTGAGAGAGCTCCTGAAGCTTGAGTCCACTGGGTGGACAAAGTCCATTCTGCTGCTCTCATGTGTAGGCGAGCACAGGGTACCACATGCACTGTGGAAGCCATGTGGCCTAGCAGTTGTAGCATCTCCCGGGTAGTTAAGTGGCTCTTTGACTGAATCTGGGAGGCTAACTGCACTAGACCTTGGCAACGGGCCTGAGGAAGGTAGGCCCTTGCAGTAGTGGTATCCAACCAGGCCCCTATGAATTCCAGGGACTGAGTAGGGGTGAGCTGAGACTTTGGGAGGTTTACCACAAGTCCCAGATACTGCAAAATGCGCCTTGTGCGGTCCAGAGAAATCTGGGCCTCTGACTGAGATGGAGCTCGGATGAGCCAGTCGTCCAGGTATGGGAAGACAAATATTCCCAGAATGCGTAGAAATGCAGCAACTATTGCCATGCATTTGGTGAACACTCTTGGAGCAGAGGCCAGACCGAAAGGAAGGACTCTGTATTGGTAATGTTTTCCTTGGAAAAGAAACCGTAGGAATCTTCTGTGAGAGGGATGGATGAGGACATGTGTGTACGCATCCTTGAGATCTAGAGAACAAAGCCAATCCTGACTTTGAAGGTATGGAAGGAGAGTGCCCAGAGAAAGCACAGTTACTTACCTGTAACAGGTGATCTCTGGGAACAGCAGGAATTAGTCCTCACATATGGGTACGTCGGTACCGACGGAGCCTGCACGGGAATGCTCCCAGCATCCAATCAGAAAGCTTTTGGGAGCATCCCTTGTGCCTGCGCACTGCCTTCCCGCCTTTTCCACTGCCTCTCCTCAGTTGAGTTTCATAGCTGAGACAAAAGGAGAGAAAGAGGAAAGGAAGATAGAAAGATAGATACAACTCCTAGGGGAGGTGGGTGGATTGTGAAGACTTATTCCTGCTGTTCCCAGAGATCACCTGTTACAGGTAAATAATGTGCTATCTCCCAGAACAAGCAGTAATGAGTCTTCACATATGGGAACTCCCAAGCTAAGATGCCTGGAGCCCTAACATGTTGAAGATTGAAAACATGCTACACCTCATATGGCCAGGCATCCTGAGGATGGAGGGCAGGAGTTGAAAAGAGAGGAGCTGCTGAAAAAACAGCTAAGCTAAGAAAGGACTACCCGGAAGGAGTCCATGTATGTATGATCATTATCAAAAGATATATTGAAATGAACAATCACCATAATACTGGAATGAACAATCACCATATGATGCTCACCTACTGGATTGCAGGAAGTAGAGAGGCTGATGGAGTCTACTGGGGATCCAGTAGAAGAATGTTCAAGGTGACCTCACTGGAGTGAAGGCGGAGGTCCACATCTGGAAGTGAGAGGTGACCCCAGGATTTAATTGGGGTAACACAAACACGGCAGGTCTTCAGTGGAAAGCTTCATGGAAAGCTGAAAACTCTTTTGACTACAGAAGTATTCAGAGGTAGGAGCAAAAAGAGAGGAAGACTGACCGATCTGGACAAACAGACCTAGTCCTTGAGGGAGGAAAGGGTATGGGAAGAACCCCATACTCCCAAGAAAGGACAGATGTTTGAGGAATTGAATCTGAAATCCACTGAAGATCCACCATGTCTTTCCTAACTGGTGAGAGGTAGGAAGGCATTGGGGCATGGAGCTTCAGGGATACGTAAACCTAGGATATGGTAGGGCTGTCAGTTCCACAGCAGTGGTTGTGTGCAAAATATCCGAAACATACTGAGGAACAGTATGAAGCTGTGCAAGCCCACTGTCAGAAACATACAGGAAGGTAAAGACCTTTATGAGCATAGACAGTCAGGAGATAAGTATGGAAATACATATCTACCTAGAATAAGTATCTGGACAGATACACACATATGTAGAGATATGTGTGTGTGTGTGTATATATATATATATATATATATATATATATATATATATATATATATATAAATATATAAGATCTAAAGGGCATAGCATATGCACACTTAGCTGACAGATACATCTACAGAGAGATTGGAGATGGAGATGGAGATGGAGATGGAGATGGAGATGGAGATGGAGATGGAGATAGATATCGATATATAGACCTGAATATAAAGGTCTAAATATAGATGCCTGCAATAAGCAGACAGAGTTATGCATATCAGGAATTTCACTTGGAGATGTGAATGGAAAAGATTCATCTATGATCAATGAGTTGAATTCTACTTGATAAGATATCTAGCGAATCTATTCCCCCAGGAATGATGATAAAGGAATGCTATCCAGTGAATTACCAGGATGGTTATGTGAAAAAAGAGAGGATAATATTAGTCTGTAAACAGCAAGTCCGAAGTCCTGTGGAACTCCAGCATGGTAAAAGGACAGAAACACATAAAATGAGATACTAGGTTGACCTACGTGAGGGACAAAGGAGGTATCAGGCGTTTTTCAGAGTAATACGTGCTGTCCTTGAAGTATTAGGATACCATGAGGACAAGCTGTAAGAAAAAAAAAAAAAAAAAAAGAGTATTCCCTGAGGAATGGGATAACTCTCAGACTTTCATGTGGAGAAGGCTTATGTCCTCCTCCATCTTTTTTTTTTTTTTTTTAAAAGAAGATAGCAGGGTATGAAGAACCCTCACAGTCATAGGGGATGACTGAGGAAGCATTTTTCAACCATGATGGATAGTCATTCGAGGAACTCTATGCTCTCTAGCAAGGGCCCATAGTGGAAAGCTTCTCAGTAGGATCGGAGAGAGCATTATGCAGGAGAACTGGGATATAGAACTGGCTGATGGAGAAAACTGACAGCCACGTCCATTACGTGCCAAACCCAGAGATTGGAGATGGCAAGGGTAAAAGATAGTGTAAGAAGCCTGTAGTGAAAAAGATTATCCAAGAAAGATGTAGAAAACTGTCTTGGAATCACTACTAAGGCCAGACAGGAGTGGTGGAAGACAAGACTGGGACTTGTGGAAAAGTACCAGTAGTCAAGCACTGGAACTCCTGCATGGGCAGCTACTGAAAAGGACAACAGAGAGAGTCGGTCTGTGTCAAACAGAGAGAACAGACTGAACAAAGAGAGCAAGCTGTCTCTGTCTGTAGAGCTGCCCAGATAAAGAAAGGAGTTTATTCAGGAGAAGAAACTCTACAGAGAAAAGAAAGACAAGAAAAGTCTTTCAATGGTAAGGTACCACTCTTACAGGGAAACCCTGGAGAAGAGGGCAGAGATAGAAGCTGAAGAAGGACTTACCACATGGTAAGTCCATGGAAAGAAAAAATTCATGCTGGTACAGAGAAACTATCATGTGATAGTTGCTAAACCTCTCTTCTAGTCAGGAAGAGATGGAAAACTCTGTAACTTATAGACATGAATAACCTGACAGTTCAGCATAGTGAAGAGTAAATGGATTTCCTGAGAATAGGAATCCATGAGCAGAGTTTTGAATGGAAAAAACAGTGAAAAACTTCTGCTGAAAAGAAATTAACTGTAGTTATAAAAAGATTAATCAGAAACCTATGGTTACTGTGTTTATTCAGCCTGGCTAGAGTTTGGATTCTTCAGACCAGGGCGAGACTTCCCCTGCTTGGGAACATCGGAATGATGGGCAGGTGAAGAGGAAAACCTCTTTCTTTTAGGGAAAGGTGGTCTGGAAGGGCATTTTCTACCTGCTGAGGAAGGAGAGGGCGTAAGATGGCCCTCAGAAACAGGAAAGTCAGTGGAGCAATGAGCAACCTGACGTAAGGACTCCTTATCGAAGAGATTGTCTCCAGAACAAGGAGTATTACCCAGCCTTTGTTGTGCCCATCTATTCAAGTCAGATGCTTGGAGCCAGGGTTTACGACGTGATCCTATGGCTATAGCAGAAGTTCTGCTAACAGACTCAAAAGAGTCTAGGGAAGCACGAGAAAGAAACCAAGAGATATTTTGGCTATGACTAAGAAGTAAGGAATAGTCTGCAGCCTTGGGCTCTGATAGAAAAGGAGTCAAAAAAGAATTTCTTTGTGACCTCCTGAAGGGATAGACTCATATAGAAAATATATATGAGAATCCTTGTTGCCAGCATAGATGTTTGGAAGGTTTGACGTCCAAAGGCATCCAGTGTTCTAGATGCACGCCCTGGCAGGAAAGAAGAATGTTTTTTCTTGCTTTTTACCTTCCTCATTGCTGATTCCACTACAATGGAATGATGGGGAAGTTGAGGCTTTTGAAATCCTGGAGAGGGGGGGCACCTGATACAGAAGATCAGTTGCTGTAGGAGGTGAAGAAACCCTTAAAGGTTTTTCCCATACCCTCAGAAGAAGATTCTGCAAAGAGTGATGTAAAGGAAGCATTATATTTTCCTTTCCTGCAGAAAAACCCTGAGAAGACTCATAGCCAGGGATAGGAATATTAAGGAAGGTTGCCATGTCAAGGAGAAATGTCTGAAAAGAAGGATCTCCGATGGGAACCATCCCTGGACAGGCTAAATTTGAAAAGGTAGCCTGGGCACCGGAGGATGTACCTGTCCGGTGTAGAACAGGATTTGTAATAGATGGACACTGGAACTGGCAATTAAGAGTTGAGACAGTCAGTAGTGCATCATCCATGCCAGGTATTGACTCCAAACTAGGTATAGAGAGGAGCGATCCAGTGTGAAAAAAGCATGGAAGGAGCTGGTTCCGATGATACTGTAGGTACCGGCATCGATACCGATACCGGTAGTTGCGCCGGCATCGAAGGCAAAACCGACACCGAAGCAGTCATCGGAGGCAGCTCAAGCAGTACCGAGGTAACTAAAACCCGTTGGTGATTATCCTCGGTACCCGTGCATGCGGAATCGGTAAACATCGGTTCCGAGACACGTCGGTACCCAGTCATCTAGACTAGATATCGATTCCAGACTCGGCATCGAAGGGAGCGAGTCTATCGATGCATGTCTCGAAGGTACCGACGTCGGTGATGGTATCGGCGATTTTGCCGATACAGGAAAGTCAATCTGGGTCGTATCGTTCGGTCCTGAAGGTACCGAGGACATCAGATGACGTTTCCTGGTGAAGAGTAGATCACTCAACACCGGAGCCGATGCCGGGGTATTGGTACCGCTGGAAGCGGATGCCACCACCGAGCATGGCTCAGATACAGGAAAGTCAATCTGGGTCGTATCGATCGGTCCCGAAGGTACTGAGGACGCCCAATGACAATCCCTGGTGAAGAGTGGATCACTCAACACCGGTGCCGATGCCGGGGTATAGGTACCGCTCGAAGCGGATGCCACCACCGAGCATGGCTCAGGTATGTTCTGTGAGGGGTGAGCCCCAGAAACAACCTGAAACCCCTGAAATGCTTTGGAGCCCGGAGACTCCCGCCGGGGTTTTAATGCCAATGGGGTCTTGAGGGCAAGGCCAGAGCCGTCATCATGCTTGGCATGAGACCTACCACTCAAGAATTGGCTAGTCTTAACAGACTGTTTGTGGTTTACCTGATCCTGTAGAGAAGAAAAAACCGGTGCCCGCACTTCGGGAGGGAAAACGGTATCGAGGGAAACTCGAAAGAGGGAAGTTCTTCTCACAGTTTTGCAGCCTGATTGTTCAGGGGAAAAAGGGTCAGGACCCAAACAGGTTAGACACCAGGCATTGGAGTCTAAAAAGAAAACTGTGCTTCCACAGTGAAGGCACGTCTTAGGAGAAGAAGGCTCCATGATGGAGAGGCCCTGCAGGCCCAAAAAATTCAAGACAGAAACTGAGGGAAATATTTCCCTGAATTTAAGAAAAAATGCACAGGCGGTACCGGTGGCGGCGGGAGAAACAGCCGCGACCACAAGAAAACAAGAAATAAAGAATTTGAAGAAAAATGTTTCTGCGGTGACAGGAGGATGTCCTGCCGGCTCCGCGGAAAAACGATAACTGAGGAGAGGCAGTGGAAAAGGTGGGAAGGCAGTGCGCAGGCACGAGGGATGCTCCCCAAAGCTTTCTGATTGGATGCTGGGGAGCTTTCCCGCACGGGCTCCGTCGGTACCGACGTACCCATATGTGAGGACTTATTCCTGCTTGTTCCTGGAGATAGCATCTTGAACTTCTCCTTGCATAGAAATTTGTTCAATTCCCTGAGATCTAAGATGGGTCTGTATCCCCCTGTTTTCTTTGGAATGAGAAAATAGGGGGAGTAGAACCCTGACCCTTGTTGAAGAAGAGGAACTTCTTCTATTGCCCCTTGGGCAAGAAGGGTAGCTACCTCTTGACCTAGAAGGTCGAGAAGAGATGTGGGAGAATTGAAGTGTCTCACCATGGTGTGGGGAGGAAGGTCTGAGAAATGAAGCTTGTAGCCCTCTCTTATGATGGAGAGGGTCCACTGCTCTGATGTTATTTGCTCCCATCTGGGAGCAAAATAAGCCAACCTTCCTGGAATGGCGAGAGGCTGTGGCTGCTTTAGAGCCAGAAAGGCTAAGTTCTCTAGCATCAAGTCAAAAACCCTGAGGAGGCTGGGCCTGCTGAGTTGCAGCAGTCCCTGTAGGCTTAGGCCTGGCCTGTTTAGGTTGCTGACGCTTAGTGGCAAAGCGACCTGTAGAAGATTGTTGGCCAGAAGTAGAAGGAAATCTGCCCTTTTTAAAGAAAGACTTTTTAAAAGGCTTTTTCTTGGCAGGAATGGAGGTTGACTTTGAAAGTCTATCCAGAGCAGAGTTTTCTGCATCCATTTCAGTGGCTTTTATTTGCCATTCTTTGCCAAATAGGTTTTCACCTGTACAGGGAAGATTTCCTAAGCCATCTTGAACCCAGGGCTCTAGATCAGAAGCCTGGAGTCAAGCAATTCTGC
This sequence comes from Ichthyophis bannanicus, assembly GCA_033557465.1. NCBI lineage: Eukaryota > Metazoa > Chordata > Amphibia > Gymnophiona > Ichthyophiidae > Ichthyophis > Ichthyophis bannanicus. The sequence goes on from CM066031.1 coordinate 573,744,107, forward strand.
GAGCAGCTATGGCAAAGCCTGAGGCTCTGCTGGCACCTTCAAAGGAGTCAAAGGCTGCCCTGTTGGAAAACTTTGAAATGTCTTGGGTATGCTTAAGCCAAATGAGGAATTCCTCCCTTTTATCTTCTGGAAGAAAAGGGAGGAAAGTGTGCAGCTTTTTTGCAACTTCCTTTAGAAACATACCCATGTAAAGGCTATATGAGTTGATTCTGGCAATAAGCATACTGGCTTGGAAGATTTTCCTACCAAAGGCATCCAAGGTCCTGCATTCTCTTCCTGGCGGAGCAGAAGAGTGTCTCTTTGTACTCTTTATCCTCTTCATAGCTGACTGCACCACAATGGAATGGTGAGGAAGCTGAGTTTTCTGAAATCCAGGACAAGGAGGAACATGATACATAGTGTCCAATCTACGAGAATGAGGAGAGAGTGAGAGGAGTTTCCCATAGATCAATCATGTGTTCATAAAGAATCTCATGAATTGGTAAGGTGACTGCCTCTTTAGGAGCTCTAGAATAGCCTAAAATATCCAATTTTTTTGCTCTAGGCTCTGATTCAGAGGTTACTGAGATAGAAAGTCCTTTAGCTACTTCTCTTATGAAGTCTTGAAAGGACAAGTCCTCTGGGGGAGACATTCTTCTTTTTGGAGAAGACGGCTCTTCAGGAAGGGCTATGGATACTTCAGGAGACTCATCTGATGTATCAGAATCATCAGAGGAATCGAAGTATCGCCTGTCAGGGTGCTCTTCTAATGCTCGATACGCGTATCGAGCAGTATCGACATCGGGCGTCCCCAGTACCGGATCGGTACCGGTAAGCAGCCCTGGACAAGGAACCGCTGCTGCCGGTGTCCTGGTCGATGTCGATGCAGTCGGTACCGGTATCGGTGCTGGAGCCGGTACCAGAGCCGATACCGAGAACGGAGTTTGTTTCAGTACCAGCGGCGTCGCAGCTTGAATGAAGGCCGTAATAGCCTGCTGCATGGACAGAACATTGTGATCCATCGATGCCATGAATGCCTGGAAGTCGGTACCGGGAGATTGTGCCAGTACCCCAGAGCATTCTAACAGGTGATCGGTCGAGGCCGTGCCATCGATGTCAACCTGTAACCCCATAGGAGGAGCTTTGGAAGCCGGAGTTTCCCGCCGGGGTTGTTTTGCTGGCGCAGGATCCTTGAGGGCAAGCCCGGAGGCATCTCGATGCTTAGAGGGAGATCTACCCTTCGAGGACCTGCTAGGTTTATGTTTGGTTACCTGAGATCCATCAGGAGAAGAAGACCTGGAAGATGTCGATGCTACCGACGGTGCATCAGCGGGAAACAGCACATGGAGCTTGGCTGCTCAGTTCTGTAAACCCCGTTTAGACATTAAAGAGCAGGACGGACAATCCGGAATGGAGTGTTCAGGACCCAAACATTTAAGACACCATTCATGGGTATCTGTAACAGAAATAGTATCGCTACACTTAGTACATTTTTTGAACCCGGAGGCTGGTTTTTCCATGAAGGAAATTTTCTTGTAGGCCCTGAGGCCCAAGAAGAAAATATACTAAGTGAAGAGAAAATAGATTTTTTTTTTTTTTTTAAAGAAAGAAAGAGAAAAAGACCGGCGGTACCGGTCCGGAGTCGAGGAAGGCAGACACGCGACCAAAGAAATAAAATAAAATAAAGAACTTCTTCAGCGGTGACAGGGCTCGACCTGCTGGCTCCACGGCAAAGAAGAACTGAGGAGAGATGGCTAGGAAAGGCGGGAAGGCAGCGCGCAGGCGCAGTGGGATGCTCCCAAAAGCTTTCCTTTTTGGGAAGCTGGGGAGCGTTCCCACGCAGGCTCCGTCGGTACCGACATACCCATATGTGAAGACTCATTCCTGCTTGTTCCTGGAGATTGATGGATCTACACTGGCTACCAGTACAATGCAAAATCACCTACAAGGCGTTAATCCTGTCATTTAAAGCAATTATCTGGATATCCCCCACATCCCTCTCTTCACTCCTGACCAGCACCCCTACTAACAGGTTAAGAAGGTCAACAACTAGCAATATGCTATCTATACCACCTGAGTCCACTAAATGTACCCAAACAACTAAAAACAGAGCATTTACACTATATGCTCCTAAGTGCTGGAACAATCTCCCACCTCATATAAGATCAATTACCGACCTCTCGCAATTCAGAAAAGCTATTAAACATCACTTGTTCTGCCTTTATTTTACCCACACTAACCTAATGCATTCACATCCAACACCTAATCTCACCCACACAGCATCTGACATACCAACAACATAACCCCCAGTGATTTACAAAAGAAACTTACCATTAGGAACATTCACAATCAGCATGACTACATTACGACTCTATCACATAATATAACTTAAATAATTTATAAGCTCCTTTGTTTGAACTGTATATAGTTACCCTCTTACTTCCAAGTTACAATCCCTGTTATAATGTAAGCAAAAGATCTTGTTCTAATGCAAAATGTTGTTACAATGTAAACCGCACTGATACTAAATAGCGCGGTATATAAGAATTTGTAATAAATAAATAAATAATAAAATCACTTTTTACAGGTGAGTAACTATGCTATCTCCAGGAACAAGTAGGAATGTAGTCTTCACATATGGGGACTCCCCAGCTGAAAAATGCCAGGGAGATGACCCCAGAAAGCTGCGAAACCCAGGTTGAGATGGGTCATGCTTCCTCCCATGGATCTCTGGCATTGAACCCCGGGACGGCGGGTAGGAGTTGTTCTAAGTCTGAAAGAGATGCTGGAGAACAGCCTGGCCAAATGAGGCATCCTGACGGGAGTTCTTGTCTAAGCAATAGTGGGCTGCAAAGGTGTATACCGAAGCCTAAGTGGCTGCTCTACAGATGTCGTCAATTGACACTGAGCGAAGTTAGCCATAGAGGCTGCCATTGCTCTCACATTGTGAGCTGTGACATGACCTTCGAGAGAAAGTCCCTTACTCTCATAGGCAAAGGATATGCAAGCTGCAATCCATTTAGACAAAGTTCGCTTGGAAACTGGTAATCCAAGATGACTGGAGTCAAAGGCAACAACTGTAACTCCAGTAACCCACGCTCCCTGAATTGGCTGATGGGAGATTTCAATCTACCCTCCTTACTAGATACTCATTCCTCAGCCTTCCTAGATGCAATGAATGAGCTGGGCTACACGCAACTCATGGACTCACCCACGCATAACAAGGGTGGCAAACTTGACCTGATCTTCGGACCTCAGGCGTCTGTCAACTCATCCCAAAACCTGCTGCTCTCCATAACACCTGTACTCTGGTCTGACCATAACCTACTCCTATTCCACATACCCACCAACCTCCCCAGCAACTTCTACAATAAAGCAAGCTCCCACCCCAGAATTTTGGCAACACGCTTTCGGCCCCTTGTTAAGGAGAAGGCCCTCGAGAAGATCTTACCTCTCCTCTCCAACGAATCCCTCGACGCAGACGAATTAGTATCCAACTGGGATAACGCCATCAGAGCTGCTGCCTGTCTCCCAGCCACCAACAAGAACTCAGCGAAACGTGAACACGCACCATGGTACTCCCAGGACCTGCGAGCCTCGCTTCTCCACCTACGCAAGCTTGAGAGACACTGGCGACACACCCGGACCTCCAAGGCACTCGAGTCATACTCTGCTCAACTAACATTACACCGTGAGAAAACCATGGAAAAAAGAAAACAGTACCATTCTGAATTACTAATGAGATCTCTGAACAAACCACATGACCTATTCACTATTGTCAAGTCTTTGACAGGCGACCCAGCTCTAGCCCAATCACCCACGCCCCAAACACAAGACTATGCCAATTACCTACAATCAAAGTCAATTCAGACCAATACGGATGCAACCATCACATCCTTCCTCACCCAGCATGTGTCCTCACAACCAACCTCCCTACTGAAATTCTCCGAGGTATCCTGTGAAGAGATTGTAGATATTATTTCCACTATTAACCTCACTACTGCTCCTAACGATCCATGCCCTGCAAGCTGGATTAGAGAGTTGCGCCACGACCTCAGTCCAACAATATGCAGAATCCTGAACCAATCCCTATCAACAGGGTCCTTCCCCCAAAGCTTAAAATATACGTCCATCCGCCCTCTGTTAAAAAATAGTAAACTTGATCCTTCTAAAGTTGAGTCCTTCAGACCAATTTCGAGCATCCCCCTACTAGCCAAAATCTTTGAGAAGGTAGTCCAGCGACAGATTCAACACCATGTCGACATTGAAGCACCTCTGGACTCTTCCCAGCATGGCTTTAGAGAAGCACATGGTGTTGATACCATCCTTACAACCCTCTTTAACAATCTAATCATTGGTCTCGACAACATCCATCAAGGATATGCCCTTATCTTCTTGGACATAGCAGCCGCTTTTGATTCGGTGAACCACCAAACACTCTTACTTCGCCTCGAAGAAAAAGGAATACTAGGCTCAGCACTAGCCTGGTGTAAATCTTATCTGTGCAATAGATGGCAACAAGTCAGAGCTGGATCCACGACCTCAGAGCCATTCCCACTGAAACAAGGCGTACCTCAAGGCTCATCCCTATCTGCATTGATGTTTAACATCTACATGCAGCCCATCTGTACTTTAATTCGATCATTCAATGTCCAATGCCTAGCCTATTCAGACATCCTCATTTACACACCCTTCAAGATTGATCAACCTGACTTCTCCCAATTATTAAGATGCTTTGAAGCAGTGGCAGACTGGCTCCTCTCTCAAAATCTACTTATTAACCATAGCAAAACAGATGTTCTCTTCGTCACGAGAAACCAGAAATTCATGCCACCTTCCTCACTACAAGTTAACAACACAGAACTTAAGGCAAAACCCACAATTCGCTACCTGGGTATCACACTTGACCAGAGGCTAGACATATCAGCACATATCAAAAACACTACAAAGGCGATTTATCACAAAATCAGATCACTACGACATCTCCGACCACTACTGGACTTCCCTGATTACCGATCAATCTTCCAAGCTCTAGTTATTCCTCACCTCGACTTTGCTAACATCATCCTTCATGGACTTCCACAGTCGACCCTAAGCCCCCTCCGTCTTGCCATGAACTCTGCTGCGAGGGTTCTGGTAGGTCTATCAAGGTCAGACCATATAACACCAGTCCTGAAGAACCTACACTGGCTACCTCTGCAGGCCAGAATCCACTACAAGACTTTAGTCATGACATTCAAAGCCCTCAACACCCAGCCACTCACGCCCATCAGTAATCTTCTCCGCAGCACTCCAGCCAACCGATTAAGGAGATCTACATTGATGAACACCCTGGAAGTCCCTAAGTCAGTGACAAAATGTACAAAGGCAACAGCCAGTAGAGCCTTCTCCATGTTCGCACCTACGGCCTGGAACGCTCTCCCAGCAGAAATCTGAGCTATCTCTAACCTACCGTTATTCCGAAAAGCTCTCAAACACCATTTGTTCCTGCTACACTACCCGGATAATAACTCTGGAGGGCACACAGCCATCACCTTACCCCCCTACCTAGCCCGCCCCATTGACCAGCCTCCCTTAGAGAATGGTTAATCTTCTTTCCCCTCCCTCTCTCCCTTACCCAAAATCTTATGCATCTGCTTACGATCCTTATATGTCATATAAGAATTTCCATAATTTGTATATAGTTCTCCCGGTTAATCCAAGTTTATTACACCTGTTCAATGTAAACTCAATGTGATCCGATGCATTGTTGTATGTTTTGTTCATATGTAAACCGCACTGATTATAATAGCGCGGTATATAAGAGAAATAAATAAATAAATAAATAAACAAACAAAAAGCTGAAAAGACTTTCTATGTTGCTTAGTTATCTGAAGATAAAAGCTAAAGCTCTTTTACAATCCAGAGTATGAAGATTCCTTTCTGCATTTGAGGCGTGAGGCCTAGGGAAGAATACAGGAATGTAAACCAACTGGTTTAAATGAAAAGGCGAAACCACCTTGGCATAAAGTGAGAATGAGTCCTAAGAACCACCCTATCATGGTGGAACCTTGTATAAGGAGGATTAGCCACTAAAGTTTGTAGCTCACTGATGCGTCTTGCAGAAGTGAGGGCAATTAGGAAGATTACCTTCCAAGAAAGAAACTTTAGAGATGTGGTGGCTAAGGGTTCGAAGGGCGGTTTCATAAGCTGCCCAAGGACAAGATTCAAATCCCATGCCACGGGTGGTGGCTTAATGGGAGGTTTAGTTAAGAGTAGACCTCTCATAAACCACGCTAGCAGCAATTGAGAGGCGACAGGTTGTCCATCCAAGGACTTGTGGAAAGCTGCAATGGCACTAAGGTGGACCCTTACTGAATTGGTCTTAAGACCAGAGGATGAAAGATGGAGGAGATACTCCAGTAACGCCTCCACTGGAACTGAAAAGGGATTAAGTTCCTTTTTTGAACACCAGCTAGAGAACCTTCTCCACTTAAAGGCATAGGCCCGCCTTGTGGAAGGTTTTCTTGAAGCTAAAGGATATCCTTAACCTGTTGAGAAAGGTTGCTATCCTGGAATTCTAGGCTCTCAGCAGCCATGTCCTGAGGTATAGAGACTGAGGATTTGGGTGCAATAGCGTCCCGTTCTCCTGGGAAAGAAGATCTGGAGCACATCCCAACTCCAGAGGCTTGGCTTGAGAGAAACGTAGAAGCAGTGGATACCACGGCTGTCGTGGCCAGCTTGGGGCTATGAGGATCATATGGCCCCGTCTCTCTGGAGCTTGAACAGAGTTTTGGGAATGAGTGGGAAGACACAGAGGAAGTCCTGACTCCAGTGGAGGCGGAAGGCATCTCTTGCCTGACAGTTCTGAGCCAGAATTCTGGAACAGAACCGGGGAAGTTTGGCATTCTGAGGACTTGCAAAGAGGTCTATATCTGGAGTTCCCCAGATTTGAAAAATTCAAGCAATCTGCTCTGGATGAAGAGACCACTCGTATGGCAGCAATACTCGATTGAGTTTGTCTGCCAAGAGATTTTGTGTGCCTGGAAGATACACCACTAGTAGGTGGATTTGAAGATCTCTGGCGAAGGCCCAGAGGCATAGAGCTTCGTTGCACAATGCCCGAGACCACGTCCCACCCTGCTTGTTCATGTAGAACATTGCTACTTGATTGTTGGTCTGGACCAGAACCATCTTGTAGCTCAGGTGGGCCTGAAATACTTGAAGAGCATAGAAGATGGCTCCAGGAGGTTTATATGAAGACAAACCTCTTGCTCGGTCCAGAGACCCTGAGTGGAGAGATTGTCCAAGTGAGCCCCCCCAGCCTAACTTGGACGCATCTGTCATCATGGTGGCTTGGTGTAGTGGCTGCTGGAAAGGAGACCCTACGAGAAGGTTTCCCAGCGATTGCCACCACTGAAGGGACAAAATGAGACATGTCGAGTTTCTGATTTTGTCCATGAGGTGACCTGAGGCCTGTGTCCACTGAGAGGTTAGGGTCCACTGGGCTGCTCGCATGTGTAGTCGAGCATAGGGAACCACATAGACAGTGGATGCCATATGCCCCAGCAGCTGAAGCATTTCTCGAGCAGTTAGAAAAGTCTTCATCGCTGCTAGGGAGGCCAGCTGGATTATTTGAAGACAATGTGGATGTGGCAGGAAAGCTTTTGACTGCCTTGTGTCTAGAAGAGCCCCTATGAACTCTAGAGACTGTAGCTGTTACGATATATATTTCACTGAAGTATCTTATACAGATGTTATACGCCGAAGTAGCTTGCTGAAGTTTATAGCTTATACTGATGTTTATATGCTGAAGTAGCTTACTGAAGTTCCTTATATAACTGCTCAAAACAGTACGCTAGAACATAATAACACACCTCTGTATCTTATATAGCTGCTCAAAAATATTTGCCCACTGACTCCACTCTATTAGTGCACAACATGGCCACTTCTACGCTCGCCCTACTTCTCCTCTCCATACTATCTGGCATCTTACATGCCTCTTTTGCTCTAACAACCGACCTCAACCCTATTCCTATACACCATTACAGAAATAGGAAACCCCACCAAAATCAACATCACTACCCACAAAACTCATATAACAATAGACAAACCTACCTTCTCTATATACCTCTTGAAGCAACAAACAACAAAAGATCTAATCTAAAAACTACTCTACAAGAACTCAAGTGTGCCCTTATTAATGCACGCTCAGCCCGCAACAAATGGCCTGCCATCACTGATCTTATAGCAAACCTTAATCTAGATATCCTCCTGGTCACAGAAACCTGGCTCTCCGATACTGATAATGTTCTATTGAACCAACTTACCCCACCGAACTACTCAATTTACACCAGCAACAGGGAAAACAGAAAAGGCGGTGGAGTCTGCATAATCGCAAGAACTGAATTAAAATACCACACCACCTCCACCAAGGTCACAAACCACATAAACACATTGTCCATCTCTAACAAAACTAATACCATAAATCTTATCTACAGAGCCCCAAACGCTCCAGCTGATGACTTTTCAAACATTTTCGATCTTGCTATTAACCCTAAAGACCCTGACAAACCCAATTGGATCCTAGGAGATCTCAATTTGGCATCCACAATGCCATCAGTATCAAAATCCTTCCTCGATGCCATGGACAACCTACATTATAGACAAATTGTAACAAACCCTACTCATAAACAAGGAAATCTCCTTGACCTCATCTTCGCACCACCCTCAGCTTCTTCCTCACTAAACCCATTTAAGCTCTCAACAACCCCCGTCCCCTGGTCCGATCATAACCTTATAACATTCTGCATACCATCCGAGGAATCGCCAAGCAAACCACCAGATCTCAACTCTCTCTCTAAACCCTCACAATTCAAACCATTCAACAGAGACGCAATCATTTCCCAGACCATCCCAAAACTCTCTCAAACACATGACATCATCAATGAAACTGTATTGAACTGGAACAACGCCATTGGATTATCCGCCCAGACTCTCATCACAGACAATCAAACCTCTATCAATTCACCCAGACCCAAGAAACAGAATGCGCCATGGTTCTCTGCCGAGCTAAGAGCCTCCTTACACCAGTTGAGGAAACTAGAGAGGAAATGGAGACACTCTCTGAATCATGATGACCAAACCACTTATTTAGCTCATTTGAGATCCCATCGTCAGCTAACCTGGGACAGGAGAAAAGAATATCACGCAAAACTCCTTAACCGGTCTCTTAATAAACCAAGAGATCTCTTCCAAATAGTAAAATCCCTAACTGGAGAGCCTACTCTACCACAGCAGGAACATGTACAACCTCAACTATATGCTGACTACATCCAATCTAAGATGATCAAAATCACAACAATCTCAAATGAAACCACACAACCTCCCAATGTTCAATTTATACTTGATAAATTTTCATCTCCTTCTCCGAAAACAATTGAAGAAATTATAACTTCCATCAATGCCACCACCGCCCCTAACGACCCATGCCCAGCCCATTGGATCAAAGCAATGAGAGCAGAACTTAGCCCATACATAGCAGCCATAGCGGACCAGTCACTCAGCACAGGGATATTCCCGACTGCCCTCAAACAGACCTCCATTCGTCCCTTACTGAAAAATAATAAACTTGATCCAAAGAAAGTAGACTCTTACCGTCCAATTTCAAGCATTCCTCTATTAGCCAAGATCCTAGAAAAGATTACACTAAGGCAGATTCAACAACACATCGACTCTGAAGCACCACTAGACCCAAACCAGCACGGATTCAGAGAAGCACACGGAGTCTAAATTCTCTTAGCTTCCCTTAATGAACATGCTCATTACTACAATAGACAACATCAGAAATGGAGTCGCATTGATCTTCCTAGACATAGCAGCAGCATTTGACTCTGTCGACCACGATCAACTGCTAGCCCGGCTCCACAAAAAAGGGATACAAGGAACTGCCTGGAACTGGTGCAAATCTTATTTGGAGGATCGCTGGCAACAGGTCCGGATTGGTAACACTACGTCCCAGCCTTTCCGACAGCAGCAAGGAGTACCTCAGGGTTCCTCCCTCTCTGCCTTGCTATTCAATATCTACATGCAGCCAATCTGCAACATCACCCGCTCATTCGGAATCTCTTGCCTCATTTATGCTGACGATGTGCTCCTATTCACACCAGTTAATGTTACAAATCCCAACTACACACCTTTAACCACCTGCTTTAATACTATCTCAGATTGGCTGCTCACACAAAATCTCCGAGTCAACTTTAAAAAAACGGAGGTCTTGATTATCATAAGGAATAAAGATTTCTCTCCTCCACCAACGTTAAGAACAAGAGATGCCGATCTACCGGTTAAAACCACGATACGTTACCTAGGTGTCATCCTGGATCAACGGCTGGAATTCAAAGATCACATAAAGAATACAGTAAAAACCATCTACCATAAAATCAGGACGCTACGACTCCTTAGACCCATGCTTGAACCAAATGACTTCCGCACAACCTTCCAAGTGTTAGTCACCCCGCACCTCGACTACGCTAACATTGTTCTCCATGGCCTTCCCAAGAGCACATTGAACCCACTACAGTTGGCCATGAATACAACAGCAAGAGTGCTATACGGGGCTCCTAGGAGTAAACATATTACCCCCATTCTGTATGAACTTCATTGGCTCCCAATAACATGCAAGATCTTATACAAAACCCTCCTCTTGACCTTCAAAGCGTTCCATCTAATCTCTCCATCCTCACTATCTGACATCCTCCACCACCCCCAAAATATCAGATCTAGAAGATCGGTAACAGAAAACACACTCATGGTCCCAAAAGACCCAGCGAAAGCCACACAGATGACTACCATGAGAGCTTTCTCATCCTTCGCCCCCAGGTGCTGGAACATGTTACCATCCAGCATCAGATCACTAAAAGACCTGTCCCAATTCAGAAAATCTCTAAAAACACACCTCTTCACTCAACACTTCCTCCAAGACACTACCTCCTCACCTACCCCCCTTCCAACCCAAACTAGTGAATATGGTTAGGCAAATAAATTCCCAAAAATCCATTCCTTCCCCCAAATCAAAATCTATTCATGCCTAACCTACGAAGCTCAAAGCCTATACTAATTTACTGTAAATAGTTGTAAATTATTTGCTGTTGTTATATTGTCTTTAACCCCAGTTATCCCTGTTCCACTTCCTGTTATCTGTAAACTTGACATATGTTTTATGCTTAAGTACAATGTTGTTAAAATGTAAACCGCACTGATGATGAATAGCGTGGTATATAAAAACTACTAAATAAATAAATAGAGACTGAGAAAGGGTGATATGAGATTTTGGGAGGTTTATGACCAGCCCCAGGTATTGCAGGATTTGCACTGTACGGGAGAGAGCAGAACTGGCTTCTGGAGCTGTTGATGCTCTGATGAGCCAGTTGTCTTAACTAGGGGAAGACGAATATCCCCAGAGTTCTTGGGAGTGCTGCTATTACTGCCATGCATTTTGTGAAGACTCTTGGGGGCAGAAGCTAGTCTGAAGGGTAGAACCCTGTACTGGTAATGTCTTCCTTGAAAAAGGAATAGAAGAAACCTCCCGTGATCTGTATGGATGAGAATATGTGTATATGCATCCTGTAGATCTAGAGAACATAGCCAATCCTGACTCTGAATGTAAGGAAGAAGTGTTCTGAGGGAGATCATCTTGAATTTTTCTCGGAACAGATACTTGTTCAACTCTCTGAGGTCCAGTATGGGTCTGTATCCCCTTGTTTTCTTTGGAATGAGGAAGTAGGGGCGAGTAGAAACCCATGCGCTGTTGGGATATGGGTACCTCTTCTATTGCCCCTTGAGCAAGTAGTGAGGTGACCACTTGACACAAGAGAGTGGTGAAAGGGCCCTGAGAATTGAACTGTCTTGTGATGGTGGGAGGCGATATACTTGAAAATGGAGTTTGTATCCCTCTCTTACAATGGATAGAGTCCAGTGCTCTGATGTTATCTGTTGCCATCTTTTGGCAAAATGTCAAAGTCTGCCGGGGATGGCAAGAGGCTCTGGACCTTTCAGGGGCAGGGTGACTAAGTTCTCTAGGAAGGAGTCAAAGCCCCTGAGGAGGCTGTGTCTGCTGAGCTGGTTGAACTCTGGGGACTTGGGCCTTCCTTTGCTGTCTGGGTTGCTGTTGTCCCTTTTGTGGAGCATGAACTGGGCAGTGGACAGCCTGGGTGTAAGATGTGTGGAATTTCTTTTTCTTGTTGAAAAAGGGTTTCTTATTTGTCTTTTTCTTAGCCGAGTTGGCTGTGGTCCTTGATAATCTGTTCAAGGTGGTGTTTTCGGACTCAAGCTGATTAGCTTTATCCCCTGCCAATCCTTGCCAAAGAGATTTTCACCTGTGCAAGGAATATTCCCAGCTTGTCTTGCACCCATTGTTCTAAATCATATGCCTGAAGCCAGGCAATACGACTTGCACTGATGGAGACAGCAGAGGTTCTGCTAATGCACTCAAAGCAATCAAAGGTTGCACGATTCATAAACTTAGAAACATTCTGGGCATGTTTGACCAGAGTGAGGAAGTCTGTCCTTTTATCATTGGGGAGAAGTGGAGCCATCAGCCTTAAGGAACATTCCCATATAAAGGATGTAAGAGCTGATCCTGGCCGATAGCATCAAGGATTGAAAACATCAATACCAAAAGGCATTGAGTGTCCTTGCTTCACGGCCTGGAGGATTGGAAGAATGCATTTTAGCACTCTTGATCCTACGCATCGCTGATTCCACTACCATTGAATGGTGTGGTAATTGTGTCTTCTGAAAACCAGGGCATTGTGGAACTCAGTACATGGTATCGAGCCTCCGAGAGTGTGGAGACACCATTAAAGGTGTTTCCCACATCCTCAGCATGAGGTCATGCAAGATTCGGTGAATGGGAAGGGTAGCAGCTTCTTTAGGAGCTGCCGGGTACTGAAGAATTTCTAATTCTTCTGCTCTCGGTTCCTTCTCAGGGGTCACCGTGATTGAGAGCCCTCGTGCTACATCACATATGAAATCCTGAAAAGACATGTCTTCTGGAGGAGACACCCTGCGCTGAGGAGGAGGAGAGAGATCCTCTGGAAGAACCACTCTGGTACCGGCATAGTCCTCGGAATCCGAGGACTCGAAGTATCTCCGTGCAGGGTGTTCTTGCATTGATTGACGCCGGTTTTGATCGAAGCCGACATCAGACTGCCTCGATACCGGGCCCTCGATACCGGACACTGATTCAAGGGCCGGCATGGGGGGAAGCAAGGAACGAGGCGCATCGGTTAAAGCAGGTGTGGTCGGTACCAGTATCGATGACTGTGGAACCGCCTGGAGCGGCCTTAGCAGTACTGAGGCTGCTAAGAGCCGCTGGGCTGCGTTCGATGGCCATGATGAACTGATCCATAGTCCCTGCCGATGCCTGGATATCGGTATCAGTGGAGCAGGCCACGACGCCAGAGCATGGCACCAGTTCTCCGGAGGTGGAAGTTTTGGGAACATCCTGGAGCCCCGTTAATGCTTTAGAGGCCGGAGCCTCCCGCCAGGGCTATTTTGCCAGTATGTTTTCCTCAAGGGCAATGCCAGTAGCATCTCGATGCTTCGAAGGAGATCTCCCTTTGAGGTCTTGGAAGATCTGGGTATAGTTACCTGAGATCCATGGGAGGAAGATGAAGCCCTGGAAGACGTCGATGCAACGGACATCACATCTGCGGCAAAGAGGGTGCCGAGTTTTGCAGCTCTGTTCTGCAGGCCTCTCTTGGTCATCTTTCTACAGAGGAGACACTCTGATGGTAAATGGCCAGGACCTAAACATTTAAGACACCAGTTATGGGTGTCGGTAGCAGAAATGGTACCACTACACTTTGAGCATTTTTTGAAACCACTAGATGATTCCTCCATTTTAGAAGAAAAGAGGGCCTAGTGCCCAAAATGGCGCCTAGCACCCAGAGGGGACAGACCCTCCAAAAAGAAGAATTGTTTTTTCTTTTTTTTTAGGAATTGAAGTAAGAAAATGAAAAGACCGGTGGCACTGGTATAGGCGTCGATGGTGAAGGCAGACACAACCACAAAAAGAAAATTTTCTGCAGTGACAGGGTTTGCTGTCTGTCGGCTCCATGGAAAATGAAAAACTGAAGAGGGAGAGTTGGAAAGGCGGGAAGGCAGCAACGCAGGCGCAGTGGGATGTTCCCAAAAGCTTTCCTATTGGATGCTGGGGAACGTTCCCGTGCAGGCTCTGTCGGTACCGATGATACCCATATGTGAAGATTACATTCCTGCTTGTTCCTGGAGATTGCAATATATGCTGTCAACTGTCAGCAATGTCCCTCTGTTGTCTACATTAGAAAAAACAGGTCAATCTCTAAGAAAACAAATAAAATGGGCAAGACATGATAACATCCAAAAAACATTAGAACACTTCAACCTTCCAGGATATAATGTCTGACCCTAAGGATAGCATATTCCCATTAGGGAATTTCAAAGTGATATAGTCCTGCAAAACTGCTGATTTAGAACTGAAGAAACCTGATACCATCATGCCTGGCCTAAACCACTTCAGGTACAAACAGATGGAAACTATGCTCTGATTATCCTGCAATTGATTTCTCTCACCCAACACATGCATCAATTAGTTTTCTTATGCTGATATTATCACTCCCTTTCCACAGACAACTCTTCACATCCCAATGTCTTCTCTGTATTTTGGCATCCTTCCCCCACCACCACACATACCCATTTACATGTATATTTACCCACCTGCATGGCTACATTTCATGCATTTGAGGTGGACATCTTTAAAAGTTCAAACCTCAAATTGTTTAATCTATAATGCCATCAAATAAAAGCAGAAGGATAACAAAAAAAATTACAATTAAAGTTACTATAATGACCAATTCAATAAATAGCTAAAACCAATAAATAAATTAAAAAAGCAAATGGAGGAACAAATCCAGCACATTAATGAATTTATATACAGTCTATACAGATAATATTCAAGAACCAAAAATATTTAGGTGAAGCACTTGTTATCAGGGGATTAAGTTACTCCAGTTATATCCAAGTTATGGTTCCTGTTTATTGTAAATACAATGCAGCCCCAACTGCACTGTATAAGGTTCTGTTAAATGTACACTGCACTGATTTGAATAGCGCGATATAGAGGAGACATTAAATAAATAAATAAAAATAAATAAATAAGTTGTTACAAGGTTGATGCTAAACTAATAGCCAGGAATGGATATCAACAGTAGGAAAACCTAGGAAAACAAAATATGACACTAAAGGATGAAAAAAAAACCCAGACACATGAAAAACACAAACATACATTAAAAACAAATCATAAAATGAAAAGGGCACTCACCAACAAGGGGTTATTATCTGGAATGTAAAAGGGTAGGGAGAAAAATAATCATATGGCACACCGTTACAAAAAAGCGTCACTATTTACCTTAACTCACACAAGGTGAGGCAAGTTTTCACTCAGAATTACTCATTCATCAAAAGGAATAACAGGAAGCATCCATGAGTTTGCACAAGGTAGATAGAACAAAGGCAGCATCTTGCTTACAAATGAAAGCCACATATACAGTATCAAAAAGCCTCAAAATATATTAAGAACCAAAACATATTCTACAAGCTTGTCAGCCAACATAAATGCATGGGAGCCTCTGAAACAATGTGCCACAAAGGACTCTTAAAGATTGCTCTCAGAGTTAGAAATGACAAAGGAGAAATTACTAGTATACTTAACAGAAATATTGAGTATCTATTGTATTTATGCAGCCTCAGAGGATTCATGTGGCACATGTGGGAGCATTAAAATATGTGCCTTGCTTTTTGGTAATTATAGCCCTACAGAGGAATATTATTTATACGTTCTAGTGTATTTTTTAATGCAATATTGCGGTTATGTATATTAGTAATTTCTCCTTTGTTGTTATCATTGTTCTACCCACCGTGTGCAAACCCTTCCTTCCTGCAGTGGATGCCATATGTTTGTAGACTTTTTAATGAAACCTTTCCTTTTTAGGCGATCTCTTTACCTGGCGCCTTTTTCTATTCTAGATGATAATAAGCCATACCATAAGCCCTTGTGAGTGAGTGTGCTCCCTATGCAGTTTTTTAAGATTTTGTTTATATGTATTTTCCTCCTCTTATTTTTCCAATTTTGTCTTCTTAGATTTCCCTCCTGTCAATGACTATCATTGGCCTTTAGTTTAGCATCAGTCTTACTGCAACTTAATGCCCTGATGCAGGTGGTTTGCCAAAACATGAATGATTTCTGTCTATAAATTCAAAGATTAAATTAGACCTTACCTGCTAATTGTCTTTCCTTGAGTATTCTCCGGGCCAGTCCAGGAACAGTAGGGTAGTCAACCTCCTTCAGCAACTGAGGACTGAAAACTTCAAAGCTTTGCTGACAGCCTACCCAGCTCCCCCTGGTGTCAGAGAGCCAGTCTACTAATGTCCAAGCAGCCATTTAAACACTAAACGCTACATCAACTAAACGTAACAGTAACTCAAACTCAACCAACTGCAGAACAGCCCCTGTGGAACCTTAGCAATGAGCCGTACAGAAGCCCCCTAATCAAAACCTCCGCGGAAGAAACTGAGCCCTCCGGAAGCCCTAAACATTTTGTTTCCTCCCGGAAAACCTCACGGCTCCCCCTGTACGCGCTCCTCTGCGACTTTAAATGTGCAGCCAGGATATCCAACTGCCTCCTACTACCATCTGGGTGGGTCCTGGACTGGCCCGGAGAATACTCAAGGAAAGACAATTAGCAGATAAGATCTAATTTAATCTTCTTTTTCGTCTCTCCGGGCCAGTCGAGGAACAGTAGGGCAGTATCAAAGCAGTACCTACTTTCGGGAGGGGCCCAATAATCCCGCCAAAACAGCAGATGCTCCGACGCTTGCGTCACCCGCTGCCTGAACATCTAAGTGATAATGCTTCGCAAAGGTATGCAAAGATGACCAGGTCGCCGCCCGACAAATCTCTACCGGCGGAATCAAAATTCTCTCGGCCCAGGACGTTGCCTGCCCCCTAGTTGAATGAGCCCGCAGCCCCTCCGGCGGCACCTTCCCGCTCGCTCGATACGACGCTGCAATTGCCTGTTTCACCCAGCGTGAAATGGAGGCCTTGGAAGCTGCTTCTCCTTTCCGGGCTCCTCCAAACAGAACAAACAGCCTATCCGACTTCCGAAAAGGACAAGTCCGTCTGATATATCTATGCAGCACTCTGCCAAGATCTAATCTATGAAGCGAAACATCTCCCTCAGTCGCCGGTGCAGACCGAAACGTAGGCAGAGAAATGGACTGATTCACATGAAACGCCGAAACTACCTTTGGCAGAAAGGAGGGTACCGGGCGTAAAACTACTTTCTCCACCGAAAACTGAATGTATGGCTCCCTGCAAGAAAGAGCCTGCAAATCTGAAATTCTTCTAGCGGAACACAAAGCTACCAAAAATGCTGCCTTCCAAGAAAGCTCCCTCAGCGCTATCTTTTTCGCCAGCTCAAACGGAGCGTGCATCAAGGCTCGAAGAACCAAATTTAAGTCCAAAGGCGGCACTATCGATCTCCTAGGTGGCCTCACGTTCTTAACCGCTCGGAGAAACTGTTGCACATCCAGATGTAAAGGCAAACTACGGCCTTGCACCTTGCCCCAATAGCATGCTATAGCAGCCAGATGAACTTTCAAAGTAAAAGTACTTAACGCTAAGCCTTTATCGAGCCCGTCCTGGAGGAACGACAAAATCTCTGATACTCCTGAGGTCTGCAGACAAACTCCTTGCCTAGCACACCAGCCTTCAAAAATTCGCCAAATCGGGGGGCGGAGCCTGATGTCCAGCGGGTAGGACGCTTTGCGTTGAAGCTCCCGAGAGGCCTACTTAGAATCCTGACTTAATACCTATACAAATTTACTATTTCGCTCCGAGCTGACCGGGGCACCTCGGGGGGGATGGCGGCCCATAAACCAGCGCGCTTGGACTTCGGGTCTCCTTCTTCTTCTCACGGAAAACGCTCCAAAACAGAGGTGTCCTCCCCACAGAAGATGGTCCCATTTCGTGAAAACCCCGAAATGCACCTGGAGATTTTGGAGGAAATACGCGGCGTGAAGGAATTGGTGCAGTCCAATGGAGAAGCGCTTCGAGCCATGCGAGAAGACTTTGGAGTGCTCCAGGACCGACTTGAAAGTCTTTCATTACGGCAGGACAACATGGCGGGGGTCCTCGACTCGCACGAGGTGCGCTTGGGCAAACTGGACAAGGCTGAGCGCCAGATACAGAATCTTCAAAAGGAGTTAGAAGATAGCAATAATCGAGCCCGTCGCAACAATGTGAGGCTCCTCGGAATGCCGGAGGGGGTGGAAGCAGGAGATATAAGAGAATTCTTGCTCAAAACTCTTCCCTCCTTGCTGAAGATCACTTTTCACAGAGAACTGGAAATCGATCGCGCACACCGTGTTCCTGCCCACATGGCGCTCAACCGCACGACCCCCCGGCCTATTATCTTTAGCTTGCTACGATATCAACAAGTGGAACAAATTTTACATGCTGCCCGAGCGAATCATCATTTGGAATTTGAAGGTTGTAAGGTCTCCTTCTTTCCTGATTTGGCAAAGCCTACCGTTGACCGTCGGAAGAAACTCCTTGCTTTTCGCCCTCGACTTCAACAGCTACAGGCTCGCTTTGGCCTGTTGTATCCAGCGAAGCTCCGAGTGACTCTCCACAACCAAACCAGGACGTTCGAAGATCCTGATCTACTATCAACATTTTTAGACTCCAAAGAAGCAGAGCAGATGCGCTAATCCCAAATCTTGGACTCTTATCTGCCGGCTCTATCCGCCATTTTGAAGGGCCCGATGCGGCGGTCATAGCCAAGCACAGAAATAGCCTGGACTTTCTTTCTTTCTTTCTCTATATGACTTTTGTTTTTTTGGTCTCCTATCCCTTCATGATGTGTGCCTCGGTCGGATTCGGAGCACGCACAGTCCTACAGGTTATGTGTTTTTTCAATTTCGGCCTTCTCTGGGGTTTCTCCCCGCAGACACATGGTCGCCAGTAATTTTGGGGTTTTGCTTCTCCTCTACCGTACTGCGGTTTTCTTTGTTAATGTGGGGCGCTTCATTGTATTATATTAGCTTATTTTTCCTATGTCATGTGTACAGCCAGATACAGTCAGTTTGAGGGATATAGTGAAATTATGTGTGCTATCATGCTCAGAATTTTTAACTTTTCTGAATGGCCTTATGTAAAATCTTATCATTCACCGTCAAAGGCATTAATGGTCCACTCAAAGGAAAGAAAATCCTTAGCTATCTTAGCCATGTGCATGTTGATTTAGTGTTTCTTCAGGAAACGCATTTAAACTCTGCTGAAACACTGAAACTCAATGCTAAGCCTCACAGGGTAGCTGCCTATTCTCCCACCGTTTCCAAATGGTACGGGATAACCATTCTGGTTAAGAAGTCTTTGCATGCTACTGTACCTGATATTAGCGCTGACAAGGAGGGTAGATGGGCCCGTGTACACCTTGAGGTTGGAGATAGTGAATTCACGTGTATTTGCATTATGCCCCGAATGTGGACAACCCTGCTTACTATGCAAGTATTGCGCAGTTGGCCTTGGCCTCTGCCAATGCTCCATTAATACTTGGTGGCGATTTTACTCAAGTGTTCCCTCAATCTTTTCTTCTCAAACAAGGTGCTCGTTGGTTGGAAGATCCAGTACCGAGTAGACCTGTGTGGCTAGATATAGAAGCGGGCCTTTGCAAACCGATTCCTCTTACCTTTTTCCCTGGTATGACTCTCCCATCAGACTCCTACTATCTACCAATGCTTTTAGACACTTTAGGTGCCTTTAATACTCTTATGCAATCTTTAGACTCCCGACTCTGGTCAGTGCAACTTCAGCATCGCCTTCGGAGCACTAGAGTACTCCCGCCATCGGCATTCCCTACATAAGGTTGATTGGAGACTTTCCGATCTCTCGGTAGTTCACCGGGTGTAGCATCCAATTTTACTAAACCTTATGTAATGCTATAACTAGAGATACCCCTATAGCGCAGAAAGTATGGGAGAGAGAATTGCATGTGACTTTGACCTCGGAGCAATGGAGCCTTATCTGGAGTAGAGGGACACGGGTTCCCGATCCGCCTCACTCACTCAGGCCCTCTTCTTTCTAGCCCACCGGTGTTTTTACACTTCTCACAGATTAGACAAATGGAACACTACTCAGGGCAATGGTTGCTGGACACGTCCTGCGGCCATTGGTTCATTGCCTCATGTTATGCATGAATATCCCGCACTACAGTATTACTGGCGTCGGGTCTGGGGTCGTATTTAGTCTATCTCGCACTCTCAGGAGCCCCTTTCTTGGAGGATAGTGGGACTTCGCCCAATTGCGGGGATCCCCTCTCTCCCAAAAATGGCTTATCTCCTTTCGAACTTTATGCTTGGCATTACTATTTCCCTAATTAAGTAATACTGGAAAATTAGCTCCCATCTGAGCCCCAATGAATGGTGGAATCATGCCTGTCTTTACAGTAAATATGAACAAATACCTCGTCTGTTCGCTTCCTCCGTTCAGACTCCTTCTCATTGGTCTCAATGGAAGCTGCTCAATGACTATGTACATTTTGCTAAATGCTCTCATCTGACTGTCTAACTTTGTATATATCTCTGTCCCATGATCATGCTGTATTGTAGATACTCTTTTGATCGTTTGATGTATAATCACTGTTAATTGGAAGCGCTCACATGCTGATATAATCGGGTAGAGAAGCAGCATCGGGGTGGGGGGTAATGGGTTTACTTTTCCTTATTGTATACCTGTTTTGTCTCTTTTGGTGTGTTGTTTCTTTTGTTTGTTGCAAAATGAAAATAAAAGTTTAAAAAAAAAAAAAAAAAACACGTTTAAAACAAACATCCAAAAGCGAATGAAACAATAGGACATCAACAAAGATGAAAACACTGTAAGCCTGTGTTAGTAATCTTTTTTTATGGAAACGTGCTGTTGTAATAAAATCAATGTGTTTAAAAAAAAAAAAAAAAAAAAAAAAAATTCGCCAAATCCGGATATAAGCTAAAACCGTCGACCTTCTTCTAGCCTGTAGCATGGTGTTGACCACTGCCGCGGAATAGCCTCTTCGCCTCAACCGCTGCCTTTCAAGAGCCAAGCCGTAAGCAAGAAGCGATCCACCTGCGGCATGAGAATAGGTCCCTGGAACAGCCAATTCATCTGACACAATAACCTCCAAGGACGGTCGACCAACAGATGTACCAGATCCGCATACCACGCTCGCCTCGGCCAGTCCGGAGCAATGACAATGACTTTCCCCCGGTACCGAGCGATTCTGCGAATGACTCGACCTATCATCGGCCACGGAGGAAAGACATACAGAAGTTCCCCCTCCAGCCAGGGTTGAACTAAGCCGTCGAGACCCTCGGACATGAGTTCTCTGCCCCTGCTGAAAAAATGGAATGCCTTGGCATTGTTGAAGGTTGCCATCAGAGCCAACACTGGCTGGCCCCAACGCTTCGTGATGTCGTGAAAAACGGCGTCGTTCAGCTGCCATTCCCCTGGATCCAACACATGTCAACTGAGGAAATCGGCCTGCACATTGTCTCTGCCTGCTACATGCGCCGCCGACAGAGCCAGAAGATGCTCCTCCGCCCATTGCATGAGCGTTTGACTCTCCTCCAGCAAGACCGTACCTCCCTGCCGGTTGATATATGTCACAGTGACTGCATTGTCCGAGAACACTCGTACTGCTCTGCCTTTCACGAGACCCTTGAACCCTTTCAACGCCAGCACTACCGCTCTCATTTCCAGCTGATTGATGGACCAGTTGGCCATCTCCTCCATCCAACGCCCTTGAGCTACCCGAGACATACAATGAGCTCCCCATCTGGAGAGACTGGCATCCGTGGTGACTGACCCAGTCCGGAGTGTCCAGCGGCATTCCTACCCGGAGATGCGTGGGATCGCTCCACCACCGTAGACTTTCTAACATCATGGCCGGACAACCAAACCGCTGATTGAGAGGATGCTTCTGCGGAGACCAACGGGATAGCAACGAGTGCTGAAGCGGTCACATATGCGCTCTGGCCCACGGCACCACCTCCAAGGTCGCTGCCATGGAACCCAGAAGCTGCAAATACCTCCACGCTGTTGGAGCCTTGAGACACAAAAAGGCGGCCACCTGTCGCAAAATCTTTCGAATTCTGCCCTCCGGCAGAAACACCGCCCCATGCTGCATGTCCAACAAAACCCCCAAATACACTAGGGATTGCATGGGCGTCAACCGACTCTTGGCTCGATTGACCACCCATCCTAAACTTTCGAGAAAGGCCACCACTCTGGAGGTGGCTTCCCTTGATTCCGGAACCGAGCGAGCTCGGATGAGCCAATCGTCCAGATAGGGATGTACGAAGATACCCTCCTTCTGTAACGCTGCCACTACCACCACCATGACCTTCGTGAACGTGCGAGGCGCCGTGGCGAGCCCAAACGGCAACGCTCGGAACTGAAAATGACCCATCGGTACCGCAAAGCGCAGAAACTTCTGATGTTTGGGCTTGATGGGAATGTGTAAATAAGCTTCCGTTAAATCTATGGACGAAAGCACCTTGCCCGGCCTTACAGACCGGATCACCGACTGCAGAGTTTTCATGCGAAAATGCGGCACCCATAAACAGCGGTTCACATGCTTTAGATCTAAAATTGGCCGAAAAGACCCCTCTTTCTTGGGCACCACAAAATAAATCGAGTATCGACCTAAATCGCACTGGTCTGGAGGCACCGGAATGACTGCCTGAATCTGTAGCAATCGCTGAAGCGTCTGATTCACCACCAACGCTTTCGCAAACGACCCGCAAGGCGACATCACAAACGCTCCCGAGAGCGGCTGGTTGAACTCCAAGGCATAACCGTCCCGAATGATCTCCAATACCCAGCGGTCCGTAGTTATGGCGGCCCAGGCGGACAGGAAGTGCTGCAAGCGCCCTCCTATAAGGCTCTCCGCCTGGACTCCTTCATTTCATTGTGGCTTCTTAGAGGCGCTCGACTGAGGGCCGCCAAACCCTCGTCCGAACCTCGAGCCCCCCGAAAGGACTGACCCCTGGGTACAAATCGCCCCCTCTGATAGGGAGTAAACCGCAATCCTCTGAATCTGCGAAACTCTCTACTTTGACCTCTCTGCGCAGATCCCGGTTTCGGACCCTTCGGCCGGTCCTCCGGAAGCCGCCTGCCTTTGGAGTCCCCCAAATGCTTCACAATCTTTTCTAAGGCTTCGCCAAACAGTAGTTTGCCCTTATAAGGCAGCCTACTAAGACGTACCTTAGAAGACGCGACCACCGCCCAATTCCTCAGCCAGAGAAATCTCCGGGCAGCAATGACCGAAGCCATAGATTTAGCTGACATTCGGACTAGATCATAGCAGGCGTCAGCAAGATACGCTGCCGCTGATTCCAATTTTGCTCCGGCACTGAAGAGCCTTCTACGCCTGTAGAAGACTCAGCCTGCAGCCATATAATTGAAGCCCTGGACACATATGCTCCACAGATGGAAGTCTGCAATGCCAAGGCACTGGTATCAAATGCCTGCTTAAGTATGGCCTCCAGCTTTCTATCCTGAAGATCCTTAAGGGCCGTGCCTCCTTCTACAGGAATGGTCGTTTTCTTAGTCACCGCTGAGACCTTCGGCATACGCAACAACTCTTTTTCCTCCTGAGGGACTGGATATAAGCCCGTGCCCCTCTCAAAGTGGCTTCTGGACATTCCCACTCGTACTCTACCATTTGTTTAATGATCCTACGCACTGGGAAACACTTCTGTTCCGCCTTAAAACCCTGCAATAAGGGATCCTCCAAGGGTTCAGCCTGCACTGCCGGTAAAGCAATATTCAAGGCCGCCAGAGAATGGGAAATGAGAGCCCCCAGCTCCTCCTTCCTAAATACCCTAAAAAGATTAGGATCATCACCAGTTGCTATCTCTCCTTCCTCGAGATCCTCCATCCACAGCTCTAAACCAGACTCTGATGGAAGCTCTCCCTCTGGTCCTGGAACACCCAGAGCTTGCTGTTCTAAAGTCACAGAACCCCCCCCCCCCCCGACTGAAAAACCTGCTAAAGAAGACCCCTCACCTGGGTCCCCTGATGCGCCAGGGAGAGTGGACACACCAGGAAGGCTGGACTCAGCTCCCCTATCCTGACCCCGCTCCAACTTTAAGCAATATGCCTTGTGGAGACACAAAATAAAATCAGGGGAAAAAACTGCCTGCACTCCTTCAGGAACCTGAGAAACTGGTGCGGGGTCCCCCCACTAGTGCCGGAGCCGCCCTCTTTGACTTAGCCTTCCGTTTCAGAGATGTCTCTTGCAGCGCGGGAGAAACGACCAATTTCAAAATGGCTGCCGTTCCCGCCTTTTCACTTGCGGCCTGCAGCTTTCCCGCCGCATTCGCAGACTCCTCCATTTAAGCAAAACCAGCGCTAAATCCCTGAATCTAACAACCCCGAGCCACGGAGCCCACGCGGCGATCGCCGAATCGAAAACCGCCCACCGAGACCTACAGCTTGCGTCTTCTGACAGCCCCGCTGCCCCCCGGCGCTCTGAATCGCGGTCCGACACCAAAACTAAAAACGCACCTGTCACACACAGAGGCTCCTTCTCCAGCCTTCAAGCACCGCTGCTCGCGGCAAAGAAAGGCGAGAATCTGGCAACAGAGGGTTGATTCTGGGGCTCCCAGGATCCTGCTCTGATCCCCTTGTCGGCTCCGGTCTTCGAGACAGGCTCTGCCTCTACTGCCAGAGCAGGCAGCTGACCTCCATCCGTTTACCTCTCTCTTATATTTCTTTTTTTTTTTTCCCTATAAACTTAATTCTCCAATTTGAATGTACATTCAGATCCCCTAACACTAACCCAGCTAGGGCCAGCTAGGAGAATCTGATTATGTTATATCTCTGTTTTCATCTCCTGGAGCCTGACAGCAAACACCTCCTTCAGCTGCTGAGGACTGAAAAGACTGGCTCTCTGACACCAGGGGGAGCTGGGTAGGCTGTCATCAAAGCTTTGAAGTTTTCAGTCCTCAGTTGCTGAAGGAGGTTGACTACTCTACTGTTCCTGGACTGGCCTGGAGAGACGAAAAGGAAATCAGTTTTATTGTTCCACTATTTGCTTTTTAATTTATTTTTGCCATTTATTCAATTGGTCATTACAATAAATAATTTTATCTTAGTAGCCTCTGTTGATTTATTTGCTATCTCCCAGCTTTTATTTGATGGCATGGTTTGCATAGTAGAATTTTACCTTTTCTGTCCTTGGCTCATTAGTCTATAACAGCGATGGCGAACCTATGGCACGCGTGCCAGCTGTGGCACGCGAAGGCCTTGCAGCTGGCACGCGTGAAGGTCCGCAAAAAAAGAAAAAGCGGGCTCTGGCTGCTGCCGCGGACGCGGCAGCATGCAGTGTCCCGCGGGGCCCCCTCCGCCCGCTAAGCCCCTCTGCAAGGGCTTTCAGATTCGCGAGGGAGACAGCGTCTCCCTCGCGTCTCTGTTAAGCCCGTAGGGGTTAATGGGAAATTTCCCATCAGCCCCTTTAGACGCGAGGGACTGATGGGAAATTTCCCATTAGCCCCTGCGGGCTTAACAAGAGACGCGAGGGAGACGCTGTCTCCCTCGCGAATCTGAAAGCCCTTGCAGAGGGGCTTAGCGGGCGGAGGGGGCCCCGCGGGACACTGCATGCTGCCGCGTCCGCGGCAGCAGCCAGAGCCCGCTTTTTCTGTTTTTAAATTTGCCGGGGGGGGGGGGTGTTTGGACTGCTAATGGGCTAGGGGGGGGGGTTGGACTGCTAATGGGGGGGGGGGGGGGGTTAGGACTGCTAATGGGCTAGGAGGGGGGGGGTTAGGACTGCTAATGGGCTAGGAGGGGGGGTTAGGACTGCTAATGGGCTAGGGGGGGGTTAGGACTGCTAATGGGCTGGGGGGGGTTTGGACTGCTAATGGGCTAGGAGGGGGGGGGTTAGGACTGCTAATGGGCTAGGCGGGGGGGTTAGGACTGCTAATGGGCTAGGGGGGGTTAGGACTGCTAATGGGCTGTGGGCTGATGGGGGCTGTCTGGAAATGGGGTGATGGGGGGTTAGGACTGCTAATGGGCAGGGGGGGGGTTAGGACTGCTAATGGGCGGGGGGGGTTTGGACTGCTAAGGGGCTGGGGGGGGTTAGGACAGCTAATGGGCTAGGAGGGGGGGGTAGGACTGCTCAAGGGCTAGGGGGGGTTAGGACTGCTAATGGGCTGTGGGCTGATGGGGGCTGTCTGGAAATGGGGTGATGGGGGGTTAGGACTGGTAATGGGCTATGGGGGGGGGTTAGGACTGCTAATGGGCTAGAGAGGGGGGGGTTAGGACTGATAATGGGCTAGGGGGGGTTAGGACTGCTAATGGGCTAGGGGGGGGTTAGGACTGCAAATGGGCTAGGAGGGGGGGTTAGGACTTCTAATGGGCTAGGGGGGGGTTAGGACTGCTAATGGGCTAGGGGGGGGTTAGGACTGCTAATGGGCTAGGAGGGGGGGGGGTTAGGACTGCTAATGGGCTGTGGGCTGATGGGGGCTGTCTGGAAATGGGGTGATGCGGGTTAGGACTGGTAATGGGCAATGGGTGGGGTAAGGAATGCTAATGGGCTAGTGAGGGGGGTTAGGACTGCTAATGGGCTCGGGGGGGGTTAGGACTGCTAATGGGCTGATGGGGAGGTGTTAGGACTTGAGGTGGGCTGTTGGGTGGGGTTAGGACTGGAAATGGGCTGATGGGGGGTTAACACTGGAGGTGGTCTGATGGGGTTAGGACTGGTAATGGGCTATGGGGGGGTTTAGGACTGATAATGGGCTATGGGGGGGCTGGGACAAGAAATGGGCTGATGGGGAGGGGTTAGGACTTGAGGTGGGCTGATGGGGTTAGGACTGGTAATGGACTGTGGGCTGATGGGGGGTTAGGACTGGCAATGGGCTATGGGGGGCTGACTGGAAGTGGGGGGTTAGGACTGGTAATGGGTTATGGGGGGGGGCTTAAACTGAAAATGGGGTGATGGGGGGTTAGGACTGGAAGTGGGTTGATGAGGGGGGGATAGGACTGGTATTGGGTTGGGGGGCTGCTAGGACTGGAAATGGGCTGATGCAGGGACTAGAAGGGAATGGATGCTGGGTGAGGCTGGAACTAGAAGGGAGCTGGTGTGGGGGGAGGATTAGAATGGGATGGGGCTGGGAGAGTAAAATGGAGAGGGGAAAAATATTTTGTGTGGGAGGGATAAAAAATCTACAATTGGCCGGGTATTGGGAGAGTAAGTGGGGATTGAGGATGGAGGGGTAAATTTTGAGTAGATGAAATAGGAATGAGGAAAGAGCCAAAGGAGAAAGATTAGTATGTTAAAGCAGATGTAGAGAGAGAATGGAAAAAAAAACAAGAAGACAGAAGAAAGGACAAATGGACAGCAGATGGAGAGTTAGCAGAAGACACGAAGAAACCAGAAGAAAGTGGCTGGAACAATTGCAACTGAAAAAAATGCACAAAAGGTAGAAAAATATCTCTTTATTTTGAATTTATTAACTGGAATATGTCAGCTCTGGGAAATGTGCATCATTAATTTTTGCGCTTTGTTTAGTACAAGAGGAAATTAATATATAGTTTTATTTCTACAGTGTTGTTGTATATTCCAAGTTTGGCTTTTGGGGTTCCCAGTTTAATTATTGTCTTCCTGTTTCTAAATTGTGATTCCTTGTTTGGTGATGGTCTGTTCTGCATGTGTAACTGAGCTGAGGTATTCTGTTTATATAATTCCTATTTGACATTGCCACTTGTTCTTTCCCCAGTAGGTCATGTATTGTTGTTCTCTGAGATGTATTGGTTTAATATTTGCAGTGTGGCCTTTTGATAGGTAGAGTATGGTGCTTTGTGAGTCCTGGTAGTGCTGTTAGGATACGGCGGGTTTGCTATGGGTTCTAAATGGGCAGCGTTTGTAGTAGTTCCTAATGTGCCTGGCGGTTGGTACTGGATTATAGTAATGTAGAAACCTTTTAGTCTTTCTTTATCCATATACTCATTAAGAGGCATGTTTACTAAAAGTTAGTGTATGGTAACATTATGCAAATATTTATGCAAATGAAGCACCTTATGCAAATGGGGCTTTAATTGACGTGCTGGCACTTTGAGGAAATTCTTTGGTTTTGTGCGGCAGTTTGGGCACTCGGGCTCAAAAAGGTTAGCCATCACTGGTCTATAATGTGTCAAGTCTTTGTCATATAAGTATGAGATGAGTAAATTACAATTGTTTTAAAGGAAGAGGGATACGTTGAAAGATTTCTGAATGGTAAAGCAGCTAAAGCTGAACCTGGGGTTTTTTTTCTTTAAGGAGATGGTTGAATAATCTTGCTTTGGTAATGGTCAAAACATAACCATGTTCTCAATAGGGCAAATGGTGAGTAATTATTGTCCTGTATTAAAGAAGTTCTCAATCGTGTCAAAAGGTCATTAGGAAACCGCCCTCAGTTTACAGCTCAGATCTTGTGTTAGGATCTCACTCAGAAAGAGGCCAAGAACCGAAGATCTCTCTCTTTCCCCACAAGTCTCACAAGGGGAGAGTTACAAAGATGTGTGTTAATACTTCCAAGTTTCAAGCTTTGGCAAATGTAACAATTTTCTGTACATTACCTTGTGCTCCATTTGTGTATGTGTCAGTGTGTCAGGAATGCAGTAGCTATAGAGCCTACAGAGACTGAGCTTAAGTTCCATTATTAAGACCACAAGCAGCAGAAACTGCCAGGTACTTGTGACCTAGATTGGCCACTGCTGGAAACAGGATACTGGGCTTGATGGACCTTAGTCTGACCAAGTATGGCATGTTTTATGTTCTAAGGGGAAGCATGCCTGTCCCCTCTCCTCCCCCGAGGAACTCCTTGAACCAACAAGAGGTTTGTTACAAGCCACCATACATAAGGAATCCTAACCAGACATATACTTGCTATTTCAACAGCCCAATGGGCTCTCTCTCACTTTGAGGAGACATCCTAATGCAACAGACACATATACTAGTAATTTGTACAAAGAAAAGCCTTTCTATTGCACTTTGGGAATAAGAATACAGAGGAAAGCGAATAAGAGTTCAGACTCATTTCAAATATTTGTCTATGCTTGTGGTCATCTTCTATCAACGTATAAACCACCACCGAAAGTTTGCCTTATATGCAAAGACAAAGATCAAGAGAAACATTATTGATAAATTAATTCAATTCAGATCTGCAATTCATTTCAAAGAATCCAAACACTTCAAAACTTCTACTTAATAGCATTACTAAATAATCTCTTATTTGTCTTCATTTTCCTGTATCAGCCAGCCTTCTTTAAAACATTTTCATATATCTTAAAAGTCCTCTATATATGAATAACAAATGACAAACAAAATAAATCTTCCTGAAGAGAGAAACAGTCATTCAAGGTTAGTTTCTTTATCTGAGCACATTAAGAATCTTTCCTTCTCATTACAAAATCTAAGCTGTGTCAGCAAATCAGCACAAGACTCTAGCATGGTTTCTTTTGGGTTTGCAGGAGGACAAAGCACATAGATCAGAAAGAACACTCTGCTAATTAAACTGCAGCGGTTGACTACAGAAGAGAAGGGCTTGTCATGTGTAATGCCTGCGCCAAAAGTGGTCAGATTAGATATGCAGAATGTGAAGTAAAGGTGAACAACATCAGTAAGCTAATACTCTAGACCTTAAATCGGCAGCAAAGTTCTGACAGCTTTCCTAATTATTCTTCCATAACAGACATAGGGGGCCAGAAGGCAGGAGGAAGAAATACATTTTTCTCCATTATTGGTGCTGAGCACCAGGGCTAAAATCATTCCTGTCTGAACACTGATCAGTTTCTGCAAAGGTTAATAGCAATTAAATGCAGCAAACTAGACTAAATGAGAAACAGGTCATGATACCACTGTACTTGCAAAGAGCACAATACTTTACAGATAAGTATTTCTCATCAACCATTTCTCAAGGCACCAAGACCAAGGACCAAGCACTGAGAAAACTGACATAAAAGCAGCAAAACCAACTTCTGACATTAAAGTGCAATTTAGGGGGGAAAATCCTTTTAAATGAAATCAAAGAATAGCACTTAATGTCTGCATAAACCAGGTCACCAGTGGAATTTCTGTCTTCATGCCAAGAGCCCAGAACTGCTTTTTCCATTTCTACTTGAAACAAAGTTAAGAAAATCAGACAAGTCTGAAAGGATATGAAACAATGAAATGGAAGTGCTCACATATTACAATTTTCTCTTCTCTCCAATCTGGCTACCTGTAGAAGAGGAGCTAAAAATGGAGATTTTCTTACAGCGTTTAACATTTTCATTATGTTTAAAGATTTATTAATTTCTGTTGCCTATCTCCCAAGTCTGAAATCATAAATTTGCAAACTCTTTGTACTTAAGTGAGCTAAATATTTAATTTAGAAACTCTGTTATCAAAGTCTTATGTCTGTCAGTCTTTATTCTATCCATGTAATGCAACTGGGTATTTCTAATCATATACACTGCACCACTTCTGTATGTGATCATGTAACTTTTTGAGCTTTCTGTTCTTTAAAAATAGGCACAAAATTAAAATGCCACGTAAATTCTTCTTCTTTAAATCATGCTTGCTAAGCAGCAACAACAAAACCTTTGATGATTTATGCATTATTTCAATGAGTAATTTGTAGAGTAAAGAAAGATCAAACAATTTTTTCATGAAATGCACGCTCTCAAACGTTCAGGAATGCTGAAGAGTGCATTAGGAACTTTATTAAGCAGAATGGATATAAGCACTGCCAGATTCAGATGCCTCACTTGTAAATAAAGCAGGCAAGAAAGAAGTGAAATGGAAATCCTGCTTACATTGTTCTCATCAGGATCTTCCAGCCCGTCAGGCCGGCTGAGGTTGCGAGCAGGCTGACTGCAGACTACGTTCTCTTCCAATCCCCAAGAGGCTATTCTTACAAGTGGTCTCTGAATCTCATTGGGGTTAAAAGCACCATCTGCACCATCTGAATCCAAAAAGAACCGGGAAACAAAGGGAATTTAGGAAAAAAAAAACAAATGAAGTCTGTTTTGGAATTTTAGAAACATTTATTTTGCCATCTCAATCTTTCTTTAGTTGAGATTCTGACATTACTAAAAGTATTCATAATACTAGATTTCTAAATGCCTCCAAGCCAAACAATCTCACTGTCCTTTACAGCTAATACTTCAATAGTCACATGTAGCCAATTCTAGCGATGCACAGTCTGCCAACACAGACAGCTTCTGCAGGGTCAGTGATACCTATTATGTGAACTAAACAGCCGCCTACAGCACCAAAGCTACAAGGGCAGACCACTGACACCACCCATCTCCAAGATCTGCAGTGGTGGCTATGGCAGCAAAATCATGCTTACCAAAAGCCTCCAACACTGTGTTGCTGTTACTGCTTCTTTGACTAGCCACTTCTGCCCCTTCCAAAGCAGACTTCCTGTTTGCACGGGGATGGAAGTGGCAGGAAGGGCAGGAGTGGGAGAGGGGGAAGTAGCTGAAGTGAGGGCTTGCCTAGGGTGGCGGCCCTGGGCATCTGGATTCATGGGAACTGCCAAGAGTCAGAGGTGGTTTATTATTAAACAATTATATTCCAAAACCTTATGCATCAAGTTGAGTGCAGTTTACATTTTACTCTGTATACAAAGGATAGCAGCCATACCGCAGCTACCTAAGAATGAATTAACAACCCCCCTCCCCAAAAACACCCATATCATAAATGGACCAGAATCGTTAGAACATTAGCTCTAACAAGAAGATTCCAAAGAGGAGACCTTCAGTAATGGAAAACAATGTAAGAAGTTTACTTCTTATACGGTCATATTTTAAAGAATCACAGAGTATTTCAAACACTGAGATAAGAGAGAATGATTTTGCATCTCTCTCTTATTTACATACACACTTTTTTCCTAAATTATTGTGCTAAGATTTCTGGAATGTAATCTGAAGATTCTGTGGTTACAGAACAAGAAAGACACACTTTGTATAAAAAGCAGAGACACACAGATGTAATATGAAACTGCTGCATATGTAACAGTTCAATCTAAATGTTTTAAGTAAAGAATGATGATTTACAACACACTGCTGTATCTAGATTTTAGTTGTCTGCTTTTAACAGAAGTACTGGCCTTATTAGTTTATATCCCAATGGCAGATCATTTCTAACAAAAATGGTACATGCATGATGCAACATTCAGATACTGCTTAGAGCAGGGGTCTCAAACACGCGGCCCGCGGGCCGCATGCGGCCCGCGAGAGTCCTTTGTGCGGCCCGCGATGCAAGGGGGAAAAAAAAAAACACCCCGGCTTCTGCTGGTGCTGCCGCCGCTGCCGTCGCTGCCGTGGCCGGCAATAGCAGCAATAACGCAAGTCCCGCGGGCTCCGCTCCGCTCCGCTCCCTCCCCCTCCCCCTTCTTCCTTCCTGCTTGCCTGCCAGTTCTCCGCTTCGGCTTCGCCTTTCAGAGCCGCGAAGGGAGAGCTTCTCCCTCGCGACTCTGTTCAGCCCGCTGGGGCAGATGGGAAATTTCCCATCTGCCCCAGCGGGCTGAACAGAGTCACGAGGGAGAAGCTCTCCCTTCGCGGCTCTGAAAGCCAAAGCCGAAGCGGAGAACTGGCTGACAGGCAAGCAGGAAGGAAGGGAAGGAAGGGAGGAAGGGAGGGAGGGGGGGGGGGGGGACGGAGCCCGCGGGACTTGCGATATTGCTGCTATTGCCGGCCACGGCAGCGGCGGCAGCAGCAGCAGAAGCTGTTTTTTTTTTAAGTTTAATTTTCCCGGGGGGGGGGGGGACGGACTGGTTGGGGGGGGGGGCCGGACGGTTGGGGGGGGGGGGGCAGGACGAGGTGGGGGGGGAGCAGGTCGTGATGTGTGGCGGGCGGGGGAGAACTGGAAATGGCGAGATGCGCCTTAGGACTGGTACTGGACAGAGGGGGGTTAGGACTGGAGGTGGTCTGATTGGGGGGCTAAGACTGAAATGGGGTTATGGGGGGGCTAAGAATGAAGATAGGGCGATGGAAGGGTTAGGCCTGGAAGTGGGCTGTTGGGGGGCTTAGGACCGATAATGGGCTAGGGGGGGCTAGAACTGGTAATGGACTGGGGGGGGGGGGGTGCTATGACTGGAAATGGGCCGAGGAGACGGGGGAGCTTGAACTGCAAATAGCTGATGGGGACAGGGTCGTGGAATGGAAATGGGCTGAGTGGGAGGGGGCGTGGTCTGGAACTGGGCTGTGCGGGGCGGGAGCTAGGCCTGGAAATGGGCTGATGATGCGGGGACTAGAAGGGAGCGGATGCTGGGTGGGGCAGGAGCTAGAAGGGAGTTGATGTTGGGGGACGATTAGAATGGGATGGGGCTGGGAGAGTGAAATGGAGAGGGGAAATATATTTTGTGTGGGAGGGAAGAAAAATCTACAATTGGCCGGGTATTGGGAGAGTAAGTGGGGATTGAGGATGGAGGGGTAAAATTTGAGTGGATGAAATAGGAATGAGGAAAGAGCAAAAGGAGAATGATTAGTATGTTAAAGCAGATGTAGAGAGAATGGAAAAAAACTAGGAAAGAAGAAAGGACAAATGGACAGCAGACGATGGAGAGTTAGCAGAAGACACAAAGAAACCAGAAGAAAGTGAATGGAACAATTGCAACTGAAAAAAAATGCACAAAAGGTAGAAAAATATCTCTTTATTTTGAATTTATTAACTGAAATATGTCAGCTCTTGGAAATGTGCATCTTTAACGTCTGCACTTTATTTAATACAAGAGGAAATCAATGTATAGTTTTATTTCTACAGTGTTGTACATTCTAAGTTTGGCTTTTGGGGTTCCCAGTTTAATTGTCTTCCTGTTTCTAAATTGTGATTCCTTGTTTGGTGATGGTGTATGTTCTGCATGTGTAACTGAGCTGAGGTATTCTGTTTATGTAATTCCTATTTGACATTGCCACTTGTTCTCTTTCCCGAGTAGGTCATGTATTGTTATTCTCTGAAATGTGTTGATTTAATATTTGCAGTGTTGCCTTTTGATAGTTAGGGTATGGTGCTTTGTGAGTCCTGGTAGTGCTGTTAGGACACGGCAGGTTTGCTATGGGTTCTAAATGAGCAGTGTTTCTAGTAGTTCCTAATGTGCCTGGCGGTTGGCACTGGTTTATAGTAATGTAGAAATCTTTTAGTCTTTCTTTATCCATACACTCATTAAGAGGCATGTTTACTAAAAGTTAGTGTATGGTAACATTATGCAAATATTTATGCAAATGATGCCCTTATGCAAATGAGGCCTGCGTCTTGTGCGGCCCCCGGGTTACTCTACAAGTCCTCATTTGGCCCTCAAAGCAATTTGAGTTTGAGACCCCTGGCTTAGAGGCACAGCATCACTGTACATGCTAAAAAATAAAACAAATAGCTTACAGTTTGACATGTGTAGAATAATAATGCTACAGTGCTGGATTGCAGGTATTTCAACTTTTTTTTATAGGTGCTGAATGGACTGAAATATTCATGTCAGAGAAATAACTGAATTTCTGTGCAACGTATTACTAGTGGATTTTTGTTTTATATGCGTATAGCATTTTTAAACACAAGGACAAATAATCCTAGCAAAGCTTCAATGTGAAGGGTATATTAAGCTCAAAGTCAGAAATTCCAAACCCAGAAACTGAGGGAGATAAAGCACTTGTCCAAGGCCACATACTAACTCAGTGACAGCCATGAATCTTGAACTTATGCTCCAGGTCTTCTAGTAACTCACTGTCTAATGCTCTAATCATTACACTATAAAACACCCGAAAAGGTATCTACATCGGCGTCTATGTTTAATTTTGTAATTTGCATCTCCAAGGCTTCTATGCAATTTTAAACCAGATTTGCTTGGCTTACAGCTTTTCGTAAATAAAACAAAAGATTTGATTTCATCGAAGGTAAATTGGTGGTCCAATTGAAATTATTCTTACATTTCTGTCTTGATTGAACACCCTGCAGGAAGTCAAGAACAGCTTTACCAACCTCTTGTTTCCTGAACTGCATAGGGATTTCCATACTGCAGTACAGGCAACCTACTGGGCACTGCAGGAAGTGTTCCTTTCTCCTCAGAATAGGGGCTCAATAAATTGAACGGTAAAGGGGAATCCTGGCAACTCTGACCTTCAGTAGCCCTTTCTTCCATACTTGTCAGTCTCCTTTCCAGTTCCTTATAAAAAACAAAGAATGTATAAAAATGTGTAGCTATGGAAACAGCTGTGGAAAGACATTCATTCTCTGCAAACCTCTTAAAATGAGAACTCATATTAAATAAGTTAAACGCCTGTATCTCACAATGGCTGTGGATAAGGGTCTCAGATGATACAGCATATGGGTTACTAGTTGACTAGCACAAACACATATTCATACAGGGTTCTACAAAGAGTTGTGGATCTATGTATACTGACCTGAGGAATGACAATGGGAAAAGCAATAGGATTTATGATAGCCAGCCAATAAGAAGTCAAATGAAAACCCATGGCACCTCTATTTCACAGTACCTTTAATCCACATTTGGGTGCTGATGGGTTCGTTTCAAACTTAAGTGAATGAAAAGTAGCCCAATTAAAACCAAAGTCATCCCCTTTCTGCATAAAACATTTAGTCTGATGTTCATGAGGCCCTCCTTTAAAAACTGCTCAAAAACATCAATTAATAGATTAGAATTTAATAATGGAAAATTGTAAATTAAAATATTTGTAAAGATTTTCACGCTATGAAATCTCTGAAAGGATCATTTACTGTTTTCTCCCATTTATGTGTATGAGAAAAACCTTGGTACATATTTGATCCTTGCATATATAACTTTGGCTCTTGCTAAACTATGCGTACCAACTGAATTTTAGTTGAGGTCCAACAGGGCAAGGGCAGAGTGGGTTGGAGAGGACAGACCAGGTGCTTCCCCAGCTAAAGGCAGTAACAAATGTCTTTTCTCTACCTTTCTTCATCTTCCTCAATGTACCTGTTCCAAAGCAGAGAAGTAGAGGACAATGGTAGGACTGATATGATTTGAGTTGGAGTCACAGTCCAAGTAAGGGGCATAGCAATTTTTAACTTTGTCAGTAAGTGTTGTATTGTTTATTCAATTATGTTGTGGGAAATGAATGTTTTAAATTATTCCATTATGAGAGAGAACAATTTGTCACACATTAACAACAAATTATTTGCATCATGGAAAGAAAGCTTTCGATGTGGTTCAGTTAGCTTTCATGTTCGCCTCTGCCACTATCATCATTACAGTAAAATAATTATCAATTTTATCAATTATGAGATTTCATTTGTGTGTCAAGCAACCAATTTTTAGATGATTTTATAGAGCAACTTTAATAGTTCTGAATGATTAGACATAGCATTATTTACCGTAACAGGCTCATTGCTCAAAAATACTCTCGCTGTTTATTTTATTTCACAAAGTAAATAGTCCACATTGTTCTGTAACATTTCCGATTTAGCCCTGTACTTCTGATCAACAGTTTATAAAGAAGAACAGCATGAACAGTTTCAGTAAGGAAGAACTTCTTCTATGTTTGGCAGCATTTCAGAGTAATTCATTTAGTCTGACCAGTTCAAATACCAGAACAATTTTCTATACTAGGATACTACCTTAGGCAAAATGACGCTCAGTACCACCCAGGATAATTACTTATCTGTAATAGTTATTTTCCTAAAATAGTATTTTCATGAATTCACATGACTCAGTTATGAAATTCAGGAAATTACTTTTGGAGACAGATAGTTGCTGGTCCTCTCTTACCAGAAAAAAAGCTACCGGGCTCTTCCACTACTAGTTATTTCTGTAGTGCTACTAGATGCATACAGTGCTAAGAAGCCTTGCTGATAGCCCAGTGGTAGAGTGGCTTGATGCAAGGCAGGCAATAACTCAGATGTCTGTTACCTATGTGGGCAGAGAGAGAACACAATGGCAGCTCTCATCCAGAAAGAGAATACCAGGTGTTTCTCAGCCTGCATCGCTGGTCTTCCATTATTTAGAGCAGTAATGCTTTGACTCAAGCATCTGGGTCTGTTTTTACCATTGAAGCCTGCGGTGGCATCTTGTTTCAAAGAAACTGTCAATAGGGGATAAAATAAAAAGCTGCTGTTGTGCACCGTCCAGTCGATGCAAACTCCTGGTGACCCTTGTGGATAGTTGTGACTATCCCCTGGGTTCTCTTAGCAAGATGTGACCAGAAGTAGATTATCAGGACTTTTTCCATAAAGTAAGCCTACAAGCGCCTGGTTTTCCAAGGTGGTCTCCCATCCAAGTAGTAACCAGGCCCGACCTTGCTTAGCTTTTAGCTTCTGAGCTCAGACAAGATCTGATTTACTCAGGGTGGCATGGACATAGCTCTAGGCACCACAAATTGAAGTTGTCTTTAAGAGGCCAGGCCTCATTTTCCTTCCTTCTTTTATGTCCACTAACTACTGCAAAATGGCAGGATGGGTCAGCCATGCAAACCTGTCAGAATTGCTCTGCAATAATGGACTGTTTCACTTGTTCCTCAGAACTTTCTACCCAGTACCAGCAGAGACTGAGTGTAGAGTGCTACAGGATACATTTAAATTAGGGACAGAAGAACAAGGGATCAAGCTGCTAAGGGAAAAACCAATGCAGAAGACATTACAATTGGCTCTGGATTGTATAAATATTTTTTAACTGGATTGTTCGATCTGCCTCTTACTAGTTTGGTCTAACTTCCTGAATGCTCAGATAACAAGGATAAAAAAACAAACTTTGATACTTAATGGATGAGAAAGTTCTTAAACTGAAAGCAGTAACCTAAACACAACCAAAACATCTCTCAGTTAAGTTTTACTCTTCTGTTCTTTAATCATCTTAATTGGCACTACAGCAAATCTGCATGAAAAAGAGGTTTGAAAATTACAATGCAATAATTTAGGTACTCTCTTTTCCAATCTTCTGGATTGCCCTTCCTCAAAAGTGCACTCTGAGCCTCTGAGCCACAGGAGTACTATCAGACAAGAGTCTATACTGGAATCAGCACAGAGCATGGGATTATCAAAAAATCAGAAGATTTTTCCCACAACAATTTCTGTGCCTGTTTGATCTCATTTGTCACCCCCTCTCTCCCTTTCAAAAAGCTTCCTGTCTGGCAGCAAAGGTAACAGAGACATTTAATTAAACATAGTAAGTCCCTCCTGGAAACTTTTCAAAACAGGAATTCTTTGGGCTAGAACAGTTTTACTTTCTTAGGTGTTAGTGATAATCTCAAACAAAATTATTCTTTTGCTAGCTTTTTCAATGGAACTTCAGTATGCAGAGTTAATATTTTAGTTAAGACCTCAAAAGGAAACTAATCTTTATTCAACCTTATCCTATGTGAGCCAAGAAATGAAAGAGGATGCAACAGAGCTAGATGCAGAACAGCTGTTTTATTTCAGAGGCAAGGAGTTCACCCAGTATCAACAAAGATTAAACTGATTTAAAAGTACAACTACAGACATTTTATTTTAACCAAGGCAGCCTACGCAGCTCTAAGAAATCTTTCCTCGCACAGAACTGTACACAGCAGTTCATCCTTGCAGAAAGCGCTCTCATAAGGTACCATCCAAGCAAGGATACGTTTTTATCATCTTTGTTGCTCCTTCTTCCAGTACATCTGCATTACATTAGATCTTGCTAAGCATCACTAAGAGGTAAAGTTTAGCTGAAAAATATTTCATGAGATGGAAATGTTATAAGCAAAAGATGCGGCAGACTTAAAACTGTAGCTTGCTGCATGAGCCATATAAAAGCTTTTAATGTAAATATCTATAAATGTGTTAGGCACAACTCCAAAGGAGAATCAAATATACACTGCTAGCCTGGGACCACAATTTAAAAAGGTTAAGCATACTCTAATAAACAGCATTTCAATTTATATTCCATTATCGTTGTTTGTTTATAAATGTCACCAAACAAAATATGCTCGAGACACTCATTTACAGCCCTCTTAAACCTATAAAATTATTTCACTTTATTTGCATACTTTTGTAGTCTTCAGGATTTTGCTTTTTGTTGTTTGTTTTTTTTAAATTACAGCTCAATCAACACCCTGTCTGAAAGGATAAATTATAGCTTTTTTTTTTTCTTTTTTTTTTTTTTTAAATAGTCATTGTGATCTGCTCATTTTTAAACAAATAAAAATAAAACCTTTATATGATGCTGTCTTTAAAAGCTAAAATGCGCCCTTGTGAACAAAACAAATACCTCTTCCTATTCGTAAAAAAATGGAATGGCTAACCTGCTATACAACAGTACTTAGGGTTTTTTTTCTTACTTTCTTTTCTGTGTATATAAACAAACATTAAATCATATTTCACTCACTAAGAAACATTACATCATTTTCCCCAGGCATGGAAAGTTACATGATAGGAAGTAATCTTTTACTTCCAAACTTAGTCTGGTAGAAAACTGAATTAACTTTGTAAGCTCTGCTCCTTTATAAGCATCAATAAAAAAAATTAATAATCCAATGATTCTGTAGATGAGTTTCAAGACTATACTACTGCAGATCTGCAATGCTTTCCTTTACATATGTAGAACCAAGTAAAAAAGTCATCAGTATGTGGCAGTTTGTTCCGGGCGGGGAACCTAGTATTTAAGGGTGACAGGTAGAACATACAGGAAAAAAAAAAAAGCTGAACCGATACTGCACAAGTTTCCAACTTTGTAACACCAGTTTCTGAGGCTACTCACGTATTTATGCATTTTATTTGTAAGACATGAAGTGCATATTTTTGTAAGCTGCTTAGAAATGTGACTGGTTGGTTATAAATATACTTTAAAAAATGAAATGAAACCTCTACAAAAACATGGAGACTCTCTGAATGTCCATAAAGGCAGAGCTAATGCAAAGTAATAGGGTTTGCAAACTTAAACTAGTATTGGGGCATGCTTACTAAAGAGCATACCATTAGGACAT
Source organism: Ichthyophis bannanicus (assembly GCA_033557465.1). Classification (NCBI taxonomy): domain Eukaryota; kingdom Metazoa; phylum Chordata; class Amphibia; order Gymnophiona; family Ichthyophiidae; genus Ichthyophis; species Ichthyophis bannanicus. The sequence goes on from CM066031.1 coordinate 573,784,080, forward strand.
ATGAGATGCAAAACTAGAGTGGAGGCCCAGGCAAACCTTTGGGGAGGAGAGGGGGGGCGTTCGCCTGACCCCTTGCCATTAGTGTGTTGATAACATGCCACACTGTACTAATGGGCACACGGGTGCATTTATGACGACCCCTTGAGGTGATGTTAAGTGTACTACGCTAATGGCAATATTTGCGGTTAGTGTGTGCCCATAATGCCTGTGCTGTGATGTGCAGTCAATGCCCATGTTATACCCCTAGTTTGCCCAGTCCCCGCTCAATCACGCACACTGTTAGAATGGGGCCCTACAGTGAAAATCTTGCACTAACAGTGCAGCATGCTTAGAGCAAGACAAACCCTGCACTGTCAGTGCGGTTTAATAAACATGTCCTATTATTACCCACAAGTCCTACCCTTTATTAAGTCAACCACTTGTGTGTGCAGTGTGCCCTGTGTATGCCACATACTTTACTATATAATTTAAAAATTAAAATAGGATTTCTGAAATATATGAACTAGAAATACTCAAACACATTTTTAGAAAGAACATGATGCAAGAAATTGCCACAGTTCTTCCAAAAATTATATAGTTAAATAAAAAGAGAAACAAAAAAGGAACATAAAGCAATATATTTTTATTGGACTGCCCTGAAGAAAATTTTAACTTTCAAAAGCTACTTAAAAAAGTGTAAAGTTCGTCCAATAAAAGGTATCGCCTTATTTTCCTTTTTTATTTCTCTTTTTACCACACTAAAATAATGCTGACAGCAGACCTATCTACTTTCAAAATATATCTATTTACAGATCTTACATTGTTATTTACATGAAAGCATGTACCAACATATTATAGTATCTACTGTCCTTCAAGACACACTTTTTTTTTTAAACATTAAGGACAACAGAGGCAATCTACTGGAATACACCCCTAGGGGTCAGTCTGCCAAATAATGGATCGCCTCCCTTATTGGGAAGCACTGTCTTATTTGCAGACTGACCCCCAGCGGTGTTCCCAATGCACCACTAAGACCTAACACCACCATTTTCCAAGATGGCTGTAGTTTAAGAAAGATGCTGCTGGATGATGCCCTGAACCTCGCATTATTGATCCAGCGGGGGGCCCAGCAGCATGAAGGCTCTCTGATCAAGGGTCTCTCTGCACCAAGTGCCCCAGCCAGATGTGTCCTGAACACAGTCTGGGGGAGGGGGGGCAGGGAGCTACTGGGCCCTCTTGGGCCATGCGTTCTCTACTCCCATGTAGAATCTTTACTTCAGCCCTGAGCTGAAGTAAAGATTCTGCGCTAAAAGGGAAAGTGTAAGACTGTACCCAAGTTCACAGTGTTTTTTTTAATACTGTGAGCAACTCCGGATTGAATAGTTTTGAATGCTGACCATGCTATCCTTTAGTGCGTCAGTTTTACTATGGATTTTTTTCACATTAAAATACTTAATGTATAAGGAGAAAGGCTAACATAGGAAATTCAAAAGGTAAACCACTAGACTAAAGGACAGCACAGCTTATTCCATCAAACCAACAGGTGGTAATGATTTTTTAAGATCTACAAGTGGCAATGTTTCACACATAACAAATACTTTAAACCCAAAAAATGAAAAACTTCACCAAGAGATTAGATAGACACAGAAAGGGAGCAAACTCTCAAACTGTGGCTAATCTTCCTAAAAATGTAGTTTCAAAATGGCATATGAAAAAGATACTAATGCATAACAGTCACACAAAAATGGTACATGCAGCCCATCGTAATGCACTGCATGTAAACAATCTACGCAGATACTAGATGTTTCTGCTATGCTAGGTCATACACTATACACCAGCACTGTGGAACTCTCTGCCATTCATTCATGTAGAACAGGATTATTTGAGGTTTCGGAAGCAGGTTATGTAAATTGTGGTTATTCAGAACACTTGATTGCTTAATTGTATGTTTTGTATTTGTTATATGTAGTTTTTTGCTGCTGTTTTTTTTTTTAATATGTTGCACTGTACCAGAACTTGAATGATTTTTATTGAAGTGTGCATCGTGTTGAATAAATAAAATAAATTACAAGCAGCTACAAAAAGCATTCTTTCTGCCTCTCTGCCCAACAGCAGCACATCATTCAGAACATTTCCTGAACTCCAGACTGAATATTTTAGAAGCTGCTTCTGCAGCAGGGTTTCCTTAGTTATTTCACGATCTATTTTAATTTAATGGCATTCTTTTAAAACTTTTTATTTCAGTACCTAGCATGTTGGAGGTAAGTTTTGTTAAAGGATTTCTCACACATGCATGCCAGTACTCAGGCGTAAAAGGTCTTTCATAAAATTACATCACAAGTAAAAGCACCATTATTCATATACTTGTATGTGACTTGAAGGTAGGCGTGCTCAGAGGACAGGTTTGGGCAGAAAAGGGACAGTCGTCATTTTTGCACATATCATATAGAATACATACTTTTACACATTAACATTTATGTCTGTTCCCAAGCAGGTGTAAATGTCTGTGGCCTCCATCTAAAATAGCTGCTGTTTATGCTAGTATTTTATAATTACACATAGGCACTTGCGTGTCCTCATAAAACAGGACAAAAATAGGCACTTATTGGGCATTCACAAGGAGGAAATCTCCTATAAAATTACCCTCATCCTGGACAATTTCAAACTCAATGGGCAAACTCTGCTATGCCTATGATGCTTTTAATTTAATATACTGTATTCCATGTAAGGCTTCATATTTTCATTTTAGTATAATTATTTCAGAGGGCAAATTCTATGGTTTAACATAGAATCTGCAAAATCTGTCGTTAACAGCTTAGTTTTAAAATATACAACAGTAAATATATATTTTAATAAAACCTTACATTCAAAAGGCATGTGCAGCAAATTTTCAAGCCATTTATTCATTTCTATTTTTGTTTATAATTTTTATAGTTTAACATTAATTTATAGATATTTTTCTGCATTTACATAAAAACAGTATTTGTTTTTGAAATATATTTTAATCTTTTTAATTTATTTTATATAGTTAATAAAGAATGATCTGTGTTATCAAAATTGATAAGCTTTCATTTTGGCAGGTGTCTGAATTAAAAAACAAAATCAATCACCAATCTTAGTTTTTCTATGTAATCATTTTGGACCCCTCCTATGTTAAAATCAAAGCCTTACTCAAACTGCAATTATTTCAGACAGCATTCCATCTTCCCTCCTAAAACTCTATGACTGTAAACACTCAACAGACCTAACCAGACCCTGACCTCCCTCTGTTTCTGCGTTACCGGAGTCACTGTGGCAGGACTGGAGATGAATCTGGACATAGAGTAAGAGCTGAAGGACTTGGCTGCAAGCAAGGTAGGAGAGCTAGGCAACAGTAAACGCAGGTCAGTGCCACCATGAACTGTTGAACTAGCAAAGATGTGTCTGACTAGGCTTCCCCTTTCTATAGTGGCTCAGGTGCACCTCTTGCTGATCCAATGAGCTCCTCTAGTGAACGGCTCCTCCCTTCTTGTCACACATGGTCTTACTACCAGGGCTTGAGCTCAGTTTTTATAGCCTCCGTGGCTCCGGCCTTACAATTATAGCCTTGAGTCCCTGAGGTCATAGGTTCGATCCCCAATAAACCTGACAGCTTCCCCACTCCCCAGAAGACTCCCTCCCAGACCCTCCCCCCCCACCCCCCGACCCATCCCCAACTCAGGTGTTGACAAATTTTCTTGAATTTAGAAGTGCTCCCCTACCCCCTAAAAGCATATCACAGTTTTTTTTTTAAGTGTATGATTTACTGTATTCCCATTACCTGGAGTCTCTCGCTCTCAGTGTCATCCTATCCACCAGTCATTACCCATGTTTCTCTCTCATCACCCCACCCCAGCCATCACTCTGTCTCTCTCTCATTGCTCCCCTGGAGTCTCTCACCATTGCTGCACTGAAAAGGTCTCAATCGCAAGTGTTGCCTCACTCCTCCATCGCTATTGGCTCTCTGCATTTAGGCTGAGTTGCACAGTGGAGGAAGTTTGCTGATCTTGCAGTTTCAAGTCTCTCTCTTGAAACATTTAGATCATCAAACTTCCTCTACAGTGCGGCCCAACCTACATGCAGAGAGTTGATCATGGTAGAGTGAGATACTACGGGCAATTTTAGGAGCCTGAATTCCCCAGGTACCAGGATGCAATTTCTGGGCATCCCAGCAACCTAGCACCCAGAATTTGTTGAGCTTTGGCCTAAAGTGCCAAACTTCAGGTGCTCAGCTTTTATTTTTTTGGAATACTGGAACCAGCAGTGTTTTTGCAAAGAGGCAAGTGTCTGTCTTGGAAGGTTCTCTCTCATGCATGCATATACAGATGCTGTATCAAAACATCCTTAAAGAAGGCCTTGATAAATTTTATTTGTATTTAGTAAGTGTGACCTTCTTGCTACCTCCCAAATGTCATCCAGAAACCTGGGGTGTAGAGGTGGGGGAATGGGGGTGGGGACAGATGGAGTCTACCACGGCTGCTTTAGGGAAAACAGCCTTAGCAAGTCTGGCCCATGTTATTTATTTATTTATTTAAAATTTTAAAATGACTTATATACCACGCAATTGCTGAGGCAGATAACAAAAAACATACATAATGTGTTATCACATACAAACAATGTAATTAAATAAATAAAACATCATATGCATAACTGTCAAAGGGAAAAGAAGCTTAATAAATCAGGTCATTAACACATCCCTGCAGGCCATTGACAGAATAGACAGCTGGCAGCACCCTCCATACCCTGTTTTCACCCAGTCTCACAATCTCTCTCCCTTCCCACCCCTTGTCACCTAGCTTTACAGGCTCTCTCTCTCTCTCTTTCTCTCCCCTCCTCATGCTCTCGTCACCCAGTCTCACTGCTCCCTTAAAAATCAGACGTCCTTCCAGCTCTTACCTCCTGAAAGCCAGTCAGCTTGACTCCCAGTTCCCCATTTGCTGACTCCCAGCCTCTATTCTAACCCCTACAATCCAGCTTCTCCCTAGTTAACCAGTCAACTACCCTGGCTCCTGCAAGCCAGTCACGCCTCCCAGATTCTACCCCACCCATGTAAGCCAATCGCTCCCACCCCCAGAACAACTTGTAAATAAGTTATGTAAATAGTTTGGACAGTTTTTATTTCTACACCTGTTATTATATGTAAAAAGTTGGAAAGTTTCTTTCTGTTCAATGTAATGTATACGGAAGTATACTTAATTTGTTAACTTGTTCCATGTAAACCGCCCTTGATCACTGGAAGGGGCGGTATAGAAGAAATAAATAAATAAAATAAATAAATAGCCAGTCAATTTCCACAGCCCCTCTCAGCTAACATTCAGCACTCCCCCCCCCTCCCGCCAGTTAGCTTCCACAGAGCCAGTCACCCTCTTCCTATCTAATCAGTCAGCTTCCTTCCCTTCTGCACTACTGATCCTTACCTTGATGTTGATTGCTCTCAGAGCAGGAAGTTCCTTATCTCTGCTTAATACCCTCAACTCACATAGAGCTGCATGATGCAGAGAAAAACTTCCTCCTCTGATGGCAACCAGACAGAGTAGTTACTCGCCTGTAACAGGTGTTCTCCAGGAGCAGCAGAAATCAGTCCTCACATATGGGGTGACATCGACGTCTATGGAGCCCCCGTGCGAAGCATTTCCCCAGCTTTCTAAGAAAGCCTTTGGGAATACTACACGCATGCGCGGTCCCCTTTCCACCTAAAGGTGCCATCTTGCTCAGTCAGATGACATAGCTAAAAGACAGCACAAAAAAACAAAATGAACTATGTACAACTGCAACTCCCAGGGGAGGAGAGAGGGTTGTGAGGACTGATTCCTGCTGCTCCTGGAGAACACCTGTTACAGGTGAGTAACTACTCTTTCTCCAGGACCAAGCAGGAAGTCAGTCCTCACATATGGAACTCCCCAGCTCCAGGCTACCGGAGACCCAGAGCTGAAAAATGAGCTCCCTCTAGCCGCAGCATCAGAGAAAGGATTTCACTGAAACATACCCCCACCGGTAGCCCAACCAGAGGGCTGGAGGGTAGGAGTTGCCTAAACCTCAAAGAGATTCCGGAGCACTGCCTGACTGAAAGCACTGTCCCTACGGGACTCCCTCTCCAGGCAGTAATGGGCCGCAAACGTCTGGCTTGAGGACCAAGTTGCAGCCCTACAGATGTCTGCCAACAGTACAGAGCGGAGATGAGCTACTGAGGCAACCATTGCCCGGACACGGTGGGCCGTGACCCGACCCTGCAAGGGAAGGTCAGCTGCCCTGTAAGCCCAGGTGATACAGTCAGCCACCCAGATGGACAAGGTACGCTTGGAGACAGGTGACCCCAAGTTATTAGGGTCAAAAGATACGAAGAGCTGAGTAGCCCTCCTATGCCCCTGCGTACGTTCAAGGTAGAAGGATAAGGCCCTTCTACAGTCCAGGGTATGCAGGATTGTCTCAGCCCGGCTGGCATGCGGCTCAGGGAAGAACGTTGGAAGAACCACCTCCTGGTTGAGATGGAAAGAGGAGACAACCTTTGGGAGGAACTTAGGATGAGTCCTAAGGACTACCCTGTTTCTATAGGAGTGTATGGCCTGTCACAGACCAGGGCCTGAACTCACTTACTCGCCTGGCCGATGTCAGGGCCACTAGGAATAGAGACTTCCAAGAAAGGAAGCGGAGAGGACATGTAGCCATCAGCTCAAAAGGTGTGCAAGTTAGCTGCTGCAAGACCACATTCAACCCCCACTCAGGGGCCGGTGAACGGAGAGGAGGCTTGAGCAAGAGCAAGCCTCTGAGAAACCTGGACACCAAGGGGTGAACCGACACAGAGTGTCCCTCCACCAGTGAGTGGTGAGCTGCCAGGGCAGAGAGGTGGACCCGAACAGAATTGGACTTAAGGCCCTGATTGGACAAGTGCAGCAGGTACACCTAATCAGGAGTTAGTGGGCTTGATTTCCTGAGTGCAGCTGAGGCCTGCATAAAAGGCTCCAGTGCCTTGCCCTGTTGAGGCTTTCCTAACCAGGGCTCTACAGATCAACAAACAGTAAGGATTTGAGGGTTTGTTTGTTTGTTTTTATTATATTACATTGCTAGCTCTCTGACTGGGAGCTCTTAAAAGGGTTTTTTGTATATTTTTTAAAGCAAGGTTACTTTCTTTTTGGTGCTTTAGGGGAACTTTCCTTGAGCACAATAGGTTGCTGAACTCTAGTAACCTCCTCAGGTGTAGAAACTGCTAACACCTAATCAGGTGTTAGTTCCCTCGCTACCCACCCCGAGTGAGCAGTCTTGCTTTATAGGGCACCTCCCCCTTTAACAAATCACAGAGAATTGGACCAGCACATTTTGAATATAATTAAAGAGATTTAACTGCTTTTTCTCTGAAAGGACAGCTGCAAAACCGGCTGGTACTTGGTAGATCTCTCTCTTTTGCTTTAACAGATACCTAAGCTCCACGAACAGAACAATGGCTGGGAAAAATCGTATTGCTAAAGCTGTTGCCCCCGTTACAGCTTCTGCCTCGGTCCAGACAGAGGTCCTAATGCCAGTTGAAAGACAAGTTCCATGTGCAGGGTGCCTGCATGCTGAAGCTCTGAGGAAACAAGTGGAGGAACTCAGAGAGGAGGTGGCGAGGCTGAGGAGCATTCAAGACAGTGAGAAGTACATTGATGAGATGCTTCTTGCAGCAACCAAGCTCTCCAGCACAGGAGAAGATGGGTGCCAACAGAATGTCGATGGTTGGACACAAGTCACCAGGGCCTGCAAAATCACCAATCCAACTTCTCCAGCCCTTGAATTGAAGAACCATTATGCAGCCCTGGAAGTGGAGGAGGTGAAAGCATCCCTGGAAAGGGAAGAACCAGAGTTCAAGTACCCCAAAGTTGCAGAATCAGTGACCAGAAGGAAACGAAGGGTAGTGGTGGTTGGAGACTCTCTTCTGAGGGGTACTGAGGCGTCCATCTGCCGACCAGACTTGATGTCCAGAGAGGTATGCTGTCTGCCTGGTGCCAAAATCCAAGATGTTACGGAGAGTTTGCCGAGACTCATCAAGCCCACTGACTATTACCCAATGTTGCTAATCCATGTTGGAACAAATGAAACTGCCAGGTATACCTTAGAACGTATCAAAAGTGACTTCATGGCTCTGGGACAGAGGGTGAAGCAGTTAGGTGCACAGGTGGTGTTCTCTTCAATCCTCCCTGTTGAGGGTAAAGGCCAAGGCAGAGAGGCTCGCATCCTGGAGATGAATGCATGGCTGTGTGGATGGTGTCATCGAGAGCATTTTGGTTTCCTAGACCATGGGATGCTGTTCCAAGGGTTGCAGAGCAGAGATGGCATCCATCTGTCCAAGAAAGGTCAACGCATCTTCGGTAGTAGACTGGCTAATCTACTGAAGAGGGCTTTAAACTAGATTCGTTGGGGATAGGTGAAGAAAGCCCCCAGGTAAGTGAAAGCCCCCAGGTAGGTGATACATTAAATACCTTTATGGAAATGGGTAACAGGGGTAACACATGGAAAGCAGTGTGTATAAATGCCCGTAGCATGGGAAATAAGATCCCTGATGTGGAAGCTTTGGTGGGAGTGGCTGACTTGGATTTAGTGGCAGTTACAGAAACATGGTTCACAGAAAACCATGACTGGGATGTAACTATACCTGGCTATACTTTATTCAGAAAGGACAGGGTAGGAAGAAGGGGAGGAGGAGTGGCACTATATGTAAAAACTACTATTAAAGCTTTGGAATTACAGAGCTTAAAAGGGAGAGAGGAGGCATTGTGGGATAAACTAGAAAGAGGGAAAGAGAAATCTATTTGCATTGGTGTGATATACAGACCTCCCTCACAAGAGGAAGAGGTGGACAGAGAGATAATTGAAGACATACACAGCATTGCTAGGAAAGGGGAAGTGCTACTGATAGGAGATTTCAATATGCCATATGTTGATTGGCACATTCCTGCTGCAGTATCATCTAGAAGTAAGGAGATCCTGGATTCTCTACAGGGAGAACTATTCAGGCAATTGGTAACAGACCCCACACGTGAAGGGACCATACTGGACTTGGTGCTTACCAATGGTGAAAGTGTTTCTGATGTTATAGTGGGAGATCATTTTGCATCCAGTGATCTCCAGATGGTGTGGTTCAGTATTAGGACTAGGGCTGTTAGAATCCATTCCAAGGTGAGGATCTTAGACTTTAGGAAGACTAACTTTGCGAAGATGGGCCAATACCTCAGGGAGTCGTTAGTGGGATGGGAACAGCTGGGGGATGTAGAAAAACAGTGGGCAAAACTGAAAGGGGATATTTTAAGGGCAACCAACCTTTTTGTTAAAATGGTACATAAAGGCAAAAGGAAAAGGAGACCGCTATGGTTTTCTAAGGAAGTAGCTGAAAAAGTGAAGAAAAAGAGGGAGGCCTTCATGAAATACAAGAGATCACAGAGAGGAAGACAGGCATCTGTATTTGGAAAAACTTAGAGAAGCTAGCAAAGTAGTCAAGAAGGCAAAGATTCAAAAGGAGGAGGAAATAGCCAATGCAATAAAATGGGGGGATAAGACATTTTTCAGATATATTAGTGAGAAGAGGAAGGGCAAAAGTGGTATTGTCAGACTCAAGGGTGCAGGGGGGGAATATGTTGAAGCTGATAAAGATAAAGCGGAATTGCTTAACAAATATTTTTGTTCTGTGTTCACAGATGAAGAACCAGGAGCAGGACCTCAGAAAACACCCACAAATAAGAACAGAAGCAAGGGACATCTTGAACAATTTTCAGAAGACTGTGTTCGTGAGAAACTAGCTCAACTTAAAGTAGACAAAGCGATGGGACCGGATGGGATACACCTCAGAATACTGAGGGAACTTGGGGACGTTCTAGCAACTCCACTGACTGACCTTTTCAATGCCTCGTTGGAGTCGGGAGTGGTGCTAAAGGACTGCAGAGAGGCTCATGTGGTGCCTTTACACAAAAGCGGAAGTAAGGATGTGGTTGAAAACTACAGGCCGGTCAGTTTAACTTCGGTGGTGAGTAAATTATTGGAAACGCTGCTGAAAGAGAAAATAGTGAGGTCTCTGGAGTCCAGCGGATTACAGGATCCGAGGCAGCATGGATTCACCAGAGGCAGGTCTTGTCAGACAAATCTGATTGATTTCTTTGACTGGGTGACCAGGGAGTTGGACCGAGGGAGAGCTCTAGATGTGGTGTATTTAGATTTCAGTAAAGCCTTTGACACTGTTCCTCACAGGCGACTTATAAACAAACTGAGCACCCTAGGGATGGACCCTAAAGTTACTGCTTGGGTTAGAAATTGGTTGGGTGGGAGGCGACAAAGAGTACAAGTAAATGGAGCTCACTCTGAGGAGAAGGATGTTACCAGTGGTGTGCCCCAGGGATCTGTCCTTGGTCCGATTCTTTTTAACATCTTTGTTAGTGATATAGCGGAAGGGCTGTCGGGTAAGGTTTGCCTCTTTGCAGATGATACCAAAATCTGCAATAGAGTAGACACCCAGGAAGGTGTAGATAACATGAGGAGGGATCTAGCTAAGCTTGAAGAATGGTCTAGAATTTGGCAGCTGGGATTTAATGTTAAAAAATGTAAGGTCATGCATTTGGGCTGCAGCAATCCAAGGGAGCAATATAGTATAGGGGGTGAAGTACTTTTGTCCACTAAAGAAGAGCGGGACCTAGGCATGGTTGTGTCTGATGATCTTAAAGTAGCTAAACAGGTAGAAAAGGCGACGGCAAAAGCTAGAAGGATGCTTGGGTGCATACAGAGAGGAATGGCTAGCAGAAAAAAGGAGGTGATAATGCCTCTGTATAAGTCTTTGGTGCGACCTCATTTGGAGTATAGTGTGCAATTCTGGAGACCACACCTTCAAAAGGATGTGAACAGGATGGAGTCGGTGCAGAGGGTGGCTACTAAAATGATTAGTGGGCTTCATTATAAAGCATATGAGGACAGACTTAAGGATCTTAATATGTACACCTTAGAGGAAAGGCGGGATAGAGGTGAATGATTGAGATGTTCAAATACCTCCGTGGCATAAATGTTCAGGGAGAGAGCCTCTTTCAATTGAAAGCAAGTTCTGCTACGAGGGGACATGGGATGAGGGTGAAGGGAGATAGATTCAGGAGTGATATGCGGAAATATTTCTTTACGGAATAGTCTCCCAGTGGAGGTGGTAGAGATGAGGACAGTAACTGAATTCAAAAAAGCATGGGACCAACACAGAGGATCTCTAAAGGTAAAAAGTGGACTGTTGTAGTTGTTGATATGGAAGGACAGACTAGATAGGCCATGTGGTCTTTTTCTGTCATCATGTTTCTAGGTACTGAAGCACCACTGGCACAGTGCAGGAGAAAGGATCTTCCTTGCGTTGCTGACACCACAAGGAGAACCGTCTCCACTTCAGGGCATAGGTTTTCCTGGTGGATTGCTAGAGGCCAAGACCACCTCTTCCACTTCCTGAGGCAGGCCCCAGGGAGCCAACACTACCCTTGCAGCCTCCAGGCCATCAAATTGAGGGATTTGAGATTGGGGTGCAGAAGGGAACCCTGATCCTGAGAGAGAAGACCTGGTTGCCACCCCAGAGGTAGTGGGGTTTCCACTGCTAGTTGAAGCAGAAGTGGGAACCAGGGCTGCCTCGGCCACCTGGGGGCTACCAGAAGTACCGAGGCCTTGTCCCTTAGAATCTTTAACAAGGTTCGGGCCACCAGAGGCGTGGGAGGAAACGCATACAGGAGGCCCTGGGACCAGGGCCGGATTTACCTATACGCCAACTACACCGTGGCGTAGGGCCCACAGCTGACAAGGGCCCACAAAATTTGTAAAAATTGTTAGCCGCCTTAAAACTAATTTTAAAAAAAACGCTGGCTGCCGCCGCAGCAGCATGGACTGTCCCGCGGGGCCCCCTCTGCTGCCGCGGCAGCATGGACTGTCCCGCGGGGCCCCCTCTGCAAGCTGAATCGGTCCGTCCGTCCCTCCCTCCCTCCATGCCGGCTTTGAGAGGCGCGAAGGGAGAGTGTCTCCCTCGCGTCTCTGTTAAGCCCGGAGGGGCTGATGGGAAATTTCCCATCAGCCCCTGCGGGCTTAACAGAGACGCGAGGGAGACACTCTCCCTTCGCGCCTCTCAAAGCCAGCACGGAGGGAGGGAGGGAGGGACGGACGGACCGATTCAGCTTGCATAGGGGGCCCCGCGGGTCAGTCCGTGCTGCTGCTGCCGCGCTATTGACCCATGTTTATGGCTGTATCATGAGCACCTGTGTCTGGAGCGATGTTCTAAGCTGGCGCCACAGTGGTAAGAGTCCAGTGCTGTATCAGGGGGCAAGATGGCTGCCATCAGGAGAACTCTTGAAGATCTATTCGCCGTAGCTTCTGCTGTCACAGGGACAGCCAGAGCAACTTGGAATGGGGTCACAGCAGGAGAGAGGGGCCCAGGAGCAGAATGGCTGTGGATAGAGGCTTGGGAGGGTGTATCCAGGACCGTAAGAGTCACTGGCAGAGGATTAGGAGAGGCCACACGGGGTGCAGCATGGTCCTGAGCAGCGTTTGCAGTAAGAGGGTCCCCAGGAAGAGGTCCTGCAGGGCATGCTTTCTGGATTTTTCGGCACAAGGAGACATTTTTGCTCAGTGAGCGCAGTCCACTACCTTGTGGGAGATGCCTGCTGCAGTCACGTGGGATTCACCTTAGACCTCTTACATCTCTGTGTAGAATTCAATTGCTAAGGGAACTGGGTGTCCACAGAGAACACTTCCTACAAGTAAGTAACTGGTCTTCTCAGAGGAAAAGCAGGATCTGACATCCTCACGGATGGGAATCCCTAGCTACAGGCCGCCGCAAACAACAAAGCAGAGATCTGAAACATGACGTAGTAACAGGCAAATATGCTATGAAAGGTTTTTTGGTGGTAACTGGCATTTTTGTTTTAGAAGTAGCCTGGAACAAAAGTAAAATGGGCCTAGTAGGGAAGGAGTTGGACTGTAATCCCCAAAGAGATTCTGGAAGATGGACTACCCAAACCTACTCTTGCATTGCGAGCTGTTTTCTAGACAATTATTTTGTGGCTGCCATGCAGCTGCACATCTCCACTTCCAAAATGGCTGTCTGGTATGTGTGTGCATCTCCCCACATAGATATGGTCATCCTGAAATACTGTTTGGGCATGTCTATGTAGCTGCAGGCTCCATCATCTATTGCAGGCACGTGGAAGTATCCAGAATGGGCCTGAATTGTGAACATACCTGTGCTACTGTATGCACAAGTTTGGCATTTCCATGGTCATGGAGATGAAGCAATTTTAGAAAACATGTACTTTGACCTGCATTCATTGCTGCTACTTCAATGGTATACTCTCAGCCGGCGCTGAGTTGTAATCTAGGCAAAATTTGAGTGGATGAAATAGGAATGAGGAAAGAGCAAAAGGAGAAAGATTAGTATGTTAAAGCAGATGTAGAGAGAGAATGGAAAAAAACTAGAAGAGAGAAGAAAGGACAAATGGACAGCAGACGATGGAGAGTTAGCAGAAGACACGAAGAAACCAGAAGAAAGTGGCTGGAGCAATTGCAGCTGAAAAAAATGCACAAAAGGTAGAAAAATATCTCTTTATTTTGAATTTATTAATTGGAATATGTCAGCTCTGGTAAATGTGCATCATTAACGTCTGCGCTTTGTTTAGTACAAGAGCAAATTAATGTATAGTTTTATTTCTACAGTGTTATACATTCCAAGTTTGGCTTTTGGGATTCCCAGTTTAATTATTGTCTTCCTGTTTCTAAATTGTGATTACTTGTTTGGTGATGGTCTATGTTCTGCATGTGTAACTGAGCTGAGGTGTTCTGTTTATATAATTCCTATTTGACATTGCCACTTGTTCTCTTTCCCCAGTAGGTCATGTATTGTTGTTCTCTGAAATGTACTGGTTTAATATTTGCAGTGTTGCCTTTTGATTGGTAGAGTATGGTGCTTTGTGAGTCCTGGTAGTGCTGTTAGGATACGGCGGGTTTGCTATGGGTTCTAAATGGGCAGTGTTTGTAGTGTTTCCTAATGTGTCTGGCAGTTGGCACTGGATTATAGTAATGTAGAAATCTTTTAGTCTTTCTTTATCCATACACTCATTAAGAGGCACGTTTACTAAAAGTTAGTATATGGTAACATTATGCAAATATTTATGCAAATGAGGCCCCTTATACAAATGAGGCCCCGCACCCCCCTTGGGCCGCCCCTGCTGGGGGCCCACAATTTTTGTTGGCGTAGGGCCTCACTCAAGGTAAATCCGGCCCTGCCTGGGACCAAGAAATCAGGAAGGCATCCGCTGCTAACCTCAGGGGATGCGGTTGCCTGGAACATAACCTGGGTAGCTGCCGGTTCAGGGGACTGGCAAAGAGATCAATGGATGGAAATCCCCATTTCAGGAAAATATTTTGAGTCACTAAGGGGTGCAGTTGCCACTCGTGGGGCTGCAGAACCCTGCTCAACCTGTCTGCCAGGAAGTTCTCCAGGCCAGGGAGATAAACAGCCCTGAGAAACATATTGTGCCTGAGCGCAAAAGAGCAGAGGGCCTGCGCCTCCTGACACAGGAGCCTGGACCCAGTGCCTCCCTGTTTGTTCACATAGAACATGGCCACTTGATTGTCTGTCTGTACCAGAACAGACTGGTGAGCCAAGGTGTGAGAGAAGGTTTTGAGGGCTAAGCGAATAGCCCGGAGTTCCAGTAGGTTGATCTGTTGTACGGCCTCCCATGGAGACCACAAGCCCTGGGTGCACTTGCCCAAACAATGAGCACCCCAGCCCTGCAAGAAGGCATCGGTCGTCAACACCACTGTGGAGACAGGCACCTGAAAAGGACCCCCTGTAGTAAGTTGGGGGGGGGGGGGGTGTAGCCACCACTATAGGGAGTTCAGGAATGGTTTGGACACCCGTACTCTGTCTGTGAGGCTTCCTATGGCTTGCTTCCACTGCGTCCGGAGACACCACTGTGCAGGTCGCATGTGGAGGCGGGCATTTGGGGTCACATGCACTGTCGATGCCATGTGGCCTAGGAGCCTTAGACAGAGTCTGGCGGAAACCCTTGGAATGCTTAGAAACTGGTTTGCCAAGTCTATGAGCCTTTGTGCCCTGTCTTCTGGCAAGTAAGCCTTTTCTTGCAGGGAGTCCAGCCGCGCCCCTATGAACTCCAGGTTCTGGGAGGGGAGCAAAGTGGACTTTGCGAAGTTTATGACAAAGCCTAGGTGTTGAAGGAGGGAAACAGTTCGGAGGGTGGCTTGCCTGGCCTCCTGGTAAGTCTGACCCCTGATGAGCCAGTCGTCCAGGTAGGGGAAGACAAAAACACCTTGATTCCTCAAGTAGGCCGCCACCACTGCCAGGCACTTTGCAAAGACCCTTGGGGCGGAGGTTAGGCCAAAGGGCAGTACTCTGTACTGGTAATGGTTTCCTCCCACAATGAACCTGAGGTACTTTCTGTGGTCTGGATGAATGAGGATGTGAGTGTACGCATCCTTTAGATCTAAGGAGCATAGCCAATCTCCCTGCTGGAGGTAGGGCAGAAGTGTTACAAGAGTAAGCATCTTGAATGTTTCTTTCTCCAAGAACTTGTTGAGAATCCTGAGATTGAGAATAGGCCTGAGGCCACCGGTTCTCTTTGGTACGAGGAAGTACCTGGAGTAGAAACCTGCAGGCGAGGAGGTACAGGCTCCACCGCCTTGTCTAGAAGCAGACCTTAAAGTTCTTGAAGGAGGAGGTCTGTGTGCAGAGGAGGTCGTGGGGGCTCCCCTGGGAAGTAGGGAGGAGGCAACTGCTGGAAATGGAGCATATAGCCCTTGTGGACTATGCTCAATACCCAAGCATCTCCTGTAATGGGTGGCCACCTGTGGGCAAACAGGGCTAGACGACCTCCTGTGCAGGGATGGGGCAGCAGAGGTGGAAAGGCTATGCTGTGGGAGTCAAAAAACCCCACCCTGCTGAGTGGGAGCAGGAGCCGGAGGCTTGGGGGTCTTCTGCCTATGGGGCCCATGTCCCTGCCCCTTGGCCTGCTGACCCTGCTGGGGAACTGGGGAGGCCTGGTACTGAGGGAAAGGTTTGTAGGCAGCTGCCTTCCTTGGGTAAAAGGACTTCTTACCCGAACCCTTCTTTTTATGAGAAGGGGCAGATGTTTTTCTGAACAGCCTCGTCCTAGTCAGGTGCTCAGTTTCGAGCTCAGAAGCCTTCTCGGCCATGGGCTTGCCAAAAAGGTTTTCACCTTGGCAAGGGACATCGACCAACTTGTCCTGCACCCAGGGCTCGAGGTCCGATGACTGCAGCCATGCTTGGTGTCGGGCCCCGATGCCGGCTGCCGCTACACGGGCCGAAGCCTCGAAGCCATCGTAGGCCGCTCGGGACATGAACTTTGAGCATTCCCGGATTCCCGAGGACAAGGTCTTGAACCTCTGCAAAGGTTCCCCGGAGAGGCCAGCAGAGAACCCGGCAATTTCCTTCGCCAGGTCTCATAAGTACATGCCTATGTACAGCTGGTAGGGCTGGACACAGCAAGCAAGCATCAAGCCCTGGAAGCACTTTCTGCCGAGTGCATCCAGGTTCCGGGCCTCCCTGCCGGGAGGCACCGCAGAGTGCATCTTCTGGCTCTTCAGACGATGCATGGCCGATTCCACCACCATGGAATGGTGCGGCAGCTGCGCCTTCTGGAAGCCAGGGCTCTTTCGGAGTCGACAGATGGAATCGACCCGCTTGCTCAAAACCGGCGCCGAGGCCGGCGCCTCCCACATCCAGAAGAGGAGCCGTTCCAGCATCGGAGGAACCGGCACAGTAAAGGCCTCCTTCGGAGGAGAGTCATACTGAAGGGCCTCGAGCTCTTTGGCTCGAGGCTCCTCCTCAGGGTCCATGGGAATCGCCAAGGCCTTGGCCATATCCCGGATGAACTCCGAGAACCGGGTGTCCTCCGGGGGGGGGGACCTACTCCGGGGCTCGGACTGCGGTGAGTCTGAAGGGACGCACCGAGTCCGAAAGGTGTCGGGGGACTCATCGTCCTCCATCTCCCACGCGGACTCATCCGAAGAGGAGTCGGGGGGCTCCGACCGCACGGGCCTCGGTGGCACCCGCCCCGACGCCGAAGGCACCGGCATCGACACCCTCGGTCCCGAGCGGGAGGTCGAGGGTGACCGTGACCGAGGACGACTTCGAGCCTTCATGGTCTTGAGTATCGGCTCGGTCTCCGGGGTCGACTTAGACGTCGATGTCCCGGTGGTCGGGGCAGATGCACCAGCGAGGCTGGCCATCAGTACCCGCTGCTGATCCATGAAGGCAGACAATCTGCACTCCAAGGCTGTCAGCCTGAGTCCAAGCTCAGGAGACTCAGCAGCTACCGACTCAGGCCTCGGCAGCGCCGGGCCCGACGTCGGCTCCCTAGGAGAGTCCTCGAGGACAACAGGACTTACGTGCCCGGCGGACTCCGGCTCCATGCAAGGCATCTTGGATGGCTTCTCCTGCTCCAAGGGCCCGGGGCGGCGGTCGGGGGTCCGAGACCTGGCCCCCGAGGAGCCAGGGACCTCCTCCGACGCCGCCCTCACAAGCCTTTTCTTCCTCTTACGCTCCCGATCGGGGGACCCCCTGTCCGAGGAACCCCGGCGGTACTTGGGGTCAGACTCCCGAGATGTTGAGGCCTCAGACGAGGTCCGGGCCCGGCCGGAGGCAGAGTCAGAAAAAATCCGTTCTTTCTGATGCTGGCAGCTTCGAAGTGCCTTGGTGGACATTTTGCCACACGGGACAGACCTTAGGATTATGATCCGGTCCCAGGCATCGAAGGCAGCAGTCGTGTGTGTCGGTGAGACACAAATTTCTTACACCGATCACACTTTTTGAAACCACTGGAAGCCATTGGGGAAAAAAGAACCCCCGCGAGGTCAAAGGACCGGCCTTCCAGGGAAAAGAAGAAAAGGGCGCGAACGCCAGCCACGAAGGGCAAAAACCGAAAAATAGAAGACGGGCTCGATACCGGTGTACCGAACCCGGCGGGAAGGGGAACCGGCGTCGAACCGGAGAAGACGAACGAAGAAATCGCAAGAAAAAAGTCAACTTTTCCGGGTGACACGGACAGACGTCCGTTGGGCTCCACGGAAAAATAAAGACTGAGCAAGATGGCACCTTTAGGCGGGAAGGGGACAGCACATGCGTGCAGTATTCCCAAAGGCTTTCTTAGAAAGCTGGGGAAATGCTCTGCACGGGGGGCTCCATCGACGTCGATGTCACCCCATATGTGAAGACTGACTTCCTGCTTGGTCCTGGAGAAATCATCACTGCCTCTCGCAGCTCTGGGTTTGAGCCGCAGGGTGCAGGAACTCTCACGCTGTTCTCAATTCTCATGAGACCAACGTCAGAGTTCCAGCACTGTGTGGCTCAGGCTTGCACAGAGCCGTATAATGCAGAGAACCACCTGCTCTGCTAGCTGCTATGCACATAAAACACACCAAAAAAGAAAACAGAAAGGGGGCAATAAAATCAAAGGCACTAGGTGCAAATTTCTAGTCACCATGGTAACCGGGCAACTGGAATTTGTTGAGCCCTGTCTTTAAAGTTATAGTAAAACATGAAATTTGTGAAGAGTATCTAGCAGCTCTTCTCAGTAACTTTTGGATACTTTTCAGCTTTGATTGTAGGTGTGTAACCTTTTTTGCATCCACTTTTACTATCCCAGTTCTATTTTTCATCCGACCCAAGGTCAGATTGTACCTGAATGATATCATCATCTAAATTACTCACCTTTTCCTCTGCTGACTTAAATGTAAAAGAAGATGGCAGAAATGCAATTCTTGCTAAATCATCATAATATATGGTTTGTCGGGCAAGTCCTATGGCTCAGCCAAAAGCATGTTCCAGCTGGCTATCTCTAGAAGCCAGTAAGGCTCGGACACACCACGAAGTGGCATTTTCAAGCTTGGGAAGGGAGGGTGGATTGTTGCTACCACTACTGCAATCCACAAAGCAGCGCTGATGGATATTCATAGAGTAATTCTCCATTCAGCCCATGAGGCCAGAGAATGCATGTGAGCAGCCTCGACATGCCATTTGAAAGGCAGCAGCAGCACCCACATATAGAATTGAAGAGGGAAAAATGTGGAAGAACAAAATAAAGACTGGGAACTCTCACTTTCCTCTTTAAGTACAAACACATGAAATTAACTACAGCAGCCACACAGGGTGTGAGACAAAACAGTTCGATAAGAACCTTAGCTACAAAATAAGAATACCAGCTCACCCAATTACAAAACAATCCTTTTTTTTCTGGCCCTAGCAGTTCTCTCTTGTCTTTTTTGGGAATTTATATTCATTTGGAATAGAGACAGGAATATCGTACAATGAACCTTCATTCACAACTATCTGGGATTCCCCTCCCCCCTTGTTTTATAGCCCCCATCCAAATCATTTAGTCCAGTCTTTACACAAAATGTCTCTAGCAGGGGGCCAAGCATCAGATCATCTTTCAGAACCCCACAAACTGGTTCTAAATCTGGCCACTAGATGTTCCCACTGTATAATGACTGGGACTTCCTCCCATTAGAGTCTGAATGCTGCCTTCGCATCATCTCCAGCCCTGGGAACGAAATTCAGTTTTTTCACACAGCAGCACTGCTACTGAGGCACCAAGCCAGCCCATCTAAACATTTCTGGTCAGAAGATTTTCTTTAACCCAACAAATAAAGTTATGTTTTACCACTGACTTTCATTTAACTTCATATTTCACAGAAATCTCTATAAATACTCTCATTAACTCAAAACATATAAATTAACAATTCCAGTACATACCTTATTTTTGTTCTCTACTTGTTCTTTCTCATTGACAAGTCTTTCCAAATTCAACTCCAGCTCCCGTGTTTCCCTTTCTAGTTCTGTTAAACGGATCTTCATAAAAAAGACATTAGATCAGCACAATTGTCACACACAAAAATACATTATTGCCTGCCTTACCCTCCAACCCCCAAGAAGAATTTACCATCTGAAAGCTAAATGGCATTCAACAACATAATACTGTCAACTACTAAGAATGGCAGTACTTTGCACAGCTAAATCCTTATCTTACTGTTCAAGGCTGCCATTTGTGGCCCCCTACAGAGGGCTATCAGTAAAGCACAGTTACTTACCTGTAACATGTGATCTCTGGGAACAGCAGGAATAAGTCTTCACATATGGGTACGTCGGTACCGACGGAGTCTGCGCGGGAACGCTCCCCAGCGTCCAATCAGAACGCTTTTGGAAGCATCCCAACACGCCTGCGTGCTGCCTTTCCGCCTTTCCCAACTGCCTCTCCTCAGTTAAGTTTTAAAGCTGAGGCAAAGAGAGAGAGAGAGCAAGGAAAGGAAAGATAGAGATAGAGAAAAGCAACTCCTAGGGGAGGTGGGTGGGTTGTGAAGACTTATTCCTGCTGTTCCCAGAGATCACCTGTTACAGGTAAGTAACTGTGCTATCTCCAGGAACAAGCAGGAATGAGTTTTCACATATGGGGACTCCCAAGCTGAGATTCCCAGAGGGAGTCCTAGCATGTTGTGAATCTAGAAAGAGCCATGCTACTCCCCAGAACCTCAGGCATCCTGGGGATGGAGGGTAGGAGTTGAATTACAGAAAAAGTGCTGTGGAACAGCTGGACTAGAACAGGACTTCTAGAGAAAGACCCTGTATAGAGGGCATTTAGTAGTAAAATATTGGGTGCAATATTCTAATATGGGCCTCCCTTGGTGGCATTGTAAAAGTCTATTGAGATTCATATGGATCTGTTAGAAGAGCCAGTAGACGACCCTCAAGGAGTACCTCACTGATAAGTAGACGTAATAACAGTAGAAAAAGCAAGTGGAGGCCAGAACACTTCAGGGTGAGAAATAGCCCCAGGGGAAACTGGGGTAGTATAAAGAGGTAGGGCTTCAGCGGAAAACGCAGAAGGTACCATTAGATAAAAAGCTTAAGCTCTTTTGGCCCAAGAACAGTACAATCCTAGGACCAAAAGGAAAAATGAGTCTGACCCATCTGGACTGGCAATGGAAGTAGTCCATGCAGGAGAGAAAAGGGTATGGAGACCCCTGTATCTGATAAGAAAGTAAGGACAGACTTAGGAAGCGTTAAGCTTTAGATTAATTGAAGTTCCGCAATGTCTTTCCTAAATGGGGTCAATTAGGAAAGAAAAAAGGTACATGGAGAGCTTCAGAGGTACCTAACCCTGAAAGGTTATGGTAAGAAAAAAGTTTGCTAATTACCACAGGGAGTGGTTGTATGTGTAGAACCCTAAGCATGCTGGCACAGCATTGATAGTGGTAGTGCCCATCTGTCAGGGTCATATTTATTTTATTTATTTAGCAAGCATTTGTATACCGCTCCTTCCAGCGATCAGAAGCGGGGAAGATTACATGGATAAAGCTGTCGAATCAAGACAGAATAATTTTGATTTGTACATAAAGATTCGAAAGGTTAGCACGTCACGCAGAAAATTATCTACTTCTAAGCTAAGGGGATAATAATTTACATATGTACATTTATACATTACAGGTTTCTGGGGGGCTGTGGGGGAGTAGCCCCTCATGCGAATTTAGTACAGGTTGAAATGACTTTGAAATAGGTGGGTTTTTAGTTTCTTTCTAAAGTCGGCTAGATCAATGCTGGCTCGTAGGTCGGGTGGGAGTTGGTTCCATAGTGTCGGTGCTGTGTATGAGAAAGCCCTGTTACTAGTGATTTTTTTGACTGATCTGATATCTGTTGGAGTGTGGAGGGTGTTGGAATTGATGGTTCTCCTGTTTCTGTTGGATGGTTGCAATCTGATTAGGGTGTCGAGGAAGGATGGTGCTATGCTGTGGATGAGTTTGAAGGTGGTCGTCAGTATTTTGTATGGGCTGCTATGGGGAGCCAGTGTAGCTCAATTAGTACTGGTGTAATGTGTTCAGTAAGACTTTTCTTCATGATGATCCTGGCAGCTACATTTTGTGCCATTTGAAGGATGTTCAGGGTTTTCTTAGGAAGTCCTTGAAGAATGGCGTTGCAATAGTCGAAATGTGGCCTGATGAGTGCTTGAGCAACGGATCTGAAGTCGTGGGGATCAATAATATTCCGTATGGGTTGTAGAGCTCTCAGTTTGTAGAAGACTGCCCTGTTGGTTTTGCGCAGGTGAGTTTCCATTTTTAGGTCGCAGTCAAATGTAACTCCTAGATATTTTATTTCTTTCTTTGTTTGATAAGTGTTGTTGCACAGGGTTATTGATGTAGGTGGGTCAAAATTTGCTTTCCTTGAGATATACATCACCTCAGTTTTCTTGTGGTTGATTGTCATGCTGCTTTGTTGTAACCAGTTTTGCATCTCGCCAAGACATGTTTCGAGTGAGCTGTAGTCCGGGTTGTCAGTGTCAAGTTGTGTGTACAGCATAATATCGTCGGCATAAATGTGGTAGTTGATTTTATGCTGTGTAAATATTTTGCATAGTGGTTGCATATATACGTTGAAAAGGAGTGCTGAGAGTGCAGAGCCTTGTGGTATACCTTGTGTTTGAGAGAATGCTTCTGCTTTTTCGCCGTTGAATTGTACCTGTTGCATTCGGTTTGAGATGTATGATGTGAAACACTTTAGTGGGGTTCCTGATGTTCCTATTGACTTGATTCTGTTTAAGAGGGTTTGATGGTTAACTGTATCAAAGGCAGCTGAGATGTCGATGAATAGGAGTATATACATTTTCTTTTTGTTTTCCAGGCCCTTGAGTAGGTTAAGTAGAACTAGTAATAGGGTTTCGACCCCATGATGCTCTCTAAAGCCGTATTACTGGTCATCTAGAGGAGCATTGCCGTTCAGGTGGTCTTGGAGTTGTAATAGGACCGCCTTTTCAATGATCTTTCCTAGGAATGGTATGCTCGATATTTGGCGGTAGGATGCTGGGTCATCTCTGCTGAGTGTACTGTTTTTTAGAATAGGTCTTATGACAGATTTCTTTAGCTCAGTGGGCATGAATCCTTGTTGTAGTGATAGGTTTACTATGTGCGAGATGTACGGTGCTATGTCCTGTTTCACTACCTTGATCCAGGTTGCTGGGCAGGGGTCGAGTGGGGATGTGGTGCTGTTTATGCTTGTGAGTATGGTTGCAATTTGCTGGTCTCCGATTTTGTGGAAATGTTTCCATAACTGGTCTTGATTTGTGTTGGTCTCAAGGTTGTTTAGTGGTGTCGGTAGTGTTGAGTCATGGTAGGGTGTAGGTCTTGTGGCAGTTAGTTTGCTCGCATAGTGGTTTGCCAATGTTTGGGCCTTGATGGAGTTGTTTAGGTTGTCGCTTTGAGATGTTTTAGTAAGAGATTTGATGAGTTCAAATAACTCCCGCGGTCTGTATAGGAATATATGGATATCTGAACCTAAACAGACAGATAGATAAGTATTTGGATACATATCTACCTAAAAGAAATGTGCATATATTTTATATATATATATATATATATAAATATGTAGGCATATAGACACATGTCTCCAGGTATGTGGATGGAGAGATGCCTATATAAATAGATCCACCTAAGAATATGGGGAGAGAGAAAGATTCATCTAATAGCAAGAAGGGTGATACCTGCTTGAATAGATGCATAGTGTAGTGATGAAACTCCCAGGAAGACATGGAAGTGGAAGAAAATCCTAGTTTCCCCTTTGAAATGAATGACAGTTCACTTGTGCATAAGACTTGCAAGCCAGATCAGAAAAAAAAAACAGCTCCCTGCTAAGGTCAGGCCACGCCCTAGCTCAGGGGTGGAGACAAGCTTGCCCGATGATTGGTCACACAGGTGCAGAGAACAGGGAGTGCCTAGCAGCCAACGGTTCTTAAAACCACGAGCAGAGCAGAACAGTGAGAAAAGGAGGAAGGCAAAGGACAACAGAGAGAGCAAGGCTGAGCATAGCTGGAGGAGAAAGAAGAAAACTCCCAGGAAAGCAGCTACCCAAGAGGGACTGGAGAAGGACATAAGGAGGCTGAATTTCAGAGCCTGGAGGATCCCAGGAAGACAGAAATCAGCGCTTGTCTGAGGAACCATCCCCAAGGTAAAGCCAGCAGTTTCAGAGCTGAGAAATCAACAGAGAAACAGTTTGCTATTGCTAAGGTCCAGGAAGCAGAACCCTCACCGTCTACTGCTAAGAGGTGGGTGGAAAGTTTTACGTATGGGAAAAGTCATAGCCCTGATAAAAGCAGAACAGCTGAGTCTTCAAAGCTAGAAGCACTGAGAGAGTTGTTTGCTGAAGGAAAGGTTCACTCCCCTAATACAACTGTGCCTTTACAAGCTGAATTGCTGTGGAATCAGTTCCAGGAATTTCTAAAGGAGAGAAAGTCTGGAAGAGTTTGTAACTTTGATAGAAATACCATATACCCTGTTGCCATAGAAGGAATGCAAATAGATTACTGCTTGCCAAGCACTGAGTGTGAACCTGTACCAATGGATTGTTCATTGTGTTTAAAAGAAGAGTCTGCATTATTGAACTAAGCTGAGAGACTGTGAAACAATATAGCACAGTTACTTACCTGTAACAGGTGATCTCTGGGAACAGCAGGAATTAGTCCTCACATATGGGTACGTCGGTACCGACGGAGCCTGCGCGGGAAAGCTCCCCAGCTTCCCAGAAAGAAAGCTTTTGGGAGCCTCCCACAGCGCATGCGCGCTGCCTTCCCGCCTTTCCTAACCAACTCTCCTCAGTTCGAGTTTAAAGCTGAGACAATAGAGAGAGAGAGGAAAGGAAAGATAGAGAGAGATACAACTCCTAGGGGAGGTGGGAGGGTTGTGAGGACTAATTCCTGCTGTTCCCAGAGATCACCTGTTACAGGTAAGTAACTGTGCTATCTCCAGGAACAAGCAGGAATGAGTCCTCACATATGGGGACTCCCTAGCTAAGATGCCTGGGAGATCCCCAAGGGTATGAGACCCTGAAAGGTTCCTCGTCTTCCTATGGATCTCAGGCATCCATTAAGGGACGCAGGGCAGGAGTTGTTTAAGAATGGAACAGGTGTCTGAGGACAGCCTGACCAAACAAGGCATCCCGGCAGGAGTCCTTGTCCAAACAGTAATGGGCTGTGAAGGTATGAACCGAGGCCCAGGTGGCTGCTCGACAGATCTGGTCGATGGACACAGAATGAAGATGAGCCATAGAGGCGGCCATGGCCCTCACATTGTGAGCTGTGACATGGCCCTCCAGAGAAAGGTTCTTACTCTGGTAAGCAAAAGAAATACACTGAGCAATCCAATTGGACAGTGTTCTCTTAGAGACTGGAAGTCCTAAATGAGAAGGATCAAAAGCAACAAAAAGCTGGGAAGACTTTCTATGTTGCTGTGTCCTGTGCAAGTAAAAAGCAAGAGCTCTTTTACAATCTAGAGTATGAAGGTTCCTCTCTGCACTGGATGGATGAGGAGCTGGAAAAAAGACAGGTAAATATACCTCTTGATTAAGATGAAAAGGTGAGACCACTTTAGGCATAAAGTGAGGATTTGTCCTAAGGACTACCTTATCATGATGGAACCTTGTATAAGGTGGATTAGCCACTAAGGCCTGCAGTTCACTGATGCGGCGAGCAGAAGTGACTGCAATAAGGAAAATAACCTTCCATGAAAGAAATTTCAAGGAGGTAGTGGCTAAGGGTTCAAAAGGTGGCTTCATAAGCTGACCAAGAACCAAGTTTAAGTTCCATGCCACCGGAGGAGGTTGAATGGGAGGTTTTGTTAAAGTTAGGCCTCTCATGAATCTAGCAATAAGAGGATGAGAGGAAATAGGTTGTCCATTGAGAGGCTTAAGGGATGCTGCAATAGCACCCTTACTGAATTCGTTTTCAGGCCTGCATTGGAGAGATGCAGGAGATAGTCCAATAGAGAATTCACAGGAAGTGCCAGAGGGTCAAGACCCTTTTGAGCACACCAAATGGAAAATCTTTTCCACTTAAAAGCATAGGAACGCCTAGTGGAAGGTTTTCGGGAAGCATGGAGAAAAACCTTCACTTGCTGAGAAAGATTGAAGTCTTGAAGGTCTAGGCCTTCAGTAACCAAGCTCTGAGGTGAAGGGACTTGGGGTTTGGATGCCACAAAGTCCCTTCCTCCTGGGACAGAAGGTTTGGCGCAGCTCCCAAGTCCAGGGAGGGGACTTGGGAGAGATGCAGAAGTAGAGGGTACCACACTTGGCGTGGCCAGCGTGGAGCTATGAGGATCATAGATCCTTGATCCCTCTGGAGTTTGAACAGAGTCTTGGGAATCAAAGGAATGGGTGGAAAGGCATACAGGAAGCCCTGACCCCAATGAAGGAGGAAGGCATCCTTGGCCTGAACTCCCTGACACGGAATTCTGGAACAGAACCGGGGAAGTTTGGCATTCCACGGACTTGCAAAGAGGTCTATGTCCGGGGTTCCCCATTCCTGGAAGATTCTGAGTACCTGATCCATGTGCAGGGACCATTTGTGTGGAAGCAGAACTCGACTGAGTCTGTCTGCCTAAGAGTTTTGGATTCCTGGGAGGTATACTGCCAGGAGATGGATTTGATGCTCTCTGGCGAAGGCCCATAATCTTAGAGCTTTGTTGCAAAGCGACAGAGAGCCAGTTCCACCTTGCTTGTTTATGTAAAACATGGCTACTTGATTGTCCGTGTGAATGAGGACTGTCTTGTAGCTGAGGAAGGTATGAAAGACCTTGAGAGCTAGGAATACTGCTCGAAGTTCCAAGTGGTTGATATGAAGAGAGGTCTCCTGTGGGGACCAAATGCCTTGGGTGGAGAGGTCTTGTAGATGAGCTCCCCAACCTGTTTGGGAGGCATCTGTTGTGAGCGTTGCCTGGGGCAACAAAGGTTGGAAGGGGGACCCCAGCAACAGATTTTGAGTGGACATCCACCATTGGAGAGAACAAAAGAGACGTTTGGAGGTTGCTATTTGGTCTGAGAGAACTCCTGAAGCTTGAGTCCACTGGGTGGACAAAGTCCATTGAGCTGCTCTCATGTGTAGGCGAGCATAGGGTACCACATGTACAGTGGAAGCCATATGGCCTAGCAGCTGTAGCATCTCCCTGGCAGTTAAATTCCTTGAGATCTAGAGAACAAAGCCAATCCTGACTCTGCAGGTATGGAAGGAGAGTGCCTAGAGAAAGCATCTTGAACTTCTCCTTGCATAGGAATTTGTTCAATTCTCTGAGATCTAGGATGGGTCTGTATCCCCCTGTTTTCTTTGGAATGAGAAAATAGGGGGAGTAAAACCCTGACCCCTGTTGAAGAAGAGGAACTTCTTCTATGGCCCCCTGGGCCAGAAGGGTAGTCACCTCCTGATCCAGAAGGTTGAGGAGAGATGTGGGAGAATTGAAGAGTCTCACCATGGTGTAGGGAGGAAGGTCTGAGAAATGAAGTTTGTAGCCCTCTCTTATGATAGAGAGGGTCCACTGCTCTGATGTGATTTGCTCCCATCTGGGAGCAAAATGAGCTAACCTTCCTGGAATTGTGAGAGGTTCTGGCTGTTGTAGAGCCAGAAAGATTAAGTTCTCTAGTATCAAGTCAAAAACTCAGAGGGGTTTGGGACTGCTGAGTTGTAGCAGCCCCTGTAGGTTTAGGACTGGCTTGTTTAGGTTGCTGACGCTTAGTAGCAAAGCGACCTGTAGAAGATTGTTGGCCAGAAGTGGAAGGAAATCTGCTCCTTTTGTAAAAAGGCTTTTTGAAAAACCTTTTCTTGGCTGGAATGGAAGTTGACTTAGAAAGTCTATCCAGAGCAGAATTCTCTGCATCCATTTGAGTGGCTTTTATTTGCCACTCTTTGCCAAAGAGATTTTCACCCGTACAGGGCAGATTTCCTAAGCCATCCTGAACCCAGGGTTCTAGATCAGAAGCCTGGAGCGAAGCAATTCTGCGAGCAGCTATGGCAGGGGTGTCAAACTCAAATACACAGTGGGCCAAAATGTAAAACTTGAACAAAGTCGCGGGCCAGCATTGAACAAATGAACCTTTTAATATGGACCCAAACAAGATTTGCTTTAACATTGAATATGAAGCAACACTTATTACTATACAATTTATAACTTAATAGTTCAGATATGCAAAAACCAATTTCAAATTTAAAAAAAACATCAATGACATTCATTTATTAAATAAGATTTAAATAATAATAAATAATAATTTTTAAAATAAAATAACAATAATAAAATTAATCAACCATTCAAGCCCATGTCTTGGAGTAGCAAGAAAAAGTGCATAAAGAAAACGTTAATTATTGCTCAGTTTGCTGCACACTGATCTAATCTGATGTGCCCAAGCCAGATACCTGGCATCTCTTCTTGGATGATAGTTCATCAATGTCTGGGCTCAGGCTTTGAGCTGAGGAAATCCTCAATATCGAGCGAAGGTGTTCATCAGTCAGACGTCTCCTGTGAGATGTTTTGGTCATCTTCATCGAGGAGAAAAGTTGCTCACATAGATAAGTGCTGCCGAACATGGAGAGCATCTGAGCAGCTTGGGTGCGGAGCTGAGGCATTGTGTCAGGGATGAACTGTGGAAACTGGGCGGCGCCCACAGCATCATACTTTGACTTCAGCGTGTCATTACACTGGAGTTCAATTAGCTCCATTTGGAGGTTGGTTGGTGCGTTTTCCACATTAACTGCAAAGGGATTACTGAGCAGTTCAAACCTACATTTCTGGACATCAAAGTCGGCAAATCGCCGGCTAAACTCAGCGCCGAGTACACTGAGTTTTTCAGCAAACTGTGCGCATGGGAACAAGTTGGTAAAGAACTGCGTTTTCATGGTTTGGCAGCAGGGAAAATGGCCAAGGTTTCCTTGCAGCATCTGATTCTCCCACAGGCACAGTTTAGTTTTAAAAGCCCTCACTGCAGCGTACATGTCTGTGATGATGCGCCCCCGCCCCTGAAGCTGCAGGTTCAGCGCATCGAGATGGCTCGAGATGTCACACAGAAAGGCCAGCTCACACAGAAACGTTTTCTCCCGAAGCTCTGCTGTGTCCTTCCCTTTGCTTTCCAGAAACTGACATATTTCCTCATGCAGCTCAAAACATCTATTCAGTACTTTTCCTCGGCTTAATCATCTCACCTCTGTGCGACATGGCACGTCTGCGTATTCCGAACCACACTCCTCCAGAAAAGACTTAAACTGGCGGTGATTCAGACCTTTGGCTCTTATAAAGTTAACTACTTGTGTTACTGTGGTCATAACATGTTCCATCTTTAGGGCTTTGCCACACAATGATTCCTGATGTATGATGCAGTGATAAACAGTTAGTTCACCTGCACAGTTCTCTTCCTGCATCTTCTCCCGGACCCTGCCCACCAGTCCACTTGTTTTACCGCACATCGCTGGCGCACCATCTGTCGTTAATCCCACGAGTTTATCCCACGGCAGCTTTATTTCAGTTACGCATTTGGAAACCTCCTCAAAAATTTCCTTTCCTGTGGTTGTGCCATGCATTGATTTGAATCCCAATAGCTCCTCCATAACACACATATTTGAGTCCACTCCACGGATGAAGACTGACAGCTGAGCAGTATCAGATGCGTCGCTGCTCTCATCCACAGCAAGGGAGAATGCAACAAAATCTTTTCCCTTTTCCAAAAGCTGGTCATACAGATTGGTGGCAAGATCACATGTGCGATCAGCTACTGTGTTTCTGCTCAGGCTCACGTTTGAAAAGGCTTGCTTTTTCTCTGGGCACACGATGTCACAAACTTTCAACATGCACTTTTTCACAAACTCTCCCTCATTAAAGGGCCGGGCTGATTTTGCGATCTCTGCTGCCACAATATAACTAGCCTTTACAGCAGCCTCACTTTGTGATGTGGCTTTTTTGAACATATTCTGTTGTGAAACCAAACTTCTTTTCATCTCCTCCACTTTCTGGCTCCTTTGAGTCATGTCCAGGTCCTTGTACTTGTCATGGTGTTTTGTTTCATAGTGTCGTCGAATGTTATACTCCTTAGTTATAGCCACGTTGACTCCACAAATCAGACAAACAGGTCTGCCTTTTACATATGTAAACAAATATTCTGTCTCCCACCTGTCCAGAAAGTTCCTGTTGTCTGCCTTTCTTTTTGCCATTTTTGGGAAGGGGTTCCACAGTGACAGTTGTAGCTTGAGATCGCTATGACTTCTGTCACACAGGAGAGGGCGTTTCTGGGACCTGTCCTGATTGACGCGCCAAAACAACAGCAAGGCATTATGGGATTTGTAGTATTAGCTATGAATGAATGCGCTGTATAATACCGGCGGGCTAGCTCTAGTAGTCATTTGGTATAGCCTCGCGGGTCAAATATAATTACACTACGGGCCAAATTTGGCCCGCGGGCCAGAGTTTGACACCTATGAGCTATGGCAATGCCTGAGGCTCTGCTGGCACCCTCAAAGGAATCAAAGGCTGCCCTGTTGGAAAACTTTGAAATATCTTGAGTATGCTTAAGCCAAAGGAGGAATTCATCCCTTCTATACTCTGGAATAAAAGGGAGAAAGTTGTGCAGCTTTTGTGCAACTTCCTTTAGAAACATACCCATATAAAGGCTATATGAGTTGATTCTGGCAATAAGCATACTGGCTTGGAAGATTTTCCTACCAAAAGCATCCAAGGTCCTGCATTCTCTTCCTGGGGGAGCAGAAGAGTGTCTTTTGGTACTCTTTATCCTTTTCATAGCTGACTGCACCACAATGGAGTGGTGAGGAAGCTGAGTTTTCTGAAATCCAGGACAAGGAGGGACACGGTACATAGTGTCCAATCTGCGAGAATGAGGAGAAAGGGTGAGAGGAGTCTCCCATAAGTCAATCATATGTTCATGAAGAATTTCATGAATTGGCAAGGTGACTGCCTCTCTGGGAGCCTTAGAGTATCCTAAAATATCAAATTTGTTTGCTCTAGGCTCTGCTTCAGAGGTTACTGAAATAGAGAGTCCTTTAGCCACTTCTATTATGAAGTCTTGAAAGGACAAATCCTCTGGAGGAGACATTCTCCTTTTTGGAGAAGTAGGCTCCTCAGGAAGGGTAATGGATACTTCGGGAGACTCATCTGATGAATCAGAATCATCAGAGGAATCGAAGTATCGTCTGTTCCCTTCCAATGATCGATACGCGTATCGATCGGTACCGACATCGGGCGTCCCCGGTACCGGATCGGTACCGAGAGATAGCCCTGGACAAGGAACCTGAGTCAGTATCCTGACCGATGTCGATGCAGTCGGTACCGGTACCGGCGCCGGTACCGACAACGGGACTCGTTGCGGTACCGACGGCGTCGCAGCTTGAATAAAAGCCATTATAGCCTGCTGCATGGATTGCACAGTGTGATCCATGGACGCCACGACTGCCTGGATGTCGGTACCGGAAGATTGTGCCGGTACCCCAGAGCAGTCTAACAGGTGATCGGTCGAGGCCGTGCCATCGATGTCAACCTGTAACCCCATAGGAGGAGCTTTGGAAGCCGGAGCTTCCCGCCGGGGTTGTTTGGCTGGGGCAGGATCCTCGAGGGCAAGCCCGGAGGCATCTCGATGCTGAGAGGGAGATTTGCCCTTCAAGGACCTGCTAGGTTTATGTTTGGTTACCTGAGACCCATCAGGAGAGGAAGACCTGGAAGATGTCGATGCCACCGCCGGTGCATCCGTGGGAAACTGCACATGGAGCTTGGCTGCTCGGTTTTGTAACCCTCTTTTAGACATTATGGAGCAGGACTGGCAATCCAGAATGGAGTGTTCAGGACCCAAACATTTAAGACACCATTCATGGGTATCTGTAACAGAAATTGTACCGCTACACTTAGTGCATTTTTTGAACCCGAAGGCTGGTTTTTCCATGAGGGAAAACTTTTCTTGTGGGCCTGTAGACCTAAGAAGAAAAATACACCAAGTGAGGAAAAGTATAATTTTTTTTTTTTTTGAAAGAAAAGAAAAGACCGGCGGTAACGGTCCGGCGTCGGGGAAGGCAGACACGCGACCAAAGAAATAAATTAAAATAAAGAACTTTTTCAGCGGTTGGTTAGGAAAGGCGGGAAGGCAGCGCGCATGCGCTGTGGGAGGCTCCCAAAAGCTTTCTTTCTGGGAAGCTGGGGAGCTTTCCCGCGCAGGCTCCGTCCTGCTTGTTCCTGGAGATAGAGAATAACTGCAATACCTGCTTAGAATTAAGGAAAGCTAATACTGTTTTTTACTAAGCTTAATTGCCTTCTGAAACTAAGAAGCAGTGCCTAGAAGAAGTTTGCTTTGAGAAAAGAAAATCACAGCTGTTGCAAGTTTATCTGTATTTCTGTTGAATGACCACACGAGGCAGTCCTCGGTGTAAGCTTGTGGGAATAAGAACAGCTTGTGATAAGGAAGCGTATCATAGCTCAGGTAGGAGCTATAGAAAAGATGATGCGACTCTGAACAAGCAACCTGTCAGTTCTGGTAGAAGTAAGAAAACAGAGTTTTCACATAAAAGACTACCAGTCCCAGAATGCACCAGGTTTCCAGCAGCCATGAGAGGGGCTGAAGTGAGAAAACGTGTGTGCAATCAAGAGAGCTATGAGGTAATCCCTAAGCACTCATCTCAAGGGGCAGGACCTGATTCAACACAGCTGCGCTGTGTTAGGGAGGAGCACACATTAGGACAGAATAAGAATAGAGCTTATTCTTCAGATAATAGCTTCAGGGGGAGCGACAGCAACGGCTACAAGCTCCAGCCCAGCTTCAGGAAAGGAGACAGCAACAACTTCAAGCTCAAGCACCAGTATCACCTGGAGAAACAGAAGCCAAGCCAAGCGGATAGAGAAAGAAGGAAACTCTCTGGAAGGAAGAGAAGAAAGCCCATTGGATGGTCTGGGAGAGTCCAAGGCAGTACCCGTACTGGGAGGTATTTCAAATGCCAGCAGAGTCCATTGGACTGGAGTCAGCCAGAGGAATGGAATGGCAGAGATAGGAATCACCAGAGGCTACCTGGAAGAGAGAAGACTGCATGTGGAAAGGACTTTCAGACCTATGCCAGAAGGTATGTGAGGGAAGATCCAGTGTCCAGGGATCAAGATTGGAAGGCTGGACATCAGAACTGGATTACATACTGGCCAGGCTATACAGAGAGGAATTATGATAGCAGGAGAGGCTCAGGAATGAACACTGATCCAGACCCTATCTATAATAGTGAATGGCAGCAAGGGAATAAGCATTCTCATGATAGTGCCTTAATGAAAGACTCGTCTGTGCCAATGTATGATAGTGACCCTATGCTGATTGATGAAGGGGGAGATACAGCAGATGAAACTATTAATTACATGGACTGTTCTCTATCTAAATGCTATTGCTAGCTTTCTGTGAGCAAACACATCAGCCATCACAAAGAAACCTAACTTTGTTCTTTATTTCCACTGCAAACAGCTCTTAAAGCAGGATTTGGGTTCACACAGTAGCAGCCAGCCAGCTAAAGGCTTTCAGCTGGTCAATTAATAGTAATTAAATCTGCACCTGATTGTGTGTGTGAGCAAGGGAGAATCACTGCTGGGATCTGCGTGGAAAATAAGCAGAAGTTAACCTAACAAACAAAG
Organism: Ichthyophis bannanicus; assembly: GCA_033557465.1. NCBI lineage: Eukaryota > Metazoa > Chordata > Amphibia > Gymnophiona > Ichthyophiidae > Ichthyophis > Ichthyophis bannanicus. Next base: position 573,817,530 of record CM066031.1, read on the forward strand.
TTCATTTATTTCTTTGTGCCTTTTTATTTGGTAATTATTTGCTAAGAAAACATTAGCTAATTGCCTGACAAGCTGAAGGTTGTTTCTCTGATTTGCTTTGTGACTTTATGTTATCCATTTAAACACTGCAAGCAAGTAACCTCATTTATATTGCTACCAAGCATATTTGTGCTGGGTGAATTAAACCCCATCAATAAAAGAAGTATTTTATTGGCATTACCACTGGTATCACAACTCAATTATTGTCTTCAGCTGTGTTTGGGAGTGAAAGAACTACATTACCCACAATACCTTGCAAGAATCATATGAATATATGCATCGTCAAGATTGTGTAAGTTCTCACCCTAGGCAGCCGTCTGACAAGCTGAACAGTGAAAAGAGGTTTTTGTTACGTCATTCTCTGTTACCTGATTTATCCTTTATGTTGGAGAAGCATCCTTTTTGCCTTGTTTGTGTATTGAGCTTAAATGCCCTGGAATTCCCCACAAAATAAATTTTCTTGCTGCCTTGAACCACCAACTCACAACTACAATTTGTCCTTAAAGAATAAACTAACTACAAGTCCCAGAATACCTCTGGTGACAACAAGGGAAGCTTTATTCAGAAGTGGACAACATAAGGCTGTTTCCTGTTTGTAAGCTCTTGGGCCCAAGCGGAAGCATCGCAATAGAGAATCTTCTTTCCCTGGTTATGACTGACAGTGTCAGAGGAATGGTCTCCTTGACAAGAAGGACTCTAGATTCCTTTCAGAATTCGATCTCTTGAATAACCAGGATGGCCTACGTGAAAAATGCAGAGGATAACTTCAGTCTGCAGGCAGCAAGTCCAGATCTCTCCAGAACTGCAGTATGGTGAATGGATAGAGGGCGCCAGTGGAATAAGATACCATAGTGACCCGCCTATAAGGGCAAGATGGGTATCAGGTGTCCTTGAGCTGCCACTGAAAGAAAACTATCTCTGGTGAGAAGTCCAAAGGAGATATGGGCCAAGCCAGGGAATTGGCCATTCTTTAGGCTTTCACGTGATGAAAGGCCTGTGTCTTATGTCTCAAAAAAAGATTTTAGATGAGATGGTAAGGGTAGGGAACACCTGCCGTCATGAGAACATGACTGGGGGAACCCCTCCTAACTATCTGGGGTTATCTGCTAGGCAGATACTAATGCTCTCTAGCAAGGGCCCATAGTGCAAAGCTACTCTGTAGAGTTGCAGAGAGCATGCTTCAGGTTGGTTAGAAGAAAAACTGGCTGTTTAAAGCCAGTGGGTAACAAACTATTCTGCCAAGGACAAGGGGGCGAAGAATAGAAGTTAACCAACCAGTCTGTGACAATAGGGTTTCCAAACAAGGTTGATAACCTGTTTGGGGTTTAGCACTGAGGCTAGAAGGATTGCTAGTGGAGGAGAAACTCTGGTTGTGTGGTGAACAGAACCAGTGGCTTAACCACTAGGAATTGCTGCATCTGCAGCAACTATTAGGGCAGCGGAAAAATTTTCTTTTTCCCTTTTTTTTTTTTTTTAGATTGGGAAAAAGAAACAGACATAATAGGAGTGGTAAGACTTCCTATTGTCTGATGAGCTGCCCTAAGGTAATAAAAGGGGGAGACCACTCCGGAAGGGAGAATCCTCCTGTGGCATAGGTAGAGGACCATAGGGGCTTACCAGTGTAATAGAGCCACTCTTACAAACCGAATGTTGTAGTAAGAGGGAGGTAAGACAGAGTTGAAGGAGACTGACTATGTAGTAAGTCTCTAAAAGATAAGATGATACATGCTAGTACAGGGAAAAACTGTCTTAATGATAGTTGTCATTTCTCTTTTCCCAGGAGAGGAAGAGAAACCTGTTAATTATGGGCATGATCATCATAAAGACTCTTAGAGTAAAAGAAAAGATGTCTCGTGAAGAGAGATCCAGGAAAGGTTAGGAAGAAATTAGTGCAGATGCTTCAAATGAAAAGAAGCAGACTGCAACTCTAACCACCAACCAGGAGAGGTAATGATGATCTATCTGAAACCCTGCGACTGCTGGGTTTGCTGAACCTATTGAGGTTGTGGTTTCTTTAGCCCAGGGCGATGTTTCCCCTGTTTGGGAACATCTGTATGATGGGCAGAAGATGGATAAAACTTTTTCCCCCTAGGGGAAGAAAGCACAGTTACTTACCTGTAACAGGTGAACTCTGGGAACAGCAGGAATAAGTCTTCACATATGGGTACGTCGGTACAGACGGAGCCTGCGTGGGAACACTCCCCAGCGTCCAATCAGAAAGCTTTTGGGAGCATCCCACAGCACCTGCGTGCTGCCTTCCCGCCTTTCCCAACTGTCTCTCCTCAGTTAAGTTTTAGAGCTGAGACAAAAAGAGAGAGAGAGAGAGAGGGAAAGGAAAGAGAGAGAGAGACAGACAACTCCTAGGGGAGGTGGGTGGGTTGTGAAGACTTATTCCTGCTGTTCCCAGAGATAACCTGTTACAGGTAAGTAACTGTGCTATCTCCAGGAACAAGCAGGAATGAGTCTTCACATATGGGGACTCCCTAGCTTTAGAAGCCAGGGAGAGAGCCCATAAGTTGTGTGTCCCTGGAACAGGGCTGCACTTCCCCACCTGGATCTCTGGCATCCCATGAGGGATGGTGGGTAGGAGTTGATTAAGTATGGAACAGGTGTTTAAGAACAGCCTGACCAAACAAGGCATCCCGGCGGGAGTCCTTCTCCAAGCAGTAATGGGCTGTGAAGGTATGAACCGAGGCCCAAGTGGCTGCTCGACAGATGTCATCGATAGATACAGAGTTCAGATGAGCCATTGAGGCTGCCATGGCTCTCACATTGTGAGCTGTGACATGGCCCTCCAGAGAAAGGTTCTTGCTCTGATAAGCGAAAGAAATACACTGGGCAATCAAGTTAGAAAGTGTTCTCTTGGAGACTGGTTGTCCCAAATGAGAAGGATCAAAGGCAGCAAAGAGTTGGAAGACCTTCTATGTTGCTGTGTCCTTTGTAAGTAAAAGGCCAAAGCTCTTTTACAGTCCAGGGTATGAAGATTCCTCTCTGCACTTGATGCATGAGGTCCTGGAAAAAAGACAGGTAGGTAGACCTCCTGGTTGAGATGAAAAGGCAAAACCACTTTAGGCATAAAGTGTGGATTAGTCCTAAGGACCACCTTGTCATGATGGAACCTTGTATAAGGTGGATTAGCTACTAGTGCTTGCAATTCACTGATGCGGCGTGCAGATGTGATTGCAATGAGAAAGATAACTTTCCAAGAAAGGTATTTCAAAGAGGTGGTAGCTAAAGGTTCAAAAGACGGTTTCATAAGCTGACCAAGAACCAAATTTAAGTCCCATGCCACCGGGGGTGGTCTAATGGGAAGCTTTGTTAAAAGGAGGCCTCTCATGAATCTTTCTATAAGAGGATGAGAGGAAATAGGTTGTCCATTTAGAGGCCTAAGGAAAGCTGCAATAGCACTCAAATGGACTCTTACTGAATTTGTCTTACGGCCTGCATTGGACAGATGAAGGAGATACTCCAGCAACGATTCCAGAGGTATGGCACGGGGGTTAAGACCCTTCTCAGAACACCAGATGGTAAACCTCCTCCACTTGAAAGCGTACAAACGTCTAGTGGAAGGTTTTCTAGAAGCATAAACAACATTTTTCACTTGTTGAGAAAGATGAAGATCCTGGAGATCTAGGCCTTCAGCAACCAAGCCCTGAGATGCAGAGACTGGGGATTGGAATGCCATAACCTTCCGTCCTCCTGAGAGAGGAGATCTGGAGCAGACCCTAACTCTAGGGAGGGAGCTTGAGAGAGATGTAGAAGCAGAGGGTACCACATTTGCCGTGGCCAATGTGGAGCTAGGAGAATCATGTGGCCTCTGTCTCTCTGAAGCTTGAACAGGGTTTTGGGAATTAGGGGAATGGGTGGAAAGGCATACAGGAAGTCTTGACCCCAGTGAAGGAGGAAAGCATCCCTTGCCTGAGCCGGAGTTCTGGAACAGAACCGGGGAAGTTTGGCATTCCACGGACTTGCAAAGAGGTCTATGTCTGGGGTTCCCCAAATTCGAAAAATCTTGGATACCTAGTCCATATGTAGGGACCACTCGTGTGGAAGCAGAACTCGACTGAGTCTGTCCGCCCAAGAGTTTTGAATACCTGGAAGATAAACTGCCATAAGATGAATGTGATGCTCTCTGGCGAGGGCTCACAGTCGCAGAGCTTCGTTGCAAAGCGACAGAGAGCCAGTTCCTCCCTGCTTGTTTACATAGAACATGGCTACCTGATTGTCCATGTGGATAAGGACTGTCCTGTGCCTGAGCAGGGTGTGGAAAACTCGTAGAGCAAGGAAGATTGCTCTGAGTTCCAAGAGATTGATATGTAGACAAGTCTCCTGTGGGGATCAGATGCCCTGGGTGGAAAGGTCCTGAAGATGAGCTCCCCAGCCCATTGGAGAAGCATCTGTTGTAAGAGTTGCTTGGGGTAGAGGTTGTTGAAAGGGGGACCTCACCAACAAGCTTTGAGGGGACTTCCACCACTGGAGAGACAAAATGAGGCGACTTGTGTTTGCTATTTTGTCTGACAGGCAGCCTACTGCCTGGGTCCATTGGGTAGATAAAGTCCACTGAGCTGCTCTCATGTGAAGGCGAGCATATGGTACCACATGTACAGTGGATGCCATGTGGCCTAGTAACTAACATCTCTCGAGCAGTTAGTAGGGGTTTTAACTCTGCTTGAGAAGCTAACTGCACCAAGCGAAGGCAACGGACCTGGAGAAGATAGGCCCTTGCCCTTGTGGTATCCAGCAACGCCCCTATAAACTCCAGGGACTGAGTAGGGACTAAATTGGATTTTGGGATGTTTATTACCAGCCCTAAATACTGAAAGATACGCATTGTGCAGGTGAGAGAAGTCTTGGCCTCTGATTGAGTGGGAGCTCGAATGAGCCAGTCGTCCAGGTAAGGGAAGACGAATATTCCCAGGGTGCACAGAAAAGCAGCAACCACTGCCATGCATTTCGTGAACACCCTTGGTGCAGAGGCCAGACCAAAAGGGACCACTTTGTATTAACAGTGCTTTTCCTGAAAAAGGAACCGAAGGAACCTTCTGTGAGATGGATGGATGAGAACATGGGTGTACGCATCCTTGAGATCTAGAGAACAAAGCCAATCCCGACTCTGAAGGTATGGCAGCAGAGTTCCTAGAGAAACCATCTTGAATTTCTCTTTGACTAGGAATCTGTTCAACTCTCTGAGATCTAAGATGGGTCTGAAGCCCCCTGTTTTCTTTGAAATAAGAAAATAAGGGGAGTAGAATCCTGTGCCCTGTTGTTGAAAGGGCACTTCCTCTATGGCCCCATGGGCAAGAAGAGTGGCAACCTCCTGCTCCAACAGGCTGAGGAGGGAGGCTGGAGAATTGAACTGGTGCACTCTTGAGAGAGGGGGCAAGCTTGAAAAATGAAGCTTGTACCCCTCTCTTATCATGGAGAGTGTCCAATGCTCTGCTGTAATTTGCCCCCACCTGGGAGCAAAATGACATAACCTTCCTGGAATGGTGGAGGGCTCTGGTCCTTCTAGAGCCAGGAAGGCTAAGTTCTCTAGCAGAAAGTCAAAGGCCCTGAGGGGGCTGAGGTTGCTGGGCTGGAGCAGGCCTCGCAGCCTTTGCTTTGCTCTGTTTGGAGGATTGCTGACGTTTGGAAGGGAACTGAGCTGCAGAAGATGCCCTCTGACCATAAGCAGGGTAGAATCTTCCCTTTCTAGAAAAAGGTGTTTTCTTGAACAACCTTTTCTTAGCAGGAGCAGCTGTAGATTTGGATAGTCTATCCAAAGCAGAATTTTCAGCATCCATCTGATTGGCTTTTGCTTGCCAATCCTTACCAAACAGGTTCTCACCTGTACAAGGGATATTTCCCAATTCATCTTGAACCCAGATCTCCAAAACAGATGCTTGAAGCCAAGCAATCCTATGTGCACCTATGGCAATAGCTGAGGCTCTGCTTACGCATTCAAAGGAGTCGAAAGCTGTACGGTTGGAGAATTTGGAGATATCCTGGGCATGTTTGAGCCGAGTGAGAAATTCCTGCCTTTTATCCTCAGACATAAAAGGACTTAGTCTGCAAATGGTCAGTGACTTCTTTTAAGAACATTCCCATGTAAAGACTATAGGAATTAATTCTCGCAGCAAGCATGGAAGCTTGGAAGACTCTTCTTCCAAAAGCATCCAGGGTTCTACATTCACGTCCTGGAGGATTAGAGGCATGTCTTTTGGCACTTCTAATCTTTCTCATTGCAGACTCAACCACAATAGAGTGGTGAGGAAGTTGAGTTTTATGGAAACCAGGACAAGGAGGGACACGATACATGGTGTCCAACCTGCGAGAATGAGGAGAGGTAGTCAGAGGTGCTTCCCATATCCTCAACATGAGATCATACAGAATCTCATGAATAGGTAAGGTAACTGCCTCTTTAGGAGTTTTAGGATATTGTAAAGGAGCCACTGTAATAGAGAGACCCCGAGCCACCTCTCTGATAAAGTCTTGAAAAGACAAATCCTCTGGAGGAGACATCTTACGTTTAGGAGAGGACTCCTCCTGTGGAAGAAGCATCACTGCATCGACAGACTCCTCAGAATCCTCAGAGTCGTCAGAGGAATCGAAGTATCGTCTGTCTGGATGCTCTTGCAATGCCCGATACCCGGTGCAGAATCCTTGAGGGCAAGGCCAGAGGCATCTCGATGCTTAGAAGGAGATCTACCCTTTGAGGACCGGCTGGATTTATGTTTAGTTACCTAGGATCCATGTGAGGAAGAAGCAGCCCTGGAAGATGTCGATGCCACCGAAGCCGCATCAGAGGGAAACAGGGTACTGAGCTTGGCAGCTCGGTTCTGACGACCCCTCTTAGACATCATGGAACAGGACATACAATCTGTTATGGAATGGTCAGGGCCAATGTTCCCTCTAATTTTCTGCAGGCTGTGTGCGCATAAAATATCAGCTGTGCAGCTTTTGAAGGAAGGTTACATTTTTGTGCGCCACATAACGACACTCAGAGTTATATACTTTAAAATTTGACTACACATCAGAATACAGTATGTACACCACATTGATTGCACTAGAAAATATTGTAGAACTTGTGAAAACCGTAAATACACAACAATTTTAAAATTTTAAGACGTCTGTGTTGTTTTCTATCAGAATCAGAACCATAATTTTTGTGCGCTCTGTTGTAAAGTATGTGCGCTCGCTTGGCAAGGTGTGTGCGCGCGCACACGCGCACAGCTTAGAGGGAACAGTGGTCAGGACCTAAACATTTTAGACACCAGTCATGGGTGTCGGTGACGGAGATAGTACCGCCACATTTTGAGCACTTCTTAAAACCTGAGGCAGGCTTTTCCATAGTTAAAGAAAAACGTTCTGCGCCTAAGGCCCAAAACTGAAGTGCACCTGAAGTGGAAAAAAGGTCTTTCTTTCTTTTTTTTTTTTTTTTTAAAGAAGAAAAGAACAAGGACCGGTGGTACCGGTACAGCGTCAAAGAAGGCAGACGCGACAGAAAAGAATAAAGAAAAAAATAAGGAAATTCTTCTGCGGTGACAGGAACACGACCTGCTGGCTCCGCGGAAAAACAACTGAGGAGAGACAGTTGGGAAAGGCGGGAAGGCAGCACGCAGGCGCTGTGGGATGCTCCCAAAAGCTTTCTGATTGGACGCTGGGGAGCGTTCCCGCGCAGTCTCCGTCGGTACCGACGTACCCATATGTGAAGACTCATTCCTGCTTGTTCCTGGAGATAGTTTGGTAGGACATTTCCTACCAACTGGGAAAGAGGAAGGCGTAGAACAGCCTCTGGAAACAGGAATGTCAGTGGTTAAATGAGCAACTTGGAGTAAAGACTCCTTGTTAAAGAGATTTTCTCCAGTGCAAGGAGTATTTCCCAGTCTTTCTTGTGCCCATTTGTCCAAGTCTGAAACTTGGAGCCAGGCTTTACGTCATGCCCCTATAGCTATAGCAGAAGTCCTGCTAACAGACTCAAAGGAGTCTAGGGAAGCACGAGTAAGGAACCTAGAGATATTTTGAGCATGACTAACCAGTGAGGAATAGTCTGCTCTTTTGGACTCTTGAAGAAAAGGAGTCAAAAACAGTAATTTCTTTGTGACCTCTTCAAGAGATAATCCCATATAGAAAATATATGAGAGAATTCTTGCTGAAAGCATGGATGCTTGGAAGGTTTGGCGTCCAAAGGCATCTAAAGTCTTAGACTCACAACCTGGCGGATAAGAAGAGTGCTTTTTAGTACTCTTAATATGCCTCATTGCTGATTCTACAACAATGGAATGATGAGGAAGTTGAGTCCTTTGAAAACCTGGAGAGGGGGGCACCTGATATAGAAGATCAGTTGCCCTAGAAGGTGGGGGTACCGTTAAAGGAGCTTCCCACATTCGTAAGAGGAGATCCTGCAAGGACTGATGCAAAGGAAGCATGATGTTCTCCTTTGCACTCCTAGGAATATACAGGGATTCTGTATTCCCTTGTGTAGGATCCTGTCCAGGTATAGAAATGGCAAGTGATTTTGCCATATCCAGCAGAAAAGCTTGAAAAGAAAAATCCCCAGAGGGAAATCCTCTTGAAAAGGAGGACAGGCTGGATCTGTTGAAGAACTAGCATTGGCACCCAGGGATCTATCCAATTTTAGAGGAGTAGAAGATCCTAAAGGGTAGAGTATGGGATCCTTAGAGGATGGTTGCCGGTACCGTAGGAGGTCGGGACCAGCAACAGTCGGTAGCGCATCGTCCATGCCAGGGATCGATTCCAGGCTTGGCACTGAGGGAAGTGAGCCTGATGAAAGAAGCATGGAAGGTACCGACAGCGATGGTAAAATGTATACCGGTACCGACTCCGGTACCGTATCCAATACCGGTGGAAGAAGGCCAGCCGGTGACAGCTCTAACGGTATCGAAAGAACCGAGAGTGCCGAACATGGATCATCGGAACCGTGCCTTCGGTACCGTCCGGTGTCGGTACCAAGGCGAGTCGGTACCCAGTCCTCCAGACTGGAGATCGATTCCAGACTCGGCATCGAAGGAAGCGAGTCTATCAATGCACATCTGGAGGGTACCGACGTCGGTACCAGTACCGGTACCGGGATCGATACCAATACTGGAAGATCGGTCTGCAGCGTATCCAACGGCCCCGTAGGTACCGAGGACGCTAGACTACGATCCTTGGTGAGGAATGTTTCATCCAACACCATTGCCAATGCCGAGGTATCGGTACCGCTCGAAGCAGATGCCACCACCGAGCATGGCTCAGGTATGTTCGGAGAGGGGAGAACCTCAGGAACAACCTGAAACCCCACACAGGATTTGGAGGCCAAAGACTCCCACCGGGGTTTTAAAGCCAGTGTGTTCTCGAGGGCAAGGCCAGAGGCATCTCTATGCTGTGCATGAGATCTACCACTCGAGGACTGGCTAGTCTTAACAGACTGTTTTTGGGTTACCTGGTCCTGTGAAGAAGGGGTGGTCGGTGCCCTGAAGTTGAATGGGGACCGCATATCGAGGGGAACTCGATGCTGAAGACTTCTTCCCACTATACTGTTACAGGAGGGACACTCCAGAGGAAAATGGTCAAGACCCAAGCAGGGTAGACACCAATTATGAATGTCTAAAATAAATTTTGTACCGCCACAGTTTGAACATATCTTAGGAATAGTGGCTGGCACTTCCATGAGGAAAAAAGGGGTAGGCCTAGCAGGCCAGGAAAAAACCCTGTCAGGCACTAAAAACTGAGGAGAGGCAGTTGGGAAAGGCGGGAAGGCAGCACTCAGGCGTGTTGGGATGCTTCCAAAAGTGTTCTGATTGGACGCTGGGGAGCGTTCCCACGCAGATGCCGTCGGTACCGACGTACCCATATGTGAAGACTCATTCCTGCTTGTTCCTGGAGATTACTGCTAGTTTATGAAGGGAAGAGGGAAAGAGAATACAAATGAGAAAAGCCTGAGATGTTTACAGATGTAGGGCTCATGCTCTCTTTAGCCCTAATACAGGCAGTTTCAGATTGAGCTGGGAGACAAAAAAGCATACCATTGTACAAAATACCAAAGATAAATACCCATCAAACAGTAGATATTAATTCTGGCAGAGGAAAAAGTGTAGTTACTCAACTGTAACAAGTGTTCTCTGGGGACAGCAGAAATCAGTCCTCACATATGGGTGATGTTGGTACCTACAGAGTCCTTGCAGAAGCATCCCCCCAGCTTTCAAAGAAAGCCTTTGGGGTATACTACCACGCATGTGTGGTCCCCTTCCAACCTAAGGGAGCCATCTTGCTCAGTCAGATGACATAGCTAAAAGATGGCAAAAATAAAAGATGGTAAAGAAGCAACTCCAAGGGGAGGAGGGAGGGTTGTGAGGACTGATTTCTGCTGTCCCCAGAGAACACCTGTTACAGGTGAGTAACTAGCTTTCTCCGGGAACAAGCAGAAAGCCAGTCCTCACATATGGGACTCCTCAGCTACAGGCTACCGAAAGCCCATAGCAAAAAACACGGTCACCCTCAAGGGAAGCCGTGAGCAGCAGCAATTGTGTCCGTAGCTACAGACAGGGTAGTTACTCACCTCTAACAGGTGATCTCCGGGAACAAGCAGGAATTTAGTCTTCACATATAGGTATCGTCGGTACCGATGGAGCCTGCGCGGGAACGCTTTTGGGAGCATCCCTCAGCACATGAGCGCTGCCTTCCCGCCTTTCCAACTGTCACTTTTTTCTCTCTCTCTCTCTCACACCCAGGCACACACATCGAGTCATTGATATACACGGAAGCAGCTCAGTAACCACTATATACCTCTGTTCTGTACCCATGTAAGAGGCCTATTTCTATATACAAACCTTTTTTTTTTTTAAACCACACTAGTTTGGTTGTCTTGTTGTGCTACAAACCCTACTGCCTCTGTGAAGTGGACCCAGGAACAACAGGAGAGTAACCGAACGTAGGAAGCGGCGAAAGGTTACAAAGACCTCTCATAAATCTTGCTATGAGTGGATGAGAGGAAATTGGCTGTCCATTTAGAGCAGGGGTCACCAACCTGCGGCCCACGAGGTCCCTTCGTGCGGCCCGCGAGGCTCTACCCCGGTTAACATTACGTGCGGCCCGCCAAGGATTCCCGCCATTGTATCCACGCGCTCGCAGCTCACCGACGACCACCTGCAAGCGTCCGTTCTCCTGTCAGTGTCATCTGTGAAGCCGGACTTTAAGCGTTTGTCTGCTAGCATGAATCATCAGCCATCTCATTAAATTCAATAAAGGTGATCAGCCATTGTTTTCATAATTTTGCGTTTGTTTTTTTTCGCGGGGGCGGGGAGAAGGGGGGTGCGGCCCGCGAGGCTCCCGGTAGTCGGCTGTGCGGCCCGCAGCCCTCTGGAGGTTGGTGACCCCAGATTTAGAGTCTTATAGGAAGCTGCAATTGCACTAAGATGGACTCTTACTGAATTTGTCTTTAGACCAGAATTTGATAAATGAAGTAGGTACTCTAGTACCGATTCCAAAGGTATCACAAGGGGGTTGAAGCCCTGTTGAGAACACCATATAGTAAAACGTTTCCACTTGAAGGCGTAAGAACATCTTGTGGAAGGTTTTCTGGAAGCCTGAAGGACATCCTTTACCTGTTGGGAAAGGTTAAGATCCTGCAGGTCTAGGCTTTCAGCAACCAGGCCCTGAGATGCAGGGACTGGGGATTCGGGTGCCATAGCATCCCGTTCTCTTGGGAGAGAAGGTCTGGAGCACACCCTAACTCCAGAGGTACAGCTTGAGAGAGATGTAGAAGCAGGGGATACCACGTTTGTCATGTGTGATAAGGAAGCTTATCAAAGCTCAGGGAGCAATGACAAAAGAGGAGAATTTACTCTGATTAAGGGACCTGTGCTGGCAGGTTATAGAAATAAGACAGCTTGTTTCCCTAAAAGACTACATGTTCCAGAATGCACCAGTATGCAGAAAGTCCCTAGGGGAGCCAGAGTGGAAAAGCATGAGTCTAATCAGAGAAAGCATTATGTCATCCCTAATCAAACAGCCCCTAGGAGAATGCTTAATCCAAAACACCTGAAGAATGCAAGGGAGGAGTTGCAATCTAAGCCCTTTAAAACTAGAGGGGAATCAGAAGGAGAAAGAAACGGAGAAGGAGACAGAAAGGGGGAAATCAGAGGAACAGAAGGAAGAACAACCGGAACCTGAAGGAACAAGGACAAGGAAGCAGACGGTCCAAGAGAGGAGATCAGGGAAGTACCTATGCCTGTAGAGATACCTGGGGGAAAGATCCATCAGAGGACTGGAGAAAGCCAGAGGTCTGTAGATCCACAGCCAGGGGACCCTCAAGCAACACCTAGGAAGAGGTTTGTTGCAGCTAAGGAGAAAAGGAGCCCAAATACCTCTTGGAGGACGTTTGGAGAAGAAATCCTGAGGTCCAGAGATACCAACTGGAGGACAGGACACAGAAGCTCTATTGCATACTGGCCAGAATACCAGAAGAAACAGCCTGACGCTTGCCTGGATTCAGGTAGGAACTGTGAACGTTTCTCTAGCTTTGAACAGTGCAAACAGCAAGGAAAGCAGAGTTACTTACCTGTAACAGGTGATCTCTGGGAACAGCAGGAATAAGTCTTCACATATGGGTACGTTGGTACCGACGGAGCCTGCGCGGGAACGCTCCCCAGCGTCTAATCAGAAAGCTTTTGGGAGCATACCTCAGCGCCTGAGTGCTGTCTTCCCGCCTTTCCAACTGTCTCTCTTCAGTTGAGTTTCATAGCTGAGACAAAGAGAGAAAGAGGAAAGGAAAGATAGATAGATAGAGAAATACAACTCCTAGGGGAGGTGGGTGGGTTGTGAAGACTTATTCCTGCTGTTCCCAGAGATCACCTGTTACAGGTAAGTAACTGTGCTATCTCCAGGAACAAGCAGGAATGAGTCTTCACCTTTGGGGACTCCCAAGCTAAGATGCCTGGAGCCCCAACATGTTGGAGATTGAAACATGCTACACCTCATACAGTCAGGCATCCTGAGGATGGAGGGTAGGAGTTGAAAAGAGAGGAGATGTAGGAAAAACAGCAAACCTGAGAAAGGACTACCAACAAGGAGTCCTTGTATGTATGATTATTATCATAAAATATATTAACATGAACAATCACCATATGACGCTCACCTACTGGATTGCAGGAAGTAGAGAGGCTGATGGAGTCTACTGTGGATCCAGTAGAATAATGTTCAAGGTGACCTCACTGGAGTGAAGGTGGAGGTCAACATCTGGAAGTGAGAGGTGACCCCAGGATTCAATTGGGGTAGCACAAAAATGGCAGGTCTTCAGTGGGAAGCTTCATGGAAAGCTGAAAACTCTTTTGGCTACAGAAGTATTCAGAGGTAGGAGCAAAAGAGGAAGACTGACCGATCTGGACAACAGACCTAGTCCTTGAGGGAGGAAAGGGTATGGGAAGAACCCCATACTCCCAGAAGGCCAGATGTTTGAGGAATTGAATCTGAAATCCACTGAAGATCCACCACGTCATTCCTAACTGGAGAGAGGTAGGAAGACATTGGGGCATGGAGCTTCAGGGATACGTAAACCTAGGATAAGGTAGGGCTGTCAGTACCACAGCAGTGGTTGCGTGCATAATATCCGAAACATACTGTGGAACAGTATGAAGCTGTGCAAGCCCACTGTCAGGAACATACAGGAAGGTAAAAACCTTAATGAACATAGACAGTCAGAGAGATAAGTATGGAAATACATATCTACCTATAAGAAGTATCTGGACAGATACACATATATAGGTAGATATATGTGTATATATATATATATATATAGGTAGATATATGTGTATATATATATATATATATATATATATATAGGGGTATATAGATATATATATATAGATCTATAATGAGATCTAAAGGGCATAGCATATGCACACTTAGCTGACAGACAGATACATCTACAGAGATGTATATAGGTATATATATTTAGAGAGATATATATATACCTGACTATATAGGTCTAAAGATAGATGCCTGCAACTAAGCAGACAGAGCTATGCATATCAGGACATTCACATGGAGATGTGAAGGGAAAAGATTCATCTAAAAACAAGGAAGTGAAACCTACTTGAGAAGATATATAGAGAATCTATTCCCCCAGAGATGATGGTAAAGGAATGCTATCCAGTGAATAACCAGGATGGTTACGTGAAAAAACATAGGATAATATTAGTCTGTAAACAGCAAGTCCGGAGTCCTGTGGAACTCCAGCATGGTAAAAGGACAGAAACGCATAGAATGAGATACCAGGTTGACCTACGTGAAGGACAAAGGAGGTATCAGGCGTTTTCCAGATTAATATGTGCTGTCCCTGAAAGATTAGGATACCATGAGGACAAGCTGCAAGAAAAAAAAAGAGTATATTCCCTGTAGGAATGGGATAACTCCTAGACTTTCACGTGAAGAAGGCTTATGTCCTGTTCCCTCTTCTTTTTTTTTTTTTTTAAAAGGAGATAGTAGGGTGTGAAGAACCCTCATAGTCATAGGGGATGACTGAGGAAGCCCTTTTTCAACCATGATGGATAGTCATTCGAGAAACTCTATGCTCTCTAGCAAGGGCCCATAGTGGAAAGCTTTTCAGTAGGATTGCAGAGAGCATTATGCAGGAGAACTGGGATGTAGAACTGGCTGATGGAGAAAACTCACAGCCAAGTCCACTACGTTGCCAAACCCAGGAGATTGGAGATGGCAAGGGTAGAAGATAGTGTAAGAAGCCTGTAGTGAGAAAGATTATCCAAGAAAGATGTAGAAAACTGTCTTGGAATCACTACTAAGGCCAGACAGAAGTGTAGGAAGACAAGACTGGGACTTGTGGAAAAGTACCAGTAGTCAATTACTGGAACTCCTGCATGGGCAGCTACTGAATAGGACAACAGAGAGAATCGGTCTGTGTCAAACAGAGAGAACAGACTGAACAAAGAGAGAAAGCTGTCTCTGTCTGCAGAGCTGCCCAAATAAAGAAGGGAGTTTACTCAGAAGAAACAACTCTACAGTGAAAAGAAAGACAAGGAAAGTCTTTCAATGGTATGGTACCACTCCTACAGGGGAAACCCTGGAGAAAAGGGTAGAGATAGAAGCTGAAGAAGGACTTACCACATGGTAAGTCTCTGGAAGGAAAAAATTCATGCTGGTACAGAGAGACTATCATGTGATAGTTCTTAAACCTCTCCTCTAGTCAGGAAGAGGTGGAAAACCCTGTAACTTATAGACATGAAAATCCTGACAGTTCAGCATACTGAAGAGTAAATGGATTTCCTGAGAATAGGAATCCCTGAGCAGAGTTTTGAATGGAAAAACTTCTGCTGAAAAGAAGTTATAAAAAGTTTAAGCAGAAACCTATGGTTACTGTGTTTATTCAGCCTGGCTAGAGTTGGGATTCTTCAGACCAGGGCGAGACTTCCCCTGCTTGGGAACATTTGAATGATGGGCAGGAGAAGAGGAAAACCTCTTTCTTTTAGGGAAAGAAGGTCTGGTAGGGCATTTCCTACCTGCTGAGGAAGGAGAGGGCTTAGGATGGCCCTCAGAAACAGGAAAGTCAGTGGAGCAATGAGCAACCTGACGTAAGGACTCCTTATTGAAGAGATTTTCTCCAGTACAAGGAGTATTACCCAGCCTTTGTTGTGCCCATCTATTCAAGTCTGATGCTTGGAGCCAGGCTTTACGACGTGCTCCTATGGCTATAGCAGAAGTTCTGCTAACAGACTCAAAAGAGTCTAGGGAAGCACGAGAAAGAAACCAAGAGATATTTTGGCTATGACTAAGAAGTAAGGAATAGTCTGCAGCCTTGGGCTCTGATAGAAAAGGAGTCAAAAGAGATAATTTCTTTGTGATCTCCTGAAGGGATAGACTCATATAGAAAATATATGAGAGAATCCTTGTTGCCAGCATGGATATTTGGAAGGTTTGATGTCCAAAGGCATCCAGTGTTCTAGATGCACGCCCTGGCGGGAAAGAATAATGTTTTTTCTTGCTTTTTACCTTCCTCATTGCTGATTCCACTACAATGGAATGATGGGGAAGTTGAGGCTTTTGAAATCCTGGAGAGGGGGGCACCTGATACAGAAGATCAGTTGGTGTAGGAGGTGAAGAAACCCTTAAAGGTTTTTCCCATACCCTCAAAAGAAGATTCTGCAAAGAGTGATGTAAAGGAAGCATTATATTTTCCTTTCCTGCAGAAAAACCTTGAGAAGACTCATAGCCAGGGATAGGAATATTAAGGAAGGTTGCCATGTCAAGGAGAAATTTCTGAAAAGAAGGATCTCCGATGGGAACCATCCCTGGACAGGCTAAATTTGAAAAGGTAGCCTGGGCACCAGAGGATGTACCTGTCCGGTGCAGAACAGGATCTCTAATGGATGGACAGTGGAACTGGCAGTTATGAGTTGAGACAGTCAGTAGTGCATCATCCATGCCAGGTATCGACTCCAAACTAGGTATAGAGAGGAGCGATCCAGGTGAAAAAAAGCATGGAAGGAGCTGGTTCTGATGATACTGCAGGTACCGGCATCGATACCGATACCGGTAGTTGTGCCGGAATCGAAGGCGAAACCGACACCGAAGCAGTCATCGGAGGCTGCTCAAGCGGTACCGAGGTAACTAAAAACCCTTGGTGATTATCCTCGGTACCGTGCATGCGGAATCGGTAAACGTCGGTTCCGAGACGCGTCAGTACCCAGTCCTCTAGACTAGAAATCGATTCTAGACTCGGCATCGAAGGAAGCGAGTCTATCAATGCATGCATAGAGGGTACCGACGTCGGTGGTGGTATCGGCGGTACTGCCGATACTGGAAAGTCAATCTGGAACGTTTCGGTCGGTCCTGAAGGTACCGAGAACGCTAGATGACGATCCCTGGTGAAGAGCGGATCACTCAACACCGGTGCCGATGCCGGGGTATCGGTACCGCTCAAAGTGTGCCACCACCGAGCATGGCTCAGGTATGTTCTGTGAGGGGTAAGACCCAGGAACAACCTGAAACCCCTGAAATGCTTTGGAGCCCGAAGACTCCCGCTGGGGTTTTAATGCCAATGGGGTCTTGAGGGCAAGGCCGGGGCCGTCAGCATGCTTGGCATGAGACCTACCACTCAAGGACTGGCTAGTTTTAACAGACTGTTTGTGGGTTACCTGATCCTGTAGAGAAGAAATGGCCTGTGCCCTGCCACAGGGAGGGAAAACGGTATCGAGGGAAACTCGAAATAGAGAATCTCTTCTCACAGTATTGTAGCCTGATGGTTCAGGGGAAAAAGGGTCAAGACCCAAACAGGTTAGACACCAGTCATTAGAGTCTAAAAAGAAAACTGTATTTCCACAGTTAAGGCACTTCTTAGGAGAAGAAGGCTCCATGATGGAGAGGCCTTACAGGCCCAAAAATTGTAAGACAGAAACCGAGGGAAAAACTCTCCCTGAGTTTGAGAAAAAGAAAAAAACCCACCGGCGGTACCGGTGACGGCGGGAAAACAGCCGCGACCACAAGAAAACAAGAATTAAAAAATTAAAGAAAAAGGTTTCTGCGGTGACAGGAGGACGTCCTGCCGGCTCCGTGGAAAAACGAAAACTGAAGAGAGACAGTTGGAAAGGCAGGAAGACAGCACGCAGGCGCTGAGGGATGCTCCCAAAGGTTTTCTGATTGGACGCTGGGGAGCGTTCCCGCGCAGGCTCCGTCGGTACCGATGTACCCATATGTGAAGACTCATTCCTGCTTGTTCCTGGAGATAAAGTTTCTCTCCATATAGAGGTCAGTTCCTAAAGCCCTCTGAGTCAGACGGAGAAACCAAATCTATGCAATTTCAAGAGCAAGGTTTAATATCTGATACAGAAGATGATTATATGGACTGTTCTTTGAGTAGGTTGTTGTTTTAGGAAAATCCTAAATATCAGAGCAAACATCAAAAGGAAACATTCTAAATATTGGCTTCCCATAAAGTATTGTTGAAAAGAAAAAGCTTTGTTGGAAAGTTTTGCACGTGTGCTGAAATCAAGCTACTGATTGCAGTTAATTGACACCTGTTGGTGAAGGGGAGCCCAGCACAAGCCGTGCACACATGTGTTTTAAAAGTTCTTTTCTGTATGGAGAAAGTGAGCATTGTTTTAGTAAGAAGAAGTTTTTCTCTTTGATTTGTTTTCCCCCAGCACTGCTAAGGAGTTTATTAGCAGTGGAAGAAAGAAGCCTTTCTGTTCTATAAAGGACTTTGATGCTTATTTTGCATACGTTTTTTTCAGTTGCCTTATTTTGTATTGAATAAACCCTGGAGAGGTTATCTGGAAGGTGTTACCAAGCATATCTGTGTGTGGGATATTCACCCCATAAATAAATTCTAATTTTGCCTTATACTCGACCAACTACAAGAGTCTTCTTTATTTTTAAAAAGGCAAGCTTTGTGTGAATGGACTTCAATAACCACAAGACAGTTAATTTGCATACTTGCCAAGATAGTGGTACCTTCATAACAAGCACCCCCTTTTACACATGGCCACCGTGGCGCCATGAGGATCATACGACCTCTGTCTCTCTGAAGCTTGAAGAGTGTTTTGGGGATGAGGGGAATGGGTGGGAATGCATAGAGGAAGTCCTGACCCCAGTGAAGGAGGAAGGCATCCCTTGCCTGGCAATTGTGAGCCGGAATTCTGGAACAGAACCGGGGAAGTTTGGCATTCAGTGGACTTGCAAAGAGGTCAATGTCTGGGGTTCCCCAGATTTGAAATATCTTTATCACCTGGTCTAGGTGGAGAGACCATTCGTGAGGCAGCAGTACTCGGCTGAGTTTGTCTGCCCAAAGGTTTTGAATGCCTGGAAGATATATCACGAGAAGGTGGATTTGATGCTCTCTGGCGAGGGCCCATAGTCGTAAAGCTTCGCTGCATAATGACAGAGAGCCTGTTCCGCCCTGCTTGTTCACGTAAAACATGGCTACTTGATTGTCTGTTTGGACTAGGACTGTCTTGTAGCTGAGCTGGGCATGGAATACTCGAAGAGCTAGGCAGATTGCTCTGAGTTCTAGGAGGTTTATGTGAAGGCAAGCCTCCTGTAGAGTCCAGGTACCCTGGGTGAAGAGATGGTGCAGGTGTGCTCCCCATCCCACCTGTGATGCATCTGTTGTTAGGGTGGCCTGGAATGGGGGTTGTTGGAAAGGAGACCCCACTAAAAGATTCTCCAGTGATTGCCACCATTGTAGGGACAAGATCAGTCGTCATGAGTTTGATATCTTGTCCGACAGATGTCCTGTGGCCTGTGTCCACTGTGTGGATAGGGTCCACTGGGCTGCTCGCATATGGAGGCGAGCATAGGGAACTACATGAACTGTGGATGCCATATGTCCCAGTAATTGCAGCAGTTCTCGAGCAGTTAGGGAGGGCTTTCCTGCTGCTTGAGAAGCTAGTTGCACTATGCGAAGACAGTGGAGCTGTGGAAGGAAAGCCCTTGACTGTCTGGTATCTAAACAAGCTCCTATGAACTCCAGGGTCTGAGAAGGCACAAGTTGGGATTTTGGGAAGTTTATGACCAATCCCAAGTATTGGAGAATTCGCATTGTGCAAGAAAGTGCAGAGCTGGCTTCTGGAATTGTGGGGGCTTGAATGAGCCAGTCGTCCAAGTAAGGGAAGATGAATATCCCTAGGTTTAGCAGGAATGCAGCTACTACTACCATGCATTTCGTGAATACTCTTGGTGCCAAAGCCAGACCAAAAGGAAGAACCCTGTATTGGAGGTGTTTTCCCTTGAAAAGGAATCATAAGTATTTCCTGTGATCTGGATGCATAAGAATATGAGTATATGCATCCTTTAGATCTAGAGAGCAAAGCCAATCCTGACCTTGAAGGTATGGCAGAAGAGTTCCCAGAGAAATCATTTTGAACTTTTCTCGGAACAGATATTTGTTCAATTCTCTGAGGTCTAGAATGGGTCTGTGTCCTCCTGTTTTCTTTGGAATAAGAAAATAGGGGGAGTAGAACCCTGTACCCTGTTGG
Organism: Ichthyophis bannanicus; assembly: GCA_033557465.1. Taxonomy (NCBI): domain Eukaryota; kingdom Metazoa; phylum Chordata; class Amphibia; order Gymnophiona; family Ichthyophiidae; genus Ichthyophis; species Ichthyophis bannanicus. Next base: position 573,837,536 of record CM066031.1, read on the forward strand.
GGAATGAGTACTTCTTCTATTGCTTCCTGAGCAAGGAGTGTTGAGACCTCTTGATCCAGTAGATTGTCTGGAGAGGTTTGGGAATTGAACTGTCTTACGATTGTAGGAGGGGGCATGCTGTGAAAATGAAGCTTGTACTCCTCCCCAACAATGGACAGAGTCCAATTTTCTGCTGTTATTTGGTGCCATCTGTTGACAAATGACACAACCTGCCTGGAATGTTTAGGGGTTCTGGACCCTTCAGAAGCAGGAAAGCTAAGCTCTCTAGGAAGGAGTCAAAGCCCTTGAGGGGGCTGAGCCTGTGGAGCTGGTTGAGCTCGCGGGCCTTTTGGCTTCTTTTGTTGTCTGGATTGTTGCTGCTGTTTCTTTTGGGCAACTTAACCCTGAGCTTGCCCTTGCTGGGTATAGGATGGATAAAACTTCCTCTTTTTGCTGAAAAAGGTTTTTTTTTATAGGGTTTCTTTTTGGCTGGAGTGGCTGTAGATTTTGACAATCTATCTAAAGTGAGATTGTCAGTATCTATCTCATTTGCCTTTCCTGCCAATTCTTGCCAAAGAGGTTTTCTCCTGTGCAAGGGATGTTTCCTAATTTGTCCTGTACCCAAATCTCCAAGTCTGATGCCTGAAGCCAGGCAATCCGCTGTGCACCAATGGCACTAGCAAAGGTTCTGCTGATGCATTCAAAGCAGTCAAAGGCTGCACGATTTACAAACTTGGAAACGTCTTGAGCATGCTTGACAAGAGTAAGGAAGTCTTGTCGTTTGTCATCAGGGAGAAGGGGGCTCATAAGCTCCAAGCCTCCTGTGACTTCTTTGAGGAACATTCCCATGTATAAAATATATGAGCTAATCCTAGCTGAAAGCATGGAAGCCTGAAATGTTTGACGCCCAAAGGCGTCAAGAGTCCTGCATTCACGACCTGGAGGAATGGATGCATGTCTTTTTGCACTTTTCATCCTACGCATGGCTGATTCCACTACCACTGAATGGTGTGGCAGCTGAGTCTTTTGAAAACCAGGACATAGTGGAACTCTATACATGGTATTGAGTCTCCTAGAATGAGGAGATGTAGTCAGAGGTGTTTCCCACATTCTGAGCATCAAATCATGAAGAATTTCATGAATGGGCAGGGTAGCTACCTCTTTGAGAGCCTTAGGGTATTTCTGAGCATCAAATCATGAAGAATTTCATGAATGGGCAGGGTAGCTACCTCTTTGAGAGCCTTAGGGTATTTCTGAGCATCAAATCATGAAGAATTTCATGAATGGACAGGGTAGCTACCTCTTTGAGAGCCTTAGGGTATTAGAGTATTTCCAATTCCTTTGCTCTAGATTCTTTTTCAGGAGCTACCGTGATTGATAGGCCTCGGGCCACATCACGAATAAAATCCTGAAAAGACATGTCCTCCGGAGGAGACATTCTGTGTTGAGGAGAAGAGGAGTCTTCCGGAAGAAGTACTCTGGTACCGACCGAGTTAGCCGAGTCATCGGAATCGGAAGATTCGAAGCATCTCTGATCCCGATGTTCATGCAAAGCATGGTATCGGTATCGATCGAAGTCAGCACCAAGTTGGTCTGGTACCGATCTGTCGATGCCCGAGAAAGTCGGCATGGGCAGAATTCCCACTGGGGCCGGTACAATCGGTGCTGGTACCGGTATCAGTACCGGTGCTGGTATTGGCATCTGTATCAGTACCTGTGCCCGTTGAACCGTCGGTAGCGGTGTCAATGGTACTGCAGCTGTAAGGAGAGCTGCAAGACTGCGTTCGATAGCGAGGAATCTCTGATCTATAGACGCTGCCGATGCCTGGGTGTCGGTACCGGTAGAAGCGGCCAGAACCCCTGAGCATGGCACCAGTAGTTCTGCCGAGATCGAGGCCTCGAGAACATCCTGGAACCCCGTTAGTGCTTTGGAGGCTGAAACCTCCCGCCGGGGCTGTTTTGCCGGTATAGTTTCCTCAAGAGCAATGCTTAGAAGGAGATCTACTCTTTGAGGACCAGCTCTTATGTTTAGTTACCTGAGATCCATGGGAAGAAGACGAGGCTCTGGAAGACATTGATGCAATGGACATTGCATTTGAAGAAAAGAGGGTACCAAGCTTTGCAGCCCGGTTCTGTCTTCCTCTTTTAGTCATCCCCATACAAGAGGAACACTCCAATGGAGAATGGTCAGGGCCTAAACATTTGAGACACCAGTCATGGGTGTCGGTGACGGAAATGGTACCGCCACACTTAGTACATTTTTTAAAACCACTAGCTGGTTTTTCCATTTTTCAGGAAAATGGGGCCTAATGCCCAAAATGGCGCCTAGCACGAAAAAGAAAAAGTTTCTGAAGAGAAACACTTCAGAAGGTTTTTTTTTTTTGAAAAGAAAAAGAAAAGAGAACAGGCGGTACTGGTAGGCGTCGAGTGGAGGCAGGCGCGACCACAAGAAAAACAAGTTTAAAGAAGATACCGGTAGTTGTGCCGGAATCGAAGGCGAAACCGACACCGAAGCAGTCATCGGAGGCTGCTCAAGCGGTACCGAGGTAACTAAAAACCCTTGGTGATTATCCTCGGTACCGTGCATGCGGAATCGGTAAACGTCGGTTCCGAGACGCGTCAGTACCCAGTCCTCTAGACTAGAAATCGATTCTAGACTCGGCATCGAAGGAAGCGAGTCTATCAATGCATGCATAGAGGGTACCGACGTCGGTGGTGGTATCGGCGGTACTGCCGATACTGGAAAGTCAATCTGGAACGTTTCGGTCGGTCCTGAAGGTACCGAGAACGCTAGATGACGATCCCTGGTGAAGAGCGGATCACTCAACACCGGTGCCGATGCCGGGGTATCGGTACCGCTCAAAGTGTGCCACCACCGAGCATGGCTCAGGTATGTTCTGTGAGGGGTAAGACCCAGGAACAACCTGAAACCCCTGAAATGCTTTGGAGCCCGAAGACTCCCGCTGGGGTTTTAATGCCAATGGGGTCTTGAGGGCAAGGCCGGGGCCGTCAGCATGCTTGGCATGAGACCTACCACTCAAGGACTGGCTAGTTTTAACAGACTGTTTGTGGGTTACCTGATCCTGTAGAGAAGAAATGGCCTGTGCCCTGCCACAGGGAGGGAAAACGGTATCGAGGGAAACTCGAAATAGAGAATCTCTTCTCACAGTATTGTAGCCTGATGGTTCAGGGGAAAAAGGGTCAAGACCCAAACAGGTTAGACACCAGTCATTAGAGTCTAAAAAGAAAACTGTATTTCCACAGTTAAGGCACTTCTTAGGAGAAGAAGGCTCCATGATGGAGAGGCCTTACAGGCCCAAAAATTGTAAGACAGAAACCGAGGGAAAAACTCTCCCTGAGTTTGAGAAAAAGAAAAAAAACCCACCGGCGGTACCGGTGACGGCGGGGAAAACAGCCGCGACCACAAGAAAACAAGAATTAAAAAATTAAAGAAAAAGGTTTCTGCGGTGACAGGAGGACGTCCTGCCGGCTCCGTGGAAAAACGAAAACTGAAGAGAGACAGTTGGAAAGGCAGGAAGACAGCACGCAGGCGCTGAGGGATGCTCCCAAAGGTTTTCTGATTGGACGCTGGGGAGCGTTCCCGCGCAGGCTCCGTCGGTACCGATGTACCCATATGTGAAGACTCATTCCTGCTTGTTCCTGGAGATAAAGTTTCTCTCCATATAGAGGTCAGTTCCTAAAGCCCTCTGAGTCAGACGGAGAAACCAAATCTATGCAATTTCAAGAGCAAGGTTTAATATCTGATACAGAAGATGATTATATGGACTGTTCTTTGAATAGGTTGTTGTTTTAGGAAAATCCTAAATATCAGAGCAAACATCAAAAGGAAACATTCTAAATATTGGCTTCCCATAAAGTATTGTTGAAAAGAAAAAGCTTTGTTGGAAAGTTTTGCACGTGTGCTGAAATCAAGCTACTGATTGCAGTTAATTGACACCTGTTGGTGAAGGGGAGCCCAGCACAAGCCGTGCACACATGTGTTTTAAAAGTTCTTTTCTGTATGGAGAAAGTGAGCATTGTTTTAGTAAGAAGAAGTTTTTCTCTTTGATTTGTTTTCCCCCAGCACTGCTAAGGAGTTTATTAGCAGTGGAAGAAAGAAGCCTTTCTGTTCTATAAAGGACTTTGATGCTTATTTTGCATACGTTTTTTTCAGTTGCCTTATTTTGTATTGAATAAACCCTGGAGAGGTTATCTGGAAGGTGTTACCAAGCATATCTGTGTGTGGGATATTCACCCCATAAATAAATTCTAATTTTGCCTTATACTCGACCAACTACAAGAGTCTTCTTTATTTTTAAAAAGGCAAGCTTTGTGTGAATGGACTTCAATAACCACAAGACAGTTAATTTGCATACTTGCCAAGATAGTGGTACCTTCATAACAAGCACCCCCTTTTACACATGGCCACCGTGGCGCCATGAGGATCATACGACCTCTGTCTCTCTGAAGCTTGAAGAGTGTTTTGGGGATGAGGGGAATGGGTGGGAATGCATAGAGGAAGTCCTGACCCCAGTGAAGGAGGAAGGCATCCCTTGCCTGGCAATTGTGAGCCGGAATTCTGGAACAGAACCGGGGAAGTTTGGCATTCAGTGGACTTGCAAAGAGGTCAATGTCTGGGGTTCCCCAGATTTGAAATATCTTTATCACCTGGTCTAGGTGGAGAGACCATTCGTGAGGCAGCAGTACTCGGCTGAGTTTGTCTGCCCAAAGGTTTTGAATGCCTGGAAGATATATCACGAGAAGGTGGATTTGATGCTCTCTGGCGAGGGCCCATAGTCGTAAAGCTTCGCTGCATAATGACAGAGAGCCTGTTCCGCCCTGCTTGTTCACGTAAAACATGGCTACTTGATTGTCTGTTTGGACTAGGACTGTCTTGTAGCTGAGCTGGGCATGGAATACTCGAAGAGCTAGGCAGATTGCTCTGAGTTCTAGGAGGTTTATGTGAAGGCAAGCCTCCTGTAGAGTCCAGGTACCCTGGGTGAAGAGATGGTGCAGGTGTGCTCCCCATCCCACCTGTGATGCATCTGTTGTTAGGGTGGCCTGGAATGGGGGTTGTTGGAAAGGAGACCCCACTAAAAGATTCTCCAGTGATTGCCACCATTGTAGGGACAAGATCAGTCGTCATGAGTTTGATATCTTGTCCGACAGATGTCCTGTGGCCTGTGTCCACTGTGTGGATAGGGTCCACTGGGCTGCTCGCATATGGAGGCGAGCATAGGGAACTACATGAACTGTGGATGCCATATGTCCCAGTAATTGCAGCAGTTCTCGAGCAGTTAGGGAGGGCTTTCCTGCTGCTTGAGAAGCTAGTTGCACTATGCGAAGACAGTGGAGCTGTGGAAGGAAAGCCCTTGACTGTCTGGTATCTAAACAAGCTCCTATGAACTCCAGGGTCTGAGAAGGCACAAGTTGGGATTTTGGGAAGTTTATGACCAATCCCAAGTATTGGAGAATTCGCATTGTGCAAGAAAGTGCAGAGCTGGCTTCTGGAATTGTGGGGGCTTGAATGAGCCAGTCGTCCAAGTAAGGGAAGATGAATATCCCTAGGTTTAGCAGGAATGCAGCTACTACTACCATGCATTTCGTGAATACTCTTGGTGCCAAAGCCAGACCAAAAGGAAGAACCCTGTATTGGAGGTGTTTTCCCTTGAAAAGGAATCATAAGTATTTCCTGTGATCTGGATGCATAAGAATATGAGTATATGCATCCTTTAGATCTAGAGAGCAAAGCCAATCCTGACCTTGAAGGTATGGCAGAAGAGTTCCCAGAGAAATCATTTTGAACTTTTCTCGGAACAGATATTTGTTCAATTCTCTGAGGTCTAGAATGGGTCTGTGTCCTCCTGTTTTCTTTGGAATAAGAAAATAGGGGGAGTAGAACCCTGTACCCTGTTGGGGAATGAGTACTTCTTCTATTGCTTCCTGAGCAAGGAGTGTTGAGACCTCTTGATCCAGTAGATTGTCTGGAGAGGTTTGGGAATTGAACTGTCTTACGATTGTAGGAGGGGGCATGCTGTGAAAATGAAGCTTGTACTCCTCCCCAACAATGGACAGAGTCCAATTTTCTGCTGTTATTTGGTGCCATCTGTTGACAAATGACACAACCTGCCTGGAATGTTTAGGGGTTCTGGACCCTTCAGAAGCAGGAAAGCTAAGCTCTCTAGGAAGGAGTCAAAGCCCTTGAGGGGGCTGAGCCTGTGGAGCTGGTTGAGCTCGCGGGCCTTTTGGCTTCTTTTGTTGTCTGGATTGTTGCTGCTGTTTCTTTTGGGCAACTTAACCCTGAGCTTGCCCTTGCTGGGTATAGGATGGATAAAACTTCCTCTTTTTGCTGAAAAAGGTTTTTTTTATAGGGTTTCTTTTTGGCTGGAGTGGCTGTAGATTTTGACAATCTATCTAAAGTGAGATTGTCAGTATCTATCTCATTTGCCTTTCCTGCCAATTCTTGCCAAAGAGGTTTTCTCCTGTGCAAGGGATGTTTCCTAATTTGTCCTGTACCCAAATCTCCAAGTCTGATGCCTGAAGCCAGGCAATCCGCTGTGCACCAATGGCACTAGCAAAGGTTCTGCTGATGCATTCAAAGCAGTCAAAGGCTGCACGATTTACAAACTTGGAAACGTCTTGAGCATGCTTGACAAGAGTAAGGAAGTCTTGTCGTTTGTCATCAGGGAGAAGGGGGCTCATAAGCTCCAAGCCTCCTGTGACTTCTTTGAGGAACATTCCCATGTATAAAATATATGAGCTAATCCTAGCTGAAAGCATGGAAGCCTGAAATGTTTGACGCCCAAAGGCGTCAAGAGTCCTGCATTCACGACCTGGAGGAATGGATGCATGTCTTTTTGCACTTTTCATCCTACGCATGGCTGATTCCACTACCACTGAATGGTGTGGCAGCTGAGTCTTTTGAAAACCAGGACATAGTGGAACTCTATACATGGTATTGAGTCTCCTAGAATGAGGAGATGTAGTCAGAGGTGTTTCCCACATTCTGAGCATCAAATCATGAAGAATTTCATGAATGGGCAGGGTAGCTACCTCTTTGAGAGCCTTAGGGTATTTCTGAGCATCAAATCATGAAGAATTTCATGAATGGGCAGGGTAGCTACCTCTTTGAGAGCCTTAGGGTATTTCTGAGCATCAAATCATGAAGAATTTCATGAATGGACAGGGTAGCTACCTCTTTGAGAGCCTTAGGGTATTAGAGTATTTCCAATTCCTTTGCTCTAGATTCTTTTTCAGGAGCTACCGTGATTGATAGGCCTCGGGCCACATCACGAATAAAATCCTGAAAAGACATGTCCTCCGGAGGAGACATTCTGTGTTGAGGAGAAGAGGAGTCTTCCGGAAGAAGTACTCTGGTACCGACCGAGTTAGCCGAGTCATCGGAATCGGAAGATTCGAAGCATCTCTGATCCCGATGTTCATGCAAAGCATGGTATCGGTATCGATCGAAGTCAGCACCAAGTTGGTCTGGTACCGATCTGTCGATGCCCGAGAAAGTCGGCATGGGCAGAATTCCCACTGGGGCCGGTACAATCGGTGCTGGTACCGGTATCAGTACCGGTGCTGGTATTGGCATCTGTATCAGTACCTGTGCCCGTTGAACCGTCGGTAGCGGTGTCAATGGTACTGCAGCTGTAAGGAGAGCTGCAAGACTGCGTTCGATAGCGAGGAATCTCTGATCTATAGACGCTGCCGATGCCTGGGTGTCGGTACCGGTAGAAGCGGCCAGAACCCCTGAGCATGGCACCAGTAGTTCTGCCGAGATCGAGGCCTCGAGAACATCCTGGAACCCCGTTAGTGCTTTGGAGGCTGAAACCTCCCGCCGGGGCTGTTTTGCCGGTATAGTTTCCTCAAGAGCAATGCTTAGAAGGAGATCTACTCTTTGAGGACCAGCTCTTATGTTTAGTTACCTGAGATCCATGGGAAGAAGACGAGGCTCTGGAAGACATTGATGCAATGGACATTGCATTTGAAGAAAAGAGGGTACCAAGCTTTGCAGCCCGGTTCTGTCTTCCTCTTTTAGTCATCCCCATACAAGAGGAACACTCCAATGGAGAATGGTCAGGGCCTAAACATTTGAGACACCAGTCATGGGTGTCGGTGACGGAAATGGTACCGCCACACTTAGTACATTTTTTAAAACCACTAGCTGGTTTTTCCATTTTTCAGGAAAATGGGGCCTAATGCCCAAAATGGCGCCTAGCACGAAAAAGAAAAAGTTTCTGAAGAGAAACACTTCAGAAGGTTTTTTTTTTTTGAAAAGAAAAAGAAAAGAGAACAGGCGGTACTGGTAGGCGTCGAGTGGAGGCAGGCGCGACCACAAGAAAAACAAGTTTAAAGAAGAAATTTTCTGCGGTGACAAGGTATGTGACCTGTCGGCTCCGCGGAAAATGAAGAACTGAAGAGTGACAGTTGGAAAGGCGGGAAGGCAGCGCATGTGCTGAGGGATGCTCCCAAAAGCGCTCCTATTGGACGCTGGAGAGCGTTCCCGCGCAGGCTCCGTCGGTACCAACGATACCCATATATGAAGACTACATTCCTGCTTGTTCCTGGAGATTACAGTAGGACCCGTGTCCAAGAAAAAACAGCACTCCGGTAGCCTGAACACAGAAGGGTTGGAAGGTAGGAGTTGCCTAAACCCCAAAAAGATTACGGAGCACAGCCTGGCCAAAGGCACTGTCCCTTCGGGACTCCCTTTCCAGGCAGTAATGGGCTGCAAAGGTATGAATTCAAGACCAAGTGGTGGTCCGGCAAATGTCCACCATTGGGACAGAGCACAGGTTTGCCACCGAGGCCGCCATGGCCCTGACACGGTGCGCTGTGATACGGGTCCTCCAGCGGGAGCCCCACCTGCTCATAGGTGACAGCGATGCAGTCCACCACCCGGGTGGACAGTGTACGTTTGGTCACCGCCTCCCCCAGTCTACTGGGGTCGTTCGAGACAAAAAGCTGAGCAGCTTTGCGGTGGCCCTGACTACGCTGGATATAGAACGACAAGGACCTCAAAGTTCAAGGTGTGGAGGACAGTCTCCCCCCACTACTGGAGCGGGTCTCGCAAAAAAGGTGAGGTGGAAGGACAATATCACATTCGGAAGGAATTTAGGGTGTGCAGAGTACCACCCTGTTCTTGTAGAATCTGGTATATGGCGCCTCCGCCACTAAGGCCTGAAGCTCACTAACCTTGGGAGCAGAGGTGAGCGCGACCAGGACTACCACCTTACACGAGAGGTATCGCAGATGGTAGGTAGCCAGAGGCTCAAAGGACAGGCGAGTGAGCTGCCCTAATACCACATTGAGGTCCCACTTGGTCGCCGGAGGGTGAACCGGGGGCTTCAATAAGAGCAGACCCCTTAGGAAGCGAATCACCAGTGGCTGGACCGAGAGGGGTTTGCCATCCACCAGGTTGTGGTGCGCCGCCAGGGCACTGAGGTGCACCTTGACGGAGTTTGATTTAAGCCCCGATTGTGAGAGGTGTAGAAGGTACTGTAGCACCAGTCCCACCGGGAAGGAGTACGGGTCAGTCCCGTGCTCTGCACACCAAGCTGAAAACCTGCGCCATTTGAGGGTGTATGCTTTCCTAGTGGAAGCCTTACGAGAGGTCAGCAGGATCTCCTCTACCTCCCCCGAGAGGTTGAAAGGAGCTAAAGTCACTCTTTCAGCAGACATACTGTCAGCGACAGGGACCCCAAGTTGGGGTGCAGAAGAGAGCCCCTCTCCTGGGACAGAAGCCCTGGAGAGTTCCCCAACGGAATGGGAGTCTCCACCGATAGCGAGAGGAGTAGCGGGAACCATCGTTGTCTAGGCCATCGGGGGGCTATCAGGATGAGCGAGACCTTGTTGCGGAGGGTCCTGAACAATGTCTTGGTAATCAGTGGCATGGGTGGGAAGGCATACATGAGACCCTCTGACCACGAGACGAGGAACGCATTTGCTGCTACCCTGGAGAGGTGGGCTTGTCGGGTGCAGAAGTAGGGCAGCTGGTAATTGTCTGGACTGGCGAACAGGTCTATCACAGGTTCCCCCCAGAACTGAAAGAGCCGGTCGGTCACACGGGGGTCTAGCTGCCACTTGTGCAGCTGGAGGACCCTGCTCAATCTGTCGGCCAGCAAGCTGTTCTGGCCTGACAGGTATACTGCCCGCAGGAGTATACCCTGTCAGACTGCGTAGGCGCAGAGAACCACTGCCTCTTGGCAGAGGACACAAGACCCCATGCCCCCCTGTTTGTTTACATAGAACACTGCCACCTGGTTGTCTGTCTGGACCAACACTGGCTTATGACGCAGGCGGTGGCAAAAGGCTCGGAGAGCTAAGTATATCACCCGTAGTTCCAGGAAGTGGATCTGTTGGTTGCTCTTGTCGCGTGACCAGCTGCCCAGGGTGTGGAGTTCCTCGCAGTGGGCTCCCCAACCGAGCAGAGAGGCATCCATGGTGAGGACCCTTAAGGTGCTCAGGGCCTGAAAAGGCATTCCTGCCTCGAGGTATTGGAGAGTCTGCCACCAGGTCAGGGAGTCTGCCAACTGGCACGTCACAGAGACTTTGTCTTGGACGCGCCCTGTGGCCTGTGTGCACTGGTTCAAAAAACTCCACTGCGCAGCCCTCATGTGGAGGTGGGCGTCTGGGGTGGGGTGACATGGATTGTGGAGACCATGTGCCCAAGTAGCTGCAGGAGGAGCCAAGCATGCACCGAGGGGCTGTTCTGTATGTCTAGGGCCAGGGCCCTGAGATGGTCAGCTCGGTCTCTGGGCAGGAAGGCCTTTGCCTGGAGGGTGTCCAGTCTTGCCCTGATAAACTCCAGATATTGTGTCGGAAGGAGGTGTGACTATAGGTAGTTTATCATGAATCACAAGTGCTGTAGGACCTGGATGGTGCACTCAGTTACCTGCTGCACGTCCGAGGCCATGCCTCCTTTTATAAGCCAGTTGTCCAGAGAGGGAAAGACAAAGACTCCCTAGAGGCAGAGGAAGGCGGCCACGACTGTCAGGCCATGACTCTCAGGCAACCACGACTGAGGTGGAGGCCAAGCCGAAAGGCCAGACCCTGTACTGACAGTGTCTGCCCCCCACCATGAACCGTAGGTACTGCCTGTGGTTGGGGTGAATGAGAATGTGGGTATAGGCATCCTTTAGATCCAAGGAGCATAGCCAATCTCCCTGCTGGAGGTAAGGTAGCACTGTTCCAAGGGAGAGCATTTTGAACTTTTCCTTCACTGGGAACTTGTTGAGGTTACGCAGATCGAGAATGGGTCTTATGTCCCCTGTCCTTTTTGGCAAGAGGGAGTAGAGCCCCTTGCCCCTGAGATGGTGGGGCACTGGCTCCACTGCTTGTTCTCGAGAAGACCTGCAAGCTCCTTCAGTAGAAGGTCCCAGTGAAGAAGAGACCTAAGGGGCTCTCCCGGAATATAAGGGGGAGGCATCTGAGTCAGATGAAGAAGGTAACCCTCCATGATCACGCAAAGTGCCCAGGAATCTGTGGTGATGGTTAGCCACCTTTAGGCATAGTGGATCAGATGTCCCCCTGTGGGCTGCTGACCTCCTTGAGGTGGAGAGGCTATGCTCAAGGAGTCAAAAACTACCCCCTGGCTCGGCCAGGGCCAGCGCCTAGCATTTGGGAGCCTTCTGCTTATGAGGGCCATGCCCATGTTCCTTGGCCTGCTGACTCTGTTGGGGAGCTGGGGAGGCCTGAAAAGGTGGGTAGTTTCTGTAAGCAGACCCTTTCCTTGGATAGAAGGACTTTTTACCCAAGCCCTTCTGGCGGGGGAGGGGCAGTGGTCTTCTTAAGAGAACCTGGTCCTCATCATGAACTTGTTCTCCAGCCTGGCAGCCTTGTCAGTCATGGGTTTGCCAAAGAGGTTCTCTCCTTGGCATGGGACATCGACCAATTTGTCCTGAACCCATTGCTTGAGATCGGATGACTGTGGTCATGTTTGTCTCAATCCACCGACTCCAACCCATCATAGGCTGCCCGAGACAAACTTGGAGCACTTACAGATGGCCTTGGCTAGGTTCTTGAACAACTGCAGGAGTTCCTCCAACAGACCAGCTGAGAACCTGGCGAGTTCCTTCGCCAGGTCTCTCAGGTACATGCCCATGTATAGCTAGTAAGCTTGGATGCGGCCGATAAGCATTGAGTCCTGGTAACACTTTCTGCTGAGGGCATCCAAGGTGCATGCCTCCCTGCCATGGGGTACCAAGGAATGCATCTTCTGACTCTTCAGTTGACGCATGTCCGACTCCACCACCATGGAGTTGTGCAGCAGCTGTGACTTCTGGAAGCCTGGGCTCCGACGGACTCAATATATCGAGTTGAGCCACTTGCTCACCACTGGCACCTCCGTATGTGGGAAACACCACGCCGGTGTTTCACACATACGGAGCATCAGCCATTCCAGGATGGGAGGAATGGGCACCGTGAGCGATTCCCTCGGAGGGGCTTCGTATTGGAGGATTTCTAACTCATCCACCCGAGGATCCTCCTCCAATTCTGTCAGAAATGCTAGGGCCTTGGACATGTCCTTGACGAAGTCAAGGAACCCTATATGTCCTCCGGCGGAGATCACCGCTGGGGCTTCGAAGCGGGAGAGTTTGAGGGAACGTCACGGTGGTGATGGGTGTCGGGCAACTCCTCATCCTCTGTCTCCCACTCGGAGTACTCGGTTGAGGACTTGAAGGATGGTCCGCGGGCCCTAGGACGGAACCTGGCCAACGGCCCTCCGAGGCCCTGCAGCCAACGCCGAGCGCACTGGCTGGGGAGGATCGCGGCCCCACCGAGCGGGAACCAGATCGAGACCTCGGCCAAGGATAAACTCAAGGCAGAAGGACCTAAAGGATCAGCTTGGCCTCCGGGGATGTCTGACGTTGAGAGTCCGGTGGTCTGGGCAGATGAACAGGTAGTACTGGACATCAGAGCTCGCTGCTGGTCCATGAAGGCAGACAACCTGTGCTCCAGGGCTACCATTCTGGACTCCAGGCCAGAAAGCTCCGCAGCTATGGGCACTGAGGGACTCAGGCCTGATGCCGGTTCCCCTGAAGGGGAGTCCTTGATGAGGATGGTTACTGGCGACCAAGGCCGGTCCGAGATCAAGTCTTTCCGTGGGACCTTTGCAGGCCGATCCCTCAGAGCATCTTGGACTGCAGGACCTGGCTGGTGGCGTACCTGGCCTGTTGGAGCCGTCCAGGGACACAGTCTCTGAGTCCTCCTTCTTCTTCTTCGGTTCCCTCAAGGGAGATCCCCCCTCTCTGATGAACCACGGCACCGCTTGGGTTCCGAGGGGCCTACCCGAGATGTCGTGGCTTCAGACGGAGCCCTGGCCTTCGGGAAAAAACTTATCGTGTTGCTGCTGGCGGCTCTTGAGGGACTTGCTGGACATCGTTTTGCAGAGACTGCATGCAGTAGGGTCGTGGTCTGGCCCAAGGCATCGAAGGCAGCAGCCATGTGTGTTGGTCAAAGACATAATTTTCATACACCTATCACACTTCTTAAAGCCACTGGCAGCCAAGGGGGAAAAAAGTACCCAGCGAGGTCGAAGACCCGTCGGGCTGCCAGTTGGAAAAAAGGTGCGAAGACGCCAAAAAAGAAAAACTACAAAAGGGACCCTAACTCAATGCCGAGACAGCGAGGTCGGGTGGTGGGAAGAGTACCGGTGCAGTACTAGAGGACAGTATGAAACTCAGGCAGAAAAATCAACTTTTTCTGGGGACAAACCAGACAGACGTCTGAAGGGCTCTGCGGAAAAAAGGAGACTGAGCAAGATGGTACCCTTGGGTGGGAGGGGGACCATGCATGCGTGGTAGCATTCCCCAAAGGCTTTCTTTGAAAGCTGGGAGGATGGTTCTGCGAGGGCTCCGTTGGTGCCAGCGTCAGCCATATGTGAGGGCTGACTTCCTGCTTGTTCCCGGAAAATGGAAGGAACACTACTATAGTAACCAGGCGTTAAATTACATTCTTCCACAAACAGCTTGAGAAGGCCAAGAGCCATATATAAGGTGTGCATTTTACAATAAAGTGGGGTTACGTATCTGCAAGGGGGGGTGCACTCCATTGACAACATAAGTCAGCAATACACTGGAGATGCCAACCGATGGCACCCTGAACGCAAGTGCTGTCCTAGAGCTAAGAAAGGATAGGAGGTCTTTCTGAGCATGTGCCAGGTAGTCCTATAACCAGGTGCCCACTCATCTCCACCTCAGGATGTCCCCAGTTGTAGCCTCCTTTGGTTTGCTCTGTTTAATTCCATGTTGTTTTTTTTGTAGGTCATCCACAGTGGAGGTGAGCAAGTTTGTGTGGCCGACTTATCTTGCTGTCCTTGGAGAATCCTTGTTACATGTAAGTAACCCTGCTGTCCCCATGGACAAGCAGGATGAGTCAGCCACACACTGATGATTCTCCAATGAAGGGCTGCAGGCATTCTTTGGTTTCATGTGTGATATTTCACAGACCATGTGAGAGCTGTGATAGGATGAAGATGAGGGGGGCATCTTTTGGTTGGGCAGACACACATGGGAGACCATTTGGCTGTAAGTGAATGGTTTAACTTTATTGAAGACTGGTCCAGAACTGGGGTATCCCACTGACAACAACTTATCCTAACAAGACTTAACTTAGGAGAACTCTTTTTATAGGAGCTAGTAACCAAACAAGCGATAGAAAAAAAACTGCAGAAAAGCAAAGTCACCCGTTATGCGTGCAGAGCAATGTCCAGTAGCTGAGGGTTACAGAGATTGTCAGAGGCGCCTGTGATTAGGCTCATCCATGTGGTATTACTGCCTGTAGGATGATTTGGCTGAAGACACTGTCTGCATGAGTCTTTCCAGTCAATGCAATAGTGTTTTATGAAGGAACGCAGGAAGGACCAGGTTGCAGCCTTGCAGATGTTTGCCACAGAGATTGAATGTAGGTTGGCCAGGGTGATGGCCCCAGCTCTGAAATGGTAGGTGTGGACCATGATCATGAGCTGCAAGTCCACTCACGAGTAGCAGAATGATATACAGACGAAGATCCACTGTGACAGCGTCCACTTGATATTTTGGACCCTGGCCTGTTTGGGTCTAAGGAGGTAAAGAGCTGGAATGCTTTTTGGGTGGTCCTCTGTCTTGTGGATGTACATGCAGAGGGCATGCATGCAATCCAGGATGTGGAGCTGCTGTTCCTCTACAGCATGAGGCAGAAAGTGGAAAACACAATGGTCTGGTTGATCTGGAAAGCAGAAATCACTTTGGGGAGGAACCTGGGATGCAACCTAAGATCACTGAAGAACAGGGTTGGGGTGGGGTATGCAACTAGCACCTGAAGCTCACTCACACGCCTTGCAAAGGTTCTCGGGCAAGAGGGTTTTCCAGGCAATGGACTTTGGATGTACATCCTGTGGGAGCTCAAAGGGGCTTTCTGTGAGCTACTGCAAAACAATGTTGAGATCCCATGCAGGAAAGTGTAGGCAGACTTTTGGGTGAAGGTTCACCAATCCTTTCATGAACCAGGAGACTAGCAGTGTGCTAATATTTGCGTGTTGTCCATTCTTTCATGGTAGGCAGCTACGGTGCTCAGATGCGCCCTTATAGAGGCGTGGGGTCTTGAGGACTGAGGGTTGCATTAGACTCATGACTTTAATCAACTTTATGCATGCCTATTATGTAATACGACCATGTAAAAACACTATCAGGTAACAGCCTACAAGGAGCTGTTGTAACGTAGGTGTCATCTTGATACAAAATCTAGCTTATATTTAAATTTAGCCAAAAGTGACTTCACTATCCATAAAGGCAAAAGTAATAAATAGAAAAATGGCCTTTGATAAATATTTAGTATAATGTTATAGGGTTTTAAACCAAAGTTCACCAACCAAACTAATAAAGATGAAACTGGAGCAAAAATCCAATCGACAACTCCATTATTTCAAAATTACTTTTCTTGCATTCTGCACAGCAAAATAATAAATGACACTGTCATAACTAAGAGTGCCAGCTATTTCATGCTTAATAGACAAAATTGCCAAGTTGGACCAATGTTCTTGGCCCATTGATGACCTAAGGTAAGTTTTTACAAGCTTCAACTTGCTAAAACTACGTTCACAAGAAGCAAAAGTGACTGGAATTGTTTAAAAAAAATTCTGAACGCAATCTTTATTTTAGGATATGCATCTTTTAAGGAATACATATGGATAAGTTGCAAAAGGTTATAATATTGCTTTGCCTAAATCAGCAAACATATTTGCCTGAAATGTGAAACACTCCGTTTCTGACACCAGTTCCAGCGTATCCAAGTCACAATCATACTTCCGAGCTAGGTTAGCTGCACAATTTTTGGCTTCTTCCATTGAAAATGTTGCAAGAGAATTGCCGATGAGGAATTCAAAGTCAGAAGACACCTCAGCTAATGTTTCAAAACACCACTGCATTTGAGTTAAAAGGCTATCAAACACCACGTTGCATTGTTTCTCAATGTTATTTTCCAGTGTAAGAAAATCACCATCAGATTCACTCAGAAACATTCTTTTTGCCTTATGTCTTCTCTTTGTTGCAAAAACTGGTTTGATGCCAATTCTTTGTGCTGTTATCTTCGCTGCATTGATTATTTCTGTGATACCTTTGTCACGCATGTACTATATATCTGCAATGACAAACCTTGCAACAGCTTCAAAGCTTTATCAACTGATATTTTTTGATTGCAAGCAGCGGTTCTCTCTGTCGATGACTGTAAGAATCTGTCACCATAGATAGAGCAAGCAAAGAAATTCAAAATTGATTTGTGTAAGAAGTGTTTGAGCACCTGATACTATATCGTCATTACAGCTCAAGTCATTACTTAGTTCTTGTAGAACATTATAAACTCCTTCAATTTGCATCAACAGTGCAGAAACTGCTTCTTTTCTAGCAGACCACCTAGTTACACTATTGCTTTTCATAGAAGTAGTCGACACCTTCATCAGTCATTCCCATCTCACTGTAGAACCTGAGAAAAAGGTGAACAGTTTTTGAACGCAACCAAAGAAGGTTATCATGAGCGGTGAAACCTCACTGCATAAACTCTGACTAAATTGAGGGAATGGGCTGCACATGGCACAAATCTACTCAAGGAAATGAGAACACTAATTTGGGCTTGCCTGCCGTATTTGCTCCATTATCATATCGCTGACCTCTACAATCTTTTATACCCAAACCATCACTTTCTAATTTTCCTGTAATCTCTGTGGTCAGCACAAGGCCAGTTTTATCATGGCTTTCAATGAAATCGATGAAACTTTCCTCCAATGAAAATTGACCATCTTTAATTAAAACATACCACATAATTTGGGTTAACTACTCCTTGTGAAAAACATCGGGTGTACTGTCAAACAGAACAGAATAATAGTTAGCCTCTCTGATTTGTGATACAATTTCTTTCATCACCTTTTCGGCTAGCAGCGCTATTAACTCATTTTGTATTCGTGGAGAAAAGTATGTCATGGATGCTTTTGCTGTTTTAGCAGCTGCAATATGTTCAACCAATCCTGGGTGGTAATGATTTATTAGTTCTGAGATTTTCAAAAACAAACCGCAGTTTGGTTTTCCAATAACCTCACTAGTAACTCTCAAAGCAAGATTGTTTCGAGCACAGAACATTATAGCATCAATGATATAACCTTCAATATGTTGCGCCACCTTTCTATTTCTCCTTTCAATGCTTTCTGTAAGTCATCATCAATAGTTTTGTCTTTTTTCAAATGCCTTTCAAGCTCTTTCCACTGATGGGAGCATGTTCTGTGTTCTAAGCTGTTTTCATGCTCTGAAATCCTGGGGCTCAGATGAACACAATCAGAAAATCCTTTAGTAGGATCTGAAAATTTACAATTGTTAGCACAGGAGAACAACATGCATGAGAAGCAAAATATTGCATCCAAGAGCTATTGGTGGTGAACCTTTTATTTATTATTTATTTATTTATTTAGCTGTATTTATATCCCGCTTTTCACCGGGTCAAAGCGGTCAATTGGGGGATACATTTAACACGAGGGGGTATGAGACACATACACTAATACTTACAGGGAACATGGAGGGTTAAGTGGCTTGCCCAAGACCACAAGGAGAGCCTACAGGACTAGAAATCCCAGTCCCTCCAGCCTGAGATTGCTGTCCCCAGGTGGGACTTGAACCCCTGGCCCTCCGGCCTGAAGTACCTTGTCCTAACCACTAGGCCACTCCTCCCATGTTTTCACCATTCGGAAGAACGTCTATAACTAGTTTTTACTGAAATGCCGTTTTCCAGAAGTAGAACCTTTCAGAAAATTGTAGTCCCTATCATTTTGTTCTGGCCCATGAGAAACTAACATACACCTAACTTTGTCAGTGATTGGAGGCCAAGTCATGGGATCGTCAAATTGAAAATGTGTTTTCTGTGGATCTTCTTCCATTGGTTCGCTAACTTCACCATTTCTCCTGGTGGTGCCAGCAACATCCAGAATTTCAGCTATTTCCTCTTCAGTAGGTGTGTTTTGCAGTCACCTATGCCTGACGGAGGAATCATCAATCTGTGTTTGGCTAGTATCTGACTGGGAAACATTAAGCTAGTTATGCATTTGTTGATGCATTTTTTGCTGGTTTTCTTGGCATTCTTTTCTTCATTTTCTGAAGATCGCCCCAGATGATTTTTTTTTGATTGGCTCATTGTGATAGTCGTAAGTTAGTAAAACACTCCTTTTGCAAATACACTAAAATGATAGGAGGAAAAAAAAAGTATGTTGTAGATTGGTGGAATAAATGCTTAGTACATAGGCCCATAGTTCTTCTGAGCATACAGACCATTATTTAAGGATGGCTGAGCCTCTCTTCTTCCCCTCTCGTATCCCTCGGGGCTATAAACAGTGCTTTTTGGCTGCATATCTAGTCCCAGTCGACTTCAGGCTTCCAAGGAGCTCTTTCACAAACCTCTTTTTTGTCCCAGCAATGAATTAGGGGCATGCTTACTAAATATTAATGTGCATTAAATGCCACTACACCTATAGAAATAAATGGGTGCCGCTGCACTTAGTGCGTGTTAACATTTGTGAATACACATTAACTTTAGTAAACATGTCTCTTAATGAGTGAGCGTCTTAATACCATTTGCATGGGCAGTAAGGATAAAGAAAGGTTACCATATTTCTACATGACTATCCTCCAATGTCAATTGTCAGGTACATTAGAAAGTACTACAAAACCGTGCTCATTTAGAACCCATACTAAACCTGCCATATCATAACAGCACTACCAGGACTCGCATAGCATCAAAATCTACATATAAAAAGGCAACACTGAAAATATAAAACCAATATACCTCAGAAAACCAATACATCTCCTACACAGAAACTACACAAATAGAATACTGCAGCTTGGTCATATATGCAAAACACATACAGACCATCATCAAATACAGAATAACGGATCACAGTTTAGAAATACGAAGGCAATGATTGAACTGAGAACCCAAAAGCCAAACTTGGCTGCACCACAACACTGGAGTAATAAAATAATAAATTCATTTCCTCTTATACTAAACAAACACAAAGACATCAGTGATGTACATTTCCCAGAGCAGAGAGGAGACACAAGTAGTGAGAGGTGAAAGGAGGTCACAGGTGCTTTTTATTAGTAAAAAAACAACAAAAAAAAAACCCCTACGTATTTCGGCACAAGCTTTCTTTGGGGGTACGCATCTTCAAAACATAATACAAAAAGGGGTAGATAAGAACAATAATAATAATAATAATAATAAAATACATAAATATTACTTCAAAAATAATAAAAGTATGAGAATGCAAAAATATCATATCTATATAAGAATATTAAAATCATAATATCATGACCAAAATACAGCAAAACCATATAAGCTTAGTGACACTAAAAAATAAAATAAAAATAATAATGATAATCCAGGTAATATTACTGAGTAAAATAGATAATGACCAGACATTAAAAACCCTCATAGATTAAAACAAATCACATTTAGAAGGAAAAATTATATATCTGTCAATATTAAATAGAGAGAGGGAGATGAGGAGGACATACAACTGTACTTATAAATAGCACCCTGTGAGGGGATAGTCTTGAAAAAGACACCAGTCATATTGAGGCTCAAGGGCCAAAAGATGTAAAGGCAATAAAGTTATATAGACGCATACTGTTTGCTGTTTTTTTATGTATAGTGAACAGAGGTGGTAGGCTTATTCTAATCTGGGGCAAGTAGAAGATCAGAGCCAGAGAGAACATAAATAAATGTAATGCGCACGTTACTCAGTAAGTGCCATGGTACAGACAGAACATTGAGGGATACCTAGAATACAAACATGTGGATGAAATTCAAGTGAACAACCGATTAGCTGTAGAGAGAGCTATTCCACAAATGGGGAAAGGCCATTGCTTGTAGTTACATATAAAGATCATTATAAAAAAATCATTACTAGGGACAATTGGAGGGTAAGAGAGATGTGTGAATATAATACAAATATTGGCCAATGAATGCCAAGATACTAGAAACAAAGTGGACAGAATAATGTGGGTTAAAAATTAATCAAGACAAGCAGTCACAAACCAATTTTAAACAGTTAAAAGGAACCATTCCAAACGTAAGGCACATCTTACCCTAAAAATGTGTAGATACATGGAGCGTGTACAATGCTAAGAACAACTATGTCAAGTCTGCAAACTGACAAGAGTTGTGTTTTTTTTTTTAAAAGGTGAGAGGGGGAAGGGAACGGTGTCACATTGAAACCAAATATGTTGCATTAAAGCATAGTTACTCACTAGTAAACAGGTGATCTCCGGGAACAGCAGGAATTTAGTCTTCACATATGGGTATCATCGGTACCGACGGAGCCTGCGCGGGAACGCTCCCCAGCGTCCAATTAGAAAGCTTTTGGGAGCATCCCACAGCGCCTGCGTGCTGCCTTCCCGCCTTTCCCAACTGCCTCTCTCCAGTTGAGTTTTAAAGCTGAGACAAAGAGAGAGAGAGAGAGGGAAAGGAAAGAAAAGAGAGATACAACTCCTAGGGGAGGTGGGTGGGTTGTGAAGACTAAATTCCTGCTGTTCCCGGAGATCACCTGTTACAGGTGAGTAACTATGCTATCTCCAGGAACAAGCAGGAATGTAGTCTTCACATATGGGGACTCCCTAGCTACAGATGCCAGGGAGAAACCCAAAAAGATGTGTGCCCCTGTGAAAAGGCTCCACTTCCCCCCATGGATCTCTGGCATCCTACCGGGAAAGGTGGGTAGGAGTTGATTAAGTATGGAACAGGTGCTGTAGAACAGCCTGACCAAACAAGGCATCCCGGCGGGAATCCTTGTCTAAGCAGTAATGGAATGTGAAGGTATGAACCGAGGCCCAAGTAGCTGCTCGACAGATGTCGTCAATAGACACAGAGTGTAAATGAGCCATTGAGGCTGCCATGGCTCTCACATTGTGAGCTGTGACATGGCCTTCCAGAGAAAGGTTCTTACTCCGATAGGCAAAAGAAATACACTGTGCAATCCACAGTGCAATCCAATACATTGTGGAAGTCCCAAATGAGAAGGATCAAAAGCAACAAAGAGCTGGGAAGACTTTCTATGTTGTTGTGTCCTTTGTAAGTAAAAGGCAAGCGCTCTTTTACAGTCAAAAGTATGAAGATTCCTTTCTGCATTTGAAGCACGAGGCCTTGGAAAAAACACAGGCAGGTAAACCGCCTGGTTTAAATGAAAAGGCGAGACCACCTTTGGCATAAAGTGTGGATGAGTCCTAAGGACTACCTTATGATGGAACCTCATGTAAGGAGGATCAGCAACTAATGCTTGCAATTCACTGATGCGACGTGCTGATGTGACTGCAATGAGAAAGATAACTTTCCAGGAAAGGAATTTCAAGGAGGTAGTAGCTAAAGGTTCAAAGGGCGGCTTCATGAGCTGCCCCAGAACCAAATTCAGGTCCCATGCCACTAGAGGTGGCCTAATGGGAGGCTTAGTTAGAAGAAGGCCCCTCATAAATCTCGCTATGAGAGGAAATAGGTTGACCATTTAGAGGCTTTAAAGAAGCTGAAATAGCACTTAAATGGACTCTTACTGAGTTAGTCTTAAGTCCTGCATTAGATAAATGAAGGAGATAGTCCAGTAATGATTCCAGAGGTAGACCCTTTTGCGAACACCATATGGAAAACCTTTTCCACTTGAAAGCATAAGAATGTCTTGTGGAAGGTTTCCTGGAAGCACAAAGGACATCTCTTACTTGTTGAGAAAGGTTAAGACCATGAAGGTCTAGGCTCTCAGCAACCAGGCCCTGAGACGCAGGGAGTGGGGATTGAGATGCCACAACATCCCGTCCTCCTGAGACAGGAGATCTGGAGCAGATCCTAACTGCAGAGACGGGGCTTGAGAGAGATGTAGAAGCAGAGGGTACCACAGCTGCCATGGCCAATGTGGAGCTATGAGAACCATGTGGCCCTTGTCTCTCTGAAGCTTGAATAGGGTCTTGGGAATTAGGGAAATGGGTTGAAAGGCATATAGGAAGTCGAGACCCCAATGAAGGAGGAAAGCATCCCTGGCCTGAGATCCCTGAGCCGGAATTCTGGAACAGAACCGGGGAAGTTTGGCATTCAACGGACATACAAAGAGATCTATGTCCGGAGTCCCCCAAATTTGAAATATTTTTGCTATCTGGTCTGCATGGAGAGACCATTCATGTGGAAGCAGAACTCGACTGAGTCTGTCTACCCAAGAGTTTTGAATGCCTGGCAGATACACCAAAAGGAGATGAATCTTATGCTCTCTGGCGAGGGCCCATAGTTGCAAAGCTTCGTTGCAAAGCGACAGAGAGCCTGTTCCCCCCTGCTTGTTCAGTTAGAACATAGCTACTTGATTGTCTGTCTGAATTAGGAATGTCTTGTAGCTGAGCTGGGTATGGAACACTCGAAGAGCAAGGAAGATTGCTCTGAGTTCTAGGAGATTGATATGCAAGAAGGTCTTCTGTGGAGACCCGGTGCCTTGGGTACAGAGATCTTGCAGATGAGCTCCCCAACCCACCTGTGAGGCGTCTGTTGTTAGAGTGACCTGGGGTAGAGGATGCTGGAAAGGGGACCCCCCACCAACAGGTTGTGGGCTGACTGCCACCATTGTAAGGACAAAATAAGGCGACTTGTGTTTGCTATTTTGTCTGATAGGCAGCCTGATGCTTGAGTCCACTGAGTGGATAGAGTCCATTGGGCTGCTCTCATATGGAGGCGAGCATAGGGAACTACGTGCACGGTAGATGCCATGTGGCCTAGTAGCTGTAACATTTCCAGAGCAGTGAGATGAGTTTTTAACACTGCCTGGGAGGCTAGCTGCACAACGTGAAGGCAACGAGCCTGTGGAAGATAGGCCCTTGCTTTTCTGGTATCCAGCAGAGCTCCTATAAACTCTAGAGATTGAGTGGGAGTTAGGCTGGATTTTGGGATGTTTATGACCAGGCCCAAATACTGGAGGATACGCATTGTGCAAGCTAGGGAAATTCTGGCCTCTGACTCTGATGGGGCTTGAAAGAGCCAGTCGTCTAAGTAGGGGAAGACGAATATTCCTAGAGTGCGGAGAAATGCTGCCACTACAGCCATGCATTTTGTGAACACCCTTGGTGCTGAGGCCAAGCCAAAAGGAAGCACCCTGTATTGGTAGTGCTTTCCTTGAAAAAGAAAACGAAGGAACCTTCGGTGAGTTAGATGGATGAGAACATGTGTATGCATCCTTGAGATCTAGAGAACAAAGCCAATCCTGACTCTGAAGGTATGGCAACAGAGTTCCTAGAGAAATCATCTTGAATTTCTCTTTGAACAGAAATTTGTTCAGTTCTCTGAGGTCTAAAATGGGTCTGTGTCCCCCTGTTTTCTTTGGAATAAGGAAATAAGGGGAGTAAAACCCTGTACCCTGTTGGGAAATGGGTACGTGTTCTATTGCCCCCTGGGCAAGGAGCAAATTGACCTCTTGACTCAACTGAGTGTTGAGAGATGCCTGAGAACTGAACTGTCTTACCACTGCAGGAGGGGGCATGTTGAAGAAATGAAGCTTGTACCCCTCTCTTACAATGGAAAGAGTCCATTTTTCTGCTGTTATCTGCCCCATCTGGGGGCAAAATGAAACAACCTTCCTGGGATAGTGGAAGGCTCTGGCCCGTTCAGGGCCAGGAAGGCCAAGTTCTCTAGATGGGAGTCAAAGCCCCTGTGGAGGGTCTGCTGGGCCGGTTGAGGCTTAGCAGGCTTTGATTTCCTTTGTTTTGGGGGCTGCTGTCCCTTTCGGGCGGACTGACCTGCAGAATGCACCTGCTGGGTATAGGAGGGGTAAAACCTCTTCTTTTTAGAGAAGAATGGTTTCTTGTAGGATTTCCTCCTTGCAGGATCAGCTGTAGCTTTGGATAATCTATCCAGAGTGGTCTTATCAGCATCCAGCTCGTTAGCTTTCTCTTGCCAATTTTTGCCAAAGAGATTTTCACCAGTACAGGGGCAAAATCTCCAACTCCTTTGCCCTGGGCTCTGTTTCAGGAGCCACTGTGATGGAAAGACCTCTAGCCACCTCCCTGATAAAATCCTGAAAGTATATATCCTCTGGAGGAGACATCCTACGTTTAGGAGAAGGCGGCTCCTCAGAGAGAAGTACTCCTGCATCGACAGAGCTGTCAGAATCCTCAGAGTCATCGGAGGATTCAAAATATCTTCTGTCCGGGTGCTCTTGTAAAGCACGATACCGGTACCGATCGAAGTCGGTGCCAGAGGGGTCCGATATTGGCTTATCGATACCTGAGGAAACAGCATGACTCAGTGTCGGTAACACCGTTGCCAATGCTGTCGGTACCGGTACCGATATCGGTGCCGGAACCAGTGTCGATACCGGTTGAACTGTCTGAAGCGGTCCCAAAGGCACTGGAAGGCATAGCATGACTGGGTGCCGGCAATGCAGACACCGATGTCGAAGCCGATGCTGTCGGTACCGGTACCGATACCGGTGCCGGAGTCAGTGCCGGTACTGGTTGAACTGTCTGACGCGGTTCCGAGGGTGTCGATGCCGCAAGGAGAGCCGCCAGACTGCGCTCAATAGCCAGGAACCTCTGGTGAATTGACGCTGCCGATGCCTGGGTGTCGGTACTGGACGAAGCGGCCGGTACCCCAGAGCATGGCACCAGTAGTTCTGCCGAGGTTGGGGCCTCAAGAACATCCTGGAGCCCCGATAGTGCTTTGGAAGCCGAAGCCTCCTGCTGGGGCAATTTTGCTGGTACAAGTTCCTCAAGGGCAACGCCAGAGGCATCTCGATACTTGGAAGGAGATCTACCCTTTGAGGACCGGCCAGATTTATGTTTGGTTACCCGAGATCCATGGGAGGAAGACGAAGCCCTGGAAGACGTCGATGCCACGGATGCTGCATTGGAGGGAAAAAGGGTGCTAAGCTTAGCAGCTTGGTTTTGCCGACCCCTCTTCGACATCATCCCACAGGCAACACACTCCGAGATGGAGTGGTCAGGACCTAAACATTTAAGGCACCACTCATGAGTGTCGGTGACAGAGATGGTACCGCCACACTTTGAACACTTTTTGAAACCCGAAGCGGGTTTTTCCATATTGAGGAAAACTTTGGGCCTAGTGCCCAAAATGGTGCGTGGCGCCCTAGAGGAAAAAGGCTGGAAAATCCAGTAAAGATTAGTAATAATTTTTTTCTTTTTAAAGAAAGAACAAACGAACCAGCGGTACCAGTATAGCGTCAAGGAAGGCAGATGCTACCAGAAAAAGAATGAAAATACGGGATAATTTCTGCGGTGACAGGAAAACGACCTGCTGGCTCTGCGGAAAATGAAAAACTGGAGAGAGGCAGTTGGGAAAGGCAGGAAGGCAGCACGCAGGTGCTGTGGGATGCTCCCAAAATCTTTCTAATTGGACGCTGGGGAGCGTTCCCGCGCAGGCTCCGTCGGTACCGACGATAACCATATGTGAAGACTACATTCCTGCTTGTTCCTAGAGATAGCATATCTACTGCATTGGAAGGAAAAAAAGAATTGACCAATGACATACATAAAGCAAAAATGAAGTAGTGCACATAAGCACGGCTGGTAAATATCAAAGAATCATTCTGTTCTAATAAGGACAAAGCCATCATATCGGAGGAAGACATAGTGTAGAGGCACAAAAATTAAGGTAGTGCGGGTGACGCTTTGTTGAGGCACGTGAATAGTCGACGTAAAACTTTTCTAATAGTAGTCTAGAGGTACGTCAGTGTAAATATGAGTGGCAAGGAGATGCTCAAACAATATATATTTTTATGAATCAATTTCAACAAGGCACAAATAATATATTGTTTTTGTAAAAAGAAATGTTCTTACCCTATGGCTGCATAATTAAATCTTTTAAGGAGCACTTCTAGTACTGAAGATGGCACCAAAAAGCCTAGCAGAATTCTAAGAAGGTGCTTGTGAACTGACGGCATTTATAAAAGAACCGGTGTCTCGTGCCAGAAACCGGTTCATTAGCATATAATCGTGCATAAGCAAAATTCTATTATTGAGAAAAAGTAGCCAATGTTTGCTTTTTAAAAAAAATATATAGTCAAATAATGAAATAAATAGATTGAACTTGGAGAAAAAAAACTTATGGCAAGCAAGCAGCAATGTAGTGAATGTAATCATGCACAGACATGAAGGACGGCAAGTCGATGTGTATCAGAGGAAGGGCAGAATGTGAAGAACACAATCTAGATGTTTCTCTTGCAAGGGTTTTGCTCCCTCTGTGTTCCGTGGTCTTTTGAGCAATGTTCTCCCCTTGGAAAGATGTACTTAGTTTCAAGGAAGATGACTTACAGACGATGTTGCCAGATGACCCCTTCTTCAAAGATGAAGAGGGAGGTCCCACAGTTGATGAAGAATGGGGAGAAGCGGTCTCGTCTTATACAGAAAATGGTCCGTGAAGAGATGTAGGCATCTTCCCTTTTGGAATACTGCCGCAAGAATTTCAGCCCCAGGGATGTTCAGAGATAAAAATTTTGAACAAATGCTCTTTAGATCTTATGATCCTTTTAATTAACACATCTAAACATAGGATGGAAACTTTAAAGGTTCAAGTGGACTCTAAAATTGAACAACTTAAGAAAAAAGACTCCAGATATGATAAACTTAAAAGAGATTTTGACAGAAATACAGTTGAATATAAAAAGTGGTAAAAGAAAGAAAACTGAAGAAATTTAAGAGAGATGAGGACAACTATAGAGAAGGTACGGTCTATTATTGGATGGATCCAAATGGTAAACCTAGGCCCAGGAGTGAATCTCAAAAATGGAACAGTCTTATGGACCGGTCCCTACTGCTAAAACCAAAACTAGGTTGTTTTCACCAGAGCCAGAGTTAGAGATAAATACAAAAAGAAGCTGCAGTCAGACAGATGGATACCTCAGCTCCTCTTTTCTCCTCCAAACTCCCTCCGTACCAAACTAGGTCCCAGGATTTTCAAATGGATTCTTTATGGAAGGGGGGAGGCTGGAAACACTTTCCTCATATCCCCTAGAACCAGTTCAGATCACCAGACCAATCCAAATACAAATCGAAGGAATGCCGTCCATCCCCATTCCCCCACAGGGTGAGAGGCAGGGGCAAGGGCCATACCTACAGAAGGATGTCAGAGTCAGATCCATAGGTGGGATTTTTAATTTGTCCAGTTACCAGCTGAACGATCTTGAAATTGAGGTTTTAGAAAAGGGACTCTCCTTTGTCCCTTTTGTCAGACATGATCAATTTGGGACACATGTAGAACTTTTTTAATTGTTTCGCAAACTGGGGCATGATGGAGGCAAAGGAAGCAACCTTATCTGATCTTCCCAAGGTGCTACTGGAAGATTTCTACAATGAAGCCAGGCAATCCTGCAGGGCTTGGCTTCTGGTGCACTGGGCCCAGGAGGACATCCTTGCAGAGTGTGGGCAGTCCTCCACCAGAAGGAAGGAGTCAGACATCAGACACAGAGATTGTGGGAATCTGTACTGTTTATCTTCTTGAGGTATTTTGGACTCTTCCAATAACCTGACTTCGATGCCATGTTCTTTTGGTTTTCTGTGCTGTTTGGCTAGTTGGGCCTATAAGGCCTAGTAACACGATAGGTCTGAGAAGAACAAGATTCCATCCTTGTGGCAAGGTTGAAGAATGAAAAACTGAGGTGGAATTAGGTTGGGCATCAGTTATAGGGATAACTGACACATGCTACATGCTCAGGAAAGGCTTTCTTGCCTTTCTTAGCTCCAAGAGAGCACTTCCATCCATGGAGCTGACAGATGACTCAACCTGCTTGTACATGGCGAACAAAATTTCTTTCAGTTTATCTCAAGCTATGAATAGCTCTCTAGTGAGAATAAATTAATTGACTGTGGTTTTCTACGTCCAAATATGCCTGCATAATGACTCCAGCTATGAAGACTAACAAATAAAAAAACAGGCAGGAAAATATTTATTCATGTCCCTTTAATTGTACTTCAGCCCAACTATTTACTCTCATCAGTGCCGACCCAAGGTATTAGACACTCTAGGTCAGAGGTTCCCAATTCCAGTCCTGGAGGGACAAACACCATTCTGGTTTTCAGGCTGTCCCTAATAAATATGCATGAGATGCATTTGCATGCACTGCCCCCATTGTATTCAAATGTATATCATGCATATTCATTAGGGATAGCCTGAAAACCTGAATGGTGTTTGGCCCTCCAGGACTAGAGTTGGAAACCTCTGCTCTAGGTGAACTTTTACAAACATAGAAACATAGAAATATGATGACAGGAAAAGACCACATGGCCTATCTAGTCTGTCCTTCCATATCAATAACTACAACAGTGCCCTTTTTACCTTTAGAGATAGCATAGTTACTCACCTGTAACAGGTGATCTCTGGGAACAGCAGGAATTTAGTCCTCACATATGGGTATCGTCGGTACCAACGGAGCCTGCGTAGGAACGCTCCCCAGCGTTCAATAGAAAGCTTTTGGGAGCATCCCACAGCGCCTGCGTACTGCCTTCCCGCCTTTCCCAACTGCCTCTCTCCAGTTGAGTTTAAAGCTGAGACAAAGGGAGAGAGAGAGGGAAAGAGAAAGAGATAGAGAAAGAGATAGATAGAGAAATACAACTCCTAGGGGAGGTGGGTGGGTTGTGAGGACTAAATTCCTGCTGTTCCCGGAGATCACCTGTTACAGGTGAGTAACTATGCTATCTCCAGGAACAAGCAGGAATGTAGTCCTCACATATGGGGACTCCCTAGCTTTAGATGCCAGGGAGAGACCCCAGAAGTTGTGTGCTCCTGTGAAAAGGCTCCACTTCCCCCCATGGATCTCTGGCATCCAACCAGGGATGGTGGGTAGGAGTTGATTAGATATGGAACAGGTGTTGGAGAACAGCCTGACCAAACAAGGCATCCCGGCAAGAGTCCTTGTCCAAGCAGAGATGGGCTGTGAAGGTATGAACCGAGGCCCAGGTGGCTGCTCGACAGATGTCGTCGATAGACACAGACTGCAGATGAGCCATTGAAGCTGCCATGGCTCTCACACTGTGAGCTGTGACATGGCCCTCCAGAGGAAGATACTTACTCTGATAGGCAAAGGAAATACACTGAGCAATCCAGTTGGACAGTGTTCTCTTGGAGACTGGAAGTCCCAAATGAGAAGGATCAAAAGCAACAAAGAGTTGAGAGGACTTCCTATGTTGCTGTGTTCTTTGTAAGTAAAAAGCTATAGCTCTTTTATAGTCCAAAGTATGAAGATTCCTTTCTGCATTTGATGCATGAGGCCTTGGAAAAAACATAGGCACGTAGACCGCCTGGTTTAGATGAAAAGGCGAGACCACCTTTGGCATAAAGTGTGGATGAGTCCTAAGGACTACCTTGTCATGATGGAACCTTGTATAAGGTGGATCAGCAACTAGTGCCTGCAACTCACTGATGCGACGTGCTGATGTGATAGCAATGAGAAAGATAACCTTCCAAGAAAGAAATTTCAATGAGGTAGTAGCTAAGGGTTCGAAAGATGGCTTCATAAGCTGACCAAGAACCAGGTTTAAGTCCCATGCCACAGGTGGTGGCCTAATGGGAGTCTTAGTTAGAAGAAGGCCTCTCATAAATCTTGTTACAAGAGGATGGGAGGAAATAGGTTGTCCATTTAGAGGCTTGAAAGAAGCTGCAATAGCACTCAAATGGACTATTACTGAGTTAGTCTTAATTCCTGTATTGGATAAATGAAGAAGATATTCCAGTAATGATTCCAAAGGTATCGCAAGGCGGTTAAGACGTTTCTGCGAGCACCAAATGGTAAACCTTTTCCACTTGAAAGCATAAGAGCGTCTTGTGGAAGGCTTCCTGGAAGCATAAAGGATATCCTTTACTTGCTGAGGGAGGTTAAGATCATGAAGATCTAGGCCTTCAGCAACCAAGCCCTGAGATGCAGAGTGGGGATTGGGATGCCATAACATTCTGTCCTCCTGATACAGGAGATCTGGAGCAGACCCTAACTCCAGGGAGGGAGTTTGAGAGAGATGTAGAAGCAGAGGGTACCACACTTGCCGTGGCCAATGTGGAGCTATGAGAATCATACGGCCTCTGTCTCTCTGAAGCTTGAACAGAGTTTTGGGAATTAGGGGAATGGGTGGAAAGGCATACATGAAGTCTTGACCCAAGTAAAGGAGGAAAGCATCCCTGGCCTGAGATGCCTGAGCCGGAATTTTGGAACAGAACCGGGAAAGTTTGGCATTCAACGGACTTGCAAAGAGGTCTATGTCCGGGGTTCCCCAAATTTGAAAAATCTTGGCCACCTGATCTGCATGCAGAGACCACTCGTGTGGAAGCATTACTCGACAGAGTCTGTCTGCCCAAGAGTTTTGTATGCCTGGAAGATACACTGCCAGGAGATGAATCTGATGCTCTCTGGCGAGGGCCCAAAGTCGCAAGAATTCGTTGGAAAGCGACAGAAAGCCTGTCCCCTCCTGCTTGTTCACGTAGAACATGGCTACTTGATTGTCCGTATGAATGAGGACTATCTTATAGATGAGCAGGGTGTGGAACACTCTAAGAGCAAGGAAGATTGCTCTGAGCTCCAAGAGATTGATATGTAGATGATTCTCCTCTGGAGTCCAGGTGCCTTCGGTGGAGAGGTCTTGCAGATGAGCTCCCCAACCCATCGGAGAAGCATCTGTTGTGAGAGTTACTTGGGGTAAGGGTTGTTGAAATGGGGACCCCAGCAACAGGTTTTGAGTGGACTGCCACCATTGGAGGGACAAAATAAGGCGATTTGTGTTTGCTATTCTTGTCTGACAGGCACCCTGATGCCTGGGTCCATTGAATGGATAAAGTCCACTGGGCTGCTCTCATATGGAGGCGAGCATAAGGAACCACATGCATGGTAGATGCCATGTGGCCTAGTAGTTGTAACATCTCTCGAGCAGTGAGATGAGGCTTTAGCACTGCTTGAGAAGCTAACTGCACCATGCGAAGGCAACGGGTCTAAGGGAGATAAGGGAGATAGGCCCTTGCCTTTCTGGTAGCCAGCAAAGCTCCTATGAACTCTAAAGACTGAGTGGGAGTTAGACTGGACTTTGGGATGTTTATGACCAGACCCAAATACTGAAGGAAACGCATTGTGCAAGATAGAGAAATCCTGGTCTCTGACTCTGATGGGGCTCGAATGAGCCAGTCGCCTAAGTAAGGGAAGACAAATATTCCTAGAGTGCGAAGAAATGCTGCTACCACAGCCATGCATTTCGTGAACAACCTTGGTGCAGAGGCCAGGCCATAAGGAATCACCCTGTACTGGTAGTGCTTTCCTTGAAAAAGGAACCGAAGGAACTTTCTGTGAGTTGGATGAATGAGAACATAAGTGTACATCCTTGAGATCTAGAGAACAAAGCCAATCCTGACTCTGAAGGTATGGCAGCAGAGTTCCCAGAGAAATCATCTTGAATTTCTCCTTGAACAGGAATTTGTTCAATTCTCTGAGGTCTAAAATAGGTCTGTGTTCCCCTGTTTTCTTTGGGAAAAGGAAATAGGGGGAGTAAAACCCTGTACCCTGTTGATGAATGGGTACTTCTTCTATTGCCCCTTGGGCAAGAAGCATAGTGACCTCTTGATCTAACAGGTTGAAGAGAGAGGTCTGAGAATTGAACTGTCTTACCATTGTGGGAGGGGGCATGCACGAAAATTGAAGCTTGTACCCCTCTTTTATGATGGAGAGTGTCCAATGTTCTGCTGTTATCTGCCCCCATCTGGGGGCAAAGTGACAACCTTCCTGGAATGGGTGGAAGGCTCTGGACCATTGAGAGCCAGGAAGGCTAAGTTCTCTAGATGAAAGTCAAAGGCCTTGTGGAGGCTGAGACTGCTGAGCCGGATGAGGCTTAGCAGTCTTCGCTTTCCTTTGTTTAGGTGGTTGCTGACTCTTTCGGACAGATTGACCTGCAGAACATCCCTGCTGGGAATAAGAGGGATAAAACCTCTTCTTCTTGGAGAAGAATGGTTTCTTGAAAGATTTCTTCCTTGCAGGATCAGCTGTAGCTTTTGATAATCTATCCAAAGTAGAGTTGTCAGCATCTAATTCATTGGCTTTCTCTTGTCAATTCTTGCCAAACAGATTCTCACCTGTACAAGGGATATTGCCCAGTTTGTCTTGCACCCAGAGCTCCAAATCGGATGCCTGGAGGCAGGCAATTCTACGTGCACCTATGGCAATGGCAGAGGTTCTGCTTATGCACTCAAAACAGTCAAAAGCTGCACGGTTGACAAACTTAGAGACATCCTGTGCATGTTTGATCAGTGTGAGAAAATCCTGCCTTCTATCCTCAGGAAGAAGAGGGCTCAAAACCTCTAAATCACCTGTGACTTCCTTAAGAAACATTCCCATATATAAAATATAGGAACTGATCCTGGCAGAAAGCATGGAAGCCTGGAAAGTACGACGTCCAAAGGCATTCAAAGTTCTACACTCACGTCCTGGAGGATTAGAGGCATGCCTCTTTGCACTCCTGATCCTTCTCATAGCTGATTCCACTACAATAGAGTGGTGAGGAAGCTGAGCTTTCTGGAAACCAGGACAAGGAGGGACTCGATACATGGTATCCAGTCTACGAGAGTGAGGAGAGGTGGTAAGAGGTGTTTCCCACATTCTTAGCATGAGATCATGTAAGATCTCATGGATAGGCAAAGTAGCTGCCTCTTTAGGAGCCTTGGGATATTGCAGAATCTCCAACTCCTTTGCCCTGGGCTCTGTTTCAGGAGTCACAGTAATGGACAGACCTCGAGCCACCTCCCTGATAAAATCCTGAAAGGAGATATCTTCTGGAGGAGACATTCTACGTTTAGGAGAGGAAGGCTCCTCCGAGAGAAGTATTCCGGTACCGACAGAGCTGTCAGAATCCTCGGATTCCTCTGAGGATTCGAAGTACCTTCTGTCCGGATGCTCTTGAAGAGCCCGATACCCGTACCGACCGAAGTCGGTACCAGGGGGAGTCGGTACCGGTGTATCGGTACCGGAAGGCATCGCATGACTGGGTGCCGGCAAAGCAGACACCGATGTCGATGCTGTCGGTACCGGTACTGGTGCCGGCGTCGGTACTGGTACCGGTTGAACTGTCTGACGCGGTTCCGAGGGTGTCAATGCCGCAAGGAGAGCCGCCAGAATGCGTTCAATAGCCAGGAACCTCTGGTCTATCGACGCTGCCGATGCCTGGGTATCGGTACCGGAGAAAGCAACCGGTACCCCAGAGCATGGCACCAGTAGCTCTGCGAAGATCGAGGCCTCGAAAACATCCTGGAGCCCCGATAATGCTTTGGAAGCCGAAGCCTCCCGCTGGGGCAATTTTGCCGGTAGAGAACACTCAAGGGCAACGCCAGAGACATCTCGATGCTTGGAAGGAGATCTACCCTTTGAGGACCGGCCAGACTTATGTTTAGTTACCTGAGATCCATGGGAGGAAGATGAAGCCCTGGAAGACATCGATGCCACAGAAGCTGCATCGGAGGGAAAAAGGGTGCCGAGCTCAGCAGCCCGATTTTGTCGACCCCTTTTGGACATTATGGCACAAGCCATACACTCGGAGATGGAATGGTCAGGACCTAAACATTTGAGACACCATTCATGGGTGTCGGTGACGGAGATGGTACCACCACACTTGGTGCACTTTTTGAAACCCAAGGAGGGTTTTTCCATAGTGGACAAATATTTTGGGCCTAAGGCCCAAAATGGCGCGTGAACCTGGAAAAGAAAAGTTTGGAAAAAAATACTATTTATTTATTTATTTTTTTTTTTTAAAAGAAAGAAAGGAGAACCGGCGGTACCAGTATAGCATCGAGGAAGGCAGACGCGACCACAAAAAAGGAGAATAAGGAAAATTTTTTGCGGTGACAGGAACAACGACCTGCTGGCTCCGCGGAAAACGAAGAACTGGAGAGAGTGGGAAAGGCGGGAAGGCAGCACGCAGGCGCTGTGGGATGCTCCCAAAAGCTTTCTATTGGATGCTAGGGAGCGTTCCCGCGCAGGCTCTGTCGGTACCGACGAAACCCATATGTGAGGACTACATTCCTGCTTGTTCCTGGAGATCCTCTGTGTTTGTCCCATGCTTTTTTGAATTCAGTTACTGTCCTCATCTCTACCACCTCCAGTGGGAGACTATTCCACAGATCCACTACTCTTTCCGTAAAGAAATATTTCCGCATATCACTCCTGAATCTATCTCCCTTCACCCTCATCCCATGTCCCCTCGTAGCAGAACTTGCTTTCAATTGAAAGAGGCTCTCTCCCTGAACATTTATGCCACGGAGGTATTTAAACATCTCAATCATATCACCTCTATCCCGCCTTTCCTCTAAGGTGTACATATTAAGATCCCTAAGTCTGTCCTCATATGCTTTATAATGAAGACCACTAATCATTTTAGTAGCTACCCTCTGCACCGACTCCATCCTGTTCACATCCTTTTGAAGGTGCGGTCTCCAGAACTGCACACTATACTCCAAATGAGGTCGCACCAAAGACTTATACAGAGCCATTATCACCTCCTTTTTTCTGCTAGCCATTCCTCTCCGTATGCACCCAAGCATCCTTCTAGCATTTGCCGTCGCCTTTTCTACCTGTTTAGCTACTTTAAGATCATCAGACACAATCACGCCTAGATCCCTCTCTTCTTTAGTGGACAAAAGTACTTCACCCCCTATACCAGTGATGGCTAACCTTTTTGAGCCCGAGTGCCCAAACTGCCGCACAAAACCAAAGAATTTCCTCAAAGTGCCAGCACGTCAATTAAACCTTAACAACAAGATTTTAGTATCTAAAAACTCTTTATAAAGTTGCCTGAACTATGTAACATCATTTGTAAAGGTTGGAATCTTTGTATTGTCAGAGAATCAATTTGATTCACAATCCTTTGGTTTTCATTTCAATTTATTGGCAATTTATAATGTTTTAATGATTTCATTCAATTTAGAAACAGGAAGGCAATAATTAAACTGGGAACCCCAAAAGCCAAACTTGGAATGTACAACAACACTGTAGAAATAAAACTATAAATTAATTTCCTCTTGTACCAAACAAAGCACAGACGTTAATGATGCACATTTCCCAGAGGTTTCATATTCCAGTTAATAAATTCAAAATAAAGAGATATTTCTACCTTTTGTGCATTTTTTTTCAGTTGCAATTGCTCCAGACACTTTCTTCTGGTTTCTTCATGTTTTCTGCTAACTGTCCATCGTCTGCTGTCCATTTGTTCTTTCTTCTCTCTTCTAGTTTTTTTTCCATTCTCTCTCTCTACATCTGCTTTAACATACTAATCTTTCTCCTTTTGCTCTTTCCTCATTCCTATTTCATCCACACAAATTTTACCCCTCCATCCTCAATCCCCACTTACTCTCCCAATACCAGGCCAATTGTAGATTTTTTATCCCTCCCACACAAAATATTTTTCCCCTCTCCATTTTACTCTCCCAGCCCCATCCCATTCTAATCCTCCCCCAACATCAGCTCCCTTCTAGTTCCAGTCTCACCCAGCATCCATTCCCTTCTAGTCCCTGCATCAGCCCATTTCCCGTCCTAGCCCACCATCAACCCATTTCCAGTCCTAGCTCCCCCATCCATTTTCAGTCTGAGTCCCTTCATCAGCTCATTTCCAATCCTAGCCCCCCATCAGCCCACTTCTAGTCATTTCCTAGCCCCATCATCAGCCCATGTCAAATCATAGCTCCCCTCCACTCAGTCCAATTCCAGTCCAAGCCCCCCCCCCCCATGAGCCTACTTTCAGTTCTAGCCCCTCCATGAGTCCATTTCAATTCAAGCCCCCACCACAGCCCATTTCCAGTCCTATCCTAGCTGCTCCATCAGCCCATTATCAGTCCTAGCTCAATTCCCTCACAGCCCATTTCCATTCCAAGCTCCCTCCCCATCAGCTATTTGCAATTCAAGCCTCCCCTTCCACTCAGCCCATTTCCAGTCATAGCAACCCCCCAACCCATTACCAGTCCTAGCCCCCCATCAACCCACTTCCAGTCCTAACCCCCCCATCACCCCATTTTCAGTTTAAGCCCCCCCCTATAACCCATTACCAGTCCTAACCCCCCCATCAGCCCACTTCCAGTCTTAACCCCATCAGTCCATTGCCAGTCTTAACCCCATCAGCCCATTGCCAGTCCTAACCCCCCCCCATCAGCCCACAGCCCATTACCAGTCCTAACCACATCAGCCCACCTCAAGTCCTAACCCCTCCCCATCAGCCCATTTCCTGTCCTAGCCCCCCCCATAGCCCATTATCAGTCCTAACCACCCCCCATAGCCCATTAGCATTTCTAACACCCCATCCCCCCGACTTCCAGACACCCCCCATCAGACCACAGCCCATTACCAGTCCTAACCCCCCCAGCCCATTAGCAGTCCTAACAGCCCCCCCCACCCCACCCCCCCCAGCCCATTAGCAGTCCTAACAGCCCTCCATAGCCCATTAGCAGTTCTAACCCCCCCATCACCCCATTTCCAGACACCCCCCATCAGTCCACAGCCCATTACCAGTCCTAACCCCCCCGGCCCAGTAGGGGTCCTAACCCCCCCCACCCCCCCTAGCCCATTAGCGGTCCTAACCCCCCCACCCCCCTAGCCCATTAGCAGTCCTAACCCACCCCTCCCTAGCCCATTAGCAGTCCTAACCCCCCCAGCCCATTAGCAGTCCTAACAGCCGCCCCAGCCCATTAGCAGTCCTAACAGCCCCCCCCCCCCAGCCCATTAGCAGTCCTCACAGCCCCCCCCGCCCCAGCCCATTAGCAGTCCTCACAGCCCCCCCGCCCCAGCCCCAGCCCCAGCCCCAGCCCATTAGCAGTCCTAACAGCCCCCCCCCGCCCCAGCCCCAGCCCCAGCCCATTAGCAGTCCAAAAAAAAAAGCTGGCTCTCTGGCTGCTGCCGCTGCTGCCGCAGCAGAATGCAGTGTCCCGCGGGGCCCCCACTGCGCCGGCTGATCCCTCAGCCCGGCTTTCAGATTCGCGAAGGGAGAGTGTCTCTCCCTCGCGTCTCTGTTAAGCTCGCAGGGGCTAATGGGAAATTTCCCATCAACCCCTCGCGTCTAAAGGGGCTGATGGGAAATTTCCCATTAGCCCCTGCGGGCTTAACAGAGACGCGAGGGAGAGACACTCTCCCTTCGCGAATCTGAAAGCCGGGCAGAGGGCTCAGCTGGCGCAGAGGGGGCCCCGCGGGACACTGCATTCTGCCGCCGCGACAGCGGCAGCAGCCAGAGAGCCAGCTTTTTTTTTTAATGTAATTTTGAGGAAAGCAGAATGTTCTTTGCGCGGGGCCCCCTGAAACGCGGGGCCTTGTGCAAAAAACATTCTTGCTCAATGGACGGGCCGGCCCTGGACACCAGCACACTCACCTCCCGCCGCGCCGCATATCTTAATTGCGGACCTTCCCGCGTGCCAGCTGCAAGGCCTTCGGCGTGCCACAGCTGGCACGCGTGCCATAGGTTCGCCATCGCTGCCCTATACTATATTGCTCCCTTGGATTGCTGCAGCCCAAATGCATAACCTTACATTTTTTAACATTAAATCCCAGCTGCCAAATTCTAGACCATTCTTCAAGCTTAGCTAGATCCCTCCTCATGTTATCTACACCTTCCTGGGTGTCTACTCTATTGCAGATTTTGGTATCATCCGCAAAGAGGCAAACCTTACCCGACAGCCCTTCTGCTATATCACTAACAAAGATGTTAAAAAGAATCAGACCAAGGACAGATCTCTGGGGCACACCACTGGTAACATCCTTCTCCTCAGAGAGAGCTCCACTTACCTGCACTCTTTGTTGCCTCCCACCCAACCAATTTCTAACCCAAGCAGTAACTTTAGGGTCCATCCCTAGGGTGCTCAGTTTGTTTATAAGTTGCCTGTGAGAGGAACAGTGTCAAAGGCTTTACTGAAATCTAAATACACCACATGTAGGGCTCTTCCTCGGTCCAACTCCCTGGTCACCCAGTCAAAGAAATCGATCAGATTTGTCTGACAAGACCTTCCTCTGGTGAATCCATGCTGCCTCGGATCCTGTAATCCGCTGGACTCCAGAAACCTCACTATTTTCTCTTTCAGCAGCGTTTCCAATAATTTACTCACCACCAAAGTTAAACTAACCAGCCTGTAGTTTTCAACCACATCCTTACTTCCATTTTTGTGTAAAGGCACCACATCAGCCTCTCTCCAGTCCTTTGGCAGCACTCCCGACTCCAGCCTCCAACCGGGGCGGCTCAAAGTTCCACACCTTTTCTGTAGTTCAGCATCTCCACTTCTCTTCTCTTCTCTTCCCTTCCCCTCCCCTACTCCCTTCAGGTAACAAGCATTACCCCTTTTCTTCCACTTCCCCCTCCTACACCCATGTTCGTCATCTACCATTCTCTTCCCCCACAAAGTGCCCAGCATCTTTCCTTCCCTCCCACTTCCCCCTGCTGCTGCCCTGCCTCTACCAGAGCAAATTCAGAAAAAGTAAGAACACGTCAGCAGGTCCTTGAGCATCACGCAACTCAGACTCCCTCCCAGGTCCCACTCCCTCTGACACAAACTTCCTATCAGAGAGGGCGGGACAAGCAGGTTTGAGTGTACATGGTATTCAAAGGCCTGCCACTGCATTACTACTTTTGCTGTATCGGCTCCAGTAAAGATAGGGCAATGGCAAGGAACTAAACTTTCTTCTACCATGCTTCTAGTCTCTGTCTTGCAATCTGATATCATGTTGCCATCCCCTCCCCAAAAGCCCATTGCCCTGTGCAGGCACCTGATCCGCTTAGTGGCAGGTTGGCCCTGACTTTAAGCAAAAAATAGGCTTATGCCAGAGCCAGTTTTCTCATTGCATTGGATCATAAGAATCATTTAACTTACATTATTTGTAATACAGCACAAATCTAATTAGCTCATCAACTTAAAGCCTGCCTAACAAGTTTCTAGCTGTAAGGGAATCTAAAAACGTTCTAGAATTTGCTGAGTTATATTATTTTTAAGAGAACAAAATCCACTTTGTTTTATGTTTATGACTCACTACCCTCTATCTTTGGCATGACATTTTTATGCATCTACTTCAATGATACCAGAATACATAAACATCATAGTTAAGTGATCAGCTGAAATTTGCATTCTACTGTTACATTTAGCTATAGCTAATCAAGAATAAGGACTGCAGTTTATATATTATACAGTACATAACACTTAACACTGTCAGTGGCTTCCCATGATTAAACTGTTGAATTCCTTGATGTTACCACAGATAAACAAATGTCCATGCTATGCTGTAGCAACAGCAGACTTACTTTATACTGGTCCTCCGTGGCAGATAGTTGTAGTTTCACATTCTCACTGACTTTCAGCTGTTCCTTCCATTTCAGTTCTACCTTGGCCAACTCGTCGGCATAAGTGCTGCATTTTGCTTTCTCATCCTAGAATACAGAGATGGAAATATTTTTTTTTAAATGTGGGCACTGGTAATTTTTTTCTCTCTTCTAGGAACCATGGAAAATTCTCTACATTTTCTAACTTTTTGTAGTTATTGTGTTCTTTTTTTTTTTTAATTATGCTTTTGCAATATTTTTATCATTAAAATATGCTCCTTTTTGAGCAGATAGTTATCTCATGATCCAGCTTTATAAATATACTCATTTGTTTGCATAGACAGTTGATATAACATGTGACAATTGCCACCACAAAATTAAGTCATATACGAGGTGTGCCAAAAAAGAAACAAGACTATGGCAGCCACGTCCATGACTCAATGCCAATTGGCCTTATATCGCTGTGTTGTGCAACGTCTCGCCACTATTCTGCTATAATATTTTTCATCTCTCTCACTGTTTTTCTTTTTCAGGTTTTTTTTGTAGCACACTGCTCCGTCGCTTTGTCATGCAACTGGTGGTGGCAGAAATATGGAGCAAAGAATCAACTTGAAATTTCTGGTTAAGTTGGAGAAGGGCCCAACTTGAGTGTCTCCAACTTCTCCAAAAGGCTTATGGAGAAGATGCAATGTCAAGGCCGCGAGTCTTTGAGTGGCACAAACGCTTCAAGACTGGCCGCAAGGAGGTGGAGGATGACCCCAAGTCAGGACGGCCTTCCACGACAAAGACAGCTGAGAACATTGACAGATTGAACCAGCTGGTGCAGAGTGATCGCAAATTGATGGTGCGGATGATAGTTGAGGAGCTCAGCCTGAACAGGGAGTCAGTGCGGACCATCTTGGTGCAGGAGCTGGGGATGCGGAAGGTGTGCGCCAAGATGGTGCCCGAGCTTTTATTGGATAACCAGAAGGAGCACCGGATCAATGTTTGTTAAGACTTTCTAGAGAAGATCGGAGAAGATCCAGAGTTCGTTGGCCGAGTCATCACAGGAGACGAGCGTTGGGTCTTCCAGTACGACCCTAAAAGGAAGAGACAGAGCCTGCAGTGAAAGACTCGACTGTCACCCAGACCTAAGGCGGCACATGTCCAAATCAAGGAATCAAGGTCACGCTGATCACATTCTTCGACCAGAAGGGAGTGGTCCATCATGAGTTTGTGCCTGAGGGTCAGTCAACCAGAACTTCTACCAGCAGGTCCCTCAATCACCTCCATGATCAGGTTGGGTGCAGCATGCGGGCTCTGTGGAGAGTACAAGTCATGGCTGCTCCACCACAACAACGTGCCCGCACACACCGCGCTCAGTGTGAGGCAGTTCTTGGCCTACAAACAGATCACAGCTCTCGACCACCCTCCTTTTTCCCCAGATCTCACACCGTGCAACTTCTGGCTCTTCCACAGGTTGAAGACTCTGCTCAAAGGAACTCATTTTGCCTCTGCAGAAGAGATCAAGGCCACTGTGATGAGGGAGCTGAGGGACCTCAAGGAGGAAGACTTTACAGAGTGCTTCCGTACGTGACAGAAGTAAATGCAGAAGGGGACAATGCATAATTTCTCTGTAGATTTTGTAATAAATCATTTATGGGACAGCCTTGTTTCTTTTTTGTCACACCTTTTATAGTCTCAATTTGAAATACCACTCAACTTTGAGGACTTTACTTAACTGCACTCTACTCTAAGTTGAACAAGTAAAATAGAAAAACACTGGTTCTAAGTTACCTGTTCAACTTAAGAGTAGAGCCTTATAATTTTCTACACCATTATCAATTTATATCATTGCAGCTGGCTCCATTGTTAATTCCTCCCCCTCACATGTTTTGTCTGCACTTTTTGTCTGTCTCTTCAAGAAGCAGAGATTAACTACCATGTGTGCCTGTAAAATGTTTATTTGGCTTTTTATACACCGCCTTTCATGATATTGGCATCCAGGCAGTTTACAATTTAAAAAACAAACAAACAAAAAAACAACCAACCAACTTTCAAAAAAACAGAAAAGAAATCCATTTATGAGAGGAACAAGAAGAGGAAAGGAAAAGAAATAGAGAGATTGTAACCAGACTAAAACAAGATAAAAAACAATTTAAAAAGAAGAGGCGTCTCTCTCCTGGACTAACCCTCCCCCCTGAAACCAAAAAAACAGACTCAAGAAAATAACTTTTAAAATTTTTAGAAACACGATTCCAGGAATATATACTCCAGTAGAGCATTCCAAAGATGTGGCATAAGAAAGAAAAAGGCAAAATGGCGTGCTAATTCAAGTTGCGCATGTGAAGGAAGGACTAAACAGTAAGAACTGTGATAATGTAACTGTCATGTAAGGCAGTAGGGTACCAAAAGAGATGCAAAATAGATAAGAAGCCCTTTGCTATAGGCCTTGTGGGTAAAATGTACTCACTC
Source organism: Ichthyophis bannanicus (assembly GCA_033557465.1). Taxonomy (NCBI): domain Eukaryota; kingdom Metazoa; phylum Chordata; class Amphibia; order Gymnophiona; family Ichthyophiidae; genus Ichthyophis; species Ichthyophis bannanicus. The sequence continues at coordinate 573,879,757 of CM066031.1, forward strand.
ACTTGTAGCATGTGTTCTCCAGTAACAGCAAGAGATGTCAACCATGCATGCGTGCAAGAAAGAGCCATTAAAGGGCAAACCACTTAACCCTCCATAGCCCATGTTCCCTGTAAAATAGTTATCTCCAAGTTCTAATGCCCTGTTCAGTGTAATTTCAGTTTGTTCAATGTAAACCGCACTGATGCAGAATAGTGCGGTATATACGAGAATGTAAATAAATAAATAAATAAATAAAATCTTACCTCGATATGGTGACATAGCTTAATCAAGCCAAAAAAGAAGAAAACTGCATGGGGAGGAGGGAGGGTAGCGAGGACGGATTCTGAGATCAAGCAGGAAGTCAATCCTCACATGTGGCACTCCCCAACTACAGACTATCGAAAAACCTGTAAATAGCCCAATTGGGCAACCAGAAAAAAGAACAGAGAATAACAGCATAAGTAAGCACTGAAAGGTTCTGAAAGTCCGTGTCCAGCATGGACAGTTACAGCAGGTCAACTCTATGATAGCTTAACGGACAGAAGGGCCGGTGGGAAGAAGTTGCCTTAAACGCCAAAAAGGTGTCCAAGTATGGCTTGGCCAAAGTTGCTGTCACATTGGGCATCTCCATCCAGACAGTAATGGGCTGTGAAGGTATGGACCAACCAAAAAACATATAGCAGCTCTGCAGATCTCCACCATGGAGACAGAATGCAAGTTTGCTACCAAAGCATCCATAGCTTGGACACTGTGAGCTGTGACACGGTGTTGTAAACTCAGACCAGCTTGAGTTTAAGCAAAGGCGATGCAGTCACAACCCAAAGGGAAAGGGTACGCTTCGAGACTGCCAAACTCAGCCTACTGGGGGCAAAAGGACAAAAAGCTGGGAGGAAGGGCAGTGAGGCTTTGTACGTTCGAGGTAGAACATAAGCGCTCTCTTACAATCCAATGTGTGTAGAGCAGCCTCAGCCCTGTTGGCGTGAGGTCTGGGAAAAAAGGTGGGCAGTACCACTGAGTGAAATGAAAATCAGAGACTACCTTATTTAGGAACTTAGGGTGAGTCTGAATGACCACACTGTTATGATGGAACCTGGTATATGGCGGGTACACCACTAGCACCTGTAACTCACTGACTCTGTGTGCAGAGATGAATGCCACCAGGAAAATGACTTTACAGGTGAGAAGCGAGCAGGAGCTTAGCAGCTCAAAGGGGGAAGCGAGAAGCTACCCCAAAACCATGTTAAGGTCCCAACGCCACTGGCTGTGACTTAATTGGGGGAGAAGAAAGTAATAGACCCCTCATGAAGCAACCAATGAGAGCATGAGCGGAGATGGGTTTACCAGATGAGCCACATGGTTGGGATCAGATGCTGGGGTGAAGAAGGGATCCTCCGTCCTGAGAGATCAGATATGGAGCCCATCGTAGTGGCTGCCTCCACTTGAAACTTGAAGAGAGTTTTGGCAACTAGAGGAATTGGAGAGTAGGCATACAAAAGGCTCTCACTTCAGTTCAGGAGAAAAGCATCGGAAGCTGTCCGATCGCTGCATGGCACTTTGGAGCAAAACCACGGCAGATGGGCATCGTGCAGAGTCACAAAGAGCTTATCAACAGTATGCCCCACTCCCAGAAGATGTGGTTCACAACTTGTTTGTTGAGGGTCCACTCATGTGGCTGAAAATGATCTGCTAGGATATTGTGCTCACCGGGTAGACACACCTCCCTGAGGAGCCATGAGAGACTGCAAACTTCCAGAGGCAGACAGCCTCCCAACAGAGAAGGTACAAGCCCATGCCGTCCTGCTTGTTGACGTAGAACATGGCCACCTGATTGTCCGTTTAGATGAGGACCACCTGGTTGGCCAGCTACTGCTGAAACTCTTGGAATGCATTGGCAATGGCCCAGAGTTCCAGGAAGTTGATCTGGGGTAGGCTCTCCTGAGCTGTCCAGAGACCCTGTGTACAGAAACCGTTGAGATAAGCTCCCCTGCCTATCTTAGAGGCATCCATTGTGAGAATGCGCTGATGCAGAGGGGCCTGAAAAGGGAGCCCTGAAAGCAGATTCAGAGGCTGTAGCCACCAGGAGAGGGACTCCTTGAGTAGAGGTGTGACCACTACATTGTCCCCGAGATGGCCCGGTGGCCTGAAGCTACTGTGCACAGAGTGTTCACTGTAACTGTAACAAGTGGAGCCGCGCAGATGGCGTGACAGACTATGGAGGCCATGTGTCCCAGAAGGCGTAGCATCTTCATTGCGCTGAGCACACCATAATGTAAACCTACGCCACTTGAGGGCATAGGACTTTCTGGTGGACTGCCTCCTAGAGGCCAAAACGACCTCTTCAACCTCCTTAGGCAAAAGCAAGGGAGCTAGCACTATCCTTTCAGCAGCCAGGCCATCAGATTGAGGGACCTGAGATTGGGGTGCAGAAGGGAACCCTAATCTTGAGACAGGAGATCGTGTTGCAACCCCAGAGGGAAAGTTGTTTCCACCGCCAACTGCAGCAGAAGTGCAAACCAGGGTTGCCTTGGCCATCTGGGGGCTACCAGAATCACCGAGGCCTTGTCCCGGAGAATCTTGAACAGAGTTCGAGCCACCAGGGGAGTGGGAGGAAACGCATACAGGAGGCCCGTAGACCAAGAGATCAGAAAGGCATCTGCTGCCATCCGCAGGGGATGCGGTTGTCTGGAGCAGAACCTGGGCAGCTGACGATTCTGTGGACTTGCAAAGAGATCGATGGATGGAAGTCCCCAGTGGAGGAAGAGCTCCTGGACCACCAATGGATTCAACTGCCATTCGTGAGGCTGGAGAATCCTGCTTAGCTTGTCTGCTAGGAAATTCTCCTTTCCAGGTAGATAAAGTGCTCTGAGAAACATGCCTTGTTTAACTGCAAAGGAGCAAAGGGCCTGTGCCTCCTGACACAGGAGCCTGGACCCTGTGCCCCCTTGCTTGTTCACATAGAACATTGCTACCTGATTGTCTGTCTGAACTAAGACAGACTAGTGAGAGAGGGCATGACAAAAAGTTTGTAGAGCCAAGCGGATTGCTCGCAGCTCCAGAAGATTGATCTGCTGTGTGGCCTTCCCAGGAGACCAGAGGCCCTCGGTGCACGTACCCTGGCAATGTGCACCCCAGCCCTGCAAGGAAGCATCGGTTGTCAGCACCCTTGTGTGTGTCGGGGCCTGAAAAGCTCACCTGTGGCCTATGCCCACTGAGCTCTGAGGCACCACTGAGCAGCCCGCATGTGCAGACGGGCATTAGGAGTCACATGTACTGTGGATGCCATGTGGCCCAGGAGCCGCAGGAAGTGCCTGGCGGAGACCTGAGAAGTGCTTTGGAACTGGTTGGCTAAGTCCATCAGTCTGTAGGTTCTGTCCTCGGGCAAGTAAGCTCTTGCCTGCAGGGTGTCTAATCTTGCCCCTATAAACTCTAGGTTCTGTGAGGGGAGCAAAATGGACTTTGCGTAGTTTATGAGAAAGCCCAGATGCTGAAGAAGAGAGACAGTGCAAGAGTGGCTTGTCTGGCCTCCTGGAGAGCCTGGCCCCTGATGAGCCAGTTGTCCAGGTATGGGAAGACAAAAATTCCCTGATTACTGAGATAGGCCGCCACCACTGCCAGGCATTTGATGAAAACCCTGGGGGCGGACGTTAGGCCAAAGGGAAGTACTCTGTACTGAAAATGGTTTCCTCCCACCACAAATCTGAGATATTGTCTGTGGTCTGGATGGATAAGGATGTGAGTATAAGCATCCTTTAGGTCTAAGGAGTGTAGCCAGTTTCCCTGATGGAGGTAGGACAGCAGTATCCCAAGGGTAAGCATCTTGAACTTTTCCCTCTCCACAAACCTGTTTAGGTTTCGCAAGTCTAGGGTAGGCCGGAGGCCTCCTGTCCTTTTTGGTACCAGGAAGTACCTGGAGTAGAAGCCTTGCCCTTTCAGGTGGTGAGGCACCGGTTCTACTGCCTGTTCCTTCAAAAGACTTGCCAACTCCTGAAGAAGGAGGTTTCTGTGCAGAGGGAGACTTGGAGGCTCCCCTGGAAAGTAGGAGGGGGGTAGCTGGTGGAAGTGGAGCATGTAGCCCTTCTGGACTATGCTTAAAACCCAGGTATCCCCTGTGATGACTGGCCACCTGTAGGCGTACAGGGTCAGTCGACCTCCTGTGCTGAGTGGAGCCAGCTGTGGAGAAGAGGCTATGCTGTGGGAGTCAAAACCCCGCTCCCTGCTGTGCAGGAGCCGGAGCTGGTGGCTTGGAGGTCTTCTGCCTACGGGCCCATGTCCCTGCCCCTTGGCCTGCTGGCCCTGTTGGGGAGCTGGAGAGGCCTGATATTGAGGGTAGGATTTGTAGGCAGCATCCTTCCTCGGGAAAAAGGGCTTCTTTCCCGAGCCCTTCTTTTTCTGAGAAGGGGCAGAAGTCTTCCTGGACATCCTTGTCCTGGTGAGAGTCTCAGTCTCGGTTTCTGCAGCCTTTTCAGTCATGGGCTTACCGAAAAGGTTTTCACCTCGGCAGGGGACATTGACCAACTTGTCCTGCACCCATGGCTTCAGGTCTGATGACTGTAGCCAGGCCTGACGGCGTGCACTGATGCCGGCCGCTGCTACCCGGGCCAAAGCCTCGAAGCCATCATAGGCTGCTCGAGAGATAAACTTCGAGCACTCTCGAATCCCTGTTGACAAAGCCTTGAACCTCTGCAAAGGTTCCTCGGAGAGGCCAGCTGAGAACCCGGCAATCTTCTTTGCCAGGTCTCGTAGGTACATGCCCATGTACAGCTGGTAGGTCTGGACACGGCAAGACAGCATAGAGCCCTGGAAGCACTTTCTACTGAGGGCATCCAGGTTCCGGGCCTCCTGGCCGGAGGGCACCAAGGAGTGCATCTTCTGACTCTTCAGACGGTGCATGGCCGATTCCACAACCATGGAGTGGGGCAGTAACTGCGCCTTTTGGAACCCAGGGCTCTTACGGACTCGATAAATAGAATCGACCCGTTTGCTAAGAACCGGCGTTGAGGCCGGTGCCTCCCACATACAGAACAGCAGCCGTTCCAGCAGAGGAGGAACCGGTACAGTAAAGGCTTTCTTCGGGGGAAAGTTATACTGGAGGGCATCGAGCTCCTCAGCTCGAGGCTCCTCCTTGGCGTCCGCAGGGAAGGCCAAGGTCTTGGTCATGTCCCTCACGAAGTCTGAGAACCGGGTATCCTCCGGGGGGGAGGGGGGGGGACCTTCTCCGAGGCTCGGACTCCGGTGAGTCCAAAGGGACGGCACCGGGTCCGGAAGGTGTCCAGGGACTCCTCGTCCTCCGTCTCCCACTCCGACTCCTCCTCCGAAGAATCGAGCGGCTCCGGCCGTGTGGGCCTCGGTGCCACCTCGGCGTCGACGACCTCGGCCCCGCACGGGAGGTCGAGGGGGACCTTGACAGAGGATCGACTCGAGACTTCATCGACTCGAGGATCGGTTCGGTCTCCGGGGTCGACTTAGACGTCGAGGTCCTGGTGGTTGGGGCAGATGCACCGGTCAAACCGGCAATCAGCACCCGCTGCTGCTCCATGAAGGCATCCAAGCTGCTCTCCAAGGCCGTCAACCTGAGTCCAAGCTCAGGAGACTCAGCAGACCCCGACTTGTGCCCCGACAGCGTCGGGCCCAACATCAGCTCCCCCATAGGAGAGTCTACAAGGACAACCGCACTTAAGTGACTCGGGGACTCCGGCTCCACACGAGGTAGCTTGTAAGGCTTCTCTGACTCCGAGAGCCCGGGGCAGCGGTCAGGGCTATGCGACCTGGCCCTTGAGGAACCAGGAGTCTCCACCGACACCGCCCTCGCGAGCTTTTTCTTCCTTCGGTGCTCCTGGGAGGGAGACTCCCTTTCAGAGGAACCCCGATGGCGCTCAGGGTCGGAATCCCGAGATGTCAAGGCCTCTGACGAAGTCCAGGCCCGGCCGGACGTGGAGTCAGAGAAAATTCTCTCACGTTGATGACAGCTCCGAAGCGTCTTCGACGACATTTTGCCACACGGGCCACAGACCAGCGGGTCATGGCCTGGCCCGAGGCATCGGAGGCAGCAATCATGTGTGTCGGTGAGAGACATAAGTTTCTTACACCGATCACTTTTTGAACCCGCTGGCAGCCATCGTGGGAAAAAGGGCCCCTGCAAGGTCAAAAGACCGGGCTGCCAGTGAAAACACAAAAAGAGCGTGAACGCTAGTCACAAAGGACAAAAACCGAAAATCACAACTCCGGACTCGATACCGGTGTACCGAGCCCAGGCGGGAAGGGAACCGGCGTTGAACCGGATAAGACAACGCGAAAATCACAGAAGAAAAATCAAGTTTTCTCAGGTGACACAAACTCACGTCCATCGGGCTCCACGGAAAAAGAAAGACTGAGCAAGATGGCACCTTTGGGCGGGAAGGGGACCGTGCAGGCGCGCTGCATTCCCAAAGGCTTTCTTTGAAAGCTGGGGAAATGCTCCGCACGGGGGCTCTGTCGGCACCGACATCACCCCATATGTGAGGACTGACTTCCTGCTTGGTCCTGGAGAACTCAAATTTACTGCTAAGGCTCGGCGTAGTACTTGCATTGTGCCAAAGAGAGCCTCCTGCTGGAGTTTGTAAGATGTAACATATATGGTTAGTTTGTGAAGATGTGCTTGGAAATTCTTCTTTATCAAGCCTGTGGCACCCAACATGATGAGAAATATTTTTTTTTTCCTCCACATTTTCTTAGTCTCCGACTACATTTCCTGGTATCTTCTGCCTCTCCACGCAATTCAGAGTAGTTACTTGGAACTGACACCTCTAGTATCAATACCGGTTCTGGCATTTTTCTCCTTAACTACTACTATATCTGACTTCCTCGCATCCAGCTTTTTATCACTCTGAATGGGAGTATCTAGGGTAATCATAACCTCTTCACTTCTCTGTAATTCTGTAATCCTCTGTTATGTGGAGGGGTTGAAGACCCTCCAGAGGCAGAGTGGCAATGTCCTCTAGGAAGGAGTCAGAAAACAGGCGTAGGTTGTGCCTGAGCTGCTGGCTTAGACTTAGTCTTGGGCTTTTGGGATGGCGAGGGCCCTGATGCTGCTGCTGAGGCTGGTAAGCAGCTGAAGGTGGGTAGGAAGGATAATATCTCTTCTTCTTAGAATAAAAAGTTTCTTTGGGAAGAGCCTTCATTTTGGAGGGGTCAGCCGTTTCCTTGGAATGGCGTTGACGGTGAGTTCATCTATCTCAACCTCCCCGGCCTTTTCTCTCCCTTTTCCAAAAAGGTTTTTATCAGTACATGGGATATTAGCCAGCTTGTCCTGAACCCACTGTTTGAGATCTGATGCCTGAATGCAGGCTATCTTCCAAGCCCCAATGCAGCCTGCTGAAGCTCTACTTGTTAACTCAAAGGCATCAAAAGATGCCCTGGTAATAAATTTGGAAATATTCTGACCTTACCCGATAAGTGTCTGGAATGCACTCCACTTATCAGGAAGCATGGGGGCTAATGTCTCCAGATCCCTGGTGGCATCCTTTTGAAACATGCCCATGTACAGCATGTAGGAGTTGATCCTAGAGGCCAGCATGCATGCCTGAAAGCATCGCCGACCAAAGGTATCGAGTGTTCGAGTCTCTACCCGGAGGCATGGAAGAGTGATCTTTTGAAATCTATTCGGCGCATCACCAATTTCACCACCATTGAATGGTGTGGGAACTGAGGCCTCTCGAAGCCTGGGCACTCTAGAACTTGGTACATGGTATTGAGCCTCTTGCTGATAAGCAGAACCTTGACAGGAGCCTCCCACACGTGGAGCATAAGATCTTGTAATATGTGTTGCACCAGTAAAGTAGCTGCTTCCTTGGGTATGGGAGAGCATTGGGTATCTGCAATTCTTTTGCCCTGGTTCCTTTTCTGAGGCTACTGTGATGGCCAGTCCTGCTGCCACATCACCAATGAAGTCTTGGAAAGACATATCTTCTGGTGGGGACCTGCGCTGCTTATGTGGAGGGGAAGTATCTGAAGGAATGTCTGGAAGTTCTTGGGAATCCAGATATCGCTTGTCAAAATCGGAAGAACTGGAATCAGTCTGACAAAAAGTCGAAATATTGACGGTCTTGCATTTGATCTCTATGCTATGCTGACATCGAGGGTCGATGCCAATATCAATGCTCAGAAGCATTGGCATCGGAAGCCATGGCAGTCTTAGCCTGCTGGGTATTGGTGGTATCGGTCGATTCCAATGGAGACATCAGCCTCGGGAGCTCCAACAATGCAGGTTCGAGGGTCAGCATCGGGGTTGATTCACTTGGCTGTAGGCAGGGTGCTGAAACCTGCACTGCTGGAGCTGTCGATACTGTCTGTACAGAGGCTGCTAGGATTGCGGCCAAACTCCTCTCGAGAGCCAGCATACGCTGGTCCAGGGAGATGGCCGATGTCAGGGTGGAATCACCAACAGGGCTTTAAGCCACTGTCCCAGAGCATGGAACCAGCAGCTCTCCAGAGGTTGATTCCTCAGGAGCAAACAGAGCCTCTCTTGTACTTTGGAGGACAGGTCTTCCCACTGGGGCTGCTTGGCTGACCGATCTGCATCGGAAGCACCCCTAGGGGAGTCTCGATGCTTATGCTGTGACTCTCCTCTGCTCTCGGTATCTTTATTTATCTTTCTTTATTTCATACTTGATATACCACCCAGGCCTTGGCATCAGGGCAGTTTACAATTTCAAACAATAAAACTGCAAAACTAAGAAATTAGAAAAGGAACGCCAATGCTTGACAGGAAAGAGAGAATAGTTAAGGGATAGCTAGAAAATAGCAGTAGGGAAAAAAGGTGGGAAAACAGGGACTACTGAAGGTTGGAAAATGGGATGTCAAAGGCCTGTTGAAACAAATACGTTTTTAGTTGTGCCTTGAATTTCTGACAGGAGGGTTTGAGATGGAGTGTGGACAGCAAGGAGTTCCAGAGTGCAGGGACAACAAAGAAGAAAGCAGCATGATGAGTAAATTCTAGGTGGGCCAGGGAATTTGAGGGAAGGAATAAATGGTTGGCATGTATGGACAAAAGCTGACGGTAGGGAGTGTGCAAATGTATGAGGTTAGCCAGGTACTGTGGTGTGCAGGTATTAATAGCCTTGTGTCATGATCAGGAATTTATATTGAATTCTGAAGTGAAGGGGGAGCCAATGGAGGTGAACAAGAAGAGAAGTAATGTGGTCTGAACATCTGGCATGTTTGACAATGCGCGCTGCAGTGTTCTGCAGCAACTGGAGCCGCTACAGCTGATATTGGGGCAAGCTTGCTAACGTAACATTATAATAATCTAACCTATTCATTACTAGAGATATAAGGAGAGTAGTGATAGCAGAGGGAGACAAAAAGGGACGAACCGCTCTGATTCGACGCAGGGAAAAGAAGGAATGGTGAATGAGGTCGGATAGGTGTTCTTGAAACAAGAGCGAGGAATCCAGAGTGACGCCTAGGTAGCGGAAAGAAGACACCAGCAGGATAGAGACAGATTTGAGAAGAGGAGCTACAGATGGGCAGGGGGTACTAACTGAAAACCACAATGCTGCTGACAGAGGGGTTCAGATGCAGAAAATTAGTTGAGATCCACATGGAGATGTGTGCAAGGAAGTTGTTGAGTGGAGATAAATCAATCCCAGAAGGGCTGGTGTGATAGAGGAGGATATTATGTCATCAGCATAATAGTATGCTGACATCAGATATTGTTGTACTATTAGTGGCAGGAGTGCTAGAAAGATATGAAAAAGCAGAGGTGACAAAACGGAGTCTTCGATGCCGGTGCCAATGACCTTTTAGAAATCAGAGACTTAGGGGTATGTTTACTAAATCGGGCTAACGGTTAACCCGGGCTATCTGCCACTAGGTCCCATATTATTCAATGGGACCTAGTTGCAGATAGCCCGGGTTAACCGTTAGCCCGGTTTAGTAAACATACCCCTTACTCTTATGTTTGGACATGGATGAGACTTGGAAGAGATCTGAGACCCATGAGAGGAGATCGATGCTCTCGATGTGGAAGCTACTGAAATAGTCTGGGGCAAATAGTGATTCATAGCATCTGGCTCTGTTCTTTAGGCCTCTGTCATTTGTTGACACAAAGGACATGAATCTTGGAAATGGTCAGGGCCCAGTCATGTTTATCCATGACTGATATGGTACCAGTACATTTGGTACATTTCTTAAAACCACTAGTTGCTTTTTCCATTTTAGAAGATATTCTTCAAAACTGAAGAGGATATGGAGGCCTACATGCCCAATTGGTGGTGAAACCTGCAAGAAAAGAAAAAGAACATTTTATAACTTAAAAAGAAAAATTTATTGGGACCGGTGTCAATTCTGATGGAACTGGTCAAAAGGCAGTTTGTTGGCGGTGACAGTATTTAGCAACCTGCTGGCTCTGCTTAAAACGAAGAACTGAGGAGTTGGGAAGGCAGACGCGCAGGTGCAGTTGAGTGCTCCTAAAGGCTTTCCTATGGGATGCTGGGGAGCGTGCCTGCGTGGGCTCAGTCGGTACAGACATCACTCAAATGTGAAGACTGCATTCCTGCTTGTTCCTGGAGATAGGACATTATCTGTTAAGTAAAATGTCACCTTTCATATAGTCCTGCTAGACCAGTACAGACAAGTGGGACATATCAGAACTATGCCTCCACTGGGTGGGAAGAAGACAAAGCAACTTGCAAAACCTTGGACTGTGTGTGGACATCCAAGTGGTAATGCTTGACAAAAGTGGAAGGTAACACCCATGCTACCTCCCAACAAATATCTACAGGAGCTACCAAACTCCATAAACCCTCCGGAACCAGCCAGTTCCGCAATAGATACGCTGAGGCAGGCAAAGCTAGGAGGTTCTTCTCTGCCCAGCAAACAGGAGAGCCATCTCCAGGGCTACCCTGCACTCCTCATGCTGCCTTGCCGATTGATATAAGCCACCATCATGGCATTGTCCAAAAACACGAACTGCCCAGCCCGCAATAAGAGGCCAGAAATGCATAAGAGCCAATCTGATGATCCTCGCTGCTTCCCTGAGGTTCCAATGGATATAAGCCATTCAATCGTGACAATGAGCTCCCCAGCACAAGAGACTGACATCCGTCGTCAGAAGGATCCATGAGAAATTCATGGAGTGGTGGAGTAGCCTAGTGGTTAGAGCACTGGCTTGAGAACCAAGAGACCAGGATTTGATTCCCACTAGCACTCCTTGTGGCCTTGGGCAACTCACTTAACCCTCCACTGCCTCAGAAGAATCAAAGTTATCAATGTAGAAAGGGACTTAAGGTGGGGTACTGGGCCTCTGAAAGGTTCAGAAATATGGAGTGTGAGAATGGCTTAGAATTTTGATAACAGCTTAGCAGTATGTATTATAGAAACCAAGGTCATATTTTGTAGATGTTTGTGAAAATAAGAATGTATTTGCTTTACAAAATGCCTGTCCTGATTAAGCATGAGCAATGTGTGTCCAATTTGACCTGTAACACGTAGATAAACAAAACGTGAAGCAGAAGCATGACAGAGTGATAAGATGAAACTATACAATATAGCAGTTTCTTCCTAAAAAAAGAAGTGCTATGGCCTAGCTGGGGGAAGGAATTATGGGAAACTGCTCAAGTTTGCAGGCCCAAATTCCTCCACTGAAGCTTTGGTAGTAATGTTATCAATATAATTCTGTGTGTTGTGTTTGCAGTCATTCCTTACTTTATTTGCACTAAACTTAGAGAATTTGAACCAAAGAACAGAGAGAAGAATTTTACTTGGTGCGCCCGGTCAGGAGTAGAGTACAAAAAACAGTTGGTACCTTGACAGATCTCCTTTTCTCTGCATTCAAGGATAACAGAGGATTGTGAATATTAAGTATGATGGGTAACCTGTCTTATTGTATGTGTGATTTTGGACAAAACCCTGGAGCACGATGGCATTCAATTATTAGTGATGAAACATTACCATTTCCTTTAGGAGAGACTTTTTCAGAGGAGATATGAAATGGCAGTCAATGATTTAGGGGACTGCATACTAGTCCTGATAAACATTTTCTGGTTATAAAGGATTTAAATAGCCTGGCTTTTACTTGCTAATAAGCTGTTGTGTTTTCATGTGCTGTTTTTCTTCTTTATTAAGTCAGATTTACACGTTGATATTAGACATGTCTTTTTTCTTATCACTGTTAGTTGGTAATGTGTAAAGACTACACAGATTTGTCTTGTTTTGTTTCACTCTTGGGTCTTAAGGTAATTTCAATTGATTTCCTGTATTTGAGTTATGTGTTTTGATTTCCAGATAAGAGATGCACTTTGTTTTGAAAGCTTTCCTGATCTCAGTCTAGGTGGAAAAAAGAGAGATATATATTGTAGTGCTGTGAATTTTGTAACATGGTGCCTTTTTGGGGTTTGCTTTTGATAATCCTCAATTTAAGTAATCATTTCAATATTGTGTTTTTCCTTACGTAACAGAGTCAAATTGGTTTCTTTCCAGCTCAGGAACTTCTAAAGTTATGGAAAGTGCTCCGTTACCTGATATTACTAGTGTACAACAAATTGAACATATTGCCCTTCCTAAAGCCTTAACTGGACTCTAGATACACCTGGGGGATATTTATTCCTTCTGAGATTGTCATACAATGTTTTGAAAGAATAATCTTCATGACATAAGGACTTTAGTTATATTGAATGTTTAATGTTAATTAGGACATATGTAGAGAGTGGTTATTTGAATGAGCTGAAATAAATGTATCTCTGTTATATTTGTTCAACTATATACAGATTGACCGTTCAGAGTATGTACACATTCCACCTGCAGAATGTATCATGATCTAGAGAGTGGGACTGCAATCGTGCAGGGTGGCTGCACTGGGGATGACGGCCTGATTCCTGGGTGTGACTGGTTGTGAGATGTCATTTGAGTCGGTATAGTGCTTGAGGAAAAGATGGTGCTTCAGTGCCTTCCTAAACGGAGCGATGACGCCTAAATCTTTTTCCTAAGTGGTGGTTCCTAATATGGAACCGTGCATCGTATTACTATAGTTTGGGCCGTTCTTTCCTGGGTGCATAACCTTGCACTTGTCCACATTAAATTTCATCTGCCCTTTGAACATTCAATCTTCCAATTTATCAAGGTCTTTTGCAATTTTTCACAATCCTCTTGGGTTTTAACAACTTTGAATGTCATCTGCAAATTTGATTACCTCACTAGTTATTCCCATTTACAGGTCATTTACAAATATGTTAAAAATAGCAGACCCAGCACAGATCGCTGCAGAACTCCACTATTCACCTTTTTCCATTGGGAAAATTGGCCATTTAGCCCTACTCTCGGCTTTCTATTTTTTAACCAGTTCCTGATCCACTATAGTACACTGCCTCCTATCCCATGACTTTTTAATTTTGCCAAGAGTCTCTCATGAGGGACCTTGTCAAAGGCTGTCTGAAAATCCAGATACACTATAATCAACCGACTCACCTTTGTCTACCTGTTTATTCACATCTTCAAAAAGACATAACAGATTAATAAGACAAGACCTTTCTTGACTAAAGCCATGTTGGCTGTCTCCCATTAAGCCATGACTATCTATATGTTCAGAAATTTTGCTCTTTATGATGATTTCTACCATTTTTCGTTGTACTGACATCAGGCTCACTGGTCTGTAGTTTCCTGGATCACCTCTTTTAAAAATCGGCGATACATTGGCCATCCTCCAATCTTCAGTTTACATTTGATTTTAATGATAGTTCACAGATTACTAATAGTAGGTCTACAATCTCATATTTCAGTTCTTTCAACATCCTTGGATGTTTACCATCCAGTTCAAGTGATTTGCAACTCTTCCGTTTATCAAATGGTTGTAATACATTTTCTCGGTGTATCGATTTTCTTTAAATTCCATTTCAGTCGTCCTGGCCCGGGAGGTAGACTGCCCGCAGGAGCATCCTGCTGCTGCTGGTGAAGGAGCAGAGGTACCCCGCCTCCTGGCACAGGAGGGACAAACGCGTCCCTCCCTTCTTATTGATATAGAACATTGCCACCTGGTTGTCAGTCTGGATTAAGACCGCTTGGTGCTGAAGGTGGTGTTGTAACGCCCAGAGGGCAAGCGCTATTGCCCAGAACACCAGGAGATTGATCGGCTGAAGGCTCTCTGCCTGTGACCAGCTGCCCTGAGTGCAAAGGTTGTCACAGTGGGCTCCGCAGCCCAGTTTGGTGGCATCCTTAGTAAGGATCCTCTGGGGGCAGAGGCCTGGAAGGGCATCCTGGCCTGCAGGTGCTGGAGCTTTTGCCACCAGCCGAGGGAGTCTGCCAGAGGGTAGGTTATGACCACTCTGTCCCTTAGGTGTCCTGTTGCTTGCGATCACTGGGCCGGCCGCATGTGCAGGCGGGCGTATGGGGTGATGTGTACTGTGGACGTCATGTGGCCCAGAAGATGCAGCATGAGGCAGGTAGAGGCCAAGGGTCGACCGTGGATGTGCAATGCTAGCACCAGAAGGCGCTGGGCCGTGTCTTGAGAAAGGCAGGCCTTTGCTTGGACAGTGTCCAGAATTGCCCCTATGAACTCCAGGCGTTGTGTCAGACGGAGATGGGACTTTTATGACAAACCCTAAGTGTTCCAGAATGAGAATGGTGCGGGCTGTCGCCTGGTGGGCCTCTGCAGTGGTGCCGCCTTTTATGAGCCAGTCTTTCAGGTACAGGAAGACGAACACCTCCTGGAGATGCAGGAAGGCGGTGACCACTGCTAGGCCCTTGGTGAAGACCCTCTGGGCAGAGGCCAGACCAAAGGGCAGAACCCTGTACTGATATTGGCAGCTCCCACCATGAAGCGAATGTGCTGCTTGTGAAGGGGGTGGATAAGGATATGTGTACAGGCATCCTTTAGATCCATGGAGCATAGCCAGTCTCCCTGCCAGAGGTATGGCAGCAATGTTCCAAGGGAGAGCATCTTGAATTTTTCCCTTATCAGGAACCTATTGAGATCTTGCAAGTCTAGGATGGGCCGAAACCCCCCAGTCCTTTTGGGCACCAGGAAGTAGCAGGAGTAGAATCCTTCGCCTCTGTGTTGAAGGGGGACGGGTTCCACCGCCCTGTCTACTACAAGGTTTGTGAGTTCCTGCTGAAGTAGGCCCTAGTGAAAGGGATGCATTGGGAGTTCTCTTGGAAAGAATGGCGGGGGCTTCTGTTCGAGGTGGGGAATGTATTCCTCCATCACCTGCAAGGCCCACATGTCAGTGGTGATGGTGGGTCAGCGGTCAGCGAAGAATACCAGATGCCTCCCAGTATGCTGCAGGGCAGGCCCTTCCAAGGGAAGAGAGGCTATACCACAGGAATCAAAAGCCCCTCCCTCCAGGTTGTGCCGGGGCATGGATGGGCTTGGGGCCTTAGGCATACAAGGGCCGTGTTCTTGTCCCTTAGCCTGTTGGGGAGCTGGGAAGACAGAGTGCTGAGGATAGTTTTCATAAGCCCTCCTCTTTTTCGGATAGAGGGACTTGTCTGTCATGCGTTTGCTGAAGAGGTTCTCTCCCCGGCAAGAGACATCAACTAACTTGTCCTGTACCCATTGTTCCAAGTCGGAGGACTGCAGCCAGGCGGCAGGCACTAATGCCCACTGCTGCTATTCTAGCCGCCAACTCAATGCCGTCACAGGCTGCCCGAGTCCTAACTTTGGAACACTCCCTGACTGTGGAGACCAAGATCTGGAACCGCTGGAGAGGTTCCTCTGAGAGACCAGCTGAAAACCCAGCGAGTTCCCTCGCTGTGTGCCGTAGGAGCACGCCCATGTACAGCTGGTAGGCCTGCATCCAGCTGATAAGCATAGAGCCCTGGAAGCATTTCCTGCCCAAGGCATCCATGGCATGAGCCTCCCTACTCGGGGAGCACATAGGAGTGTGTTTTTTGGTCCCTGAGCCTCCACATGGCCAACTCCACCACCATGGAGTTGTGAGGCAATTGAGCGTTCTAGAAGTCAGGGCTCCGATGAACCTGGTTCATTGACTCCAGCTGCCTGCTAGCAATGAGAACAGAGACTGGTGTCTCCTACATGCAGAAAAACAGCCACTCCAGGATAGGAGGAATAGGCACAGTAAGGCATCTTTGGGGGGAGACTCGTGCTGGAGGATCTGAAAGTCCTCCACCTGAGGCTCCTCCTCGGACTCCATATCCCTCACAAAGCCCAGGAAGGCCTCGTCACCCAAGGAGGCCACCAATGTCAGGTTCTTCAAAGAGCAACCTTCCTTGAGGGAGTCCTCGCTCACCGCTCCATGACCTCAAGGCTCCAAAGCAGCGGGGGTGCTGCATGAGACCAAAGCCTTCGCGGCGGCCCTTGAGGGCACCGGTCTAGTGTATGACTCTGGGGCTGAGTGAGTCTTGTGGAAAATCGACTTCTGCTGCTTCTTACGGCCTTGGGGGTCATCTGTTGGCAGAGACTGCATGCCAAGGCACCGAAGGCAACAATCATGTGGGTCCATGCCTGACAAGTTGTGAGTGCAACAGTCGCAAGGCTTGAAGCCACTGACTGAGGCCATGGCAGGGAAGACCCCCGTGAGATCAAACTCCCTTAGCCTGGGCCAGAAACTGCATGAAAACCCACACACTGGAGAAAAACCCCTCAAAGGGGAGAAAAAAAGGAAACCGGAAGAAAAACGTGACACTAGAGGCAAATGGAATCAGGAGACGGGAGGGAACCGGTACGCGACCAGAGAAGTAAGAAAGAAAAGTCAAGAATAAAAACAACTTTTCCCAGGGATTGGGGGGGGGGGGGAACAGATGTCCAATGGCTGCAGGCTTGTGGAGCCTCCCACATCGCGCTCAAATGTGAGAGTCGTCCTCAATGTGGTCATTCACAAGCATTTAAATCAATCTCTTCCTCTCAATTATTCAGATTTTCTTCAGAATGAAGAAAATCCATCCACCAATCTGCTGGTAAGGGAACACAACCCACTTGTCTGGACTGATCTAACAGGATGATATGGAATAGCATTTCTATAGTTAACTAATTGTACATATAATAGGACTACTCTTTCTTTAAGGCGGCTTTTCTTGGGGGTGGAGCCTGACTTTTGGTCAAGACGGATGTGTAAGAGCTGTGCTCCGGAGGGCAATAGGCAAGAATCCTGACTTCTGCGGTCTTTAATCAAATAGTTCCTACCTACTTTAATATCATTCGATCCCGGATATGTCAGGCCCCAAGCCGATGCGGCTGAATTACCAAGTATCTCAAAACGCCAGCACAAAGAGAACCAAAACGGAACCTCTCTCTCCTCACAAGATGGCGGTCATCCGAGATTGTCCTGAGACCTTGCAGGAGCTCCTGGCTGAGATTCGGGCAGTCAAAGACTTGGTCAAATCTAATAGAGACTCGATATGTGCAATGCAGGAAGATATCAACATTTTGAGAACTTCTTTGGAGTCAATTACGGCTCGTTTGGAGAAGGTAGAGAATGTGGTGGCATCACATGGGGAGAGACTCAAGGCCGTTGAGAAGTAGGCCAAGCTGATACGTTCATTGCAAAGAGAGGTGGAAGACGGTAACAATTGCTCTCGGAGGAACAACATAAGAATACTAGGAGTTCCGGAGTGAGCAGAGGGCCCTGAAATGGTATCCTTTTTGCAGGACATGATTCCGGGTGTGTTAAAGTTGGTTTGCTATGCCATTCGAGATCGAGCGCGCCCATCAAGTGCCTACTCAGTCCGTGGCTGCGGGCAAGCGTCCACGCCCAATCATCTTGAAAGTCTTACGTTTTCAGCAAGTACCGCAAATAATTGGAGCAGCCAGAGCACTTTCAACTTTGGAATATCAGGGTCACAAACTCCTGTTCTTCCCGGACTTTGCGAAGGCGACGGTGGATCGGAGAAAGAGTTTTCTGGCGCTGCGTCCACGCTTGCTGCAGCTGCAGGCCCGTTTTGGACTGCTCTATCCTGCCCACATGAGAGTCATGCTGCACAACCAGACCAAGACTTTTGATGATCCAGGGGAGCTGTATGCATTTCTGGAAGACAAGGAGTCGGCGGTGATGAGGTGAAATTTATTTTGCAGTTCTTATTTGCTAAAGTTCAATGGTGCTTGCTATCATGGGCGTTTGACTGGTTTGACTGGTCTGAGGTCGTATAAAGGTGACTTATCCACGCAGAAGCGACATTTAATCATGCAGTATTGCTATACACTGGGACATTCATTCGGTTTCTTTTGAAGGAGCTCCAGGGTACTATCCTGGTCAAGATGTTTCTCCTGTTGTCTCTCTCTTCCTTCTTTTTTGTTCTATGTTGTCTGTGATATCTATGGTGGTTGAGAGAGTATTGGGGCTTGGAAGAGTGGGATGGCCCTTATTTATTAGGTTGGGGTCTTCTAGGTCGTAAACTGATTCGACGGGGGCTGCCCTGCCATGCAGCTCTGGTGATTTGGGTTTTGGGTACACTGTCTTTACTCTTATTATGGGAGGTGGGCAAGCGCGATATTTTAAGTGACAAAGAAGTGAGAATATACTAGGTCATTTTACCCTCCATGTCTGTCCTGTCCTGGTGGGCTCACCCACTAAGTTTTGTGTGTTTTATAGCCCCCCCTGGGCTTGGTGGTCTTGGCGATTTGTTTTTCAGAACTATGTGTTCTTACTGTGAGCGATCATGTCCAGGGGCTAGGGCTAAATTGTGGCTCTTTTTGTTGGGTTTTCTTTTCTGGGCTATAAGTGCAGCTAACACTCTGAGGGTACTTAAGGTGTTCTACAATGTAAAACTATATGCTACAATTTGGTATGTATTTGCAACATTTGACTATCAATCTGTGCTATATTGTCAGTATGTCTTCTTTTAAGAGAGTTTCACTGAATGTTAAGAGCATTAACAATCCCATTAAGAGGAAAAAGATTCTTTTGTACGGTAGGAAAGAAAGTGCTGACATCTTACTGCTACAGGAGACACACTTGAATGTAAAGGAGTTGTTAAAACTAGATATAAAACCCTTTTCTCTAATGGCTTATTCAGCTGCCCAACATAAGAAAAATGGGGTAGCCATTTTAGTGAGGAAAGCTTTATCCCCCATGGTTATTCAAACTAGGTCTAATACTGATGGGCGGTGGACAATGGCTCTCATTAAAATTGGATCCACTGAACTGGCCTTAATTCATATTTATGCTCCTAACATTGACTGCCCTACTTTTTTTTTTTGCTCCATTGCGGCCTTGGCGCAAGAGGTGTCCAGATATCCGACTATTGTGAGGGGAGACTTCAACCTTGTGCTAGACCCATTGGTGGATAGGAGTCCAGTGAGAACCATTAAGGTTCCCAAGACTCACCCAGTTCTTGTATCTCTAATGCAGGAATTGGGCCTGCTAGACATATGGCGGTTGCAACACCCTACAGACAAAGAATTCACTTTCTTTTCTCCTCCTCATATCTCGTTATCACGTATACACCTTTTCCTAGTCTCTAAGGGTCTTTGTTCTAGAATCAGTGAGTCTAATATTCATGCGGCTCACATCTCTTATCATTCCGCAATCTCATTCACCCTATTTGACTCAACGAGCTACCAATCTCACTCACGTTGGCAATTTGATAGGACTCTTCTGGCCAGTCAGGAATTTCGTGAAACCATCCTGATGGCTATAAAGGAGTACTTTCAATTCAATCTACCTCAAGACTCCTCCGGGTGGGTGTGGTGGGAAGGCCTAAAGCTAGTATGTGGGCCACCATTACCAGTTTTGCTATAAAACAGGCCAAACAGCGTAAAGCAGAACTTGGTGCTAGCTAACTCGTTAAAGGGTCGTAAGGAAGCTTTGCGCGTTACAGCTTTAAGGGATCCATCCTCAGGTGCAACAATTGATTGTCAAGGACCCCAACATTGTAGAGACCTTTTTGCCAATGTTACACTCAGTTATACTCCCCAGAGATAGATTTCTCCGAGAAGGAGTTTGATAGATTGCTAAATAACATTCAAAGGCCGGTGTTAGAGCAAGAAACTGCTGTGGAACTGGATAAGCAGATCACAGTCATGGAAATTATTCAGGCTATTGACTCTACGCAAGTGGGCAAGGCTACCGGACCAGACAGCCTTCCGGTTGAATTCTATACAACTTTTTCCAAATCCTTAGGGCCATACCTTCAACAATATTATAGACTTCTGGATAATGCGGCACAGACCGGAGCGTTCACCTCTGCAAACATTGTTGTTCTTGAAAGACCTGGGAGGGACCCTCAGTAACTATTGGCCAATTTCGCTGTAAAACACAGATTATAAAATCTTTGTGACCATATTAGCTGGTCATCTCTCCAAATTGATCCCTTCTTTGATTCATCCGAACCAATGTGGCTTTACTGAGGGACCCTCCACAGCCAATAAGGCCAGAGTGCTGTGTCACGTTTTGGAAGGCGTGGAGGAAACAGAGGACCCTCTTGTGGGACTCTCACTAGACGCAGAGAAAGCGTTTGATCAGCTGGAGTAGCCTTTCCTGTTTGCTGTTCTGAAGTGGTTTGGATTTGGTGAGGGTTTCTGCAATCTAATTAAACTTATGTATGCGAGACAGAGTGCGAAAAGTTATGTGAATGCGACTCAGTCTAGAGAATTTCTTCTAGGGCGGGGTACCCGTCAGGGTTGTCCTCTTTTTACCATTCTTTTAAATCTGGCCTTGGAACCTTTGGCCCTACTGATAAGGCAAAGCCTCGCGGTTAAGGGTATTTCTATTGCTGGCATGGAAATTAAACTTTCTGCATATGTGGATGATTTGCTGCTTTTCACCACGCCTAGCTCCATACCGGTCATTTTTGAATTGATAGATAAATATTGAGGATTGTCTGGTGTGGTACCGAAAGCATTCCTGAGCAGACAGAAGGGGAAAAGGGCGAGCACTGCACCTTTAAAAGCCACAGCAAGCCAGGTTTCCATGACAGCAGGAAGCTTTCAGAGAGAATGCAGCTCAGTCAGATTCATGACGTAAGAGCTGGAAGCAGCCCTAATGAGGTGCACCTGGATAGTCAGAAGGGCGTGCCTGAACAAGGAAGCCGTTTTAAACCAGCTTCAGGGCTAGTCTTTCAGAGCAGCACTGAGAATCAGGACGTACAAGAAGGCAGGGAAAAGCCTTTACAAGTGTCTATTCCACTTCAGCAAGGAAGGCAGCAACTGAGGGAGTCTTGGAACCCAGGCCCAGGCAAGAAGGATTCTGGTGGCTCCATTACTGGTTACCTTGAAGCTAAACCTAAGCCGTTGTGGGAGCTTCCTGAAGACAGGGCAAAGCCATTTCCCTGTAGAGAGGAAGAGAGCTCCAAGCACAGACAAAGCAAGGTCAGCAGAAAAGGTACATCAGGGTTACTGCCAAGCCAGAGTTTTGTGGAAGACGTTGTGAAACAGTTAAGAGCAAGTGCTAATAGGTGCCAGGGTAGCACGGCTGTGAAAGCACCTAGCAGATACTCTTTTGACAAATGGTTTAAAGCTAATGTGACAACCCATAAGGAAGAGCTTACGTTCTAACCCATTTCCTGAACTAGAAGAAGTCACGGTCAGTGAGAGTGGAGTCTTCTTAGAACAGCTGCAAATAGCTATCCTAGGATTGCAGCCAAGAAGTTCTCCTAAACAGAGCCGTGAGAATGCAAGCAAGGAGATGTTTAATGACGTAGCTGATATTCCTGGCTCACCTGATTACTATAAGAGAGACTGTTCCATGTATAATGTAGAAAGACTGCTCCTAAGATAAACAAGCTTTGGTAAGAAGAATTACAAAGTTGTTTGGAAGTTTTGTGCTGCTGTGAAGAAACAGTTTTTCCACTTTTATTTGATGCTTTTCATTTGCTCCTGTTTTTCTGTTTATTCTGGAAAAGAATTATATTGCTTTGCTTATTTGCCTGAGAACCTCTGTGAGGGGAAAAACCCAACAATAATAATAAATTTATCTGTTCCAAAAGACCCTTGTGCCACAACACATTTTTGTGAGAGTGAAACCAAAAACTACATATCCTAGCAACCCTTGCTGCTAGATAGTATAAAGGACACTCAGAAGCAAAACAGCGGTCACCCCTACTATAAAGCCTTCGGCCAGTAGCAGGGGAGCGTGACACTGGCTATAAAATTAATTGGTCAAAGTCTGTTGTATTCCCCTTGAACTCAAGAGTGTGTAGGATGGATTTTGGGGATTTTCCTTTTGTATGGGAGCCTAAGATGGTGAAGTATTTGGGAGTTCACTATTGCTACCCACTTAGTGTAACCCTACAGTACAATGAAGAAGAGATCCTATTTACAGTTCGTAATATAACAGCAAAGTGGTCGCCGGTCTATCTTTCTTGGTCAGGTTGTCTTGAAGCTATAAAAATGACTATCACTCCTAAAGTGAATTATGTATTAGAAATGCTACCAGTCTTTCTTACAAATAAAGTTTATCGTCAAATTGAAAGGATTCTGGTTCAATTTCTATGGAAAAATAAACCGCCTAGAATTGCTCTTAGGAAACTTAAATCTAAAAAAGAAGGGGGGGGGGGTGAATTTCCCTGACTTTCAGGCCTATCACTGTGCTTTTTTGCTAAAACAAGGTTCACGATGGGTGGAAGGGGCCGTAGATATACATCCAGTATGGCTTGAACTAGAAGACAGAGTAAGTGCTCCTTTTCCCTTAAATCTCCTTCCTGGCATGGTGTCTGTTAAGAGGTTGAAGTCTCATAGGGTTATATCGGACACTCAGAAGGCTTTCCAAGAGTTAGCAAATGCAATTCGTAAGGAGGATTGCATATCAAAATTAATACCCATCTGGCATAGTCCTTTTTTTAAAATTAATTAAAGTTCATTCGCATGGTAACAATGGTCTAGTAGGGGCATTTGGAGCGTTGGCCAACTGATAATGGATGGTAAGTGGAAACCTTTTTCCTCTCTACAAAGTGAATATGATTTGCCTAAATCCCTATACTTCCAGTGGATCCAGCCGAGGCATTGTATAGAGAAATCCCAGTTGGATATTACATCATTGTCTGACGAGTGGGGGTTGCTGAGTAAGATAGACTTGGTACCTATGACCTCTGGGGTGGCTTCTCATTATTATAAGCTGGTGGTTCAGAACAACTGTTCTCAGGCCATTGGTGTTCAATGAATATGGGAACATGATACTGGGGAAGTCCTTTCTCCGGAAACTTGGACAAAATTCTGGAGTAAGATAAACAGGGTTTCTCAGTCTGCCTCTGTCTCACAAGCTCTGTACTTATTTTATTTATTTGACCTTTTTTTTTTATACCGCTCTGTCCTTCATTCAGAGCGGTTTACATTGAAACTCAACACTGTACATGGAACAAATAAACAATATATAAGAATACTCAAACAGGAGAGGGGGAGAGAGGTAACAGGATTAACTATGTACATGGTCATTAGTGCATGACAAAACTATATACATTTTGGTGTGTCGTGTTTTTCAGGTTGGTTATATATGGCAATGGGTCCAATCTGGAGGATTGCGTAAGGTCTTCATTCAGATGAATTAGGTGATATGTTCCAGATGATCTGTGTAAAGAAGTGTTTTCAGTTTCTTTCTGAAGTCTTTAATGTCTTTAGTTGCACGCATGTCATCTGGGAGTGAGTTCCATAGTGATGGCGCAAAAAGGGATAGTGCCCTTCCAGATGTAGCTTGTATGGTCTTATGGTATCCAATAGGTGTGATGATCGTATGTTTGTTGTTGTTCCTCCTGGGCTGAGTACGTGTGTCTCTTATTATGGTGTCTTGTAGGATGTAAGCTGATAGTTGGTGAATGATTTTGAAGATGACTAAAATAGATTTGTATTGGATGCGGGATTGGATTGGGAGCCAATGTAGGTGACTGAGTATGGGGGTGATGTGTTCATGCTTATTTTGTTCCCGAGATTAGTCGGGCTGCGGTATTTTGTGCAATTTGGAATGGTAGGATGGTTTGTTTTGGGAGCCCCTGATAAAGTGCATTACAGTAATCCAGAGAGCGCATAGAGCGCACTTTACTCCGGTAAAGGTTGCTAAATGAGATAAGGCAGCTGTGAATGAGTGTTGGTCCTGTCGGGGAGATGTCGGCACTTTGAGGCATGTAGTGTATGATTGCCCTAACATTCAGTCTTATTCAGGGCCACTCTCTTCTGGTCTGTGGTCGTTTTTCAATCAGCAATCAGCATCTCGTCGTTACAGAGGGATTGTCAGTTTTTACTTGACTTCATGTTGGGAGTGGCCCTGCATCTCGTTATTTCTAACTGGAAACATACAGCAGAGCTTAGTTGGCACGAATGATGGAACCACTTGTGCTTATGCTGCAAATACGAGCAAATGCCACAGTGTGGTAGAACCCTTACACCCTCCACTCTTCTCAAGTGGAAACCCCTACAGAATTACATCTCCAAAGCACGATATGAGATATAATAAGGGGTTATTAGTCAAATCTTCTCGTTTCCTATGTAGTGGAGTGCTTGATGTTTTATAGCCCTTGCAGGCCTTCAGCTGTTCTTTGTTTTCTTTTTTCTATAGCCCTGGATGATCGCATGATGATGGGAGGAACAGGATGGGGTAGGCTGTGAATAGCCTTTTTCTTTTCTTGTTTCTTGTTACAGAGAAGTATTTTGTATTTTGATTTTATTGTAATTTGATTTTCCTTTGTATTTTGTTGTAAAATATAAATAAAGAAGTTAAAATAAAAAAAGGCTTTTCTCAGACGTACCACACTGGAAGAAAATATTTTGAAACAAACCACTCTTGTTCTTTTTTTTTGAGAAAATTACTTACTGCCAACATCTGCTTGCATTTCTTGTATTTCTCTGTCTTTTCAGCTATTTCTTTGTTCATTTCATGTACTTGCTCCTTTATCATCATCTCGGAAACTGCATCAGACAAAAATGGATTATAAATTTGAATAAATTATATAAATCATTCTATAACAAAGTTGCTTTCTTATGTACAAACCAAAGCCTGGAAAAACATAATGAAGCCTATAGTATATAAATGAAATTGAAGAAAACTTCTTGAAAACAGACTTATTGCTAAAAGATTTATTTTTCATTCTACACTGACAAGATGTGCTCTACTAATCAGACCCCCACGTATTACAATATTGCGCTGACTGAAGATCTGAGGCTGCCTAAGCTATAACCAAGGCCTTTAAGTTTCTGCAGTTTAGTTTAGTTTATTTCAGATGTAATCCCATTCAGTTCTGTCAAAAGCCTTCTCGGTGTACAAAGACACCAAGAATAGCAGGACAAGCTGATTTAGCAAACTGAAGAATTTGACAGAAGGTTTGAACATTATTCACCAAAACTTTCTGCTTCATGAATTCTGTGAGATTCCTACCAATAGAGTACAACACTTTCTGCATTCTGACCATCAGCATCTTTGCACATACAGGCTGATTTCCTTACTGAACACAGAGTATAAGTCAAAGATTTCAGTAAATCCTTACTGAGCTACCCCAAAACAATAATCAATGCCTCTGCAAACGTTCTGGACATCTCACCTAGCTGAACAAAATATTGAAACCGTGAAAGTAATTTAGGAACTAGACTGAAACTGAACAATAGTGATGGCTTTTTTTTTTTTTTTTTTAAATTTAACATGTTTATTAAATCTATGTCACATATCATACAAACCTTTTCTCTGTTCCAACAAATACACAACTTTTATACCATCAGTCTAATATTCGCTGACCTAAATTCCCCCTTGATGCTAATACAACATTGCAAAAACATTTACTCTACTACCCCTCCCCCCCTCCCCATAACCCCCCCCCCCCTCTACTTTCACATCTTACGCTCCTTCTCCTTGCACCGGTAACGCTTAGGCATACCTAGGAATTTCTCCTATTTAACTCTTCCACCATTCCTTTTATTTATTCCGGCTTGATATGGTTATGTTCCCCTCCTACCCCCTTTCCATTTCCCCAACCATGTCAAGATCCCCTGCCAATGTTTCAATACCTTATCCCCTTCCAATGTCGCAACCCTGTCAGTCTATGCATCAAACACAGATCCTACATTCTTCTGATAAATCCTATCCTCTGAGGCCTCCCCTCCCCCATCCAATGTCGTGCTATTTCATTTTGTGCTGCTGCTATACAGTGATGTAATACCCCTCTCCCCCCTTCCTCCAGGTCCTCCCCCAGCATATGCAATAGGCACACCTCCGGTGTTTTTTTATAGGGCATGACCGGTCATTTCATAAATTAGCATTAATACCTCTTCCCAAAAGTGTTGAATCGGCTCACACTGCCACCACATATGTAACATGTCCCTTTTCTCCAGGCATCCTCTCCAGCATCTATCCGATATTCCCCTCCCCGTCTTTTTTTGCCATATCGGCGTCCAATACCACCGATAAAATACTTTGTAGGCATTTTCTTTAATGTGGGTGGCAATGGAAATCCCTGCTATCTCCCTAATGGCTTTTTCCCACCTTTCCTCTGTCCATTGCTGTCCCAAGTCTGCCTCCCATTTCTTCATGAACTCTAATTTTCCCTCCCCACCTTCCATTAGCCCTTTGTATATTTTAGATAGCAGACCCTTGTATCCTAGATTGCTAGAACAAAGTGCCTCAAACCACCCTCTGTTACTCCACAAATCCTTCCATACACTCTTCTGCCTCACAAAATGACTCACTTGGGCATAACTGTAATAATCGGTGCTGGGTAGGCCATACAAATCCTTTATCCCCTCAAATTCCTGTGGTCCATCCTCTCCTACTATCTGGGAGATGTGTGTAAGTCCCCTTTCTGCCCATCTTCGAAGTATCCTCCCTTCCGGCCCCTGTCCCCTCTCTAGGCACACCTCCAGGGTCATCCCCTGTATATATCTTTTTGCTGGTACCAATACTTTCCTATTTCTTCGCCAAATCTGCAGAGTATGCCTTACGAAGGGATTCGACACCCTACCAGTGCTTCCCCTCCATACCAACCTTTCCAACCCCTCTCCCCTTACAGAATCTTCTTCCATCTGAACCATTGTTCATATTTTTCTCGGTGCCAGGCGTATAGTGTTTTCAATTGTGCCGCTACATAATATTTACTAAAATGTGGTACCCCAAGCCCCCCCTCTTCCCTAGTTTTCTGCAAAGTAGACATCGCCACTCTTGGTCCCTTGTTGTTCCAGATAAATTGCGTAATGTTCCGTTGCAACTGCTTTAGCTTTTGCCAAGGCAGCTCTATAGGTAATGTTTGAAACAGAAACAAAAAGTGTGGCAATATCATCATCTTTACTGTGGCTATGTGACCAAACCATAAGAATCCCCTCCCCCACCCATTTAATAAAATTCCGACTTGCCCAAATAACTTTTTATAGTTGAGGTCATAGAGGTCTTCTAACCTGTTGCTTACCTGGATCCCTAAATACCTAATGGGCCCTTTTGTCCACCTAAAGGAGTACTGTTTACTTAATCTCAACTGCGTCTGCGCTGGTTAGTGATGTTTTTTAAATATCTAAAATATAGAGAATCATCTTAAATATTGTCATGAGTTGAAATGTTATACACCTAAAAGAATCTTGCAATCACAAGACTAGCTATTACTGCAAGTACCAGCTTTAACTAAAACCAGGCATACATCAACTAGGAATCGAGCATTCTGCCATTTTGTTCCTAGGTTGTAGAATGCTCTATCACTGCAATTATTTGAGGAAACGAAATATTTGCAATGCAGTATGTGCCTTCAAGTCAGCTCCTGGGTTTTCTTGGCGGTGTGACCGGAAATAGATTGCCAGGCCTTTCTTCCAAGGCAATGGAAGATTAAGTAAATTGCCCAAGGCCACAAGGAGTGCTAGTGGGAATCAAACCCCGGTCACTTGGTTATAAAGCCAGAGTGCTAACTACTAGGCTACTCCTCCACTGTAGACCCAGTATATATAAAATTACTTAAAAGACACTACTTTGGTAGCCTATCTAATCTGTCAATATTTCGCAATTTAGTTCATCATCCTGGTCCGAGAGAGAAGTTAGATTCTCAATGCTGTCCTGGTGTACTCCCTAGTCAGTCAGGTGTTCAGGATATCCCCCAATGAATATATATGAGAGAGATATAAACGTAATGGAAGCAGCACATGTA
Source organism: Ichthyophis bannanicus (assembly GCA_033557465.1). Classification (NCBI taxonomy): domain Eukaryota; kingdom Metazoa; phylum Chordata; class Amphibia; order Gymnophiona; family Ichthyophiidae; genus Ichthyophis; species Ichthyophis bannanicus. The sequence goes on from CM066031.1 coordinate 573,907,696, forward strand.
AATCTCTCTCATGCATACTCATCGTGGATATCCTGTAAACCTGACTGGCTAGGGTATATACCAGGACAGGGCTGAAAACCACTGATTAGAGGATAGTAAACCCCTCACTGCTATATTCATCTCCATCATACATGGAATTTTTTTAGCCACAGAGATCCAGAAAGCATTTACTTCCTGCAGAATTTGTTTGTTACTTGACTCCATGGAATCCTCAAACATAATTTGCCATACCACCATCACTTTTATATTCTATGGCAAAATGAATACAAGTCTGCAGTTTACAAGTTTGAAATCCTGAGGCAGTTTTATAGCATGCCTGAACTATAAAGCATATCTATATACAACCATCTCTGGAAGAGTTAAAAGGAAAACATAAGGAAAAAGGCTTTCTATATATTCAGTGTTGCTACACTTACAGTCAAGTGTAATGTGCAGTCCTACAGTAAACCACTTAGCAGCTAAATATCCTTACCAGCCAAGCTCCACCCTAACTCCAGTGATGACATGTTCAGTACCGAAGTAGTTAGAGCTATTTTCACCGGCACTCTCTGTAGAGTGTTTTAGAAAATTGATGGACAGCAAATTTATACATTTAAACATAAAAACGAGGCCCACTGCTTTTTAACGTCTTCATAAATGACCTGGAAATGGGAATAATGAGCGAGGTGATCAAATATGCAGATGACACAAAATTATTCAAAGTTGTTAAAACACAAGAGGATTCTGAAAACGTGCAAGAAGTCCTTGATAAATTGGAAGACCGGACATTCAAATGGCAGATGAAATTTAAATGCGGACAAGTGCAAAGTTATGCAACTAGGAAAGAATACCTATGGTTACAAGATGCAAGGTTCCACATTAGGAACCACCACCCAGGAAAAAGATTTAGGTGTCATTGTGTGGAAATCCTCCACCCAGTGTGCAGCGGCAGCCAAGAAAGCATAGTTACTCACCTGTAACAAGTGTTCTCCGGGGACAGCAGGAATCAGTCCTCGCATATGAGTGACATAGGCACCAAAGCCTTTGAAGAAGAATCTCCTTCCCCAGCTTTCAAAGAAAGCCTTTGGTTGATGTCACCATGCATGCGTGGTCCCCTTCCCATCCAAGAGTACCATCTTGTCTCAGTCTCATGACATAGCTAAAACGGCAAAAATAAAGCATCAAGGAAGCAATTCCATGGGTAGGAGGGAGAGTTGAGAGGACTGATTCCTGCTATCCCCGGAGAACACCCGTAATAGGTGAGTATGCTTTGTCCGGGAACAAGCAGGAAGTCAGTCTTCACATATGGGACTCCCTAGCTACAGGCTACAAATAACCAGTAGAAAAAGCATGGATGCCCCCAAGGGGAGCTGTGAGCAGCAGCAATTGAATCCAAGGATACAGACTCTAGAACGACCCGTGTGTCGAGTGAGGAATCAGCGGTAGCTTGAACAGAGAACGGTCGGAGGGTAAGAGATGCCTAAACACCAAACAGATTACGGTGTACGCCTGGCTGAAGGTGCTGTCCCATCGGGACTATCTCTCCAGGCAGTAGTGAGCTGCAAAGGTATGGATCGAAGACCAGGTAGTGGCCCGACAGATGCCAGTCACTGGAATGGAATGCAGGTTTGCCACAGAGGCCACCATGGCCCTGACGCTGTGCGCCATTATCTGGTGCTCCAGCGAGAGCTCAACCTGCTCATAGGCGAAGGCAATGCAGTCCGCCACCCAGGTGGACAGAGTCCGCTTGGTCACTGCTTCCCCCAGCCGACTGGGGTCATAGGAAACAAAAAGCTGTGCAGCTTTGCGGCAGTCCTAGGTTCGTTGAAGGTAGAAGGACAGGGCCCTCTTACAGTCCAGAGTATGGAGGATGGCCTCCGCCCTGCTGGTGTGTGGCCGTGGAAAGAAAGTGGGGAGCACCACCTCCCAACTTGGGTGGAATTGGGACAATAACCCTGGGGCACACCCCAGAGGGACTGGGAACTCTGCAGACACACTAAAAAGCAGCGGGAATCATGGTGGCCTGGGCCACCATGGGGCCACCAGAATCAGTGACGTCCTGTCACGAAGAGCCTTGAAAAAAGGTCTTGGCAATCAACGGCATGGGCGGAATGGTGTACAAAAGGGCCTCCAACCAGGGGATGAGGAATGCATCTGCAGCCACCAGGACAGATGGGTCTGTCGAGAGCAGAAACGGGAGAACTGGGAGTTGTCCAGGCTGGCAAAGAGATCCACTAATGGGGTCCCCTAGAGCCAGAAGGGCCGAATGGCCACTCTGAGGTCCACCCACCATTCGTGCGGCTGAAGGACCCTGCTCAGTCTGTCCGCCAGGGCATTGTCCTGGCCCAGCAGGTACACTGCCCGTAGGACCATCCCTTGGAGGATCGCATAGGGGCATAGAGCCACTGCTTCCAGGCAGAGGGTGCAGGATCCCATGCCCCCTTGTTTGTTGATGTAGAACATTGTGATGTGATGGTCTGTTTCGACTAGCACTAACTGGTGCTGCAGACTGTGGTGGAAGGCCTGGAGAGCCAGGAATAAGGCCTGGAGCTCCAGGAGATTGATCTGCTGCTGGCTTTCCACCTTGGAACAACTGCCCTACGTGCAGAGTTTCTCACAATGCACTCACCAGCCCAGTAAGGAGGCGACCGTAGTGAGGACCCTCTGAGGGGTGGGCGTCTGAAAGCATATCCCCGCTTGAAGATGCTGTGTGCCCTGCCACCAGCCAAAGGACTCTGCCAGCCAGCGGGTCACTTGACACACTGTCTTGCAGCCAGCCTGTGGCCTGTGTCCACTGGGAGTGGAGGCACCACTGGGCTGCCCTCATATGAAGACAGGCATCTGGGGTAACATGGACAATGGAGGCCATGTGGCCGAACAGGCACAGCAGGAGGCGAGCAGACACTGAGGGTTGGTGTTGTACGTCTGCGGCCAGGGCCCGAGACGGTCAGCCCTGTCCAGAGGAAGGAAGGCTCTGGCTTAAACAATGTCAAGCCTTGCCCGAATGAAATCTGGACACTGTATTGGGAGGAGGTGGGACTTGGGGTGGTTTATCACAAACCTAGATGTTGCAGGATGTGGATGGTGTGGCACTTCGGCGGATGTGTCCCCTTTTATGAGCCAGTTGTCCAGGAAGGGAAAGGCCCCTTGGAGACGAGGTACACCATGACTACCACCAGGCATTTGGTGAAGACTCTGGAGGCAGAGGCGAGGCCGAAGGGCAATACCCTGTACTGGTAGTGGCTGCCGCCCACCTTGAATCTGAGATACTGCCTGTGGCTGGGATGAATGAGGATCCAAAGAGCATAGTCAATCTCCCTGCTGGAGGTAAGGCAGCAGTGTTCCAAGGGACAGCATCGTGAACTTCTCCCTCACCAGGAACCTGTTTAGGTCCTGCAGGTCCAAGATGGGCCGGAGGCCTCCGGTTCTCTTGGGTACAAGAAGTAACAAGAGTAGAACAGGAGATGCTGGGGCACCGGTACCACCACCCTGTCCTCGAGGAGACCTGCAAGTTCTTGCAGAAGTAGATCCCGGAGAAGGGAGTCCTGGGGCTCTCCCGGGAAGAAAAGGGGAGGGATCTATGCCAGGTGGAGGAGGTAAACTCTCCTGAACCTCCTGGAATTCCCAAGTGTCAGTGGTGATGGCTGGCCATGGGTGGACAAAGTAGATCAGATGTCCCCCTGTGGGCTGCTAACCTCCTGGGGGTGAAGAGGCTATGCTCAAGGAGTCAAAAACTCCTGCCAGGCTGTGCTGGGGCCAGTGCCTGGGGCTTGGGAGCCTTCTGCTTATGGAGGACAATGCCAGTGTCCCTTCACCTGCTGACCCTGCTGGGGAGGCCTGATACTGCGGGTAGTTTCTGTAAGCAGTTCCCTTCCTCGAGTAAGGGGGCTTTTTACTCAAGCCCTTCTGTCTGGGAAGAGTAGCAATCTTCTTAGAGAGCCTGGTCCTCATCATGAACTCTGTCTCCAACTCTGCAGCCTTATCAGTCAAGACTTTGCCAAAGAGGTTTTCTCCCTGGCAGGGGACATTGACCAATTTGTCCTGAACCCATTGCTTCAGGTCGAACGACTGTAGCCAAGTCTGGCATCGGGCACCAATGCCTGCCACAACAACTCTAGCTGCCGACTCAAAGCTGTCATAGGCTGCTCAAGTCATAAACTTGGAGCACTCACAGACGGCTTTGGCCAAGTTCTGGAATCGCTGGAGGGATTCCTCAGAGAGACTAGCAGAGAACTTGGCAAGCTCCTTGTACAGATGGTATGCCTGGATCCAGCCAATAAGCATCGAGCCCTGGTAGTACTTTCTGCCAAGGGTGTCCAGGGTGTGGGCTTCCTTATCCAGGGGCACGGAGGAGTGCATCTTCTGGCTCTTGAGCTGACACATGGCCAACTCCACCACCATGGATTTGTGTGGCAGCTGTGCTTTCTGGAAGCCCATGATCCAGCAGACTCAATACATTAAGTTGAGCCATCGGCTCACAATGGGCAAAGAGCGGGTGTTTCCCATATGCGGAGTAGCAGTCATTGCAGGATGGGCGAGATGAGCACTGTTGGGGCCTCGTACTGGAGGATTTCAAGCTCCTCCGTATGAGGGTCCTCCTCCCACTCGGTTGCAAATGCCAGCGCCTTCGAAATGTCCCATATGAAGTCGAGGAATGCCATGTCCTCAGGTGGGGGACGGGCATCGAGTCTCAGAGGGGGAAGGATCCGAGGGCATATTGCGGTGTCAGTGAATCCTCATCCTTGGTCTCCCAGTCCGAGTAATTGGTGGAAGAGTCAAGGGAAGGTTGGGCCGGGCAATCCAGACCACAGACCAATGTTCCAAGTCCCTATGAGGCTCTGTGGCCACAGTCGCAGGCACTTGCAGGAGAGGATCTCTGACCAGTGGAACAGGACTGAGATCAAGACCAATGTTGAGGACAGACTCGAGGCTGCAGGCTCTCGAGGATCGGCTCGACATCCAGGGATGTCCCTTGAGGTCAAGGGCCTGGTGGTCTGGGTGGATGACTGGGTGGAGCAGGGCATCATGGCTCGCTGCTGGGCCATGAAGGCAGACAAACTGCATTCCAAGGCTGCCATTCTGGTCTCCAGAAGGCTCCACAGCTGTCTGTACAGGTACCGAGGGCTCGGGCCCATCGCCGGTTCCACTGAAGGGGAGTCCTCAACTAGGATGGGCTCGGGAGTCTGAGACCCATCATCGGAGGCCTATGATTCTTTTCAGGCTACCTTGGTAGGCTGCTCCTGCTCTGAGCCCTCAGACGAGCAGCGTGGACTACGGGATCTGGCTCAGGATTTACCCGCATTCCCGGATCTGTCCATGGATGCAGCCCTCAAGGGTTTCTTCTTCTTGTGTTTCCCTTCTGGGGAGCTTCTCTCGGAGGACCTGTGGTCTTGATCAGGGCCCGTGGAATCACCACGCATGTCTGAGGCCTCACAGGGCGCCTTGGAGCGGGGTGTCACTGGAGACTCCAGGAAAGTTTTGTCAGGCTGCTGCTAACTGCTCTTCATGGCCTTGGATGACATTTTCTTGCATAGGCCACAGCCCAAATGTCATGGTCAATGTCATGGTCCAGGCCAAGGCACCGGATGCAGCAATCATGCATGTCAATGAGGACATGCTCCTTGAGCACCGATCACACTTTTTGAAGCTGCTGGCAGAAGCCATGGGGGGAAAAAGGGCCCCAGCTAGGTCAAAGCAGTGGATTTCCCGGGTCCTCTTTAATAATGGTTTATGGACCATTCCTCCAGGAACTTGTCCAAACCTTTTTTAAACCCAGCTACACTTTTACTAGATCCTCCAGTAACGAATTCCAGAGTTTGATTATGCGTTGCGTGAAAAAATATTTTCTCTTATTAGTCTTAGATGGGTTATACTGCAGCTTCATTGCATGTCCCCGTAGTCTTCCTACGTTTTGATGGCATAAACAATCAATCTATGTTTATCTGTTCCACTCCATTTATTAATTTATAGACCTCTATCATATCTCCCCTCAGCTGTCTCTTTTCCAAGTTGAAGAGTCCTAACCTTTGAAGCCTTTCCTCATAGATGTATCCTTCCATCCCCTTTAACATTTTGGTGGCTCTTCTCTGTACTTTCTAATTTTGCTATAACCTTTTTAAGATTCGGCAACCAGAAGTACACACAATATTCAAGGTGCTGTCGCACCATGGAACGATACAGAGGCATTATAATATCCTGGGTTTTATTCTCCATTCCTTTCCTCATGATTCCTAGCATTCTATTTGCTTTCTTTGCTGCTGCTGCACACTGAGCGGAAGGTAGAGGGATACTGGGTTGCATACAGAAAGGAATTATCAGCAGAAAGGAAGAGGTACTAATGCCACTGTACAAGTTGCTGGTGAAGCCTCACTTGGTATATTGTGTTCAGTTTTGGAGACCGTATCTAGCAAAGGATTTAAAAAGGCTGTAAGCGGTTCAGAGGAATGAGACCAAAATGATTTGGAGCCTGCGTCTGAAGATTTATGAGAAGAGACTTGAAGACCTAAATATGTACATTCTGGAGGCAAGAAGGAACAGGGGAGATATGATCAGACCTTTAAATACTTAAATAGTATTAATGGACAAACCTCTTCCAAAGATGGGGAAGCTGTAAAACTAGAAGGTATAACATTAAGCTGCAAGGGGGTAAACTGAAAGGCAATGTCAGGAAATACTTTTTCACTTAAAGGGTAGTGGATGCTTGGAATGCCCTCCTGATGAAAGTGGTGGGGGCAAACACAGTGACAGAATTTAAAATGGCATGGGACAGACATAGTGGATTCCCTTTATAGTGACAGGATAAAATCAAAATAAGCATAACTATCTCTTATATCTGAACAAATAGGGTTGACCTACACGGAGTGGTGGGTATACCCCTAAACAAAGGCATATGGAGAAGTGACCCGCACGGAGCGTTAAGTGCACCTATTTTTGCTGCCTTGCTGGGCAGACTAGATGGACCATACTGGTCATTATCTGCCATCATATACTATGTTACTATGGCAAACTATTTTTCAAATTCTCTTTGCCTGCCTTATCAATGTCTTCCATCTAACCTGCCAGTGCTTGTGTTTCCCATTTTCATCATTTGGCTCCTCCTTTCATTTCCTGAAGGATGCTTTTCATGGCTACAACAGCCTTTCTGACTTCACCTTTAAACCAGGCTGGCAATTTTTTGGCCTTCCTGCCACTTTACTTAAAGCGTGGAATACATCTGGTCTGGGTTTCCACGCACGCGACTTTTAAGCCACCTCAGACCAGGCGTAGAGTTATTGGCGCTTCAGCTGGTTATATAATCCTCTAGGTGTTTCTCTGCATTGGGTGCAGACAATATTTATTTATTTTATTTATTTTATTTAAATTTATTTCTATACCGTCTTTCTATAATCCAAAGCTGTTTAAAATTAACAAACATGTAACAGGGCTTTAAAAGGCACACTGTTTTAAAGGGAACTAGAATGGTAAGCAACAACAGTGCAATAGTTTAAACTCTGAACTATTTACAATATTACTTCTAATGGTTAGATGATGTTAAACCTATATACATATAGAGTGCTTTTTGGCTGCTGGTTTCTCAAGTATGTTTTAGAGTGGTTGAGATCCTAGGTCCGAGTTTATGTTATATTCATTCTGAAAGAGGTATGTTTTAGCTTTTTTCTGAATACAGATGTCAGAGTATCTTCTTAGTGGTGGAGGTAAGGTAACGTGGGGGCAAATAGGGAGAATGCCCGATTGCAGATGGATTGCTTGCTCTTGATTTTCTGCGTTGGGATCATTAGAAGGTTAAGAGTGGTGTTTCTTTGTGACCTTTTGGCTGTGGTGTCGGACATGAGAGTCTGAAGGTAGGCTGCGGATTCCTTGTGTAGGATTTTAAAGATCATGGTGAGGGCTTTGTATTTAATTCTGGAGGGAATGGGAAGCCAGTGGAGCTGTATTAGTATTGAGAAGATGTGTTCTCGACAGGGGACTCCAGTAATTATCCGTGTTTCCATGTTCTGGGCCATTTGTAAGGTGTGGAGGGTGTGTTTGGGGAGGCCCTGTTAAGCGTAGTTACACACCTGTAGCAGGTGATCTCCGGGAACAGCAGGAATTAAGTCTTCACATTTGGGTATCGTCGGCACCGCACGGGAACGCTCCGCAGTGTCCAATAGGAAAGCTTTTGGGAGCATCCCACTGCACCTGCGCTGTTGCCTTCCCACCTTTCCAACTCTCCCTCTTCAGTTGGGTTTGTAGCTGAGACAAAAGGAGAGAAGGAAGGAGAGAGAGAGAGATAGAGATACAACTTCCAGGGGAGGTGGGTGGGTTGTGAAGACTTAATTCCTGCTGTTCCCAGAGATCACCTGTTACAGGTGAGTAACTACGCTATCTCCAGGAACAAGCAGGAATGTAGTCTTCACATATGGGGACTCCCCAGCTGAGAGATGCCAGGGAGATGATCCCAGAGGCTGCAAAACCCAGGTTTGGGTGGGTCATGTTTCCTCCCAAGGATCTCTGGCATCAAAAATCGGGACGGCGGGTAGGAGTTGTTCTAAGTCTGAAAGAGATGCTGGAGAACAGACTGGCCAAACGAGGCATCCCGACAGGATTCCTTGTCCAAGCAGTAATGGGCTGCAAAGGTGTGGACCAAAGACCAAGTGGCTGCTTTGCAAATGTCGTCAATCGACACTGAGCGAAGGTTGGCCATAGAGGCAGCCATTGCTCTCACATTGTGAGCTGTGACATGACCTTAGAGAGAAAGTCCCTTACTCTCATAGGTAAAGGATATGCAGTCTGCAATCCACTTAGAGAGAGTTCTCTTGGAAACTGGTAAACCCAGGTGACTGGAATCAAATGCAACAAAAAGCTGTGAAGCCTTTCTATGTTGCTTAGTCCTCTGAAGGTAAGAAGCTAAAGCTCTTTTACAATCCAGAGTATGAAGATTCCTTTCAGCACCAGAGGAGTGAGGCCTAGGGAAGAAGACAGGAAGGTAAACCAACAGGTTTAAATGAAAAGGCGAAACCACCTTTGGCATAAAGTGAGGATGAGTCCTAAGGACTACTTTATCATGGTGGAACCTTTATAAGGAGGATCAGCCACTAAAGCTTGTAGCTCACTGATGTTTCTTGCAGAAGTGAGGGCGATCAGGAAGATTACCATCCACGAAAGAAACTTTAGAGACATAGTGGCTAAGGGTTCAAAGGGCGGTTTCATAAGCTTCCAGAGGACAAGATTCAAATCCCATGCCACGGGTGGTGGCTTAATGGGAGGCTTAGTTAAGAGTAGGCCTCTCATAAATCGTGCCACAAGCGGTTGAAAGGAGACGGTTGTCCATCAAAGGGCTTGTGGAAAGCTGCAATGGCACTAAGGTGAACCCTTACTGAATTGGTCTTAAGATCAGAGGATGATAGGTGGAGGAGATACTCCAGTAACGCCTTCACTAGAACTGAAAAAGATTAAGTTCTTTTTTCGAACACCAAATAGAGAACCCTCTCCATTTAAAGGCATAGGCCCGCCTTGTGGAAGGTTTTCTTGAGGCCAAAAGGACATTTTTTTTTTTTTAATTGAAAGGCAGGCATAAAATACATTAGGAACCGACATCATAGGCATAATACAATATCAAAAGAGAACAAAGCTAAAGTCACTAACAAAAATCACAAGGCTAGCCAACAAAACGCCTTCTTTTGTTTTTAGATTTTTTTGTTTTTATTATCCCGTTACACTTGTCCCCCTTCCCGTATCCCCCGACCCCCTCCCACCCTACTGCAAGCCACAGAGAACCCCCCCAAGAAGAAAGAAAACATCCACCCCCCCACCTTCCAACTTCCCCTCCCACACCCAAGCCCCCCATCTGATCTCTCCCGCCCTCCCCCACGAATCTCCATACCAGCCCATAAAAAGAGAGACTACGCCAGTCATTCAGTGAACTGAAAGCAAAAGGCGATGCCGCCGACAAGCATCCTGCAGCAACACATGTCACCCACTACTTTCGAGGACAGGCCACGGCCTTAAGCAATCAGGTGCCATAACGAAGGACAAAGGGTTCCCACACCTGCTCAAAACGTGGTAGTTGCATCCTCCCAGCAGCTACCCCACGCTCCATTGTATATGTGTCCCACATCCGGTCCAACCAGACAGAAAAAGACGGCAGGAGAGCCTGCTTCCAAACAGAAGCTAGCGACATACGAGCCGCATTCAGACCATGGCGAAGCAAAGCCAGTTGGGGGCTGCGCGCCCCGGGCACAGCAACCCCAAATAGAAAGATACCTGGATCCCAGGGAATGCTCACCCCAATAAGCTGCTGTAAGCGAGTTTGAATCCCCCTCCAAAAGACTTGAGTGCGAGGGCAGGACCACCAGATGTGCTCCAGAGCCCCCTTCTGCCCACATCGCCGCCAACACAGATCCGAAACCCCGGGATAAATGCGAGCAATCCGCACAGGAGTCATGTACCACCTATATAATAATTTATAATTAGTTTCACGGACATTAACCGCCACCGAGCTATTCCACAGTCTACCCTCCACCTGTTCCCACTGTTGCTCAGAGTACAAAAGATTCAAGTCAGTATTCCAATTTGCTCTAAGCTTGACAAAGCGCGGTTGCTGTGCCTGCAGCTGAGCATACAAGGCAGCTATTAGACCTTTGGTGGTGGTGCACTCCTCGCAAAAACGCTCCAAATCTGTCAGCACTCGGGCCACGTGGGGCCGAACGGCTCTAGTCTGAACTCAATGGGCCACCTGCATATATTGGAAGAGCTGACTATCTGGAAGGTCAAATTCCTCCCGGAGCCTTTGAAACGTTTGCAACTTACCCTCGTCAAACAGTTGTCCTACACGGCTAAGGCCCTTATGACCCCACATCCGGAACGTCGGATCAACCAATCCCGGGGGAAAGGAAGCATTATCTACTGTAGGCGCCAAAGGGGTGAGGTCCGTCCCACGAGGCTGAAAGAATTGGTCCCAACAGTGAAGGGTATGTAAAATGTAGGGATTGCTTAAACGCTGACCACTTCGCAGTTTGGGACCAAGCCACAGCCAGTCCCCCAAACTCGCCCCCCCTGCGATAGTCATTTCCAGTTGCACCCAGCGCTTGGAGCTATCCGCGATCATCCACTCCACCCCGGCGCGACACTGCGCTGCTGCATAGTACCAGTGAAGATTAGGAACCCCCATACCCCCAATGCGCGATCGAGCATAAAGAAGCTGACATGGCAGATGCGGTCGACGGTACTGCCAGATAAATTTCATAAGCAGGGTTTGCCAGGTGGCCAATAATCCCTGGGCCAACGAGATAGGGAGAACCTGAAAGAGGTACAAAAACCGGGGAACGACCACCATCTTTATCACCGCAATACGCCCAAACCAGGATAACATTAACCTATTCCAGGTTTCCAGATCGTGCTGGACTTGCCGGAGTAGCGGCTCATAATTAGCCTTAAAAAGGGCCGTCCGGTCCACTGTCAGATTCACCCCTAAATATCGCAGAGCACCCGACACCCACCGGAAGGGGTAGGCAGCACGAAGCTCCGTACAGACCGCTTCCGAGACCCCACATTCAGAATTTCAGATTTCGTATAGTTGATTTTAAATCCAGATACCTGGGAAAAGGTGTCAAAAAGCTGCATAGCGGCAGTAAGAGACGCAGAGGGATTCACCAAAGATAATATGATATCATCCGTGAAGAGCGCGATCCGGTACTCCGCGGGGCCCACACGAACGCCCCCATTCCCGAATGTTCGCGAAAGCTCTGTGCCAAGGGTTCCATCACTAGTGCGAACAACAGTGGCGACAGAGGACAGCCTTGATGAGTGTCCCTTTCCAGTGAGAAAGTTCTGGATTGACCCCCGTTAGCCCGAACACATGCCTGGGGGTCCTGATATAAGCTATGAACCCAGCGTATGAAATTAGGACCAAATCCCAACGAATCCAACACACACCAAAGATAACCCCAACTGACACGATCAAAGGCCTTTTCGGCATCAACCCCCATCACCAGGGTCGGCTGCGAATCTTTCTGCGCTATGTGGATAACCTGCAGCATTCGCCGAATATTATCTGCCCGCTGACGCCCCAGTACAAACCCAACCTGGTCAGGATGTATCAGAGTAGGGAGAACCCGGTTCAACCGCGCAGCCAACACAGAAGCAAGTATTTTGACATCCGTATTTAAGAGGGAACTGAGACGATACGAGGCCGCGTCCTGCAGGGGGGTTTACCTGGCTTAGGGATCATGACTATCAAAGCCTCACGCTGAGATGGAGGCAGAGGCGCCCCCCTCAGGACCTCATTGAAGAATACTACCAGCGTAGGCGCTAATTGCACACGAAAGTTTTTATAGTACTCCGCAGGGAAGCCATCATTACCCGGCGCTCCCCCCGTTTTCAACCGCCGGATTGCGAGCTCCACCTCCTCCACCGTAAGTTCAGAGTCTAAGTGCTCCCGATCAGGGTTAGTCAACTGGGGCAAGGTGATTTTCCGTAAGAAGCCCTGTGCGTGGGCCAGATCAAAAGGTTCGGCTTTATATAACCGTTCCAAAAAAGTAGCAAAGACTTCACGTATCTCTCGAGAAATCACCTTCTTCTGTCCCCCAGAGTCGTGAAGCTCGCGGACCACCCGCCCCGATTGCTGCTGCCGAAGCTGCAAGGCTAAATAGCGACCTGTCTTGTTCCCCTGCTCATAGAATGTTTGACGCAGTTTCCGGCGCTTATTGTCTAACTCTCTTTGTGAGCATGCATCTAGGTTAGCCTGGACAGCTCGCCATTGCCGTAAGACCCACTTCGATCCAGTCTGGGCGTGCTCTAAGCGCAACCGGGAAGATTCTCCCACTAATTGACAATATTCCCATCTCCAGGCCCTCCGCGTGCGGGCCATTTCTGCCATAAGTTGGCCCCGAGCCGTGGCCTTGAAAGCGTCCCAAACAATGGGAAGCGGCACCTCCCCAGAGTCGTTTAGCTCAAAAAAATCAGTTATAAAACGGCCGTGGTCCTGTACAGCGCACTGCCGCCGAAGGAATCGCACATCAAGCCTCCAGAGCCATTGGCGGTCACTGTACACATCCGCTGGGAGGGAGAGCCAGCACGGGGCATGGTCCGACCAGGTCAGCGCCCCATGACCAGCCTCCACCCTCCCGTCCATCAGGCGCTGATCCAACAAAAAATAATCTATGCGGGTGTGCACCTGATGGATAGGAGAAAAACAGGTGTAGCTTCTCTCCCTCTCATGGGTATCTCTCCACACATCGCGCAAGCCCAGTTCTTTCAAAAGGTTTTGCAAGGCCTTACCGGGCCCGTTCAGCCCCCTCCCACCACTACTCGTAGAATCCAAATGGGGCACCAAATGGGCATTACAGTCCCCACCGAGTATAATGGGGCCTTTCGCAAATTCAGCGAGCAAGGCCTTCAATCGTGTAAAGAAAGATCCCTGCCCCTCATTTGGTGCATATATGTTAGCTAAGGTTAACATGTGACCTTCCAAGCGTATATTCGCAAAAAGCCACCGTCCCAGGGTATCTCGCTTAACCTCTTCCACCTGTAGGGACAAGCTGTGATGAAATAAGAAGGCCACCCCACGTTTCTTTCGCCCATGCACATCCGAAGCAACCCACACCTCAGTATAAGGATTACGCTTTAACCACCCCTGTTTGCTAGCTCGGAGATGCATCTCCTGCAAAAAGACAATGTCCCCCCTCAGGGTCCTCAGCTCCGAGAACAGCAAAGATCGCTTTCGAGGGGAGTTAAGACCCTTAACATTCAAGGAAATCAAGCGCACCATTGTTGTTCAACCACCACACTCCCCCCGTCCTTTGCTTCCCCTCTGGCCCACAATATGTTTCCCCCACGACTCTTGTAGGAGTTGCAGTGCTCTCCAGCATAAAACGCCATCATCATGAAACCACCAGGCTAGCTGTAGAGATTCACCCCCCCCCCCCGCCTTCGTACTCCATATCCCGAAAAGAAAATATTAAAGCCTCCACCCCCCCTCCCGTCAGTACCTCCCACCTGTTAAAGAAAAAACAGGACACGGTAAACTGACCCCAAACTAAACTCCGCTCGGGCCCCCACATAGTCAAACTACAAGCATTGCAAATCAGATCATTTCCCCCGTACATAACCCATCAACAGAGTGTCTAGCCCGGATTACCCCTTTAACAGAATTCACACAGCATCAACATACCCCTCATTACCCGCATGGGGCAGTAGGTATATACATATATACATACATATAGCTGCATTTAGTTGCTTTGTACATAGTTGCTTTGTACATAGTTCTCATGTTCTCTGTTCTCTGTTTTCACTGTTCATGAAACCTGTTTAATGTATACCCAGTTTATTGTCCTGTTCATTGTAAGCACAGATCAATTTTTGAGACGTGTAGTTTTATGTTCATTGTAAACCGCACTGATGTCAAATAGCGCGGTATAAAAGAAACTGTAAATAAATAAATAAATAAATATACCCAGAACCCTTGCAGACTTAGAGCCGGCAGCCCAACGGGAGCAGACCGGGAGAACAGCAAAACTCTCAAAACTGGCCATTCAAATGTGGCCATGAAAGCACAGAATCCTTGAGCAAAGTTTCTCAATCAGAAAAAATAGCAAAAGGACATCTTTAACCTGTTGAGAGAGGTTGATATCCTGGAACTCTAAGCTTTCAGTAGCCACGCCATCAGGTGTAAAGACTGAGGATTCGGGTGCAGTAGTGTCCTGTTCTCCTGGGATAGAAGATCTGGAGCACATCCCAACTCCAGAGGTATGGCTTGAGAGAGACGAAGAAACAGTGGATACCAAGTCTGTCGTGGCCAGCGTGGGGCTATGAGGATGATATGGTCTTTGTCTCTCTGAAGCTTGAACAGTCTTGTGAATGAGGGGAATAAGTGGGTAGGCATATAGGAAGTCCTGACCCCAGTGGAGGTGGAAGGCATCCCTTGCCTGACTGTCCTGAGCCGAAATTCTGGAACAGAATCGGGGAAGATTGGCATTCTGAGGACATGCAAAGAGTTCTATATCTGGAGTTCCCCAGAGCTGAAAGATTCGAGCGATTTACTCTGTATGAAGAGATGGGATTTTGGGAGGTTTATGACCAGTCTTAAGTATTGCAGGATTTGCATTGTACAGGAAAGAGCGGAGCTGGCTTCTGGAGCTGTCGATGCTCGGATGAGCCAGTTGTCTAAGTAGGGGAAGACGAATATCCCTAGAGTTCTCAGGAATGCTGCTACTACTGCCATACATTTTGTGAAGACTCGTGGGGCAGAAGCCAGTCCAAAGGGTAAAACCCTGTACTGGTAATGTCTTCCCTGAAAGAGGAATCGAAGAAACCTTCTGTGATCTGCATGACTAAGGATATGTGTATATGTGTCCTTTAGGTCTAGAGAACATAGCCAATCCTGACTCTGAATGTCAGAGAGAAGTGTTCCGAGAGAGATCATCTTGAATTTTTCTCGGAACAGATACTTGTTTAACTCACTGAGGTCCAGGATGGGCCTGCACCCCCCTGTCTTCTTCGGTATGAGGAAGTAGGGGAAGTAAAAACTCATGCCCTGTTGAGAAACAGGTACCTCCTCTATTGCCCCCTGAGCGAGGAGTGAGGTGACCTCTTGACACAAGAGAGTGGTGAGGGGGGCCGAGAATTGAACTCTCTTGGAGTGGAGAGAAGGGGCATACTGTAGAAGTGGAGTTTGTACCCCTCCGTCACAATGGAAAGAGTCCACTGCTCTGATGTTATCTGTTTCCACCTCTTGGCAAAATGACAGAGTCTGCCTGAAATGTTGTGAGGCTCTGGACCCTTTAGAGGTAGGATGACTAGGTTCCCTAGGAAGGAGTCAAAGACCTTGAGGAGGCTGTGTCTGCTGAGCTGGTTGAGCTCTGGGGACTTGAGCCTTTCTCTGTTATTTGGGTTGCTGCTGCCCCTTTTGGGGAGCATGGACTGGGCAGTGGCCAGTTTGGGTGTAAAAAGGATAGAATTTTTTTTTCTTGTTAAAAAAGGGTTTCTTAGCTGTCTTTTTTTTTTAGCTGAGTTGGCAGTGGTCCTTGATAGTCTATTCAAAGTAGTGTTCTTGGACTCAAGCTGAGAAGCTCTGTCCTGCCAATCCTTGCCAAAGAGGTTTTCTCCTGTGCAAGGAATATTTCCCAGCTTGTCTTGCACCCACTGTTCCAAATCAGATGCTTGTAACCAAGCAATCCGACGTGCACCGATAGAGATAGCAGAGGATCTACTAATGCATTCAAAACAGTCAAAGGTTGCCCGGTTCATGAATTTAGAAGCATTTTGGGCATGTTTGACAAAAGTGAGGAAATCAGCCCTCTTGTCGTCGGGAAGAAGAGGAGCCATGAGTTCCACATGCTTTGCAACCTCCCGAAGAAACATACCCATGTAAAGTATGTAAGAACTTATTCTGACCGATAGCATAGAGGACTGGAAACATTGACGCTCAAAGGCATCGAATGCCCTCGCCTCACAGCCTGGAGGGTTGGAAGAATGCGTCTTAGCACTCTTGATTTTGCACACTGTCGATTCCACCAACATAGAATGGTGTGGTAATTGTGTTTTTTGGAAACTGGGACATTGCGGGACTCGGTACATTGTATCGAGTCTCCGAGAATATGGAGACACCGTTAAAGGTGTTTCCCACATCCTAAGCATGAGGTCATGCAAACTTTGGTGTATAGGAAGGATAGCAGCCTCCTTAGGAGCTTCCGGATAGTGAAGAATTTCTAATTCTTCAGCTCTCGGTTCCTTCTCAGGGGTTACGGTAATCGAGAGTCCCCGGGCTATATCACGTATAAAGTCCTGAAAGGACATGTCCTCCGGAGGAGACATCTGATGCTGTGGTAAAGGAGAGGAATCCTCCAGAAGAATCACTCTGGTACCGACAGAGTCCTCAGAATCATCGGAATCGGAGGACTCCCCTTCTGGCCCAACAATTTCCAGTTTCCACCTACATTTACGCCGACGATATTGTCTTTCTCTTTCACACTTCTCCAGCCATGATCGATATCACTCCCCTCAATGACTGCCTCACTCACATTGCCACCTGGCTCTCATCCAATTTTCTACACCTGAATCCTTCCAAATCTTCAGCTATGTGGGTGTCTCTGAGCTCTTCCTGCCCAGCCATTGCACCTCAAATAAATTCTGTTCCTATTCCTCTTACTTCTTCCCTCCGATATTTAGGGGTAATCTTAGATTCATCATTATCCTTTCGCGAACACATTTCTAACTTATCCCGTTGCTCCTTCTTTACTCTTCGCCAAATACACTCAGTCCATTCAATTCTGTCTTCTGACTCCCTTATCACTCTGGTCTTAGCCCTAGTTATGTCCAAACTGGATTACTGTAATGTAGTTTATGCCAATCTCCCTGCCTACCAACTCAAACGCCTTCAACTCCTGCAGAACACAGCCGCTCGTCTTGTCACTTTTGCCCGGAAATCGGATCATGTTACTCCTCTTCTGCTTCGCCTCCATTGGCTTCCGCTGCACTTTCGGTTTAAATACAAGGTTCTTATACTATTACATAGAGTCATCCATACTTCTAACCCACAGTACTTAGCAAATCTAGTCTTTCTTCTTCATACTCCTTATCGGCAGCTCCGGTCATTACACGCTAATCGTCTGTTTCTCCCCCCCACCTTCACGAGCTCACCTTGAGCAGACACGCCACGCTGCTTTCTTCTTCTTGGGCCCCTCACTCTGGAATTCTCTTCCTTCCTCTCTCCGTCTAGAGCCTTCCTACCAACACTTCAAAAACCTACTAAAAACTCACTTGTTCCAACAGGCGTATGATCTCCCCTCCCAGTAGTCCTGTCTAATTGTTTTGTTTGTCTTTGCTTACCCATGGTTTGTCTGGTTTGTCTATTGTTTGTTTTGTTCTGTGACCTCTTTGGTCCTTCTTTTCTTTATTTTTAATGGATTTCCTTTCCTTTTTAACGTTTTTATTTATATTATTTTATTGTAAACCGCCCTCACGTTTCGACAAGGGCAGTATATTAAATGTAAATAAAGATAAAGATAAAGACTCGAAGTATCTACGGGCCGGATGCTCTCATATTGCTTGTCGCTGGTACCGATCGAAGTCGGTATCGAAATGCCTCGATACCGGAACCTCGATGCCGGAGAAAGATTCTAGGCCGGCATGGGAGGAAACATGGAGAGAGGCGCACCAGTCGATGCAGGTACATTCGGTACCGATATCGGTACGGATGACTGCGGAACCGATTGTAGCAGCTTTAGCTGAACCGAGGCTGCTAACAATGCCACAAGGCTGTGCTCAATGGCCAGGATATGTTGATCCATGGAGCCTTGCGATGTCTGGGTATCGGTACTGGCAGAGCAGGCCACGACCCCAGAACATGGCACCAAGAGTTCTCCGGAGGTGGAAGCCTCTGGAACATCTTGGGACCCCGTTAATGCTTTGGAAGCAAGGACCTCCTGCCGGGGCTGTTTGGCCGGTGTTTTTTCCTCGAGGGAAACGCTAATAGCAACTCGATGTTTAGAAGGAGATCTACCCTTTGAGCACCGGCCAGTCTTGGGTTTGGTTACCTGAGATCCATGGGAGGAAGATGAAGCCCTGGACGATGTCGATGCAACAGACATTGCATCTGAGGCAGAGAGGGTGCTGGGTTTCGCAGCTCTGTTCTGCAGGCCTCTCTTAGTCATCTTTCTACAAAGGAGACACTCCCAATGACACTCCATCGGTGCCGCCGATACCCATATGTGAAGACTATATTCCTGCTTGTTCCTGGAGATAATATTACAATAATCCAGAGCAGGTGTAATTATGGCTTGACAGACAGTACAGAATAGATCTGCAGGAAGAAGGGGGCGGGGGTTGTGATAAGGAAGCTTATCATAGCTCAGGAAGGAGCTATAGAAAAGGTGAAGTGACTCTGAACAAGCAACCTGTCAGTTCTGGTAGAAATAAGAAAACAGAATTTTCCCATAAAAGACTACCAGTCCCAGAATGCACCAGGTTTCCAACAGCCATTAGAGGAGCTGAAGTGGGGAAACGTGTGTTCAATCAGGAGGGCTATGAGGTAATCCCTAAGCACTCATCTCAAAGGGCAGGGCCTGATTCAGCACAGCTGCGCTGTGTTAGGGAGGAGCACTCATCTAAGCAGAATAAAGGTAGAGTTTATTCTACAGAGAATCAGCTTGAGCTTGATCATCTTCATCATCAGGAGGATCATCAGAAGCAGAAGCCAAACCGGACGGACAGAGAGGGAAAGAAACCCTTTGGAACAAGGAAGAGAAAAGCCTTTGAGAGGTCTAGAAGAGTCCGGAGCAGTACGTATACTGGGAGGCATTCCAAGGGCCAGCATACACCATTGGACTGGGGAAAGCCAGAGGAATGGGGCTGCAGAGCTAGGAATCTCCAGACGGTACCTGTGAGAGAGACGGCTGCACGTGGAAGGGACCCTAAGACCCGTGCCAGAAGGTATGTGAAGAGAGATCCAGTGTCCAGGGATCTGGATTGGAAGGCTGGACATAAGAACTGGACTACATACTGGCCAGGCTATATAGAGAGGAACTCTAACAGCAATGGAAGCTCAGGTATGAACACTGATCTATGCCCTAGCTATAACCTTGAAAGACAGCAGGGAAACAAGTATTTTCCTGAAAGTGCTCCATTGGGAGATTCATCTGTGCCAATCCATGATATTGAACCCATGCTTGTTGAAAGAAGAGGGGGTGATAGCAGATGAAGAATCTGTTTACATGGACTGCTCTCTGTCTAAACTCCTTTGGTGATTTTCTGTTATAAAGTACAGCAACCATCACAAAGAAATACAAACTTGTTCTTTAATCTACTCAGAAAAGCTCCTGTGTAGGATTTCTAGCCACGCAGTAGAAAGCAAGCCAGCTAAGGGGTTTCAGCTGGATAACTGCTAGTAATTGAGCCTTACCTAATTGCTTGTGGGCTCTGAGAGAATCACTTCTGAATCTATGTGGGAAGATACAAGAAGTTAACCTGAGAAGAAGAACAGTTTTTCCTTTCTTTGTGGCTTTTGTTTGTTGTTTGATATATTGCTAAGAGAATATTAGCTAAAGCCTACAGAAAAGACCAGTTTGTTGCCAACCAGGTCTTATTTCTTTGCTTTGATTGCCTGATAAGTTAAAATGTTTTCCTGATTTTGTTTTTCCAAGTTTAACACTGAAAGCAAGTAACCTGATTTATGTGCTACCAAGCATATCTGTGTTGGGAGAAATAACCCCATAAATAAATATCTTATTGACTTTACCCAAAAGCACAACTAATTATTGTGAACAGCTGTGACTGGTGTGAATGAACTGCATTGCCCACAATCCCTTGCGAATCATATAGATATATGCACTTGCCAAGACTGTGAAGATTCTCACCCAGGCAGCCGTCTGACAGGGTGTTTCAGGGAACTTAGTTTTTTGGTAGACAGAGGATGTTGTTCTCTTTATGTGTGATTGGAAGTTTAGTTATTGGTCAAGTGTTATACCCAGATATTTTATTTCGGTTTAGGCTATGATTTCCACATCAAGACTCAATGCTGGTGGAGAGGAGAAGGTAGGGTCAAGTAGTTATATATAATGCTTCGGTCTTTTCATTATTGATGTGTAGATTGTGCAAAGCAAGCTATGATTTTACATCTTAGAAGCAGTTTTGGAAGCTAGTGAGGTCAGGAGAAAGGAGGTTGATGGGCCTGAAGAACATTATATTGTCAGCATAAACCTGGTACTGGATTTTGAGTGTGTTGAAGACTTTGCATGGAGGTTGGATGAAGATATTAAAGAGGAGGGATAAGAGGCTTAAGCCCTGAGGGACTCCTGTTAGTTGAATGAATGGGATTGAGACCCTTTTGCCGATTCTAACTTGCTGTTTGAGAATCCAAGAAAGAATGGAACAAACTGAGTGGAACCCATGGAGGTCAATATCTGAAAATCTTTGTAGAAGCAGGTGGTGTGGAATGAAACAAAAACAGAAATAATATCTAGGAATATTAGGATGAAAGTAAATAAATTGCCCCGAAAACCCTAAGAATGCTTATTTATTTAACAGGTTTTTTTATACCGCTTTATCATTTCAGTCAAAGCGGTTTACACTGTAACTTAAACTTGGTAATGTACATTAAACAGGGACATTATTAACTGATTTTTATAAGGCAGTGGAGAGTTAAGTGACTTGCCCAAGGCCACAAGGAGTGCTAGTAGGAATCAAACCCTGGTCTCCTGATTCCCAAGTTCGTGTGTTTAGTAGAGTTTTGACCCCGTGGTATTGTCTGAATCCGTGCTGATATAAGTTGAGTGGGGCGTGTTCTGTAAGGTGGTCTTGAAGTTGGGTGAGGACAATTTTTTTTACAAGATCTTTGCAACAAATGGGATGCTTGATATAGGTCTATAGGACTTTGGGGAGGTTGGATCAAGCTTGGTACTTTTCAGAAGAGGTCAGATTGATGCTTTCTTCAGTGGAGCAAGTACTCTGCCTAGGGACAAGAAGGCATGCACTATGTTCATTAGATAAATGCTGAGGTAAGGTTGAGTGAGCTTCACCCAGGATACCAGGTATGGGTCCAGCATGGAGTTTGTTGTGCTGAGGGTCTGGATTGTATCTTCTATATGTCTGAGCGATGAGAGGTTGAACCATGGCTTCTAGGGTGTTGCTATGTGGTCAGATGTCATCGAGGGATGGACTGCTGAGAGTGTGTATAGCCATTTGGAGATTCGATGGTTCCTTTAGGAGCGTTTTCACTATGGCGAATAGTTCCCTTGGTTTATTTATTGCCTTGGTGATGAGATTAGTATGATATTCTTTTTTACGTTTTAGTGTTTCCTCGTTGCATAGTTTAAATCGTTCCAAGTAGGCTGTATGGAGGAGTGGATCTCTTGAGCTTCATTTCCATTACATTCAAGGTGGCGCAATTCGCTTTTCTGCCTCTGAAGTGGAAGCAAGAACCATGGTCCAAGGTTTTCCCACAAACCTCTTTGGATGGGTGAAGGCTGCCGCAGATAGGATATCGTTCCAGCCTTGAGTTAAACTGTTGAATTTTGAAAAAAAAATGACGGCGCCTGGCTCCACACAATGTATCCTGGGATGCACTTGGTGAGGTCAGACTGCCATGTATGGCAGTCTGGCACCATGCAGGGTGAGGCATTTTTCAAGATGGCGGGCCAGGAGTGGGAACACATGGGCGGTGCTCCCACTCATTTCTAAAAATACCAGGAGGAGGTGGGGAGTTCGGGGTTGATAGGCCACCAGGTATTTTATTTTTTTTAGTTGAGTGGGTAGGGGTGGGTTCAGGGCTGCTAGACCACTAGGTATTTTATTGTTTAGTCGAGTGGGAGGTTTGGGGCCGCTAGGCCACCAAGGATTGGTTTTACTCAGGCAGGTGTGGGGGGGGGGGGATCAAGGACTCTGGGCCACCAGGGATTCACTTTGTCGGGGCACTGGCCCCTGACGGTTATTTTGATGGTTTCGAGGGCTTTTCCTGATGTTTGGATGGCCCCTTATGCTATCAATCAAAATACTGTTGAAGTTGATATGCAAAGTAAACACGCGGTGCCTGTTTCTCTGGGAGAGCATGCCAAACTAGCACTGACTTCTTGGGCACATGTGTTTGGTTTGTTCTCCCATTTAACGCTGCCATTTGCACCCAGTTTAACAAATGGCTAACGTATGGCTTATTTGCATACTCGCCCCTTTCTGCATGCCCACTCTGAAATTGTGCACTATTTGTGCAAACAGGAGTAAAAAGCTGCTAAAGTGCGACTTCAGCGCTGCTTTCTGCATCTGTCCCATCACTTATCCTCTTTCTACTAGATCTCTGAGACACCTGTTATGTCTATACCTTCATTTAATGAGAAATTCTAACTCTAATCTTATTTATTTATTTATTTTTAGACTTCTAGCACATACATATAGATAACTCAAAGTATTTTTTTATTAATATTCACATTCTGGCTAGCAGTTGGTGAGGGAATTTGGCATCATTTATCTATCTACTCTTTATTAAAATGCAAGTTTATCACCTCTCTCTAGAAGAATATTCTAGGTTTCCCTTGCTCACCAGGTTCCCTCAAAGATACCTTAGTGATAACCATGTGCTTCTGAGTGATTACTGGCTTTCCCCATGATCTCCTTTTTACACGTTAGTGCCAGCAGCCAAGTTCCATTCTGGTTAAGATGGAATTCTATCCTTTCAGAATGGGCTCTCCCTTTCCTCAAATTGTTGTTCCATTCCTCAAAAGACTCCCCAAATCAATCACATTAGAAATGTCAGAAAAGATGAAATTAGAGACTTACCTGCTAATTGTAGTTCCTTATCGTCCCTCCAGTCTAGTCCCGACATCTAGGGGTTTAAGCACCTCCTCCAGCAGCAATGGAGACTGAGAAACGTCATTCTTCTGATGACACTGGTACAAATACCTCTGGGACCGCCTCCTCTGTCCAGTAATCTATTGACAAAGCAGACTCACCCGAGCAACAATCAAGTAGCAAGAACCTAACACAAAAAATCCAGACGTCCCCCGGATCCCTCTCTTTTCTTGCAACCTTTGGGCTTCTATATGACCCACACGTTCCCACTAGCTTCGTGCTCTTATGTTTTTGTGGAAATAGCGTGCTTCAGGCCCACATCAGGGCAAAATCAGGGAGGGATACGGGACTAGACTGGAGTTCTTCAAGGAACTACAATTAGCAGGTAAGTCTAATTTCATCTTCCTTATCGTCCCTCCAGTCTAGTCCCGACATCTAGGGATGCAACAGAGCAGTGAAAAGTCTTCTTATCGGGAGGGACCTGCTAGGCCACCTGTAACCGTGATTGTCCTCCGCTCTGGGGATAAGCAACAACCGCGACGGGAGACTGTTGAATGTTTTATTTGTTCCTGTTCATTGGTGGTTTATAAATAAAGATATTTTTAAAAAAACAAAAAAACCCCAAATGTATTAAACAATGACCAAGTGGCCGCCCTAAAATATCAATAGCTGGCACTAGGCTGTACTCTGCCCACGACGACGCTTGCACCCTCGTCGAATGAGCTCTACTACCTTCAGGCACCGACTTCCCTTTCAGAATGTAAGCTGACGCAATAGCTTCTTTAAGCCATCGTGCAATGGAAGCCTTACTCGCCGCTTCCCCCTTACGCGCTCCACCAAAAAGGACAAAGAGCCTATCCATACTTCTGAAACTTGCCATCCTGCGAAGATACCTTTTCAGCACTCGTCGAACGTCCAGTGAGTGGGGGGATCCTGAACTCGCGTGTCGTCCCCCCCCCCCCCCCCGACTCGACAAACACTGGCAGCGAAATAGTTTGATTGACATGAAATGCCAATACTACTTTTGGTAAGAAAGACAGCACTGGCCTCAAAACCACTTTATTATCATAAAATGTCAAGAACGGCTCCTGACAAGATAGCGCCTGTAGCTCCGAAATCCTACGTGCCAACGAAATCGCTACCAAAAATATTGTCTTGAGCGTCAGATCCTTATCTGATGCCCTCGCCAATGGTTCATACGGTTCCCGCGTTAAAGCGTCCAACACCAAAACCAAATCCCACCGAGGAACTGGAGATCTACAAAGCGGCCTCAGGAGAGCCACCACTCGCAAAAACCGCTTAATATCCGGATGCGTTCCCAGTGTCTCCCCTTTTATCTTTCCCCTGTAACATGCGAGAGCTGCTACCTGCACCCACAAAGAGGCAGCCGCCAAATCCTTGTCAAAACCATCCTGCAAGAACGCCAAGATGTGCGACACCGCCGCACTCAACGCTTGAATTTTCCTGTCTGAACACCATTCTTCAAAGATCCGCCAGATCCGCACATACGCTAGTGACGTCGATACCCTCCTAGCCTTCAACATCGTGGAGATGACGGCTGAGGAATACCCTCTCGCTCTCAGCCTCTCCCTTTCAAGAGCCAAGCCGTAAGCGAGAACCGATCCACCTGGGGCATGAGTATAGGACCTTGGAACAAAAGGTCCTTCCGAACCGGCAGCCGCCAGGGATGATCTACAAACAGTCTGACTAGGTACGCGTACCACGGCCTTCTTGGCCAATCTGGCGCTATCAGAATTACCGTTCCTTTGTGAATCTCTATCCTCTGCAGAACTCGACCTATTAACACCCAAAGGGGAAACACGTACAGGAGCTAGTGCTCCGGCCATTTTTGAAACTTTTATTTTCATTTTACAACAAGCAAACGAAACAACAAACCAAAGGAGACAAATACAAATATACACATAAGGAAAGCAACCCCAATTACCCCCCACCCCTAAGCTTCTTCTCTGGAACTGAGGAGTATCATCAAAGAGGCGTATACATATAGCAGTGATTGTACATCCAAACAAACAAAAGAGTATCAGCAATATAGACTGATCAGGTGAAATAGATTTAAACAGTCAGATAGGAGCATTTAGCATTTTAAACATAATCGTGGAGTATCCTCCATTCAGACAAATAATAAAGGGTCTGAACGGAGAGACCAACAGATGAGGTAGTTGTTCATATTTACTGTATAGACTGACAGGATGCCACCATTCATTGAGATTAAGAGGGGACCTATTTTTCCCCCAGTATTTTCCAGTAATATTAGGGTATCGGGCATGCAAACATAATATAAGTTAGTATGTGAATGGCCGTGTGGCATATCCAAAGTCTGGTGCTCTGGGTAGCGGTCATTGGACTAACCTATCAGGAGTATAGAAACTTCGGTGGATTATAAGAACAAGTGTCTGAGTAAGTGAGGGAGATCGAGAGATCCATGTCAACCTGCTCCAGGCTGGGCTCCCATGCTCCGGGGTCAAAGCTACATGCAACTCCCGCTCCCAGAATTTCGGTGCTGTCTAAGCGCATTGGTGGATAATGGAGTGAGGGGAAAAGCAGCCTCCATATATCTGCTAGCGCAAAATCTGTTATCAAAGCAGTAAAAGAATCAAGACTCTTGGGTGGACCACTCGTTCTAGGCGGCAGCCAAGCTGTCAAGGGCTCAAGTACTTGGTTGAATCGCCGCCGAGCAGTAATGGAGGGCTGACAAATGCCTGTGCTAACTGCATAATACTTGCATAATGAACAGGATTATCCACATTCGGAGCATAAATACCAATACACGTAAATTACAGTCTCAACCTGAAGGTGTGCACGGGCCCATCTACCCTCCTTATCAAAGCTAACATCCATTACAATAGCTTGCAGAGACTTCTTAACCAAAATGGCTACCCCACACCGCTTGGAAACTGCGGAAGAGAAGGCAGTCGCCATATTAGGCGTGGTATTAAGTTTCAATGCCGCAGCGGAATTTAAATGCATTTCCTGAAGAAACATTAAAGTAACATGCTCATGATTAAGATAGCTAAGGATTTTCTTTCTTGTGATTGGACTATTAATGCCGTTTACGTTTTATGAGAAGATCTGACACAAGGCCATCAAGAAAGATTAGAAATTCTGAGAAAGAACACAATAATGCACACGATTTCCCAATGTCCCTCATCTGAACTATGTATGACTGTGCACATAACATAATAATCAATGAATTAATGAAAATCATGGAAACGCCCCATATAAAAATAAGCACCGAGGTGCACTAGAGAAGAAGCTAAACCCCAGAAATTACTGGCGACCTAATGTCTGCGGGGAGAAACTCCAGAGAGGGCCCAAGCTAAAACATATAACCTGTGAAACTATGCATGTTTCGAATCCCACCGAGGTGCACATCATGGAGGGATAGAAGGCCAAGTAAATTATAGATAGAAAGAGAAGTCCAGGCAGTCTCTATTCCAGGCTGGGGTCACCGCGTCGGGCCGTTCAAGATGGCGGGCAAATTCGGCGAATTACAGATCAAGATTGTTGAATCATAGTGGTTGGATTAGCGCATCTGATCTGCGTTATTTGGAGTCCGAAAACATTGCTAGTAAATCGGGATCTTCGAATGTTATGGCTGGGTTATGGAGAGTCACTCTGAGCTTCACTGGATATATTAGGCCAAAGTGAGCCTGTAGTTATTGAAGTCCAGGGCGAGAAGCAAGGAGTCTCCTCCGTCGGTCAACTGTGGACTTTACCACGTCAGGGGAAAAGAAACTTTATGACTTTCAAATTCAAGATGATAGTTCGCCCGGGCAGCAGTGCGAATTTGCTCTACTTACTGGTATCGCAATAATCGAAAATTGAGAGCCCGAGGGGTCGTCCGATTGAGCGCCATATTAGCAGGAGCACGATGCGCTCGGTCAGTCTCCAGATCTCTGTAAATAATAATCTTTAGCAAGGGAGGGAGAGTTATGACCAAGAGTTCTCGCATGTCTCCTGCTCTCACATCCTCCGGTACTCCAATGAGCCCCATATGGTTGCAACCAGCGCGATCATTGCTATCCTCCTGCTCTTTTCGAAAATTCTGTATCATACGCTCAGCCTTGCCCAATTTCACCAAGCGCACCGCGTGCGAGTCAAGGACCTCTGCCATGTTGTCCTGTCGTAACGGGAGACTTTCGAGCCGGTTCTGAAGTGTGCCAAAGGCTTCACGCATGGTTCGGAGCGCCGCTCCGTTGGACTGTACCAGCTCCTTCACACCGCGTATCTCCTCCAAGATCCCCTGTAGCGTTGCGGGGTTTTCCCAAAGTAGGGCCATCTTTTGTGGGGAAGAACTCTGTTTTGGAGCGTTTTCCGTGTGAAGAAGAGGGAGACCCGAGGTCCAGTCGCACTGGTTTGTGGCCCGCCGTTCCCCCCAAGGCACCCCGGTAAGTTCAGAGCAAAAAATGAAATTTATGCAGGTATTAATTCAGGATTCTGAGTAGGCCTCTCGGGAGCTTCAACGCGAAGCGTCTATCCTGCTGGACATCAGGCTCCGCCCCCGCTCCGGCCATTTTTGAATGAGAGCATCGAGGCCCTCCATCATTCTTTCCTTTCTTCTGCTGAAAAACCTGCTTGCCTTTGCTGACTCTAATGTCGCCATTAGATCCATTACCGGCTGCCCCCAGCGGTTCACTATCAAGTCGAACACCTCTGGAAGCAGAACCCACTCTGCTTGGTCCACTTTGACCCGACTCAGAAAATCGGCCGTCACATTGTCCACTCCTGCCACATGTGTCGCCAACAGCGTCAGTAGATGTGCTTCGGCCCACTCCAGAAGGTGATCAGCCTCTAGCAGCGCACTGCCGGTGCCGCCCTGCCGATTGATGTAGGCCACCGCGGTTGCGTTGTCGGAGAATACACGCACCGCTCTGCCCTCTAGACAAGACTGAAATTCTCTCAGCGCTAGAGCCACCGCTCTCAATTCCAATCTGTTGATGGACCAAGCCTTCTCCACATCGATCCACTGGCCCTGAGCAAACGTTCGTTTGACGTGCGCCCCCCATCCCAAGAGACTGGCATCCGTTGTCAGGGATATCCAGATGGGAGCCTCCAAAGGCATTCCCCTCTCCAGCACCCCTGGCTGTAACCACCATTGCAGCGCCTTCCTCGTCTCCGGCCAACATGGAAGTACCCAGGACAGAGGATCGTTCTGATGTGACCATCGTCTGAGCAATGCCCTCTGCAGTGGTCACATATGCGCCCTCGCCCACCGCACCAATTCTAGTGCCGCCGCCATCGTACCTTGCAACTGCAGATAATGCCACGCCGTGGGAGTCCTTCGGCTTAGAAAGGCTCTGACTAATCCTCTGAGCCCTCAAGTGAGGCAGGAACACTTTCCCTATCTGTGTACCGAAACAGGCTCTGAGACACTCCAGGCTTTGCGAAGGCTCTAGTCTGCTCTTTGCTCTGTTGATCACCCAGCCTAGGCTCTGTAGGAACTCCACCACTCTGGCAGTCGCCACCACGCTCTCTTCCCTGGAATTTGCCCATATCAACCAATCGTCCAAATACGGGTGTACCAGAATTCCTTCTTTCGTCAACGCCGTTGCCACTACTACCATGACCTTGGTGAATGTCCGCGGAGCTGTTGCCAATCCGAACGGTAAGGCATGGAACTGAAAATGCCCCATCGGGAGCGCAAATCTGAGGAACCTCTGATGCTCTTGACGAATGGGTATGTGAAGATACGCTTCTGACAAATCCAGGGCGGAGAGAAACTCCCCTGTTCTGATGGCCACAATAACCGACCGCAGAGTTTCCATTCGAAAATGCGATATGCAGAGACTTCAATTTACCTTTTTGAGATCCAAGATGGGACAAAAGGATCCCTCCTTTTTTGGCACCACAAAATAAATGGAGTATCGACCGCACCCGCACTGGTCCCTTGGCACCGGAACCACCGCGTTGAGTCTCAGAAGGCGTTGCAACGTCTCTCGCACTGCCTGAACATTCAGAGGCTTTTTGCAGGGGGACTGCACCTAAGCATCGGCCACTGGGTGTTGGAACTCAAGGGCACAGCCCTCTTGAATGATTTACAACACCCACCGGTCGGTAGTAATCTGGGCCCAAGCAGGATAAAACCCTTGTAACTGCCCTTCGACGGCCACCAGCTCCTCTTGAGCCCCTCTGGCTTCATTGTGACTTTCTAAGATTTGAGGGAGAGGGAGCTGCAAAACCTCTGTTTGCCCCACTAAACCCTCGAAATCCTTGATTTCTATAGGCAAAACGTCCTCTTTGAAATTGACCAGACCGGGTTGGGCGGAAACGACGAAAATCTCTCTGCTGATTTCGGATAGCTGGCAAAGGTTTCCTTTGCTGTTGCTTGTCCTCTGGGAGTCTCCCTCCCTTAGATTCCCCCAAATCTTTTACCAACTTATCCAAATCTTCTCCAAATAGTAGTTTACCCCTAAAAGGCAACTTACTTAATCTCGTTTTTGAGGAACCATCTGCCGCCCAATTACGCAGCCAAAGATAACGCCGGGCCGCTACTACCGACCCCATATTCTTAGACAGACTCCTAATAAGGTCATAATGAATGTCTGCTAGGTAAACAGTCCCCGACTCCAACTTGGATGCTTCCCCTTCAGACTCCTCCAATTGGTCTCCCTGAACATGTTGTGACCAACGGAGATAGGCACGCGCCACCCAGGCCCCACAAACCGATGCCTGTAAGGAAAGCGCACAGATGTCGAATACCTGCTTCAACAAGGTATCTAGCTTCCTATCTTACACATTCTTAAGGGCGGCACTACCTTCCACCGGAATTGTCGTCTTTTTGGTCACTGCCGATACCGCGGCATCTACTTTCGGCGATTTAAACAATTCGCGATCCTGATCTACCAACGGGTATAGCCAAGCCATAATCCTAGAACCCTTCAGTCCTGCTTCAGGCATGTCCCATTCTTCCTGAATCATCTCCCACATCATTCTATGAACCGGGAAGGCTCTTTGAGTTTTTCGAAATGCCTGTAACAACGGGTCCTCTAAGGATGTATCTTCCGCTGGTACGGCAGCGGGAATATTTAGTGTCTTTAGAGTTTCCCCTATTAAGGCCGGTAACTCGTCCCGCCTAAAGACCCTGACCACCTGCGCTTGATCTTCGTGTTCCGCCAATCTCCTTCCTCTAACTCCTCCTGAACCTCTGTGTCCCATTCGCCGTCCTCTGAAAAAGGACTCTCCAAGGCTACCGATTGTTCCTGCAAATTCTTTTCCTTTCAAGCCCTCTTTGAAGGAACCTCCATAAGCCCCAAGCCAATAGGAGTTCCCGGACACTTTTCTCCCAAGTTCGCTTCTAGCGAAGGCGCTTCAGTGCTCTTATTCCTGCACTTTAAGACCTGTTGCAAGAGAGTCACGAAATCCTGTGAAAAAATTGCTCCTAATCCACTAGGCAAAGTCGACTGAGCAATAGACTTATCTGGAACCGAGGAAGGCCCAGCCACCGGTTCCAGCAACGGAACGGAAGGGGAGGCAGGACCTAGCAAGACCCCTTTCGGTCCCTCTCCAGCAACCTCTGCCACGGGTTCCAAAGAGAGCGCTTCTAGCGAGGAGGACTTGCATGCCCCTGCCTCTGAAACCGAGCCCTTTCTAAGACCGCAGAGCAAACAAATCTGCTTAGAAGGCATCTCTTGTGGACTGACATAACTACTTTTACTATCACTAG
Source organism: Ichthyophis bannanicus (assembly GCA_033557465.1). Classification (NCBI taxonomy): domain Eukaryota; kingdom Metazoa; phylum Chordata; class Amphibia; order Gymnophiona; family Ichthyophiidae; genus Ichthyophis; species Ichthyophis bannanicus. The sequence goes on from CM066031.1 coordinate 573,938,612, forward strand.
GTAAAAAAAATTACCCTTCTATCTATAAATATAAACTGTCAGCACTACTAGAGAATGATCTAGCTATAGTTGTCTCTATAAACAGCTATCTATGCCTCAATACACACACACACATATACATATACACACACCTACATTCCCCCAGAACACCTGCTTTCAATTCCAAAGCTAAATCGCTGAGGAAACTTTCCCTTTTTGTCTCTTTTGCAGCGCTGAAATCACCCCGTGACTGGATCGCACCAGAAACCCTCTCACCTCGGGGGTTCTCTGCAGGCCCGATGCTCGCGTGCCTTTCCCGCGCTTCAGTCATGCAGCTTCCTGCTACCCGATGCACCCCAGAGCAAAATCAGCCACTTACCTGAACCCCCAGCAGTCTGTGCCGATATCCAACGGGTCGCTCAGCCGATTAGCGGCTTCCACAACGGGAGAGAGTCGCCGTCTGAGGAGCCAGTACCTTTGGAGTCAGCGGCCTTGCCACGCGTTCTCCTCACACCCGCTGCAAACTGCTGTTGTGCTCGCTGCCGGCTCCTCACCCAACTGTGGGTTCGGGAACTGGAACACGGCACTGGAGCTCTGAAAAGTACCTTCCTCCCCTGCCGCCTGCCCGAAGAGAGGAGGGAGATAGGAAGGGGGCCTTAGCACAGCTTCTCATCGACAGGTAAACTGCTCCCTTTTTTTTTTTCAATAAGAATAAATTGACCAATAAATGGAAGAATAAATTGAAGAATATCCTCTCTAAACTACTCTCCTCAAATGTTTCTCCAGTAAGCCTTCAATATCTAGGCTCACCAACCTCCAGCTGCTATGGAGACTGAGATTACTGGACAGAGGAGGCGGTCCCAGAGGTATTTGTACCAGTGTCATCAGAAGAATGACGTTTCTCAGTCTCCATAGCTGCTGGAGGAGGTGCTTAAACCCCTAGATGTCAGGACTAGACTGGAGGGACGATAAGGAACTAGTTTTATAAAGTAAAACAAATTAGTAGTAGTACCTGCAATAAGAGAGCTCAACATCTAATAGAACCCCTAGATTTTGAACTTCTTGAGAAACCAGTAGAGCAACTTTCCCTAATTTAAAATGGGCTCACATCTCCAAACTGGATGCGCAACAAATCTGAAGTACCTCTGTCTTCTTCCAGTTCAACAGCTTATTACTGATAGCCAGTCTCCCACAGGCCATCAAGCTAACATGATATTCATGGCTTCATCTGGATTAGATGGCAGCTTTGATTAGCAGCACTAATTTTCCATGTCATGCCAAACTTATTTATCTGACCAATAAGATGCAGGTAGGTAAATAACAGAAGTGACAAAGATGATCCCAGTGGGACCCCTGATTTAAGCCAGCTCCAATTAGACACTTCATTGGTCATGTGTATTTGTTGAATTTTTTCCAGTAACAAAAATTTAAGCCACAGTACAACTATAAGCTCTATCCTCAAGTAGTCCAGACACAGAGTAGAACTGTTCAAGGTGTCAAAAGCAAATGAAACATTCAGTAGAACAAAAAAAAGGAGACTCCACCATTCAGGTCCCAATACAGGCTATCTCAGAAAAGGACATGAGGTCTGTGGTATTCAAGAAAGTCTTGAAAAGTATATCACAATCACCTATGAATAAAGCTCTCCAAAATGATAGCAGCTTTTCATTTCTCTAGTGTTCCACCGAAGAGAAGCATTTGAAATGAAAAGCAATAAGTTTTGGCTGCTTACTGCAACCTTATAAATAATTTACTGATGTCAAAGGGAATCTCTGTAGTGGTATACCACTATTAATCTGCTTTTTTTCTTGTGTCAACATATTGTATGCTCTATCATGAAATTTTTATTTATGTCTGATTTGCAATGAAGCAATTTCTTTAAAAAGATGTTTGCTGTACCCTTGCACTTCCATTCAGTCATAAATTTCTGTGAAATTCACTAAAAATGTCTTGACAGTTTTACAGCCCCACCTATACTATCTACAGTACATTACAAGAATTCTTTTCTGAAAATCTAGCCCAGAAACAATGAAGTAGGAAAAGCTGAAACTAAAAGGTTAGTTAATACCTGGAGGTTGTTGTACATCTGCAACCATTGATGGATTGATGTCATTGGTTGAAGAGTCAGCCATTTTCTGAATAAGAGAATATAGAGATATTAGGGATTTTAATGACCACCACATGCAGTTATATGCTCCCTAGATCAACATTTCTGCATAAAAAAAACCACTCATGTGGAAGATGAAAGGAATCCATGAAGCAGGTGTGCACATCAGCGAGGTGGGTCACTGCAGTCCATGCATTTCTATAAAGAGTCATCAACAAAACAGACTTATTGCTATTTCATGGAACCATAACTTTTCCCCAGGGCAGGTAGTAAAGTAGTATTATATTCATTTTTTCCCCAAGCAAACTCCCACTTGCCAAACCCCAGGCTTGGCTGGGCTGAATGAGAAATGTTAGGATATTCACAGCATAAGGCAGTCAGCACTTGAGAACTTAACACACCACTTAATGTGACATGGCCAACTGCCAGGCCAGAAGCAGTGACTACTCAAAAGGAAAATATTCAGTCCTTTTAAAAAGCCACCATGAAACCTACTGTTACAACATATGAATGGAAAAACATGATTTACTCATAGGAGAACATTTTATAAAATAACTTTGCAACAGAAAAAATGTTTTTTTTTTAAACTTTACAATCAGGAAATACCATCAATGTTTGCTTACAGACAAAAGAGTTCTGTAATAGAACATAGTACAGGAGGACTTAAAAAACCTGATAACTTGCATCCCCTGCCCCATACATGCATTGATTAATCAAAGATCTACTCAAAAAAAGTCAACAACTGAGAAAAAAAAAGAAAAAGAAAACCCCTTCCAGTGCAAGAAGTTAAGATACCAGAAAGAAAAGGACCAGTGATGGTGTCCCTAAGCCACCGGTTCGAGTTACCCCAAACTTAACCCAATACATAGCAGTTTACCCTCAACAATACACACTCCCCCACTGCCAAAGGGTGTAAGTAAGTATATAACATCTATGAGCATTCACAACTCAAATCCACACATCTCCTTCTTATCAAGTACTGGAGTAGGACCAACGGCAGAAGGGGGCCCAACACCGCATGAATGTCATTCATTCTTCCCTTCAACATGTAGGATAACAGCAGTTTTACCAATCTCCTGCTCACCCCTTCACCCACATCAGTTCAGTCCAAAAGCCTCAGCAAACAGATCAGTCGCTCCAGGTACTAACGCAATTTTCACACCACCAGGGTTTCCATTCCACCACATCTTCTCCATCAATCATCATCTCCCATTTCTCTTCTTCTAACCGGTCAAAATGGGGACAGGTAGCCTTGCGTGATTCATTTATATTGGGTTTGTCTTCAACCTGGGCTAGTGGTGCAAAGATACCCCTATAATGCATTAATTTCCAATCTTGTGGTGACAGTTTTTTCCCCAATACCTTATGACAGTTGTCTACAGTATGTCTGAACCGGGACCAGATAAATAAAGTACTTGTAGTGTGCTGTATAATTTAGAAAGCAATCCTTCCCCTCACCCCCCCCCCCCCCAATCAGCATACAACACGTTTCAATACTCAAGGGCTTTCTCACTACACTGGAATAATTTAAATCCCTCATTAAAACCAAACACAGCTGAAAATACTGAAAAATGAGATGTGGGGATACCTCCCTTCCTCTGCAATTGTACTGAAGACATCAGCAGTCCCCCCCCCCCCCCCATCAAGTCTCGAAATTGAAGAATGTCATTGTTCTCTCCCTGCGTATCTCTCTAAAGTCTTTGCCCCCAAAAGCTGCATAATCTTGAATTTTAGCAGCAGGGAACGATACAACCCTAACCTTACTTTGCTGGTGCACCTGGGCACCAGTCTACACTAGTGGTACAAGCAGGGTGCGCTGTACATTGCTCCTTCTGGTATCTTCCCTAGCTCTACCAGCTCCCCAAATCTTCATGGACTTGGGGATTGGGGTCAAGCTATTCTCTCTCAATGCTAACCCAATGAACAAATGGGAGCCTGGGGTAGTGATACTGAAGCCCTCTCAACACAGCAGCCTCATAAAAAAGCATCATTTTAAGGCACATTTGTCTACCTTCATCAATGATCAGTGCTAAAAGGTGCCAGCTAATACAAGCTTTCTTCCCCCGCCCCCAAACATATTTACTAAACCAATTTTTCATTTTCCACAGAAAAATTATAAGTATCTTAATTGGCAACTGAGTGAACATATAGAACAATTCCAGAACAGCCACCATTTTCAATGTTGCTACTCTGTCCATGGTCAGATCTTCTCCTTTACTTTTACGTAAAGAGGCATAATTGAACTAGAACAAGTTCTCTAGCCTGGCTGACACTGAAAGCACAGTTACTTACCTGTAACAGGTGATCTCTGGGAACAGCAGGAATTAGTACTCACATATGGGTACGTTGGCACCGACGGAGCCTGCGCGGGAAATCTCCCCAGCTTCCCAGAAGAAAGCTTTTGGGAGCCTCCCACAGCGCATGCGCGCTGCCTTCCCGCCTTTCTGACCAACTCTCCTCAGTTCAAGTTTAAAGCTGAGACAATAGAGAGAGAGTAAAGGAAAGACAAAGAGAGAGAAAGATACAACTCCTAGGGGAGGTGGGTGGGTTGTCAGGACTAATTCCTGCTGTTCCCAGAGATCACCTGTTACAGGTAAGTAACTGTGCTATCTCCAGGAACAAGCAGGAATAAGTCCTCACATATGAGGACTCCCTAGCTAAGATGCCTGGGAGATCCCCAAGGGTATGAGACCCTGAAAGGTTCCTCGTCTTCCTATGGATCTCAGGCATCCATTGAGGGAAGGAGGGCAGGAGTTGTTCAAGAATGGAACAGGTGTCTGAGGACAGCCTGACCAAACAAGGCATCCCGGCGGGAGTCCTTGTCCAAACAGTAATGGGCTGTAAAGGTATGAACCGAGGCCCAGGTGGCTGCTCGACAGATCTGATCGATGGACACAGAATGAAGATGAGCCATAGAGGTGGCCATGGCCCTCACATTGTGAGCTGTGACATGGCCTTCCAGAGAAAGGTTCTTACTCTGGTAAGCAAAAGAGATACACTGAGCAATCCAATTGGACAGTGTTCTTTTAGAGACTGGAAGTCCTAGATGAGAAGGATCAAAAGCAACAAAAAGCTGGGAAGACTTTCTATGTTGCTGTGTCCTGTGTAAGTAAAAAGCAAGAGCTCTTTTACAATCTAGAGTATGAAGGTTCCTCTCTGCAGTGGATGCATGAGGAGCTGGAAAAAAGACAGGTAAATATACCTCTTGATTAAGATGAAAAGGTGAGACCACTTTAGGCATAAAGTGAGGATTTGTCCTAAGGACTACCTTATCATGATGGAACCTTGTATAAGGTGGATTAGCCACTAAGGCCTGCAGCTCACTAATGCGGCGAGCAGAAGTGATTGCGATAAGGAAAATAACCTTCCAGGAAAGAAATTTCAAGGAGGTAGTGGCTAAGGGTTCAAAAGGTGGCTTCATAAGCTGACCAAGAACCAAGTTTAAGTCCCATGCCACCGGAGGAGGTCGAATGGGAGGTTTAGTTAAGGTTAGGCCTCTCATGAATCTTGCAATAAGAGGATGAGAGGAAACAGGTTGTCCACTGATAGGCTTAAGGGATGCTGCAATAGCACTTAAATGGACCCTTACGGAATTCGTCTTAAGGCCTGCATTGGAGAGATGCAGGAGATATTCTAAGAGAGAATTCAGAGGAAGTGCTAGAGGGTCTAGACCCTTTTGATCACACCAAATGGAAAATCTCTTCCATTTAAAAGCATAGGAACGCCTAGTGGAAGGTTTCCTGGAAGCATGAAGGATATCCTGCACTTGTTGCGAAAGATTGAAGTCTTGAAGGTCTAGGCCTTCAGTAACCAAGCTCTGAGGTGAAGGGACTTGGGGTTTGGATGCCACAAAGTCCCCTCCTCCTGAGACAGAAGGTCTGGAGCAGCTCCCAAGTCCAGGGAGGGAGCTTGGGAGAGATGCAGAAGTAGAGGGTACCACACTTGGCATGGCCAGCGTGGAGCTATGAGGATCATAAATCCTTGATCCCTCTGAAGTTTGAACAGAGTCTTAGGAATCAAAGGAATGGGTGGAAAGGCAAACAGGAAGTCCTGACCCCAGTGAAGGAGGAAGGCATCCTTGGCCTGAACTCCCTGACACGGAATTCTGGAACAGAACCGGGGAAGTTTGGCATTCCACGGACTTGCAAATAGGTCTATGTCTGGGGTACCCCATTCCTGAAAGATTCTGAGTACCTGATACATGTGCAGGAACCATTCGTGTGGAAGCAGAACTCGACTGAGTCTGTCCGTCCAAGAGTTTTGAATTCCTGGGAGGTATACTGCCAGGAGATGGATTTGATGCTCTCTGGCGAAGGCCCATTATCTGAGAGCTTCGTTGCAAAGCGACAGAGAGCCGGTTCCTCCTTGCTTGTTTATGTAAAACATGGCTACCTGATTGTCCGTTTGAATGAGGACTGTCTGGTAGCTGAGGAGGGTATGAAAGACCTTGAGAGCTAAGAACACTGCTCGAAGCTCTAAGTGATTGATATGAAGAGAGGTCTCCTGTGGAGACCAAGTACCTTGGGTGGAGAGGTCCTGCAGATGAGCTGCCCAACCTGTTTGGGAGACATCTGTTGTGAGGATTGCTTGGGGCAACAAAGGTTGGAAGGGGGACCCCAGCAACAGATTTTGAGTGGACATCCACCATTGGAGAGACCAAAGGAGACGTTTGGAATTTGCTATTTGGTCTGAGAGAGCTCCTGAGGCTTGAGTCCACTGGGTGGACAAAGTCCATTGAGCTGCTCTCATGTGTAGGCGAGCATAGGGGACCACATGTACTGTGGAAGCCATGTGGCCTAGCAGTTGCAGCATCTCCCTGGCAGTTAAGTGGCCCTTTGACTGAGTCTGGGAGGCTAGCTGCACTAGACGTTGGCAACGGGCCTGAGGAAGGTAGGCCCTTGCAGTGGTGGCATCCAACCAGGCCCCTATGAATTCCAGGGACTGAGTAGGGATGAGCTGGGACTTTGGGAGGTTTACCACCAGTCCCAGATACTGCAGAATGCGCCTTGTGCGGTCCAGGGAAATCTGGGCTTCTGACTGAGATGGACCTCTGATGAGCCAGTCGTCCAGATATGGGAAGACAAAGACTCCCAGAGTGCGCAGAAATGCAGCAACTATTGCCATGCATTTGGTGAACACTCTTGGAGCAGAGGCCAGACCGAAAGGAAGGACTCTGTATTGGTAATGTTTTCCCTGGAACAGAAAACGTAGGAATTTTCTGTGGGATGGGTGGATGAGTATATGGGTGTACGCATCCTTGAGATCTAGAGAACAAAGCCAATCCTGACTCTGTAGGTATGGAAGGAGAGTGCCTAAAGAGAGCATCTTGAACTTCTCCTTGTACAGAAATTTGTTCAATTCTCGGAGATCTAGAATAGGTCTGTATCCCCCTGTTTTCTTTGGGATGAGAAAGTAGGGGGAGTAAAAACCTGACCCCTGTTGAAGAAGAGGAACTTCTTCTATGGCCCTCTGGGCCAGAAGGGAGGTTACCTCCTGATCCAGAAGGTCGAGGAGAGATGTGGGAGAATTGAAATGTCTCACCATGGTGTAGGGAGGAAGGTCTGAGAAATGAAGTTTGTAGCCCTCTCTGATGATGGAGAGGGTCCACTGCTCTGATGTGATTTGCTCCCATCTGGGAGCAAAATGAGCCAACCTTCCTGGAATGGTGAGAGGTTCTGGCTGTTGTAGAGCCAGAAAGGTTAAGTTCTCTAGCACTAAGTCAAAACCCCTGAGCGGCTTGGGACTGCTGGGTTGCAGCAGCCCCTGCAGGTTTAGGCCTGGCCTGTTTGGGTTGCTGACGCTTAGTAGGAAAGCGACCTGCAGAAGACTGTTGACCAGAAGTGGAAGGAAATCTGCCCTTCTTGTAAAAATACTTTTTAAAAGACTTTTTCTTGGCTGGAGTGGAGGTAGACTTAGAAAGTCTATCAAGAGCAGCATTTCTGCATCCATTTGAGTGGCTTTAATCTGCCACTCTTTGCCAAATAGGTTTTCACCTGTACAGGGTAGATTTCCTAAACCATCTTGAACCTAGGGTTCTAGATCAGAAGCCTGGAGCCAAGCAATTCTACGAGCAGCTATAGCAATGCCTGAGGCTCTGCTGGCAACCTCAAAGGAATCAAAGGCTGCTCTGTTGGAAAACTTTGAGATGTCTTGCGTACTGCTTAAGCCAAAGAAGGAATTCCTCCCTTTTATCCTCTGGAATATAAGGGAGAAAGTTGTGCAGCTTTTCTGCAACCTCCTTCAGAAACATACCCATATAAAGGCTGTATGAATTGATTCTGGCAGTAAGCATGCTAGCTTGGAAGATCTTTCTACCAAAAGCATCCAAGGTCCTGCATTCTCTTCCTGGAGGAGTAGAAGAGTGTCTTTTGGTACTCTTTATTCTCTTCATAGCTGACTGCACCACAATAGAATGGTGAGGAAGCTGAGTTTTTTGAAAACCAGGAGAAGGAGGGACACAGTACATAGTGTCCAATCTACGAGAATGAGAAGAAAGGGTGAGAGGAGTCTCCCACAATTCAAGCAAATGCTCTTGGAGAATTTCATGAATTGGCAAGGTGACTGCCTCTCTGGGAACCTTAGAGTATCCCAAAATGTCTAATTTTTTTGCTCTAGGTTCTTTTTCAGAGGTTACTGAAATAGAGAGTCCTTTAGCTACTTCCATGATGAAGTCTTGAAAGGACAAATCCTCTGGAGGAGACATTCTCCTCTTTGGAGAAGAGGGCTCCTCAGGAAGAGCAAGAGATACTTCAGGAGAGTCATCCGATGAATCAGAATCATCAGAAGACTGGAAGTATCGTCTGTTGGCTTCCAGGGATCGATATGCGTATCAACCGGTATCGACATCGGGTGTACCCGGAACCGGATCGGTATTGGAAAAAACCCCAGAACCGGGAACCGGAACCGGTATCCTGGTCGATGTGGAAGCCCTGGGTACCGGTATCGATTGTGGTACCGGAACCGAGGTCGGTACCGCTTGCTGCGGTACCGTGGGCGTCGCAGCCTTAATGAAAGCCATTATGGCCTGCTGCATGGATTGAACTGTATGATCCATGGACGCCACGACTGCCTGGATGTCGGTACCGGAAGAGTGTGCCGGTACCCCAGAGCAGTCTAACAGGTGATCGGTCGAGGCCGTGCCATTGATGTCAACCTGTAACCCCATAGGAGGAGCTTTGGAAGCCGGAGCTTCCCGCCGGGGTTGTTTGGCTGGGGCAGGGTCCTCAGGGTCAAGCCCGGGGGCATCTCGATACTTAGAGGGAGATTTGACCTTTGAGGACCTGCCAGAGGAATGTTTGGTTACCTGAGATCCATCAGGAGAGGAAGACCTGGAAGATGTCGATGCTGGAGTATCTGTGGAAAACAGCATATGAAACTTGTCTGTTCGGTTCTGTAAGCCACGTTTAGACATCAGGGAACAGGACTGGCAATCCGGAATGGAGTGGTCAGGCCCCAAACATTTAAGACACCATTCATGTGTATCGGTAACAGAGATGGTACCGCTACACTTGGTGCATTTTTTAAAACCAGAAGCTGGTTTTTCCATGAGGGAAAATTGTTCTCTAGGCCTAGGGGCCTAAAGAGAGAAAATTTCACCAAGTAGTGAAAAGAAAATATATATATATTTTTTTTTGAAAAGTAAAAAGAAAAAAGACCGGCGGTACCGGTCCGGTAGTCGGGGAAGGCAGACACGCGGCCAAAGAAACAAATTAAAATAAGAACTTCTTCAGCGGTGACAGGAACACAACCTGCTGGCTCCGCGGAAAAGAAGAACTGAGGAGAGTTGGTCAGAAAGGTGGGAATGCAGCGCGCATGCGCTGTGGGAGGCTCCCAAAAGCTTTCTTCTGGGAAGCTGGGGAGCTTTCCCGCGCAGGCTCCGTCGGTGCCGACGTACTCATATGTGAGGACTTATTCCTGCTTGTTCCTGGAGATATACTTAATACTGGAGTCTGCTACATGCAATGGACACATCCCCAATGGGAGAGTAACATGCTCCCCAATCTGCATTACCTCCGACTTATGTAAGGTTCACTTAAAAAAAGATTAAGGTGTTGTCCACATACATATGAATGCAAAGACATCTGGTGCAGTATCCTCTTACCAATACAGGATGAATATCTGGGCCCATTCGAAGAATACAAGCCAAAGGTTCAATGGATAAGGCAATGAAATTTTTTCAGATCCAACCACCTGAGCTACTAGTTTGCATAAAGAGTTCTGATCCACTTAAGAATCCTTTCTCCTAGGCTAAATCTCTCCATTACAACAAACAGATACTTCCATTCTATGTGATCAAACATTTTTTTCAGCATTAAGCGCTACACACCATGCAGATTGCTTCTCTTTAACATTAAGGATAATACTGATCACTGCTATGTGGGTATCACTGAGTGGGTCGTGTCCGTCTGCTGCCCCTATGATTGATTCTATTCCCATTCCTCTGGTATCTTCTTTTCGGTATCTCGGGGTGATTCTTGACTCCTCCCTTTCCTTCTGTGATCATATCTCTCTCCTCACTAGGCGTTCTTTCGCTATCCTCCGCCGGCTTCGGGCTGTCCGTTCACTTCTTCCTCTCGGTTCTCTGGTTACTCTCGTCCTTGCTCTCATCGTTAGTCGTCTTGATTACTGTAATATCTTTCTGGCCAATCTTCCCAATTACCAACTTAAACGCCTTCAACTCATTCAGAATACAGCTGCCCGTATTATTACTTTCGCCCGTCGCTTCGATCACATTACCCCCATTCTCATTCGTCTTCATTGGTTGCCCCTCCGTGTTCGGTTTCACTATAAACTCCTTATACTCACTCATCGTGCAATTTACACTAATAATCCTCTATACCCGGTTGATTTAATTTCTCTTCACACGCCCTACCGTCAACTCCGCTCCCTTCATGCAAATCATCTGGCTTTACCGTCCCCGTCTCATGCACATCTAGAAAAGACCCGTCATGCTGCATTTTTCTTTCTTGGTCCTTGGCTGTGGAACGCCCTGCCTCCGTCCCTTCGTTTAGAACCCTCCTACCCTCAGTTCAAAGCCGCACTCAAAACCCATTTGTTTCAGAAAGTGTTCAATCTCCCTCCTGATTTCCCTCCCTGATACCGCTCTAGGTTGATGTCCTGTCCTAGCTCAGTTTGGTCCTGCTACCCCCTTTGTCTGCCTCTGTTGGTTTGTCTTTTGTCTGTGTTTGGTTGTTGATTATTGTTTATCGTTTATAAGGTTATTGTGCTATTCTTTTTCTTTCTTTCCTATTATTTTTGGCGTTCTTTTTCCGTAGTTTGCAGTGCTGCCTTTTATTTTGTTTGTACACCGCTTTAATGTCCCGACAAAAGCGGTTTATCAAGTGTGAAATAAAGATAAAGATAAAGTGCCTGACATTATCATAGATTTGTCAACCCAGTTTAAATCCAATTTGATTAGGGTGAACAAGGTCCGCTATCACCCCATTCAAGCAGATGGTGAAAATCTTTGCAAATATTTTGACATCACTATTCAATAATAAGATAGGATGATAATCCCTAAAGGGGATAGATCTCCCATGCAGTGTGGGAACTAACAAAATTTCAGCCTCATACATGATCAGAGGTAGAAAACCAGTTAGTAAAGCCTCATTAAAGGCTCGCTGTAATACTGGGATCAAATATTCCACCAGCCCCTTATACTACTCGATTGGGAAATCATTAATGTCTACTGTTTTTAAAGGCAGAAGCAAATCATTGACTATCTTTCCTAAGGATCTTTTTACTATCATAAACTTCACTAATGAGCTGAGAGCTCTGTTTTCATAACTGCTAAGTAAGCAGTTCCCCAGCTCTCTCACTATACTCAACCAAATTTCATTTAGTCAGGTAGAACTAGAAAATTCTATACACTCTATTTCAATAGATTCAATCTTATATTGAACCTCTGCTAATTTACAGTAAACCTTGGCATTACCATTTTTTAATGTTGTATTTGCAGAGAACCTAGCTCCCATCAAAAGGAAAGCAACTCAGCCTCCCTAACCTCCTTCATCCACACAGAAAGCTGCAACACCATTATCCCTCAGAGGCCTTTCCCATTTCTCACAAAAGACTAACTGAGAAATGCTCATCATCTTGCATCAAATTCAGACCACCAGGTTTTCATCGAGTCCTGCACCCTGTTGACTTTTAGAATCTTGATATTCACCATCCATCTATTCTGCTGACACTCCCCATCTCCCTGTCCTAAATCAACCAACATATGGAACCAATGTGATTGGTCACTCCTACAGGGGAGATATGCACCCTCCCTGATATTTTGCAACCCTCCTCTTTCAACCAGCAACATATCCAAATCAAGAATATGATTTGGTTTTATCAGAATAATGGATGAAATCCTTCTCCCCAGGGTGCAATAGGCAACACATCCAACCAACCCAAATTTTTCTGTTTTCTTACTCGAGGGGTTTCCCCTCTGCCAATTCTCTCTGAATTTTGCCCACAAAGGATACAGTTTCTGAACTAAGGACAATTCCCCCCCCCCCCCCGCCCCCCAATCCACATGAATCCCTTGGCCTTTCTTTCAAACTGGGAAAGAACCTCCAGGAAAACGTCTTTCACCCTGCTAGGGCATATATATGAACGCTGCTCTCCACTCTTCTCACCACCCATACTACTCATCCTTGGTTATCTAAAAGGGAATATTTTTATTAACTAGGATCGCTACGTTCCTCTTCTTAGAAGTGTACAGCAGGGCATAATTTCTGGGGGAACAGCCTGGAACACAGTTCTGCCACTTCTTTTCAGATTCCAGAGAAGCAGGGGTGTTTTCCAATCCCTTTTTTCCAGGCAGCCTGCAGAGAAGAGGAGGGAATGGGGTAAGCCTAGAACAGAGCAGAGAACAGACTCTACTCCCTAATACGGATGTTTTTTTCCTGTTGCTCCTGCTGCTGGTCTGCTTGCCCTCTCCCCAGGGTTACAGAGCTCCTCTTCCATTTTGTCCACAAATTAAGCCCTGGTGTACACAGAATAAAAAAAACAAAACTGACCACACCACCCTGATTTAAGCTTATCCATTTCCAACAGAATCAAACTGACTTCCTGCCACAAAGCAACACCCACTCTCTCCTTCTGGAAGTAAGCAAGTACTCCTTTCTTCTTAATGGAGCTATTAAGCCCTCCTACATTAAGCATATAAACTTTAAGGGCTGTAGCATCCATTACATCCCAGCCCCTTCATACAATCATCCAGCCATTCACTGAACTATTTACTGATAGGATCAGCCCCCCCTTCTCACAAACTTCCCCCAACTGCAAGCAGCTCCCACCAAAAGAAACTACAAACAGAACAAAACCACACAACAACTTAATCCTCTTTCCCATTATTGCAATCTCCTACAGCTTCCACAAGACAGCAGTGAAGCTTGTAAAAGGGGGTGCTTGTTATGAAAGCTACACCACCTTTTGCAAAGATCCAGACTATCTATGCCGCAAAGGATTGTGGTAATAGTAGTCCAGTTGTATAGTGTTTGCCTTTGAGGTAAATAAGAATGTAGTAGTTGAGTCGACTATAAGGCAAAATAGAGTTTATTTATGGGGTAAATTATTCCACACACAGATTATACTTGGTAACACCTTCAGGATAACTTTTCCAGGTTTTGTAATCAAAGCAAAGAACACAACTGAAAGTTCTAAGCAAATAGCTTGCAGAGTCTTTTCAAGCAACAGAAAAAAAACACTTCCCTTCAGTCACTGCTGACAACTGCTCAGCAGTGCTGGAGAATAAACCCAAAAGGATAAACTTCTTTACAAACAGCGTTCTTCTTTCACATTCAAAGCAGTTCTTTATACAACTTGTGCACGGCTTTGAGCAATGCTCTACTCTATCAACAGGTGGATAACAAGCTTTCAATCAATAGCTGGTTTCCTCTTCTGCACACGTGTTTTCATTTCCATTCCCCAAAAGCCTCTTTCTTTCCATATAAAACTTTCTGGGGAGCCAGTAATTACAACATTTCCTTTTGATGGTTTTAATCCTACTTTGTGGATTTCTTTAGGCTATCAATCTTACACAAAGAACAGTCCATGCAAAAATCATCTCCCTCAGGACTTGTACCTTGTTCCTCCAATTGCATAGGCTCAATCTCAATATCTGGCATAGAGGGCTTCAATAACTGGCCTCTAGTGGGAGAGACACTGTTTCCCAACAGTTTGCATTGCTCCAGGTTAGTTAAAGGATCAAAGTTCATACCTGAGTCACAACTGTCCTTGGGCTGTCTCCTTAGGTATCCTGGCCAGTAAGCATGGGTGCTTCTGTGGCCTGTCCTCCAGTCTGTATCACTGGACCTCAGGGCATTGGCTCCATACCTCTTCCCATAAGACTTTGTGTTCCTTTTCTCCTTAGCTGCTCCTGTCTGCTTACAGGGTGCTGCTTTAGAGTTCCTACCAGAATCACAGGAATCTCTATAGGTACACGTCTCTGAGTTCCTCTTGCCTTCTCTCTCTTGGACCTTCTTCTCTCTCGTCGCTGTGGTTGTCGTACCTGAGCTGGTCCTTCCCCTGGTCTCTGAGCCGGTCCTTCACCTGGTCTCCGAGCCGGTCCTTCCCCTGGTCTGCCTTCTGAATATTCAGTTCTGCCTTTAAAATCCTTAGCTTCCAACTCCTCCCTTGCAGTGCTCAGGTGTTGGTGCTTAAACTCTCATCTGGCCACTGTTGTATTAGGCATGACGTAAGGGTTTTTCAGACTATGCTTATGCTTCTCCTCCTTAGCTCCACTAGGGGCTTTCTGCAGGTTACTGCAGCTGGGAATAAGCTGTCTTTTAGGGAAACAGGCTGCTCTATTTCTCTGACCTGCCAGAACAGGTCCCTTGATTAATGTAAATTCCTTTCTATTAGCAGTTCTCTCAGGGCTCTGATAAGCTTCCTTATCACAAGCTCCATGTCATTGCTCAACCAAACCTCCCCCCCCACCCCCCGCCAGTCAGAGAAACCCCAAACCCAGACTTAGCCCAGTCCATATTCTTGCAGTCAACACGCAAGTGTTGGATCTTCCCCCACCCATTATCATTCAGCCTACCATATAAACTTTAATAAGGCAGCACATCACCCTCCAGTGAAACATTCTGATACACACACATCCATTCGTCCTTTCAGAATTTTAAACAGCCCCGATCAGTAAGTCATAACTCATTCATCCACCTCCCACCCGGCCTAATAATCATTCATGGTGTGTTGGGAAATTTGACTTAAGTCTGCCTTAGGTCTGCTTATATATTGGCTTTATATGACTGTACCCTTGCCTGGTGAAATTACACAGTATATGGATGGCACAGAAGACAAGAAGACAATACATATGAGCTATATGAGAGTATATGCTTGCCATAAGATAATAGATGCGGCCTGCTATGGAGGATTCTGGGTAACCATATTCTGCATAGGAGTATGCAGAATATTGGGGCCTAGCAAGAAAATACAGGTCAAGCAAAGAATTCAAACTAAGGAGCACAAAACACTCTCTCTTGCCCTGACGGTTTCAATTAGTGCCAAGAGAAGAAAAAATACAGGAAGGGGCAGAGGTCACAGGCCATGCATAGATGAGCAGACCTAAAAGCAGATCCAGATGTATAAATGTAAACGGATCCTCCCCTGGGGAAAAGTGTTACAGGACGCCTGGGGCCTTGCAGACACTTAAGAACTTATGATGAATTCACTGAAACTAATTTGAAGCAGACATTTGAGACAAGGAGAAATGTATATAAGGCAGCCATTTTAAAGGATCATTGGGCAGTGCTTTCTCCCCATACAGAGAGAAAGTGCTGTCCGCCATCTCTAGACAGGCTTTGCTGTTCTGCATGACACTATTATTTTGCTATGCTAAAATAAAAGTTTTTGTAGTTAAAGCAACTGCTGTCTAAGTAATTCTTTGATTGGTGATATTTGGGCAACTGCTTGTGGGAACCAGGCCACAGGTGCAGTGTCAAATTTAACAAAAATTTCAGTTTCCTAGCTTCCACGTCGTCTCGTCAGACTTCTACTCCATTATACCCAGGCAGAGGGTCTCTGAATCCAGAAGAGAAAGAAAACAGAGAACACAATCCCCTCTATCTAATTTTCTGCTTCAGCGATCAGGGACACACAAACGGTGTTCACTTTTCCATTATCCAATTGAAGCATGTTGCCTATCATGTTTGTCACCTTCTGTGGCACATATCCCTGCATCACCTCCATGGAAGAAAGCCGAAGTGTTCCAATTGCCATTTAACTTATCCATGACCTCACTATTGGTCTTTTGAGCAGAGTCCACACTTATAAGGAAGGCCAGTCCGGAAGAACCAGAGCTGCCATTGCCAAATACTAGGGGGTGTTCATTCTGGCTCACTCAGCCTTCTTTCTGTCTCCCCCCAGCATTAGGGTCTTCCACTTTGCTGCTTTATAAAGGTATTCTACCTCTGCCAGAGCATGCAGAAATTTGCACACGCTCTGATAGAGCACAGTCAGTCTTGCTGGGAACCATATGCTGGCTTTCAAATATGCTTTTATCAGGATGTCATGATACTGAAGCAGTGCTTTACGTTTGTGCATGTTTTTGGCACAGAAATTAGGGAAAATAATGATCCTCCAGTTATCGTATGTGACAGATTGAGTCTTTCGTGCATACAGTCACATGCTCTCTCTCTTGACACCAGAGGCGCTGCACAATAATGGTCCTTGGCTGCTTAACAGGCCCTAAGGCTTGGTCTCACAGGGAGCCCCATCAACTTCATAGTATCTGGGAAGCAGGCGTTTAGCAATTGTTTGATAAAAGCCTGCACTATGGCAGCTCTGCACCTTCTAGTACAACAAAAATGCAAAGGTTTTGCCTCTTGTCCCTACTGTCTTGATCCTCTGCTTTATCCTGTAACTAGTGAATGGTTTGGCAAAGCTTAATCTCGCTCCTTTCCTATCACATACTTGCCATCCAGGCTGCTAACCTTCTCCACCAATTCTGCAATTCCATTCAAAAGCCCTTCCAATTTCTGCTTGACATGTTCAGAAACTATATTAATTATTTCAGTTTTAGACTCCCAGATCCCCTTCAGTAATATAGCCACGTCCACTTTGCTATTTAAGACATCCAAAGACACATTTATGTCTTTCATACTATCAAACAGCATCTTGTCAGGGCGGCTGGTCGGTGGAGATAATTTTTTTTAGCTTTCTTGGCATATAAATCTTTGACTGACTTTCCTATTTGCATCTTCTCCAGCTTAGGCATCCTGTGCCAGTAAACAGGATTTTCAGGGGCAGGCTTTGGAAGCAAACACACTAGTTTTATAATACAACAGCTTTGGAGCTCCACTCACTTCCAACTGCTCACATCGCCACCGGAACCGGAAGCCCAGATAGGTTTTTTTAAACTGTACCTCAAATTTGGTCATTCTGGAATTGATGTACATGTCTTTAATTTTATTGTCTCACAAACAAATTTAAAAAATTATATCAATAATACATCTTAATAGCACACAGCACAATGGATTCACTTATTTCAATGTTAATAAACCCCAATTCCATAACTGGGTTAGACAAGGGAATAGCATTAATCATCACTAGAGAGTCCGCTCCTATTTCTAAGGTTCTTACTTTATTCATCCTGTAACAATCCCACCCATTTTTCATATGGTTCTCAGGCTACTGTGAAATATTTGATTAAGTTTGTTCTTCCATAAATTTTATTTAGTTTACATAACAGACACTCCACCTTTGTCACTGGAGGGCAACTAGAAAGAAGAGGTAGTATTTAGCATTTTTCTCACCTACAAGTGTTTTCCATAGACAGCAGCACTGATCAGGTACACAAGTGTATGTATCATCTAATGGTGCTTGGATGAAACGGCTCTCCCAGAGCTGACCATTAAGTGTAAAGTTCTGAGTGTTCAGAATGCAGTGTCTCAGAATGTGGGCTGGTCCTAGCATGAAGGCATGAAATGTGAACAAAGTCACCATTTTACATATAGCTAGGAAGAAGATTTAGTGAAAATAATCCTAGCTACAGAGATTCTGATTTGAGGAGGTTCACTTTACTGGTTAGAGGAGTACCAGCTTATTTGTAGCAATACTGGATGCAGGATGCTAGTCATTTTACCAAAGTTTGTTTGGTTACTAGAATATGAACTCTTAAGGTCAAAGAAGACAAACAGCTGCAATGGCTTTCTGATAGATGCGGGTTTGTTTTTAAGCAGCAAGAGCTCATTTGCAGTGCAGGATAAAGGAACTTCTCGTGTGGATTTTTATTTGGTTTAGGAAAAAAAAATGTTGGAAGTACTATTTCTTCATTGACATGACAAGATGTGACTACTTTCAGTAACACAGGATGAGTATGAAGAACTATCTTGCTAAGATGAAACAGAGCATAGAGTTCATAGGTGACCAAGGCCTGAAATTCACATATTCTTCTAGCCAAAGAAACTGCTTAAAAAAAAAGCAATTTCCAGATAATGTTTGAGGAAAGCAGACTCCATTGGTTCTAAAGGCAGTTTCATGAAAGAGGTAAGGAAAAGATTAAGGTCCTAAAGTACCACCAGAGGTTTCTGTAATAATGGTTTAACATGAAGACAATCTTCCGAATCAAGAAAACAGCGTTACATACCCATAGCGGGTTTTCTCCATGGACAGCAGGATAAGTTCACACATATATTGGTGATATCAGTGGCAGAGCTCTATATGAGAGACATCTGCCAGTTTCTCCTAAAAGCTTTTGGAGTGGCTCCAATGCACCTCCACATCTGTTTCCACCTGCCACCACCACATCTCCTCTCCTCTGTCTATCCACTAGCTGATGGTAGAATGCAACTCCAAGGAGAGGAGGGTGAGTTTTGAGAATTTATTCTGCTGTCCACAAACACCTGTTACAGGTAAGCAACTCTATTTTCTCTATGGACAAGCAGGATAAGTGCTCATAAATGGGAATCCCTAGCTACAGGTTACCTCAAAATAAAAAAAGAGAACTACTGTCACAAGCAGCTGGTATTAACTTTTTTATTGTATAGAATGCAGTCTGGAACTGAAAATAACAGAGCCTAATGAGGATGGCATTGGATTCTATTCCCTGAACAGATTTTGGTCAAATCTCCTGACATATCAGGAGTCCCTTTCTAAACAGTAAAGAGTAGTTACTCACCTGTAACAGGTGTTCTCCAGGAGCAGCAGGAATCAGTCCTCACATATGGGTGTCATCGGCGCCGATGAAGCCCCAGCGGAGCATTTCCCCAGCTTTCTATGAAAGCCTTTGGGAATGCAGGCACGCATGCGGGGGGTTCCCTTCCCGCCTAAAGGTGCCATCTTACCTCAGTCAAATGACATAGCTAAGAACAGCACACAAAAATGAAAAAAGAAACTATGTACAACCGCAACTCCAAGGGGAGGAGGGAGAGTTGTGAGGACTGATTCCTGCTGCTCCTGGAGAACACCTGTTACAGGTGAGTAACTACTCTTTCTCCAGGACCAAGCAGGAAGTCAGTCCTCACATATGGGTGACTCCCCAGCTCTGGGCTACCGAGGAACCCAGGCTGAACAAGAGAACTCCCTCTAGTCTCAGCAGCAAAGAAAGGCTTTTCAAGGACACAACCTCCACCAGTAGCCCAACAGAGGGCAGGAGTGCAGGAGTTGCCTAAACCTCAAAGAGATTCCGGAGTACTGCTTGGCCAAAAGCACTGTCCCTACGGGACTCCCTCTCCAGACAGTAATGGGCCGCAAAAGTCTGGCTTGAAAACCAAGTTGCAGTCCTGCAGATGTCTACCAAGGGCACAGAGCAGAGATGAGCCACTGAGGCAGCCATTGCCCTGACACGGTGGGCCGTAACGCAACCCTGCAAAGGAAGGTCAGCCGCCTTGTAAGCCCAGGTGATACAGTCAGCCACCCAGATGGACAAGGTACGCTTGGACACAGCCAACCCCAACTTATTGGGGTCAAAGGATACAAAGAGCTGAGTAGCCCTTCTATGTCCCTGCGTACGGTCAAGGTAGAAGGATAAGGCCCTCCTACAGTCCAGGGTATGCAGGACTGCTTCAGCCTGACTTGCATGGAGCCTAGGGAAGAATGTTGGAAGAACCACCTCCTGATTGAGGTGGAAAGAGGAGACAACCTTTGGAAGGAACTTCGGATGAGTCCTGAGGACTACCCTGTTTCTATAAATCCTGGTGTAAGGCCTATCACAGACCAGGGCCTGAAGCTCACTCACTCGCCTAGCCGAGGTAAGGGCTATCAGGAAGAGTGTCTTCCAGGATAGGAAGCATAGTGGACAAGTAGCCATCGGCTCAAAAGGTGGGCGAGTCAGTTGCTGCAAGACCACATTCAACTCCCACTCAGGGGCAGGAGGACGGATAGGAGGCTTGAGCAAAAGCAAGCCCCTGAGAAAGCGGGACACCAAGGTGTGACCTGACAGAGAATCTCCCTCCACCAGCGAGTGGAGAGCTGCTAGAGCTGAGAGGTGGACCCGAACAGAATTGGACTTAAGTCCCTGATTGGATAAGTGCAGTAAGTACTGAAGGACTACTGGCACAGTACAGGAGAAAGGATCCTCTGTACGGAGTTGACACCACACAGAAAATCTTTTCCATTTGAGAGCATAGGTTTTCCTAGTGGACTGTTTTCTAGAGGCTAGGACAGCCTCCTCAACTTCCTGAGGTAGGCCCCTGGGAGCCAAAACTACCCTTGCAGCCTCCAGGCCATCAAATTGAGAGCTTTGAGATTGGGGTGCAAAAGGGAACCTTGCTCCTGTGAGAGAAGGTCAGGTTGCAACCCCAGAGGCAGTGGGGGGTCCACCGCCAGTTGAAGTAGAAGTGGAAACCAAGGCTGTCTCGGCCACCTGGGAGCCACCAGCAGGACCGAGGCCTTGTCCTGAAGAATCTTGAAGAGAGTTCGGGCCACCAAAGGCGTGGGAGGAAACGCATATAGGAGGCCCTGAGACCAGGGAATGAGAAAAGCATCCGCTGCTAATCTCAGAGGATGCGGTTGCCTGGAGCAGAACTTTGGCAGTTGCTTGTTGGTCGGGCTGGCAAAGAGATCTACCGAAGGGAGACCCCACTTTAGGAAGACCTTCTGAACTACTGAAGGATGCAGCTGCCACTCGTGGGGCTGCAGAATCCTGCTCAATCTGTCGGCCAGGTGATTGTCCCGGCCTGGAAGGTAGACAGCCCTGAGGAGCATGTTGTGCTTTAGGGCAAAGGAACAAAGGTCTTCGGCCTCCCGACAAAGGAGCCTGGACCCAGTCCCGCCCTGTTTGTTCACATAAAATATGGCCACCTGGTTGTCTGTTTGAACCAGGACACAATGATAAGCCAGGGCAGGCGTGAAAGCTTTGAGAGCTAGGCGAATAGCCCTGAGTTCCAAGAGATTGATCTGCTGTGCCGCCTCCCAAGGAGACCATAGGCCCTAGGTGCACTTGTCTAGACAATGAGATCCCCAGCCCTGCAGGGAGGCGTCGGTGGTCAGCACCACCGTGTGCCCAGGAATCTGAAAGGGCACTCCCTTCAGTAAGTTGGGTGGATGTAGCCACCAGTTGAGGGAGTTCAGAAATTGTCTGGACACCCTTACTTTGTCTCTGAGGCTGCCTGTGGCCTGTGACCACTGAGTCCGAAGGCACCACTGTGCAGGCCTCATATGGAGCCTGGCATTGGGGGTCACATGTACTGTCGAAGCCATGTGGCCAAGAAGTCTTAGGCAGAGCCTGGCGGAGACCAGTGACCTGCTGAGAAATTGAGTTGCCAAGGCTATCAATCTGTGGGCCCTGTCTTCTGGCAAGAAGGCCTTTGCCAGCAAACAGTCCAGCCTTGCTCCTATGAACTCCAAGTTCTGGGAGGGGAGCAAAGTGGACTTTGCGAAGTTTATGACAAACCCCAGTCTTTGAAGAAGA
Organism: Ichthyophis bannanicus; assembly: GCA_033557465.1. Classification (NCBI taxonomy): domain Eukaryota; kingdom Metazoa; phylum Chordata; class Amphibia; order Gymnophiona; family Ichthyophiidae; genus Ichthyophis; species Ichthyophis bannanicus. The sequence goes on from CM066031.1 coordinate 573,960,547, forward strand.
GCAATAGTTCTTAGGGTGGCCTGTCTGGCCTCCTGGCACGTCTGACCCCTGATGAGCCAGTCGTCCAGATAGGGGAAGGCAAAGATGCCCTGATTTCTCAGGTAGGCCGCCACCACTGCTAGGCACTTCGTGAAGACTCTGGGGGCGGAGGTGAGGCCGAAAGGCAGCACTCTGTATTGATAATGGTTTCCTCCCACAATGAACCTGAGGTACTTTCTGTGGTCTGGATGAATGAGGATGTGAGTGTACGCATCCTTTAGATCCAAGGAGCATAGCCAATCTCCCTGCTGGAGGTAGGGCAGAAGTGTTCCAAGAGTAAGCATCTTGAACTTTTCTTTCTCCAGGAACTTGAGGTTCCTGAGGTCCAGAATGTGTCGAAGGCTGCCGGTTCTTTTGGGCACCAGGAAATATCTGGAGTAGAAGCCGTGACCTTGTAAGGAGGGAGGCACAGGCTCCACCGCCCTGTCCACCAACAGACCTTGAAGCTCTTGCAGGAGAAGGTCTGTGTGCAGGGGAGGCCTTGGAGGTTCCCCTGGAAAATATGGTGGAGGCAGTTGGTGAAAATGCAGGGCATAGCCCTTGTGGACTATATTTATTTATTTTATTTAGTGTACACTTATATCCCGCTACTTCCAGCGATCAGCAGCGGTATTCCAACAGAGAAATAGAGTGGCTGTACTGGCCAGAATTTACAATACACAGGATGATTAGTGGAAGAGGTACAGTTCACAGCACACAGTACACAGTATGATTAGTGGATAAGGTACAGTTCACAGCACACAGGGTTAAGGTTTAGACAAATTGAGAAGGGAGTATTTACAATTAGTATTTACAAAAGCAGTATGTCCAACATCCAACTGTCCCCGGTGATGAGGGGCCACTGGTGGGCAAAGAGGGCGAGGCGACCTCCTGTGCAGGGTTGGGAGAGCAGGGGAGGAGAGGCTACGCTCAAGGAGTCAAAAACCCCCACCCTGCTAAGTGGTAGTAGGGGCCGGAGGCTTGGGGGTCCTCTGCCTACGGGGCCCATTACCCTGCCCCTTGGCTTGCTGACCCTGGGGGGCAGCTTGGGCAGCCTGATATTGAGGGTACTGTTTGTAGGCAGTGCCCTTCCTCGGGTAAAAGGGCTTTTTACCCAAGCCCTTCTTTTTATGAGAAGGGGCAGAGGTCTTCCTAGACAGCCTTGTCTGTGTAAGGTGCTCTGTTTCGAGCTGAGCGTCTTTCTCGGTCATGGGCTTGCCAAAAAAGCTTTCACCTCGGCAAGGGACATCGACCAACTTGTCCTGAACCCATGGTTCGAGGTCCGATAACTGCAGCCATGCCTGGCGTCGAGCCGCGATGCTGGCTGCCGCAACTCGGGCCAAAGCCTCGAAGCCATCGTAGGCGGCGCGGGACATGAACTTCGAGCAGTCCCGAATCCCGGAGGACAAGGACTTAAATCTCTGCAAGGGTTCCCCGGAGAGTCCAGCAGAGAACCCGGCCAACTCCTTGGCCAGGTCCCGCAAGTACATGCCCATGTACAGCTGGTACGACTGGACACGGCAAGCAAGCATCGAGCCCTGGAAGCACTTTCTACCGATGCCATCGAGGTTTCGGGCCTCCCTGCCAGGGGGCACCGCGGAGTGCATCTTCTGGCTCTTCAGACGATGCATGGCCTATTCCACAACCATAGAATGGTGTGGTAGCTGTGCCTTCTGAAAGCCAGGGCTCTTTCTGAGTTGATAGATCGAGTCGACTCGCTTGCTGAGAACCGGCACCAAGGCCGGTGTCTCCCACATCCGGAAGAGGAGCCGTTCCAGCATCGGAGGAACCGGGACAGTAAAGGCCTCCTTCGGAGGAGAGAGTCATACTGCAGCGCCTCGAGTTCTTCAGCTCGAGGCTCTTCCTCGGGATCCGCCGGAATCGCCAAAGCAGTGGCCATATCCCGGACGAACTCCGAGAACCGAGTATCCTCCGGAGGGGATCTACTCCGGGGCTCAGACTGCGGCGAGTCCGATGGGACGCACCGAGTCTTGAACGTATCGGAAGACTCCTCGTCCTCCGTCTCCCAGGCGGACTCATCCGAGGAGGAATCGGGGTCTGACCCCCGCGGGGCCCTGGAGCACCCGCCCCGACGCCGGAGGCACCGGCGTCGACGCCCTCCGTCCTGAACGGGAGGTCGAGGGAGACCGCGACCGAGGACGACTTCGAGCCATGATGGACTTGAGTATCGGCTCGGTCTCCGGGGTCGACTTCGAAGTCGATGTCCCGGTGGTCGGGGCAGATGCGCCAGACAGGCTGGCCATCAGTGCCCGCTGCTGCTCTATGAAGGCAGACAGTCTGCTCTCCAAGGCTGTCATCCTGAGACTCAGCTCGGGAGACGCAGCAGCCACTGACTCGGGCCCCGGGCCAGACGTCGGCTCCCTGGGAGGAGAGCCCTCGAGGACTACGGGGCTTACGTGTCCAGCAGACTCCGGCTCCACGCGAGGAACTTTGGCAGGCTTCTCTTGGTCCACGGGCCCGGGGCGACGGTCGGGGGTCTTAGACCTGGCCCTCGAGGAGCTAGGGACCTCCTCCAACGACACCTTCGCGAGCCGCTTCTTCCTCCTACGTTCCCAGTCGGGGGACCCCCTGTCCGAGGCTGAGTCCGAGAAAAGCCTTTCCTTTTGCTTCTGGCGACTTCGGAGTGCCTTGGAAGACATCTTCCCACATGGCCCGCACGACTTAGGGTCGTGGTCAGGGCCGAGGCACCGGAGGCAGCAGTCGTGTGTGTCGGTGAGAGACATTAATTTCTTACACCGATCACACTTCTTAAAGCCACTGGAAGCCATCGGGGAAAAAAAGAGTCCCGCGAGGTCAAAAGACCGGCCTTCCAGGGAAAAATGGAAAAAGGGTGCGAATGCCAGCCATGAAGGGCAAAAACCGAAAAAGAAGAATCAGGCTCGATACTGGTGTACCGAACCCGGCGGGAGGGGAACCGGCATCGAACCGGGAGAAAAAAATAGCGATAATCGCTGAAAGAAATCTACTTTTAACCGGGAGAACAGGACACACGTCCGGTGGGCTTCTCAAAAAAAAAAAGAGACTGAGGTAAGATGGCACCTTTAGGCGGGAAGGGAACCGCGCATGCGTGCCTGCATTCCCAAAGGCTTTCATAGAAAGCTGGGGAAATGCTCCGCTGGGGCTTCATTGGCACCGATGACACCCATATGTGAGGACTGACTTCCTGCTTGGTCCTGGAGAATGGGATGTTAATGTTTGAACAGAAGCCTGTGTTGCAGCTTTGTAAATCACCTACATGGAGGCTGAACTCAAGTGAGCCAACCCAGCCATGACGTGGACATTATAAGCCTTGACCTGACCTTCAAGAGTCAAGCCAGCTTGGACATAAGTGAAGGAAATGCAATACAGTAGCCAAATTGAAAAAGCACATTTGATGACGGCAAACTGTTGGGGTCAAAACAAACAAAAATGTTTGGTGGAGTTTCTAAGGGCTTTATTCTGCTCAAATAGAAGGCCACGGCTCTCTTGCAGTCTGTTTGCAATACCCTTTCTACTTTGTGAATATGAGGTCTTAGTATAGGGTGGATCAGTTACTAGGGCCTGGAGCTCACTAGCTCTGCATGCCAAGGTTACTGCCACCAAAAGCAAGACTTTCCAGGTCAGGTGCTCCAATCCACAGGTATCTAGTGGCTAGAAAGGAGTTTTTATCAACTGAGTTAATCATGTTGAGATCCCAAGACACTGAAGGATGCTTAAGAGGAGGCTTGGTTAAGAAGCAGGCCCTGCATGAAGTGAACTAAAGATTGTAGAAAGATGGGCTTACCTTCTACATGGTGATGGTAGACACCAACTGCACTGGGGGGTGTACACTTATGGAGTTGGCCTTCAGACTAGACTGACAAATGTAGAAGGTGTTCAAGCAGTTTTTGATTAGGATATGAAAAAAGATCTATGGCCTTTCACCCACATCAGATAGCAAATCTCTTCCATTTAAACCATAATACCTCTTAGTGGAATCTTTCTTGGAAGACAGGACATTGGCCACACCAACCAGCAGGTACAGAGATGACAAAGATAACCCCTCAACATTAAAGCTAGGGACCTGATGTTGGGATGTAATAGTGTCCCCTGATCCTGCCTAATCAGAGCTAGTGAAGTGCCCAGCTGAATTGGTTCCCTGACCGAAAGTTCCAGAACCACAGCTATCTTGGCCTGTAAGGGGCCACCAGATTCTTAATGCCTGACATCTTTCAGGAGAGTCTTCACTGCCAGAGGTATAGAAGGATATACAAACAGAAGACTCCCCCCTCCCCCACAACAATCAAGGAGGAAAGGCATCCGAGGCTAATTTGCATGAGTCCCTACCCTGGAGCAGCAACAAGGCACCTGCCTCTTCCAGGGAATGGCAAACAAATCTATTAAGGGGGTGCACACTCTTGAATACCCAAAGCAACTCTCCTCTGCCTAGGGTCTATTCATGAGATTAAAGGATACAACTCAGCTTGTCTCCTAGGACCTAGGGCACTGTCCTTGCCAGCCAAATATGTGGCCTGTACAGCCATCCCTTGAGAGGTGGTGTAGTCTACATCTTGACTGTCTCCCAATACAAGAGGTAAGATCATGTTCCACCCCTGCTTCTTGATGTAGTACATGGCTACATGGTTATCTGTTTGAATCATGATTGGCCAACCAATCTCTGAAAGCCTTTAGAGCAGGCATGTCCAACAGGTAGATCGCGATCTACCTGTAGATCGCGGAGGGGTCAGAGGTAGATCGGCAGCCCCACTTGGCTGCATCTCTCCAGCAGCTCGCCCTGTCGCTAAGCGAGATCTCGTGCCGGAAGGTCATCTGCCGAGGGCTTGCCGCTGCTGCTGATCCTTTGCCTGTCTTTTACCTACCTGCGGGAATCTTGCCTGCAGGTGTATTGGGGATGCTTGTTGTTTTCATGCCAATAGTTTGTGGGTACCCCAGGGGGCTGCCGCCCGCGCCCCGTGACGAAACGCCACAGGCCCAGCGTCATACCTGGTCTCCTGCCTCTCAGAATCACCCATTCCTGCCCTAGCCCCAACACCCCTTAGAAGTGTGTTATATACCGGGCGATATCCATTCGCCCGGGCTTTACCTGAATACACTTACCGTATTAATTGTGTCGTGTGCTGGTCGTTGGTCGCTTTATAGTTCGCTTTCATTAAACATTTTCGGGCAGACACAACAAAGTGTCAAGAATTTGGTGATTTTGGCAGGCTTTTCCAATTTTGCTCTAACTTGCCTATGCCTTGCCTTCGAATTGGTTCAAACCACTGTGACTTTTGCTTGCCTCTGAAATTTTATTTCGCCTTGCCTTTGTGTTGATTCTACACTGTGTGCAGAATTTATTAAATCACGTGTGGTGGTATTTGAACTTGTTTGGCGGTATTTGATTTTATCTGGTTTGCTGGACAGGTGTTTGAGGTTTTTTTTGATGATTGTTTGGTGGTATTTGATTATTGGTGCCAGTATGATGAATTTTTATTTTTACTTTTAGAACTGCATGTGTGGTTTTGCCATCTCCAGTCCTTGTATTGCACATCATCCAGAGGTCTTCAGTTCCTGTTGATCTTTAATACTTTGAGACAGTGACAGTTTTGGACCAGATTCAGCCACTGTTTATATTAACTTAGCAGATTTGGCCTTCTTACATCCAGCCACCCCAGTATAACAAAGATGAGTGTTCCAAAGGAGAGCAAAACCTACCACTTTCATGATGAATGGGAAATGGACTACTACTTCATCATGGTGAAAGACAAGTGGTGTTGTCTAATTTGTAACACCCCAGTATCCTTGCCCAAAAAGGGTAATCTGGAACGTCATTATAAGGCTCTGCATAGCAATAAGTTTGATGCTGATTTTCCACCCAAAAGTAAAATTCGTAAACTGAAGCTCAAAGAACTTAAATCGAAATTGGCTACTCAGCAACAGTTGATGCCGAAGCCAAGGTCACATTCGGTCAATGCAACCATAGCATCCTTCAAGGTCAGCAACCTGATCGCAAAGAAATGCAAACCTTTCATTGAAGGGGAATTTGTAAAAGATTGTTTTCTTGAAGCAGCTGACAATCATTTTGAAGGATTTAAAAATAAGAAAGATCATAGCTGCTATTCAAGATGTACAATTGTCAAGAAACACCATCATGCGGCGAATAGAAAAGATGTGTGGAGACACAACTGAACAATTGTTGGAGGATGTTTCAAAATGTGTTGCTTTCTCACGCCAACTGGATGAATCTACAGACATAAGAGACATAGCCCAGTTACTAGTCTTTATCCGGATGGTTTTGAAGACTTCAGTGTTAAAGAAGAACTACTTGGAATGATTTCTTTAAAAGGGAGAACTACCGGTCAGGAAATATTCAGTTCTTTCCATTCTTTTGTGACAAAGTGTAATCTTGCTATCTGAGGCTATAGCTGTTACACACATAGCATAAGAACATAAGAGAGCAACGACAGGTGAGGTTAACGGTTTCATAGCCCTCTGTAGACAGCATGACGACTTCCCAGATTTCCTTTCTTATCACTGCATCATTCACTAGCAAGTTTTGGCAAGCAAGAGACTCAATACAAAGACTGTCATGAACATCACTTTCAAAATTGTAAATTCAGTTTGTGGAAGATCACTTCAAAGACGGCTTTTCAGTCTTACTCTTGATGAAGGGGCAGCGGAAATCATTTTGCACACAGATGTAAGGTGGCTAATGAGGCACAAATTTCTGCAAAGATTTCGTGATTTGCTGAATGAAATAAGAAGTTTTTTGAAGGAGAGGGGAGATGACCAAGCAGAGTTGGAAGATGAGGAGTGGTTATGTGATCTGGCATTTCTCACTGACTTTACAGGCAAACTAAGTGATATGAACCTTGAACTACAAGGTAAAAACAAATGCATTGGTGATACGATGAGTACAGTTTCATCCTACAAGAGCAAATTTGAGCTAATGACTGACCTTGCAAACAACACTTTTGATCATTTTCCTAATATGCAGGACCATCTGGGACAATATCCAAATTTTGTTTTTCAGAACGAGAAGTATGTGACAGAAATCTGTTCTGTTATCCAGGAATTTGAAAATAGATTATGTGACTTCCAAAAAATTGGAACAGTTGTGGAGTACTTGTCATACCCATTCAAAGTAGATGTGGACATTAAAGAAACTGCAGCTGCTATCACTAAAAATTACTCATTGAACAAGCCATCTCTTGAAAATGAAATATTAACCCTTAAAAATGACTTTTTTCTCAAGACCTGTGCTGAGCAAGAATCCTTTTGGAAGCTAGTGTCTAGAGACAAATTTCCCAACTTGAGAAGATGCAGTGAAGCTGTACACTCCTGTTTCGGTTCAACTTATTTGTGTGAATCTGTGTTTCCCCATCTGAAAATGACAAAGAGTACACAACGTTCCAACATGACAGATGAACATCTCCAGGATTCCCTGAGAGTGGCCCTCCCACAATATTCACCCAACTTCAAAAAGCTGGTGGATGAAATGCAGGCTCAGATGTCTCACTAATGAGCAAGAGCAAAATATTAAAGATTGTGCAAGAACAGCCTGGATCAATACTCGACCTAAATTTAACACAAATTACTCAATAAAAGTTAAAGAACGATATTAAGATAGTTAAAGAAAGTTATTACTCAATAAAACTTTAAGAAAAAATTTACTTTCCATTTCCCCTCGCAGTTCTTACTGGATCTTCGTCTCTGTTTTGTTTTTGCTTAATTTGCTTAACAGCTGATCACATCCAAGTAAATGACAGAAGATTCATTAAAAATGGGGGGGGGGAGATCCTCCAATTTTATTGGGTTAAAATTTAATTTGAAACTAATTTGAAACTTAATTTTCATGGTGGTAGATCACCGGCACTTTTAAGCATTTGAAATTGTTCTTAGTTCCAGTAAATTGTTTCGGTGGAGAATCTCTTGGAAGGACCACAGTCCCCAAGTGTGAAACCCATCTACATAGGTTCCCCAGCCCAGTACAGAGGCATCTGTCATGAGTAGTTTTTGATAAGGGAGGAACTTCAAAAGGTAGTCCCTTGGCCAAATTGGAATGGACCATCCACCAAAACATGGGGGGAGAGGGGGTTCCTGGAGAGTAAATATGGAAAAAAATGTTTATGCTTTATTTAAACCTGATATACTGCTCCTTTACCAAGTAGCAGAACGGTGCACAATTAAAATACAATAAGGAAGGAAAGGAACACCAGGATGCAAAATAGGAAAGTTTTCATTCATACAAACAGGAATAAGACAGGGAAAGGAGATAGGAAAGAAGGGACTAGGAGTCAGAAAGAGATAAGTTAAAAGCAATCTGAAAAAAACAGGTTTTGAGTTGGCTTTTGAAGGATTTGTAAGATGGTTTTTGGAGCACTGAGTGGACCATGCCCACCGTGTGCTGAGCCTGTTTCATTTTGAGATGTGCCAAGGGCGTTACATGATCTATTGAGACCATATGGCCCAACATCTTCAACATGATTCTCACCAATGTCTTCTCACTCTTCCCTGATCCATACCAACCAGGTGAGCCTATCTTATGCAAAAAAAAAAAAAAAGAGACTTTCGCCCGAGTCATGTTTAGCAGAGCTTCAATGAATTCCAATTGACGGGATGGGCTATAATTTATGATGAATCCTAATAACTCTAGTTGAGTGGAGGAGTAGCCTAGTGGTTAGAGCAACAACTCGGTACCCAAGAGATTAGGGTTCAATTCCCACTGCCACTCCTTGTGACCTTGGGCAAGTCACTTAACCCTCCACTGCCTCGTAAGACTCTACTTCCGGTCATACCTTGCCAAGAAAACCCAGGGGCTGATGGGTCACCAGGAGTCAGCACTGACTTGACAGCAAGCACTAAAAAAAAAAAAAAAAAAAAAACCCTATAAGCACCTGGATGGCTGCACACATGGCTGTTTGTACTCCTTCCTGAGTTGTGCTCTTGACCAGTCAATCTCCCAAAAAAGGAAAACATGTACACACCCAAGTCTGTCCAAACATGCTGCAACTACTCAGAATATTTTGTAAACACGCAAGGAGCGGACAGAAGGCCAAATGCCACTATATGATACTGGAAGTAGTGTTTCCCTATGGCGAATTACGGATACTTACTTTGACTGGGATATATTTGAATATGGGCATATGCATCCTTTAAGTCCAGAGAAAACAACCAATCCTCTGAATACAGGGAATGGGTGCCAAAGAAAATCTTTCTGAACTTCTCTTTGACTAGATGTTCGTTCAGATTCCTCAGATCTAGGATGGGACAGAATCCATCTGTCTCTTTTTGTGATAAGAAAGTACCTCAAGTAGAATCCTGCCCTTCCTGCCATTGTGGAATAGGCTCAACTGCACTGGTCTGCTGCAGGGCAGAATGTTCCCGCAGAAGCATTTTCTGGTGCCAAGAGTTGACTGATTTAGTGGGAGATCAAATAGATGCAATTTGTATCTGAACTGGACTATCTAGAAAACTCAACTGATGGCGTTTACAAGGGGATGGGTCCACGAAGAATGTTAACCTAATGGAAGTTTGTCCAAACCTAGTTCTAGAGTGCTGGCTATGTTCTCTAAGAGCAGGTCAAAACCCCATTCCTGGTTCTGGCTGGTGAATGGGTTGGGACTTCTTGGACCTCTGCTTATGAGGCTGAGAACAACCACTCTATTTGCTCTGGGTTGAAAAGGAAAGGAGGAGGATACCTATGCCTATGAGAGTAATAAGTCCTCCCCTCCCCCCATTCTGACACCTCCTCGATAACGAGGAGGCCAGATCGAAAGTGGGCCTGGAGAGGGTCTTAACAGTGTCACTGTGCTGCTTAATGAGGGTAGCAGGCTCTTGTAACTCATTCTATGAAAGGATTCTCCATGGCACAAGCATCTCAGTAAGCTTCTCCTGTACATCATACTGCAGGACTAAGGCTTAGAGCCATGAAATTCTTTGGGCGCCAATACTTAAGAGGCTCTCTATGCCATTTCAAAAATATATGTTGCTAGTATTGTATATTTTCCTTGGCTCATTAGGGACTGAAGTTGCATGCCTTTCTTTAGAGGGAGAATGTCGGCAAAATCCTGCATATTGCAAATGACCTTCCACAAATGCACATCCTTGAAGAGCTGGTAGGACACTACATGGGATGGAAACATACCATTTGGAATGAGTTTACTCCTAAAATAATCTAAACATCAGGGAAGCTAACAAAAGTTACAACACAGTAATAATGGGTGATTTCAATTACCCCAGTATCAACTGGGTCAATGGCACAGCAGGACATGCTAGGGAGATAAAGTTTCTAGATGAAATAAATGACTGCTTCCTGGAGCAGCTGGTTCATGAACCGACAAAAGGGGAAGCTGTTTTGGACCTAGTCCTTAGTGGAATACAGGATCTGGTATGAGAGATAATGGTTTTGGGGCCACTTAGCAATAATGATCATAACATGATCGCATTTGATTTAATAAATGGAAGGACGGCAAGGAAATCCACAGTATTACCTTTTAACTTTCAAAAGGGAGACTATGATAAAATGAGGAAAATAGTTAAGAAAAAACTAAAAGGAGCAGCTGCAAAGGTTAAAGATTTACATCAAGCATGGGTGTTGTTTAAAAGTACTAACTTGAAAGCCCAGAACAGATGCATTCCACGCTTTAAGAAAAGGGGAAGGAAGGCCAAAAAACTGCCAGCATGGTTTAAAGGTGAGGTCAGAGAGGTTGTTGTTGCCAAAAAAGCATCTTTCAGGAAATGGAAAAACAAGCCAAATGACGAAAACGGGAAACAAACACTGACCTATTAGATGCAAGGCACTGAATAAGGCAGGCAAAGAGAAAATTTGAAAAGAAGCTTGCCATGGAAGCAAAAACATATAATAAAAACGTTTTTGAAGACATTTGTAGCAAAAACTCTGAGGGTCAGTTGGACCATTGTATGATAGAGGGGTAAAAGGGATGCTAAATGAGGACAAGGCCATAGTGGAGAGACTGAATAAATTATTTGCTTCAATCTTTACTGAAGAAGATATATACATACACATAGAAGGAAAAATAAAATCACTACATAAAAGACATGTCCCTGAAAGATGAGTATCTGAAAGGATCAAAATCACCAAAAATAATGAGAAAGATCCAAAAAACTGAAAAATACTGAATTAACAGAAGACTACCATATATGTTCTAGACATGAAGCCTTAAGTGTTCGCAAACTGTTCAGCAGCAGAAAAGCTTTTACCTGAAGTGTATCCAGAATGGCTCCTACGAACAATATTTTCATTAACTGAAGTGTTGACTTGCCTTATGTTGGTGATGAATCTTCAAGGCATCTCACGCCAGGCCAAAAAGTGTAGTTACTCATCTGTAACAGGTGCTCTCCGTGGACAGCAGGAATAAGTCCTCACATATGGGTGACGTCCTCCAATGGAGTTCACATGGAAATGCTCCCTAGCTTCTATTGGAAGCTATTGGGAGGCTCCACTGCAACTGCGCACCTCCTTCCTGTATGCCGCCGCAGCACCATCTTGATTCAGTCTGATAACATAGCTGTAGCAGAAGACAACTCCTTGGGGAGGTGGGTGGTTTGCGAGGACTTATTCTTGCTGACCACAGAGAAAGTGTAGTTACGCACCTATAACAGGTATTCTCTGGGGACAGCAGGAATCAGTCTTCACATATGGGTGACATCGGCGCCGAAGGAGCCAGTGCGGATCCACTCCCCAGCTTTCAGAGAAAGCCTTTGTGAGTTATACTGCGCATGTGCGGTCTCCTTCCCGCCCAAGGATGCCATGTTACCTCAGTATGATGACAGCTTAATCAAGCATAAAATAAGGAAAATAAATCCATGGGGAGGAGGGAGGGTTACGAGGACTGATTCCTGCTGTCCCCAGAGACACCTGTTACAGGTGAGTAACAACGTTTTCTCTGGAAACAAGCAGGAAGTCAGTCCTCACATATAGGACTCCCAAGCTACAGGCTACTGAAAAAACCCTATAGAAACCACAGGCGACCAAAAAAGCAGACAGTAAAGGGCAGTAGGGAGCACTGGTTGACTGGAAGTCCTGCTCTGCAGTACCAAAATCAAAGATACAATCCCCTCTCCGGTAGCCTGAACACAAAGGGCTGGAGAGAAGGAGTTGCACTATTCCCCAAAGAAGTGTCAAAGTACTGTCTGGCCAAAGGCGCTATCATGCTGTGAGCTCTCCTCTAAGCAGTGATGTGCTGCGAAGGTACAGACAGAGGACCAGGTGGCAGCCCAGCAGATATCCACCAAGAGCAGTTTGGCCATTGAGGCTGCCATGGCACGCATATTATGCGCAGTGACATGATGTTGCAGAGAAAGCTCAGCCTGCTCGGAGGCAAAGGAAGTGCAGTTGGCCAATCACCGTGAGAGGATGCACTTAAGAGACTGCCACCCCAAGACAGTTGGGGTCAAAGAAGACAAAGAGCTGCATTGAGTAGCAGTGTGACTGTGTCCTCTGGATGTAAAGCATAGTTACTCACCTGTAACAGGTGATCTCCGGGAACAGCAGGAATTTAGTCTTCACATATGGGTATCGTCGGTACCGACAGAGCCTGCGCGGGAACGCTCCCCAGCGTCCAATTAGAAAAGCTTTTCGGAGCATCCCACAGCGCCTGCGTGCTGCCTTCCCGCCTTTCCCCACTGCCTCTCTCCAGTTGAGTTTAAAGCTGAGACAAAGAGAGAGAGAGAGAGAGGGAAAGAGAAAGACATAGAGAGATACAACTCCTAGGGGAGGTGGGTGGGTTGTGAAGACTAAATTCCTGCTGTTCCCGGAGAACACCTGTTACAGGTGAGTAACTATGCTATCTCCAGGAACAAGCAGGAATGTAGTCTTCACATATGGGGACTCCCTAGCTTTAGATGCCAGGGAGAGGACCCCAGAAGTTGTGTGTCCCTGTGAAAGGACTCCACTTCCCCCCATGGATCTCTGGCATCCTACCAGGGATGGTGGGTAGGAGTTGATTAGGTATGGAACAGGTGTTGGAGAACAGCCTGACCAAACAAGGCATCCTGGCAGGAGTCCTTGTCCAAGCAGTAATGGGCTGTGAAGGTAAGAACCGAGGCCCAAGTGGCTGCTCGACAGATGTCGTCGATAGACACAAAGTGCAGATGAGCCATTGAAGCTGCGATGGCTCTCACATTCTGAGCTGTGACATGGCCCTCCAGAGGAAGATTCTTGCTCTGATAGGCAAAGGAAATACACTGTGCAATCCAGTTGGACAGTGTTCTCTTGGAGACTGGAAGTCCCAAATGAGAAGGATCAAAAGCAACAAAGAGTTGAGAGGACTTTCTATGTTGCTGTGTTCTTTGTAAGTAAAAGGCTAAAGCTCTTTTACAGTCCAAAGTATGAAGATTCCTTTCTGCATTTGATGCATGAGGCCTTGGAAAAAACACAGGCAGGTAGACCGCTTGGTTTAGATGAAAAGGCGAAACCACCTTTGGCATAAAGTGTGGATGAGTCCTAAGGACTACCTTGTCATGATGGAACCTTGTATAAAGGAGGATCAGCCACTAGTGCCTGCAACTCACTGATGCGACGTGCTGATGTGATTGCAATGAGAAAGATAACTTTCCAGGAAAGGAATTTCAACGAGGTAGTAGCTAAGGGTTGGAAGGGTACCTTCATGAGCTGGCCAAGAACCAGGTTTAAGTCCCATGCCACCGGTGGTGACCTAATGGGAGGCTTAGTTAGAAGAAGGCCCCTCATAAATCTTGCAATAAGAGGATGAGAGGAAGTAGGTTGTCCATTTAAAGGCTTGAAAGAAGCTGCAATAGCACTCAAATGGACTCTTACTGAGTTAGTCTTAAGTCCTGCATTGGATAAATGAAGAAGATACTCCAGTAATGATTCCAGAGGTATCGCAAGGGGACTAAGACCCTTCTGAGAGCACCATATGGTAAATCTTTTCCACTTGAAAGCATAAGAGCGTCTTGTGGAAGGTTTCCTGGAAGCATAAAGGATATCCTTTACTTGCTGAGAAAGGTTAAGATCATGAAGATCTAGGCCTTCAGCAACCAAGCCCTGAGATGCAGAGACTGGGGATTGGGATGCCATAACATTCTGTCCTCCTGAGATAGGAGATCTGGAGCAGACCTTAACTCCAGAGAGGGAGCTTGAGAGAGATGTAAAAGCAGAGGGTACCACACTTGCCGTGGCCAATGTGGAGCTATGAGAATCATACGGCCTCTGTCTCTCTGAAGCTTGAACAGGGTTTTGGGAATTAGGGAAATGGTTGGAATGGAATAAAGGAAGTCTTGACCCCAATGAAGGAGGAAAGCATCCCTGGCCTGAGAGCCCTGAGCCGGAATTCTGGAACAGAACCGGAGAAGTTTGGCATTCAACGGACTTGCAAAGAGGTCTATATCCGGGGTTCCCCAAATTTGAAAAATCTTGGCCACCTGGTCTGCATGTAGAGACCATTCGTGTGGAAGCAGAACTCGACTGAGTCTGTCTGCCCAAGAGTTTTGTATGCCTGGGAGATACACTGCCAGGAGATGAATCTGATGCCCTCTGGCAAGCTTCGTTGCAAAACGAAAGAGAGCCTGTTCCTCCCTGCTTGTTCATGTAGAACATGGCTACCTGATTGTCCGTATGAATGAGGACTGTCTTGTTGCTGAGCAGAGTGTGGAACACGCGAAGAGCAAGGAAGATTGCTCTGAGCTCTAAGAGATTGATATGTATATGAGTCTCCTGTGGAGTCCAAGTGCCTTGGGTGGAGAGGTCTTGCAGATGAGCTCCCCAACCCATTGGTAAAGCATCTGTTGTGAGAGTTGCCTGGGGTAAAGGTTGTTGAAATGGGGACCCCACCAACCGGTTTTGAGTGGACTGCCACCATTGGAGGGACAAAATAAGCCAATTTGTGCTTGCTATTTTGTCTGAAAGGCACCCTGATGCCTGGGTCCATTCAGTGGATAAAGTCCACTGGGCTGCTCTCATATGGAGGCGAGCATAAGGAACCACATGCACGGTAGATGCCATGTGGCCTAGTAGTCGTAACATTTCTCGAGCAGTGAGATGAGGCTTTAGCACTGCTTGAGAAACTAACTGCACCATGTGAAGGCAATGGGTCTGGGGAAGATAGGCCCTTGTTTTTCTGGTATCCAGCAAAGCTTCTATGAACTCTAGAGACTGAGTGGGCGTTAGGCTGGATTTTGGGATGTTTATGACCAGACCCAAATACTGAAGGATACACATCATGCAAGATAGAGAAATCCTGGCCTCTGACTCTGATGGGGCTGGGATGAGCCAGTCTTCTAAGTAGGGGAAGACGAATATTCCTAGAATGCGGAGAAATGCTGCTACCACAGCCATGCATTTCGTAAACACCCTTGGTGCTGAGGCCAGGCCAAAAGGAAGCACCTTGTATTGGTAGTGCTTTCCTTGAAAAAGGAACCGAAGGAACTTTCTGTGAGTTGGATGGATGAGAACATGAGTGTACGCATCCTTGAGATCTACAGAACAAAGCCAATCCTGACTCTGAAGGTATGGCAGCAGAGTTCCCAGAAAAATCATCTTGAATTTCTCTTTGAACAGGAATTTGTTCAATTCTCTAAGGTCCACAATAGGTCTGTGTCCCCCTGTTTTCTTTGGGATAAGGAAATAGGGGGAGTAAAACCCTGTACCCTGTTGAGGAATGGGTACCTCTTCTATTGCCCCTTGGGCAAGAAGCATAGTGACCTCTCCATAGCCTCAGAAGAATCCAAGTTATCAATGTTCCTGTTTAATGTACATTACCAAGTATAAGTTACAATGTAACCCACTTTAACTAAATGATAAAGTGGTATAAAAAAACTGTTAAATAAATTAAATAAAATAAAGATGCTTCAGAAAGTACTTGAACTTCTCACCTTATTTCTCTAACCTAAGGAGGACCCAAGAAATAAGGTTCATGGCCTCCTTTGATATTAGATGCTCCCAGGGACATTCCTTTCCCTACAAATTCATAGTGCTTCTTGACCTATACATGAAAATATGGGCAGATGCCGATCACTGGTATGTCTACCTCCAAGTGGTTGTAACTCAAGTATAAGGCCCAATTCACCCTTGATCTTGAGGAGCTGCAACTATCCCATCTGCCTGTTCTCTAGATGGAAGTCAAAGGCCTTGTGGAGGCTGAGACTGCTGAGACGGCTGAGGCTTAGCAGCCTTTGCTTTCCTTTGTTTAGTGGTTGCTGACTCTTTCGGGCAGGTTGACCTGCAGAATATCCCTGCTGGGAATAAGAGGGATAAAACCTCTTCTTTTTGGAGAAGAAGGATTTCTTGAAAGATTTCTTCCTTGCAGGATGAGCTGTGGCTTTGGATAATCTATCCAAGGTAGAGTTGTAAGCATCCAACTCTTTGGCCTTCTCTTGCCAAATTTGCTGAAAGATTCTCACCTGTACGAGGGATATTGCCCAGTTTGTCCTGCACCCAGAGCTCCAAATCGGATGCCTGGAGCCAGGCAATTCTACGTGCACCTATGGCAATGGCAGAGGTTCTGCTTATGCACTCAAAACAGTCAAAAGCAGCACGATTGACTAACTTAGAAACATCCTGGGCATGTTTGACCAGTGTGAGAAAATCCTGCCTCTTATCAGGAAGAAGAGGGCTCAAAACCTCTAAATCTCCTGTGACTTCCTTAAGGAACATTCCCATATATAATATATAGGAACTGATCCTGGCAGAAAGCATGGAAGCCTGGAAAGTACGACGTCCAAAGGCATCCAAAGTTCGACACTCACGTCCTGGAGGATTAGAGGCATGCCTCTTTGCACTTCTGATCCTTCTCATAGCTGATTCCACTACAATAGAGTGGTGAGGAAGCCGAGTCTTCTGGAAGCCAGGACATGGAGGTACTCGATACATGGTATCCAGTCTACGAGAGTGAGGAGAGGTAGTAAGAGGTGTTTCCCACATTCTTAACATGAGATCATGTAAGATCTCATGGATAGGCAAAGTAGCTGCCTCCTTAGGAGCTTTGGGATATTGGAGAATCTCCGACTCCTTTGCCCTGGGCTCTGTTTCAGGAGCCACAGTAATGGAAAGACCTCGAGCCACCTCCCTGATAAAATCCTGAAAGGAGATATCTTCTGGAGGAGGCATCCTACGTTTATGAGAGGAAGGCTCCTCCGGGAGAAGTACCCCGGTACTGACGGAGCTGTCAGAATCCTCAGACTCCTCCAAGGATTCAAAGTACCTTCTGTCCGGATGCTCTTGTAGAGCACAATACCGTACCGACCGAAGTCGGTGCCGGGGGAAATCGGTACCGGTGTATCGGTACCGGAAAGCATAGCATGACTGGGTGCCAGCAATGCAGACACCGATGTCGATGCCGGTACCAGTTGAACTGTCTGATGCGGTTCCGAGAGTGTCGATGCCGCAAGGAGAGCCGCCAGACTGTGTTCAATAGCCAGGAACCTCTGTTCTATCGACGCTGCCGATGCCTGGGTATCGGTACCGGAGAAAGCAACCAGTACCCCAGAGCATGGCACCAGTAGTTCTGCCGAGGTAGAAGCCTTGAGAACATCCTGGAGCCCCGATAATGCTTTGGAAGCCGAAGCCTCCCCCCGCGGCAATTTTGCCGGTACAGAACCCTCAAGGGCAACGCCAGAGGCATCTTGATGCTTGGAAGGAGATCTACCCTTTGAGGACCGGCAAGACTTATGTTTATTTACCTGAGATCCATGGGAGGAAGACAAAGCCCTGGAAGACATCGATGCCACAGAGGCTGCATCGGAGGGAAAAAGGGTGCTGAGCTTAGCAGCTCGGTTTTGTCGACCCCTCTTGGACATCATGGCACAGGCTATACACTCCGAAATGGAGTGGTCAGGACCTAAACATTTCAGGCACCACTCATGGGTGTCAGTGACAGAGATGGTACCGCCACACTTGGTGCACTTCTTGAAACTCGAAGCGGGTTTTTCCATAGTAAAGGAAATTTTGGGCCTAAGGCCCAACAAGGCGCGTGCACCTGAAGAAGCAAGGTTTGGAAAAAAAAAATATATATATATATATATATAAATATATATATATTAAAAAGGAGATAGAGCAGCTTTTAAACTAGATAATAGGGGAAAGCCGACAGACGCCCAAGAGCGCATGGTTCGGAAGAATGTATCCTTGAAGGATACTACAAAAAGCAGAGAGGTTCCAAAAAAGAGTAAAGTAGCCCAAATGCCCTCGAGTATGGAGCAGACAGAACTTAAAGATCCCAAATTACCCATGTCTACCAATAGCCAAATTAATATGAATAAAATACAGTCTCTAAAATGCTTGTATGCAAATGCTAGAAGTCTACAAAACAAGATGGGAGAGTTAGAATATATAGCACTAAACGAGAGGTTAGATATGATTGGAATATCAGAGACATGGTGGAAGGAGGACAACCAGTGGGACACTGTGATACCTGGGTACAAACTATATCGAAATGATAGAGCTGATCAAATTGGTGGAGGGGTTGCGCTCTATGTTAGAGAGGGCATTGAGTCAGAAAGGATTAAAGTTTTGCAAGAAACAAAATTTGCTGTAGAATCTCTATGGATTGAAATTCCATGTAAAAAGGGGAAGGCGATGGCAGTGGGGGTGTACTATCGTCCGCCTGGCCAGAATGAACAAATGGATGATGAAATGCTCAAAGAAATCAAGGAAGCTAGCAAAAGTTACAGTGCAGTAATAATAATGGGTGATTTCAATTACCCCGGCATCGACTGGGTCAGTGTCACAACAGGACATGCTAGGGAGATAAAGTTCCTAGATGGAATAAATGACTGCTTCTTGGAGCAACTGGTTCATGAACCGACCAGAGGGGAAGCAATATTAGACCTAGTCCTTAGTGGAACACCAGATGTAGTGCAAGAGATAAGGGTGTTGGGGCCACTTGGCAATAGTGATCATAGCATGATCGCCTTTGATTTAATTAGTGGAGGAGGGATAGTAAGGAAATCCACAGTACTACCCTTTAACTTTCGAAAGGGAGACTATGATAGAATGAGGAAAACAGTTAAAAAAAAACTAAAAGGAGCAGTTGCAAAGGTTAAAGACGTACATCAAGCTTGGGTGTTGTTGAAAAATACTATCTTGGAAGCCCAGACCAGCTGTATTCCACGCTTTAAGAAAAGTGGAAGGAAGTCCAAAAAATTGCCAGCATGGTTTAAAGCTGAGGTCAGAGAGGCTGATGTTGCCCAAAAAGCATCTTTCAAGAAATGGAAAAAAAGAGCCAAATGATGAAACCTGGAAACAGCACAAGCACTGGCAAGTCAAATGCAAGGCATTGATAAGGCAGGCAAAGAGAGAATTTGAGAAGAAGCTTGCTGCGGAAGCAAAAACGCGAAATAAAGACCTTTTCAAGTACATTCGTAGCAAAAAACCCGTGAGAGAGTCAGTTGGTCCATTAGATGATAAAGGGGTTAAAGGAGCACTAAGAGGCGACAAGGCGATAGCGGAGAGACTGAATGAATTCTTTGCTTCGGTCTTTACTGAGGAAGATGTAGGGATGTTACCCACGACTGAAGTGGTATTTAAAGGTGTGGAAGAATTGAAGGAAATATCGATACATCGGGAAGATGTCCTACAACTATTAGATAAACTGAAGAGTAGCAAATCACCTGGGCCGGATGGTATACATCCAAGGGTGTTGAAAGAACTGAAATTTGAGATTGCAGACCTGCTATCAGTAATCTGTGAACTATCATTAAAATCATCTCTAATACCTGAGGATTGGAGGATCGCCAATGTAACACCAATTTTTAAAAAGGGTTCGAGGGGTGATCCGGGAAACTACAGACCGGTGAGCCTGACATCAGTACCGGGAAAAATGGTAGAAACCATCATAAAGAATAAAATTACTCAGCATATAGATAGTCATGACCTAATGGGAGACAGCCAACATGGCTTTAGACAAGGAAGATCTTGTCTTACTAATCTGTTATGTTTTTTTGAAGGAGTGAATAAACAGGTGGACAAAGGTGAGTCGGTTGATATTGTGTATCTGGACTTTCAGAAAGCCTTTGACAAGGTCCCTCATGAGAGACTTTTGGCAAAACTAAAGAGTCATGGGATAGGAGGCAGTGTACTACTGTGGATCAGGAACTGGTTAAAAGATAGAAAGCAGAGGGTAGGGCTAAATGGCCAATTTTCCCAATGGAGAAAGGTGAATAGTGGTGTACCCCAGGGATCTGTGCTGGGTCCGCTGCTTTTTGACATATTCATAAATGACCTGGAAAGTGGAATAACGAGTGAGGTTATCAAATTTGCTGATGACACAAAACTATTTAAAGTTGTTAAAACCCAGGAGGATTGTGGAAAATTGCAAGAGGATCTTGATAAATTGGAAGACTGGGCATCAAAATGGCAGATGAAATTTAATGTGGAGAAGTGCAAGGTTATGCACCTAGAGAAGAACAACCCAAACTATGGTTACACGATGCAAGGTTCCACATTAGGAACCACCACCCAAGAAAAAGATTTAGGCGTCCTTGTGGATACCATGTTAAAACCCTCGGCCCAGTGTGCAGCGGCGGCCAAGAGAGCAAATAGAATGCTAGGTATGATAAGGAAAGGAATGGAAAATAAAACAAAAGATATTATAATGCCTCTATATCGTTCCATGGTGAGACCGCACCTTGAATATTGTGTGCAATTCTGGTCGCCATATCTTAAAAAGGATATAGCAATTTTAGAAAAGGTTCAGAGAAGAGCCACCAAAATGGTAAAGGGGATGGAAGGCTACTCCTATGAAGAAAGGCTAAAAAGGTTGGGGCTCTTTAACCTGGAAAAGAGACGGCTGAGGGGAGATATGATAGAAGTCTATAAATTAATGAACGGAGTGGAACGGGTAAACGTAGATCGATTGTTTACCTTATCAGAATATAGAAAGACTAGGGGACATGCAATGAAGCTACAGGGTAAACTATTTAAGACTAATAAAAGAAAATATTTTTTCACTCAACGTGTAATCAAACTCTGGAATTTGTTACCGGAGGATGTAGTAAAGGCTGTTAGTGTAGCTGGGTTTAAAAAAGGTTTGGACAAGTTCCTGGAGGAAATGTCCATAAACTATTATTAAGAAGGGACCCAGGATATCAATGCTTGAACCAATACAAGCATTGTGGAACCTGTGTCCCTTGGGGAAACTGCTAGGTACGTATGACCTAGATTGGCCACTGTTGGAAACAGAATACTGGGCTTGATGGACCTTGGTCTGACCCAGTATGGCATATCTTATGTTCTTATGTTCTTAAGAAAGAAAGAACCGGCAGTACCGGTATAGCGTCGAGGGAAGGCAGATGCTACCACAAAAAAGAAGGAGATTAGGAAACATTTTCTGCGGTGGCAGGAATGACAACCTGCTGGCTCCGTGGAAAACGAAGAACTGGAGAGAGGCAGTTGGGAAAGGCGGGAAGGCAGCACGCAGGCGTTGTGGGATGCTCCCAAAAGCTTTCTAATTGGACGCTGGGGAGCGTTCCCGTGCAGGCTCCGTCGGTACCGACGATACCCATATGTAAAGACTACATTCCTGCTTGTTCCTGGAGATAGCATAGTTACTCATCTGTAACAAGTGTTCTCCAGGGACAGCAGGAATCAGTCCTCACATAAGGGTGACGTTGGCACTGATGGAACCCATGGGTAAGCATCTCCGCAGCTCTCAAAGAAAGCCTTTGAGAGATGCACCACGCATCATACTGTAAGACTAAGGCTTGGAGCCATGAAAGACTAAGACCATGCGTGGTCCCCTTCCTGCCCAAGGGTGCCATTTTGCCTCAGTCTAATGACATAGCTCGGACGGCAAAAATTAAAATACGGTAAAGAAGCAACTCCAAGGGGAGGAGGGAGGTTTTTGAGGACTGATTTCTGCTAGCCTCGGAGAACACCTGTTACAGGTGAGTAACTATGTTTTCTCTGGGAACAAGCAGGAAGTCAGTCCTCATATGGAACTCCCCAGCTAGAGGCTACCAAAAACATGTACAAAAAGCATGGTGGCCAAAGAAGAGAGCCGTGAGCTGCAGCAGTTAAGTCCCAACTCAGAGATTCTTGCAAGACCCAAATAAAAATAAATAAGTGCCCGGTGGAGAGCCAGCACTCCAGTAGCCTGA
This sequence comes from Ichthyophis bannanicus, assembly GCA_033557465.1. Lineage (NCBI taxonomy): Eukaryota > Metazoa > Chordata > Amphibia > Gymnophiona > Ichthyophiidae > Ichthyophis > Ichthyophis bannanicus. The sequence continues at coordinate 573,982,621 of CM066031.1, forward strand.
ACACAGAAGAATCGGAGGGCAGGAATTACCTGCACCCTGAAGAAATAGCATAGTTACTCACCTGTAACAGGTGTTCTCTGGGGACAGCAGGAATCAGTCCTCATATATGGGTGATATTGACACTGATGGAGACATCGGGGCAAGCATCACCCCAGCTTTCAAAGAAAGCCTTTGGGAGATGCCACCACGCATGCGTGGTCCCCTTCCTGCCCAAGGGTGCCAGTTTGCTCAATCAGATGACATAGCTAAAAGATGGCAAAAATAAGATGGTAAAGGAACAACTTCAAGGGGAGGAGGGAGGGTTGTGAGGACTGATTCCTGCTGTCCATGGAGAACACCTGTTACAGGTGAGTAACTATGTTTTCTCCAGGAACAAGCAGGAAGTCAGTCCTCACATATGAAACTCCTTAGTTACAGGCTACCGAAAGCCCATAGCAAAACTAGGGGCTCCCTCACGGGGAGCAGCAAGAAGCAGCAATTTAGTCCATGTACACAGACTACAGAGGACCCCTGCATCCGATGAAACCAGCACTCCAGTAGCCTGAACACAGAAGGGTAGGAGGGTAGGAGTTGCCCGAAAAGGTTACAGAGCACAGTCTGGCCGAAGGCACTGTCCCATCAGGACTTTCTTTCCAGGCAGTAATGGGCTGCGAAGGTATGGATGGAAGACCAGGTGGTGGCCTGGCAGATGTCCACCATCGGGACAGAGCGCAAGTTTGCAACTGAAGTCACCATGGCCCTGTCAAGGTGCGCCGTGACACGGCCTTCCAGCGGGAACCTCACCTGCTCATAAGCAAGGATGATGCAGTCCGCCACCCATGTGGACAGTGCATGCTTGGTCACTGCCTCCCCCATCTTATTGGGGTCGTAGGCGATGAAAAGCTGAGAGGCTCTGCTGTGGCCCTGAGTGCGTTGGATAGAGAAGGACAAAGCCCTCTTACAGACCTTCTCCGCCCGACTGGAGTGAGGTCTTGGAAAGAAGGTAGAGAGCACCACTTCCTGGTTGAGATGGAAGGGCGACACTACCTTCGGCAGGAATTTGGAGTGCGTGCGAAGAATTACTCTGTTCTTGTAGAACCTGGTATAGGACGCCTCCGCCACAAGGGCCTGGAGCTCGCTAACTCTGCGAGCGGAGTTAAGCACGACCAGGAAAGCCACCTTCCAAGAGAGGTAGCGAAGGTGGCAGGTGGCAGAGGTTCAAAGGGCTGGCGAGTGAGCTGCCCCAACACTATGTTGAGGTCCCATTCGGCAAACTGGGGGCTTTGATAAGAGCAGGCCCCGAAGAAAATGGGTCACCAAAGAATGGACTGAGAGGGGCTTACCATCCACCGGATGGTGGTACACCCCCAGGGCACTGAGGTGCACTCGGACGAGTTAGACTTATGTTTATGTTTATTGGTTCTTGATATACTGCCCTTTGTAACATCAGAGCGGTTTACAATTCAAAGTAATAACATAAAATTATGTCTCAAGGCCGGAAAAATGAAAAGGAACTACAAAATTTCAACAGTAAAGAAAGGTCATAGAATCAAACCAGACAGGACATACAGAGGAAGTCGACAAACATATTTATACCCAGGTTAAAAGACTGAGTCTGGGAGATTATGAGTGGAGGAGAAAAGATGTGTTTTGAGTAGAGATTTAAACTTGGAATGGTTCTGTTCTAATCAGAGTGAGGTGGGCAGGGAGTTCCAGAGAGTGGGACCAAGGAAGAAGGCGGCTGAGTGACGGGTGGATTGAAGGTGTGCACGTGACGGAGGTGGTAGGTGCAAATGGTTAATGTGGAGTGAACGAAGGCTGTATGTTGCGACTTGAGCCCGGACTGAGAGAGATGGAGAAGGTACTGTAACACCAGAGTCACCAGATAGGAGAAAAGGTCAGCTCTGTGTTTGGCACACCAAATCTAGAACCAGCACCATTTGAGGGCATAAGCCTTCCTAGTAGAGGCCTTTTGAGAGACCAGCAGAATGTCTTCCACCTCAACCAAAAGGTTGAAAGGGACTAGAGTCACCCTCTCAGCAGCCACGCTGTCGGCGACAGGGAGCCCAAGTTGGGGTGCAGGAGAGAGCTCACCTCCTGAGATAGGAGTCCTGGGGCAGTCCCCAAAGGGATAGGGGTCTCCACCATCAACTGTAGAAGCAGCGGGAACCATGGTTGCCTGGGCCACTGAGGAGCTATCAGGATGAGTGAGGCCCTGTCGCAGAGAGTCCTGAACAAAGTCTTGGCAATCAGCGGCATAGGAGGGAAGACATACATGAAGCCTTCTGACTACGAAACCAGGAATGCATCCACTGCCACCCTGGAGGGGTGGGCTTACTGAAAGCAGAAGTGGGGCAACTGAGCGTTGTCCGGGCTGGCGAACAGGTCCATCATGGGCTCTCCCCAGAGCCACAAAAGCCAACTGGCTACCCTGGGGTCTAGCTGCCACTCGTGCGGCTGCTGAGCCTGTCGGCCAGCAGGTTGTCCTAGCCTGACAGGTAGACTGCCCGCAGGAGAATACCCTGTTGGACTGCATACGAGCAGAGGTCCAGTGCCTCCTAACAAAGGGTACGAGACGCTGTGCCCCCCGTTTGTTCACACAGAACATTGCCACCTGGTTGTCTGTCTGGACTAACACCGGCTGGTGACACAGGTGGTGACAGAAGACTCTCAGGGCTAGAGCTCCAGGAGGTTGATCTGCTGGGTGGTCTCATCTGGTGACCAGTTGCCCTGGGTGCGGAGAACTCCGCAGTAGGCTCCCCAACCGATCAGGAAGGCGTCCATGGTGAGGACCCTTGAGGGCTTGGGGCCTGAAAAGGCATGCCCACCTCGAGATGCTGGGGAGACAGCTACCAGACCAGAGAGTCCGCCAATTGACAGGTCACAGAAACTCTGTCTCGAAGGCGGCCCGTAGCCTGAGAGCACTGGCCCCGGAGACACTACTGTGCCATCCTCATGTGGAAGCGAGTGTCTGGGGTGACATGAACCGTGGAGGCCATGTGCCCGAAGAGGCACAGGAGAAGCCAAGCAGACACCGAGGGACGGTACTGCACATCCTGAGCCAGAGTCCTAAGATGATCGGCTCAGTCCCTGGGCAAGAAAGCTTTCAACTGGAGAGTGTCGATCTTTGCCCCAAAGAACTCCAGATACTGTGTCGGGAAGAGGTGAGATGGGGTAGTTTATAACAAACCCCAAGTGTTGAAGAATCTGTATGGTCCGTGCGGTGGCCTGCTGCACCTCTGAGGTCGTGCCTCCATTTATGAGCCAGTCATCCAGGTAGGGAAAGACGAAAACCCCTGGAGCCGGAGGAAGGCGGCCACGACCGCCAGGCATTTTGTGAAAACTCTTGGAGCAGAGGCTAGGCCGAAGGGGAGCACCCTGCCCCCTGCTACGAACCACAGGTACTGCCTGTTGGGGTGGATGAGGATGTGGGTATAAGCATTCATGAGGTCTAAGGAGCATAGCCAGTCTCCCTCCTGGAGGTATGGCAGCAATGTTACATGGGAGAGCATCTTGAACTTCTCCCTCACCAGCAGGTCGAGGATGGGCCTCAGGCCCCTTGTCCTTTTCGGCACACGGAAGTAGCCAGAGTAGAACCCCTTGCCCTTGAGACGGTGGGGCACCGGATCCACCGCTTTGTCCTCGAGAAGACCTGCCAACTCCTTCAGAAAGTGGTCCCAGTGGAGGAGAGACCTGAGGGGCCCTCCCGGGAAATAAGGGGAGGTGTGAGTCAGGTGGAAGAGGTAACCCCTCCCTGACTACTCAAAGTGCCCAGGAATTGGTGGTGATGGACATCCACCTCTGTGCATAGAGGGCCAGATGTCCCCCCTGTATGCTGCTAATCTCCTTGGGGTAGATAGGCTATGCTCAAGGAGTCAAAAACTGCCCCCCTTGGCTGGGCTGGAGCTGGTACCTTGGGTTTGGAGCCCTCTGCTTACGTGGGCCATGCCCAGGTCCTTTGGCCTGCTGACTCTGTTGGGGAGCTGAGGAGGCCTGATAAGGTGGGTAGTTTCGGTAAGCAGCTCCCTTCCTCAGGTAAAAGGACTTTTTACCTGAGCCCTTCCGTCGGGGAGGGCAGCTGTCTTTTTGGAGAGCCTAGTCCTCGTCATGAACTTGGTCTCCAGCTCAGCAGCCTTGTCGGTCATGGGTATGCCAAACAGGTTCTCTCCTTGGCAGGGGACATCAACCAATCTGTCCTAAACTCACTGCTTGAGGTTGGATGACTGTAGCTAGGCTTGGCGGCATGCAGCGATGCCAGCCACCACTACTCGAGCTGCCGACTCAAACCCATCATAGGCCGCTCGAGACATGAATTTGGAGCACTCACGGACTGCCTTGGCCAGGTTTTTAAACCGCTGCAAGGGTTCCTTGGAGAGACCAGCTGAGAACCCGGTGAATTCCTTTGCCAGGTCTCTCAGGTGCATGCCCATGTACAGCTGGTAGGCCTGGATGTGGCCGATCAGCACTGAGCCCTAGTAGCACTTTCTGCCGAAGGCGTCCAGGGTGCAGGCCTCCTTGCCGGGAGGACACCAAGGAGTGCGTCTTCTGGCTCTTCAGCCGACGAATGGCCGACTATCACCATGGAGTTATGCGGCAGCTGTGACTTTTGGAAGCCTGGTCTCCAGCGGACTCAATACATAGAGTCGAGCCATGCCATTTGCTCACCACCTTATATACGGAAAAAACTGTGTATGCTATCTCACTATTACCCACGATCTATAAAGAGATGGTCAACTACCTATTAAAATTAGCCCCACATTTCCTGATCCTTTTAAACCAAAATTTTTTGTCGGATCGTTTGCCTGGTAAGTAGGGACTTCCCCCTCTCACTTGTGACAAACCCTCCTTTTTTCTTTTTTTAAAAACCGAGGAAATAATCCTCTTTCTAAGGATTTCCCCGAGGCAGAATACTGTAATTCTCCTCAGTTTATCCCAGCAGTCTTAACGGAGTTGTCCTGAAAGTAGTAAAAAAATATAACTTATCTGGTAAACCCCGGGAAAGTAAATCCAATATTCACAGGCGTCCCCGCTGAGTTCAAGGATCTTCCCAAAGCCTGACGGCTTAAATCAATGTTCCATCCCGTGAAAATACCAAATCAGTCCCGGATCCAAATCCTCTATTATACTACTTCAAACGAAGCACTCCTCAATACAATCATTTTTCAATAGACGTCCCATGATAGAGGTGTACACAACGCTGTGTTTCGGACCGCTGAAACTCCCGTTCTTCTTGCACGTTGCGTTAAGACTGCTGGGATAAACTGAGGAGAATTACAGTATTCTGCCTTGGGGAAATCCTTAGAAAGAGGATTATTTCCTCGGTTTTTAAAAAAAGAAAAAAGGAGGGTTTGTCACAAGTGAGAGGGGGAAGTCCCTACTTACCAGGCAAACGATCCGACAAAAAATTTTGATTTGCTCACCACCTGCACCAAAGCCGGTGTCTCCCACATTCGGAGCATCAGCCGTTCCAGGATGGGAGGGATGGGCACCGTGAGCGATTACCACGGAGGGGCCTCGTACTGGAGAATTTCCAACTAATCCGCCCAAAGGTCCTCCTCTGACTTGGTCAGGAACGCCAGGGCCTTAGACATATCCTTGACAAAATCAAGGAAGCCCATATCCTCGGGCAGGGACCACCATCGAGGCTCCGAGACAGGAGAGTCAGAAGGGACACCATGGTGGCAACGGGTATCAGGGGACTCCTTGTCCTCCATTTCCCACTCGGAGTAGTCCATTAAGGACTCGTAGGAGGGCTGCTCTGCGGGCCCCCGATGCCCTGAGGCCATTGCCCGGCAAACTTGCTGGGGATGACCGAGGTCCGGTTGAGCGGGACTCGGATCGTGACCTCGGCTGAGGATCGGCTCAGCCTCCGGGGACGTCTTGTACATCAAGGGCCCAGTGGTCGGGGCAGATGATCCAGTCTTGCCAAACAACAGCACCCACTGCTGGTTCATGAAGGTAGACAAACTGCAATCCAGGGCTGCCATTCTGGACTCCAGACCAGAAGGCTCTGCAGCTTTTAGCACGGGCACCAAGGGACTCGGGCTTGACACCGGCTCCCCCAAAGGGGAATCCTCGATGAGGAATGTGTCTGGGGACCGAGGCCGGTCCACGGTTGGATCCTTCTGGGAGAACTTCGCAGGCCATTCCTTCTCTGATGCCTCAGACGAATGTCTCAGACTGCGGGACCTGGCCCGGGGAGCACTTGGCCGGTCGGAACCGTCCAATTACGCTGCATTCGAGAGTTTCTTTTTCTTCTTGGATTCCCTCGAGGGAGACCCCCCCTTCTGAGGACCCACAATGAGGCACAGGCTTGGAAAGCTTAGCCCGAGATGTCGGGGTCTTAGACAGTACTGGGGACTCGGGAAAAACATATCATGCTGCTGCTGGTGGCTCTTGAGAGCCTTACTGGACATCTTGTTGCAGAGACTGCAGGCTGCCGGGTTGTGGTCTGGACCAAGGCAGCAGACACAGCAGTTGTGTGTATCGATCAAAGACATAATTTTGGAGCACCGATCACACTTCTTAAAGCCACTGGTAGCCTTTGGGGAAAAAAGTACCCTGCGAGATCAAAGACTCTCCAGCCTGCCAGTGGAGAAAAAAAAGGCACGAAGACGCGAGGAAAAGAAAAGAACAAAAAACTAGAAAAATAGACTGAAAACACAGAGGCAATGAGATTGGTAGGCGGGAAGAGTACCGATGCAATACCGAAGGTGAGTATGAAACTAGGAGAGAAAAATCAACTTTTCCCGGGGACAAGCCAGACAAACATCTGAAGGGCTCTGCAGAAAAAGGAGACTGAGCAAGATGGCACCCTAGGGTGGGAAGGGGACCACGCATGCGAGATGGCATCTCCAAAAGGCTTTCTTTGAAAGCTGGGGGGATGCTTCCATGAGGGCTAAGTCGGTGCAGACGTCACCCATATGCGAGGATTGACTTCCTGCTTGTTCCTGGAGAATACAGAGTATGGCCTGGTTGAAGGCGCTTTCCCGTTGGGACTCCTTTTCCAGGCAGTAGTGAGCTGCAAAGGTATGGAAAGAAGACCAGGCGGCAGCTCGGCAGATTTCCATCACAGGATTTGCCACAGAAGTAGCCATGGCCCTGATGTGGTGCGCCATGACCCGCTAGTCTAGTGAGATCCCAGCCTGCTCATAGACGTGGGCAAAGTAGTCCGCCACCCAAGTGGACAGAGTTCGCTTAGTCACTGGGAGCCCCACTTGACTGGGGACAGAGGAGACGAAAAGATGAGGTGCTTTGTGGTGGCCCCAAGTCCACTGTAGATAGAAAGACAGGGCCCTTTTACAATCCAAAGTATGGAGGATGGTCTTTGCCTTGCCGGCATGAGGCCTCAGAAAGAAGGTGGGAAGCATCACCTCCTGAGTGAGATAGAATGGGGACACCACCTTTGGAAGAAACTCGGGCTGTGTGCGGACCAGCATCCTGTTATTGTAGAACCTTGTGTAGGGAGGGGCTCTGCCATCACAGCCTGAAGCTCACTGCCCTTACTGACCCTGTGAGCTGATGCAAGTGCCAAAAGGAAGATGACCTTCCAGGAAAGGTACCACAAGTGACAGGTAGCCAGGGGCTCAAACAGCAGCTTAGTAAGCTGTGACAGTACCATGTTCAGCGTCAGAATGGGCTCTCGTGGGCAGACGGGACTTTGGATAGCATAAGGCCCCATAGGAACCATGATACAAGGGGCAAGGCCGAGAAGGGTTTTCTCTGAAAGGCATGGTGATGCGCTGCGGTAGTGCATATGTGCACTCTGACTGAGTTGGACTTTAGTCCCACCTGCAACAGGTGGAGTAGGTACTGGAGTACCATCTGAACTGAGGAGGAGAAAGCGTAGTTACTCACCTGTAACAGGTGTGCTCCAGGGACAGCAGGAATCAGTCCTCACTTATGGGTGACGGCACCGACGGAGCCTGTGTGGAGCAATTCCTCAGCTTTCAAAGAAAGCCTTTGGGATTGCTGTCATGCATGCGTGGTCCTCTTCCCACCCAACATAAGAACATAAGATATGCCAGACAGGGTCAGACCAGTATCCTGTTTCCAACAGTGGCCAATCTAGGTCATACGTACCTAGCAGTTTCCCCAAAAGACACAGGTGCCATCTTACTCAGTCAGGTCCCAAAGCTAGAGCCCTACTAAGCAGATGCCAAGGGAAAGATTAAAAAATTGAAACTCTTCAGGGGAGGTGGGAGGGTAGTGAGGACTGATTCCTGCTGTCCCTGGAGAACACCTAATGCTCATATGATGTCCATTTCCATGATGATCAAAATGTCGATATGTTTATAACCTCTCCTATCATGCCTTTATTATTGCGACTCGATTGTATATTTACTCTGGAGTTCAAACTGTAATTTTTGCCAATGATATATATAACTGTAATTGTGCCGTTGTTAATCACCCCCTTATCTTGTCCCCTCCCCCATGTCTTGTACAATAAGTTGTAATTCACACTGGTGTTTAAACAGTAATTTATTTTTCAATCAATTGTATAACTGTAATCTTCTCGTTGTTGATCCTTCCACTGCCTGTTCCCCTCTCCCTTTCATGTACAACGATGGACCGCTTATGATCGCTGGAAGGAGCGGTTTATAAATGTATGCCAAATAAATAAATAAACAGGTGAGTAACTACGCTTTCTCCAGGAACAAGCACGAAGTCAGTCCTCACTTATGGGCTTCCCCAGCTACAGGCTACTGAACCTGTAAGCCAAAAACGCCTCCGTGAGGCTGTGAGCAGAAGCCGATGTCCGAAGGAAGCCCGAGTCCTCGGGCCTTCGGGGCAAGCTCTTGGTAGCCGCAGAAGAAGGGTTGGAGGGCAGGAGTTGTTTATACGCCGAAAAGACTACGGAGTAGAGCCTGGCCAAAGGCACTATCCCGGCAGGACTCCCTCTCCAGGCAGTAGCGCAAAGCAAAGGTATTTGCTGAAGACCAGGCCGCAGCCCAGCATATGTCCCATCAGAGGCACTGAGCGCAGCGAAGCTGATGCTGCCTTGGCGCGGATGCCATGCGCGGTGACCCATTGATCCAGCGGGGGCACCTGCCTTTGTCTGGGCGAAGGCGATGCAGTCCGCCACCCAGATGGAGAGGGTGCGCTTGGTGACTGCCAGCCCCAGGTGGTTGGAGTCATAGGGAATGAAAAGCTGGCCAGACTTTTGATGACCCTGGGTGCACTGCAGGTAGAAGGTGAGAGCCCTCTTGCAGTCAAGTGTATGCAGGACCTCCTGATTGAGGGGGAAATCAGAGACAACCTTCGGTAGGAACTTGGGGTGGGTGCGAAGGACCATCCATTTCATGTAAAACCTGGTGTAGGGGTTCTCGGCCATGAGGGCTTGAAGTTCGTTGATTCTCAGTGCCTTGGTCAGTGCCACCAGGAAAACCACCTTCCAGGAGAGGTGCCGGAGCGAGCATGTTGCCTTCAGCTCAAAGGGTGGCCACGTCAGCTACATGAGCACGATGTTCAGGTCCCATTCCACCGGTGGAGGTCGAATGGGGGGTTTGGAAAGCAAGAGGCCCCGCATGAAGCGGGAGACCAGAGGCTGGCCCGAGAGGGGTTTACCCTCGACAGGCAAGTGGTTGGCCAAGATGGCACTCAGGTGAACCCTGACAGAGTTGGACTTCAGCCCCACCTGCGAGAGGTGGAGAAGGTACTGGAGAACCCAATGGGTGCAGCAGGAGAATGGGACGATCTGGAGCTCGGAGCACCACATCGAAAAACGCTGCAACTTCAGGGCGTAGGCCCGCCTCGTTGAGTCCTTCATCGACGCGAGGAGGACATCCTCGATCTCCACTGGGAGGTGCAGCGAGGCTAAAGAGACCAGTTCAGCCACCAGGCTGTCAGGGATAGTGAGACCAAGTTTGTGTGAAGCACCTGTCCCTCTTCCTGCATTAACAGACCTGGGGCAATGTCCAGGAGGACCAGAGGCTTTGACGAGAGCCGGAGTAGAAGCGAGAACCAAGGTTGTCGAGGCCATGAAGGAGTCATAAGAATCACAGAGGCTTGGTCACACTGGATCTTGTGCAGGGTCCTCACAAGGAGAATGCATACAGAAGCCTGGAGGTCCAGTTCAGGAGGAATGCATTCGAAGCCACCCTGCTCGGATGCAGGATCAGCCCGCAGAAGCGGGGAAGCTGTGTGTTCGCCGGGCTGGCAAACAGGTCTATGGACGGAGTCCTCCAGCAACGGAACAGGTGGAGAACCACCTCTGGACTCAGGCGCCACTCGTTGCCTATTCGAGAGTGAAAAGAGACAGGCGTCCTCCCAAGGGCGGAAGCGCCCTCAGAGGGTGAGAGGCTATGCTTTCGGCATCAAAACCACAGGGCTGGCTGGGGTGGCACTGGTGGTTGGGTCTTGGGCCCTTTGGGTTTCCGGTGACCCTGAGCTCCCCCCTTTGCCCTGAGCACCTGTCGTCAGCGCAGGGATAAACAGGTATGGTGGGTATCCCCGTTAGGGGAGCCCTTTCCTCTGGAAGAAAGGCTTTTTGCTGTGCTGCTTCTTCCATGGAAGAGAGGTGGTTTTGCCAGAGAGGCGGGTGCGAGTCACGAACTCCATCTCGATTGCTTTGTCTTCCATGGGCTTGCTGAATAGCTGCTCGCGGAGGCAGGGAACATGCAGGAGCTTCTCCTGGACCCACTGTTCCAGGTCCAAAGACTTGAGCCACGCCTGGCGTCGGGCTCCGATACCAGCTGCTGCCACACGGGAAGACTCCAACCCGTCACATGCAGCGTGGGAAAGGTATTTCGAGCAGTCTGCGACCGACCTCAGAAGGGTCTGGAACCTGAGATGGTGCTCCCCACCAAGGCCCACAGAAAAACCGCCGCGCTCTTTGGTGAGGTTGCGAAGAAACATACCCATATACAGTTGGTATGCTTGGATGTGGCACGCCAGCATGGAGCCCTGGTAAGCCTTGCGCCCGAGGGCACGGGATTCCCTGCCAGGCGAGACCGAAGAGTGTGAATTCGGGCTCTTTTGTTTCTGCATCATGGATTCCACTACCATGGAGGAATGAAGAAGTTGGGTCTTCCGAAACCCCGGGTCATGCTGGACCCTATACATGCCATAGAGTCTTTTACTGACAATAAGGACTGAGGCGGGTGCTTCCCACACCTGGGATAGGATGGACGGTACCGGGACTGTAAGGGACTCCCTGGGTAGAGACTCATACTGCCAGATGTCAAGTTCCTCTGCCCTCGGCTCCTCCTCGGTCTGAATAGGCAGATTGAGGGCCCAAGCCATATCCCACAGAAACACCAGGAAAGAGGTGTCCTCGAAAGACGACCGCCTTTGGGAGGCCCCGATAGGCGCTGGTCTCCAGGGAAGTGTCCCCGTCCGATTCCTAGCCTGAGAAGTCCAAGAAGGACTTGGAGTCAGGCTGATCTCTGCATCCAGTGGCCGAGACCCGCTTGGAGCCGGAGGCACTGACTCTGAATGACCTTGCCCCTGAGGAATTGGACAGCGAGCAAGACCGGTGCAGAGGACCCTCATGAAGCCCACAGCTCTCGGGGGTTTCCAAGGCAGTTTTCGGGACCACAGTAGGGTGACCCTTGGTCTCGGGGCACGAGTCAGCTGTGCTGGGCAAAATCTCCTGCTGGGCAGTGAGGAAGGCAGAAACACTGTGCTCCAGTGCCAGCATATGGGACTTCCACTCGGGAGTGGATCCCTGCAACGCAGACACTGGTATTACCGGGTCTGGCGTGGAGGAGGAGAGGGGGTCCGTATGAGGGCGTCCATACAAGGTACCTTTCGAAGCCGCTCCTTGTCCGACTCTCGGGAACGCCAGGGAGGGCTAAGGAAACGAGCACGAGACCGCTCGCGCTTCTCCAGAGCCCCTGACAGCAACTTCAAGGTCTTCTTCTTTCGCTGCTCCACCTCGGGTGAACCCTGATTGGAGTGATGCCTGAGGCAAGGGGTCACTGCAGGGGACCCTGCAAGCGGTGGATCGGCAGGGCGAGGTGCCGCTGGAGATCCCGGGGCTGCCTTGCAGAAAATGTCATCGGACTTCTGCTTGCAGTTAGCAAGGCCTTAGCGGACATTTTCTTACAAAGGGAGCAGAATTCTGGGTTGTGGTCAGCCCCCAGACGCCATAGACAGCAGTTGTGGGTGTCCGTGAGCGACATATTTTTGGAGCATCTCTTACATTTCTTGAAGCCGGTGGCCATGGGGGCAAAAAGGGCCACTGCAAGGTCGAAAACCCTCGAAGCTAGAGGTTGAAGAAAAAAGGGCGTGAAAAAGGCCTGAAATAAAAAACACTAAAGAGAGAAAAAAGGGATCCCCTAGCCCACAGCCGGAGCAGGGGCAAAGCGGAGGACAGAAGAGGACCGGGCGGGCTCCATCGGTAAGGATGTCACTCATAAGTGAGGACTGATTCCTGCTTGTTCCTGGAGAATGGGTTGAACCGCTTTTCGGCGCACCAGACTGAGAAGTTACGCCACTTGAAGGCACATGCCCTTCTCGTGGAGTCCCTACGGGAGGAAAGAAGGACCTCTTCCACATCCCATGGGAGGCTGAAGGGAGCCAGAACTACACCCTTTCAGCAGTCAAGCCATAAAAAAACAGGGATCCCAAGTTGAGGTGCAGGAGAGAGCCCTTCTACTGAGATTGCAGTCCTGGGGCACGGCCATGGAAATTGGCGATGCCGCCAAGTGGAGAAGCAGCGGGAACTAAGTTTGCCACTGTGAGGCCATCATCATCAGTGATGCTATGTTGTGATGGACTTTGAAGAGGGTCTTCGCGACTAGTGGAGTCAGCGGGAAGGCGCAAAGGAGGCCTTCCATACATGGAATCAGGAATGCATCCGTTACCACCCAGGATGGGTATGGCTGGTAGAAGCAGAAGCTGGGCAACTGTGTGTTGTCCAGGCTGGTGAACAGGTTCACTAACAGGGACACTCCAGAGTTGAAACAGCCGGGAGGCCACCCTGGGATCCAGGCATCACTCGTGCAACTGGAGGACTGCTCAGCTTGTCTGCCAGGGAATTGTCCTTGCCTGGAAGGAAGATTGCCCTTAGGAGCATCTTGTTGCGTGTTGCATATGAGCAGAGGGCTACCGCCTCCTGACAGAATGAGTATGACCCCCTTGCTTGTTGCCATTGGCATCAGATGAGGTCCCAGTCCCTGGGCCACTGGTCCTCTCCGACAAGTACATGCAGTTCGGATCGCAGATCGCAGGCCTTGGGGCTCAGGCCGTGACCGCGGGGCTTCGGACTCGTCCTCAGACTGAGTCGGAATGGGAGACCAAGGACAAAACACTGAGACATGCCCTCAGACCAGTCTTCACCGGTGTCCTGGCGCTGTTCTCTGCCCGAGGACATCTCTTTCCTCAACTTTGTACAGAACATAGTTAAGGCGCTCGCCATTGAGATTGAGGCAGAGGAGGATCCTTGCACAGAGGAACTGGAGATTCTCCAGTACGAAGCCCCCCTTAAGGAGGCCCTTACGGTACCTGTTCCTTCAATCCTTGAGCGTCTCCTTCTCCGTATGTGAGAGACACCAGCGTCGGTGCCCATTGTCAGCAGGCGACTTGATTCTATGTATTGAGTCAACCGAAGCCTTGGGTTCCAGAAGACTCAACTTTCCCACAAGTTGATGGTCGTTGAATCTGATAAAGCAGCAAGCATGCGGAACATCTTATACATTATAACTGGATATTTTTCTCATTGTGGGAATAAGTTTAGAGAAAAAAAAAGACTTCAGCATGAAAAACAGCATTTTATGCAACAAAGCAAGCTCTAATAGAACTGGCCAAGTATATATGCATAGACAAAGAGGGTACTTTAACAGGACACCAAAGTAAATTTTTAAATAAAGCACCTATTTTATCAAGGCAACATACATATGTAAGGACTCCCAGAATAACACCTAGTAGCATAAAAATGCTCTAGCTCAAAGTGACTCCTCTTATAAGGCAGGTGCAACTTTCAGCGCAAACGATGTGCTGATGTGTGTGTACTTCACAACAACTTCTTCTGCCCATACTACATCTGGCAGTGCCCATTCATAATCCATGTAAAGGCAGGCAAGCTCCTTTTGGCACACATACTTTTATTTGTACACAGCTGCACAATTCTTTAGCAGCAGTTTTCGACCTCTAAAACATGTTTTACACGTGGGAAATGCCTTATAAAATGACCTCCAAAGTGCCTATTTTTAGGCAGTATACCTGGCAAGTGTTCTTGGGGTAGACAAATAAGCAGAGCAGGTACAGAACAGGACTTGCATCTATGTATTGTCAGACGGCTGCCTGGGTGAGAATCTTCACAGTCTTGGCAAGTGCATATATCTATATGATTTGCAAGGGATTGTGGGCAATGCAGTTCATTCACACCAGACACAGCTGCTCACAATAATAAGTTGTGCTTTTGGGTAAAGCCAATAAGATATTTATTTATGGGGTTATTTCTCCCAACACAGATATGCTTGGTAGCACATAAATCAGGTTACTTGCTTTCAGTGTTAAACTTGAAAAAACAAAATCAGGAAAAACAACATTTGAACTTGTCAGGCAATCAAAGCAAAAGAAATAAGACCTGGTTGGCAACAAACTGGTCTTTTCTGTAGGCTTTAGCTAATATTCTCTTAGCAATATATCAAACAACACACAAAAGCCACAAAGAAAGGAAAAACTGTTCTTCTCAGGTTAACTTCTTGTATCTTTCCACATAGATTCAGAAGTGATTCTCTCAGAACCCACAAGCAATTAGGTAAGGCTCAATTGCTAGCAGTTATCCAGCTGAAACCCCTTAGCTGGCTTGCTTTCTACTGCGTGGCTAGAAATCCTACACAGGAGCTTTTCTGAGTAGATTAAAGAACAAGTTTGTATTTCTTTGTGATGGTTGCTGTACTTTATAACAGAAAATCACCAAAGGAGTTTAGACAGAGAGCAGTCCATGTAAACAGATTCTTCATCTGCTATCACCCCCTCTTCTTCAACAAGCATGGGTTCAATATCATGGATTGGCACAGATGAATCTCCCAATGGAGCACTTTCAGGAGAATACTTGTTTCCCTGCTGTCTTTCAAGGTTATAGCTAGGGCATAGTTCAGTGTTCATACCTGAGCTTCCATTGCTGTTAGAGTTCCTCTCTATATAGCCTGGCCAGTATATAGTCCAGTTCTTAAGTCCAGCCTTCCAATCCAGATCCCTGGACACTGGATCTCTCTTCACATACCTTTTGGCACAGGTCTTAGGGTCCCTTCCACGTGCAGCCGTCTCCCTCACAGGTACCGTCTGGAGATTCCTAGCTCTGCAGCACCATTCCTCTGGCTTTCCCCAGTCCAATGGTGTATGCTGGCCCTTGGAATGCCTCCCAGTATACGTACTGCTCTGGGCTCTTCTAGACCTCTCAAAGGCTTTTCTCTTCCTTCTTCCAAAGGGTTTCTTTCCCTCTCTGTCCGTCCGGTTTGGCTTCTGCTTCTGATGATCCTCCTGATGATGAAGATGATCAAGCTCAAGCTGATTCTCTGTAGAATAAACTCTACCTTTATTCTGCTTAGATGAGTGCTCCTCCCTAACACAGCGCAGCTGTGCTGAATCAGGCCCTGCCCTTTGAGATGAGTGCTTAGGGATGACCTCATAGCCCTACTGATTGAACACACGTTTCCCCACTTCAGCTCCTCTAATGGCTGTTGGAAACCTGGTGCATTCTGGGACTGGTAGTCTTTTAGGGAAAAATTCTGTTTTCTTATTTCTACCAGAACTGACAGGTTGCTTGTTCAGAGTCACTTCACCTTTCCTATAGCTCCTTCCTGAGCTATGATAAGCTTCCTTATCACAGTATGTACTTTAAAATATCTAGAGATAAACCTACTCTTTCAGGAAGATACATGGCACAATTACACCTGCCTCAGAGCAAGTGTAAGTATGTGAAAGCACAGTTACTAGGTGATCTCTGGGAACAGCAGGAATTAGTCCTCACATATGGGTACGTCGGTACTGACGGAGCCTGCGCGGGAATGCTCCCCAGCTTCCCAGAATGAAAGCTTTTGGGGCATCCCACAGCGCATGCGCGCTGCCTTCCCGCCTTTCCTACCAACTCTCCTCAGTTCAAGTTTAAAGCTGAGACAATAGAGAGAGAGAGGAAAGGAAAGACAAAGAGAGATACAACTCCTAGGGGAGGTGGGACGGTTGTGAGGACTAATTCCTGCAGTTCCCAGAGATCACCTGTTACAGGTAAGTAACTGTGCTATCTCCAGGAACAAGCAGGAATAAGTCCTCACATATGGGGACTCCCTAGCTAAGATGCCTGGGAGATCCCCAATGGTAGATCTCAGGCATCCATTCAGGGAAGGAGGGCAGGAGTTGTTCAAGAATGGAACAGGTGTCTGAGGACAGCCTGACCAAACAAGGCATCCCGGCAGGAGTCCTTGTCCAAACAGTAATGGGCTGTAAAGGTATGAACCGAGGCCCAGGTGGCTGCTCGACAGATCTGGTCGATGGACACAGAATGAAGATGAGCCATGGAGGTGGCCATGGCCCTCACAATGTGAGCTGTGACATGGCCCTCCAGAGAAAGGTTCTTACTCTGGTAAGCAAAAGAAATACACTGAGCAATCCAATTGGACAGTGTTCTTTTAGAGACTGGAAGTCCTAAATGAGAAGGATCAAAAGCAACAAAAAGTTAGGAAGACTTTCTATGTTGCTGTGTCCTGTGTAAGTAAAAAGCAAGAGCTCTTTTACAATCTAGAGTATGAAGGTTCCACTCAGCAGTGGATGCATGAGGAGCTGGAAAAAATACAGATAAATATACCTCTTGATTAAGATGAAAAGGTGAGACCACTTTAGGCATAAAGTGAGGATTTGTCCTAAGGACTACCTTATCATGATGGAACCTTGTATAAGGTGGATTAGCCACTAAGGCTTGCAGTTCACTGATGCGGCGAGCAGAAGTGATTGCAATAAGGAAAATAACCTTCCAGGAAAGAATTTTCAAGGAGGTAGTGGATAAGGGTTCAAAAGGTGGCTTCATAAGCTGACCAAGAACCAAATTTAAGTCCCATGCCACCGGAGGAGGTCGAATGGGAGGTTTAGTTAAAGTTAGGCCTCTCATAAATCTTGCAATAAGAGTATGAGAGGAAATAGGTTGTCCACTGATAGGCTTAAGGGCCTAGTGGTTGGGGCAAGGTACTTCAGGCCGGAAGGTCAGGGGTTCAAATCCCACTAGAGGACAGCAACCTTGGGCCGGAAGGACTGGGGTTTCTAGTCCCACAGGTGCTCCTTGTGGTCTTGGGCAAGCCACTTAACCCTCCATAGCCCATGTTCCCTGTAAAATAGTTATCTCCAAGTTATAATGCCCTGTTCAATGTAATTTCAGTTTGTTCGATGTAAACCGCACTGATGCAGAATAGCGCGGTATATAAGAGAATGTAAATAAAATAAATAAAATAAAATAATAGCACTCAAATGGACCCTTACTGAATTCGTTTTAAGGCCTGCATTAGAGAGATGCAGGAGATATTCCAATAGAGAATTCACAGGAAGTGCCAGAGGGTCAAGACCCTTTTGAGCACATCAAATGGAAAATCTTTTCCATTTAAAAGCATAGGAACGCCTAGTGGAAGGTTTCCTGGAAGCATGGAGGATATCCTTCACTTGCTGAGAAAGATTGAAGTCTTGAAGGTCTAGGCCTTCAGTAACCAAGCTCTGAGGTGAAGGGACTTGGGATTTGGATGCCACAAAGTCCCTTCCTCCTGGGACAGAAGGTCTGGTGCAGCTCCCAAGTCCAGGGAGGGGGCTTGGGAGAGATGCAGAAGTAGAGGGTACCACACTTGGCGTGGCCAGTGTGGAGCTATGAGGATCATAGATCCTTGATCCCTCTGGAGTTTGAACAGAGTCTTGGGAATCAAAGGAATGGGTGGAAAGGCATACAGGAAGTCCTGACCCCAGTGAAGGAGGAAGGCATCCTTGGCCTGAGCTCCCTGACACGGAATTCTGGAAGAGAACCGGGGAAGTTTGGCATTCCACAGACTTGCAAAGAGGTCTATGTCCGGGGTTCCCCATTCCTGGAAAATTCTGAGTACCTGATCCATGTGCAGGGACCATTCGTGTGGAAGCAGAACTCGACTGAGTCTCTCTGCCCAAGAGTTATGGATTCCTGGGAGGTATACTGCCAGGAGATAGATTTGATGCTCTCTGGCGAAGGCCCACAATCTTAGAGCTTTGTTGCAAAGCGACAGAGAGCCAGTTCCTCCTTGCTTGTTTATGTAAAACATGGCTACTTGATTGTCCGTATGAATGAGGACTGTCTTGTAGCTGAGGAGGGTATGAAAGACCTTGAGAGCTAGAAATATTGCTCAAAGTTTGTGATGCAGCAGACCCTCTTGAAGAGAGAGAAAAAGTTTTAAAGCCAGAAAAAGGCAAGCACAACCTGCAATATTGGGAGGATCCATCTAGGGGGAGCAGGAGAATTGAGAGAGACACCGAGAAACCACGCCCCTCTGGGCGGGACGCAAGCCCAGACAGCTTCTTTTTGAACAGAGGCAGGTCTGACTTAGAGAGGGAGGAGGAGAAGGACCTAAGCAGCAGCCAAAGCAGAAGCAGCAGCCAGAGCCAGAGTAGAGGCGGCCAAGAGGAAGGCAAATACACTGGCAAGAGCAGAAAGAAGCAGAGTCCTGAGCAGAAAGCCAAGCAGGAACTTCAACCAGAGTTGGAGTGGAATAAGGAACAGAGAAAAAGCCAAGAGAAGTACTGGGACCGCAAGGGAGTACCTGGCAGAAGGTCCTCACAGCAGCCGTGGAATAAAGAGGTTTGTCCATTTTCAGAGGTGGGAAATGTTTGTTTGGAGGAAAGAAAACATCCTTACCACTATGGTCTGAAGTCTAAGGAAAGACCACAGGAGAGCCTGAGCACTGTTGCGCTGAAGCCAAACCTAGGTAGGCCTCAAGTCTTACTAGAAAGAAGGAAGAGAAGCCTCAAAGGTAAAACTCTTATTACTGATAATTACCTTCAGAAGCCTAAAGTATGGGGAAGACAGTGGGAAGAGGATTACTGTTACCCTAAACATTCTTGTAAGCAAGACTATGAAAGAAGTTTGTCTAAGAAGAGAACTTTGAGTGGGAAATCTTTTTATGAATCTGCTTTTGAACCTCAAATCAGAGAGGGACCGTTGTACTGCAAAACTCCTGGAGACCGACGCCCAAAGCTAAATGCTAGGCATTGGGACATAGTGCAACAAGTATATAAGAAACCCGATTACGTTTACCCTGATGCTACAGATTCAGAGGCTTCCGAGGTTGAATCCATGCAAGTAGGATCAGAGGGGGAAGAATCAGATAATGCAATGGATTGTACATATTGTGCCTCGGGGAGTGTTGAATATATCCCCAATGTATCAGATAACTAAGTGAAGGAAGTTTATTGTTTTTGTACAAATGTTCTGTGAAGATAACAGCCTTTACTTTATTTGCTTGCTTTTATTTTTCCCTATCCTGAAGTAAGGACATTTCAGTTGTTACCATAGCCAATCCTTTTGAACCGTTTTGTGCAAGAAAGGGAAATAAAGCCTTTAACTTTCCCTCCACTCTGTGCATTCGTTCTTTGAGCGTTGGTTACAAGGAAGCCACAAGGAATAACCACCCTTGACCCTTGCAGCATAGGCCAACCTCAACCCTAACCTTTCTTGTGTCCGGGCCCCTCCCGGGTCTACTACCCCTCTACAGAGGGTGCCCTGCGACAAGTTGCAAGTGATTGATATGAAGAGAGGTCTCCTGTGGGGACCAAGTGCCTTGGGTGGAGAGGTCTTGTAGATGAGCTCCCCAACCTGTTTGGGAGGCATCTGTTGTGAGGGTTGCCTGGGGCAACAAAGGTTGAAAGGGGGACCCCAGCAACAGATTTTGAGTGGACATCCACCATTGGAGAGACCAAAAGAGACGTTTGGAGTTTGCTATTTGGTCTGAGAGAGCTCCTGAAGCTTGAGTCCACTGGGTGGACAAAGTCCATTGAGCTGCTCTCATGTGTAGGCGAGCATAGGATACCACATGTACTGTGGAAGCCATGTGGCCTAGTAGTTGTAGCATCTCCCGGGCAGTTAAGTGGCTCTGTGACTGAATCTGGGAGGCTAACTGCACTAGACGTTGGCAACAAGCCTGGGGAAGATAGGCTCTTGCAGTAGTAGTGTCCAACCAGGCCCCTATGATTTCTAGGGACTGAGTAGGGGTGAGTTGAGACTTTGGGAGGTTTACCACAAGTCCCAGGTATTGCAGAATGCACCTGGTGCGGTCTAGGGAAATCTGAGCCTCTGACTGGGTTGGAGCTCGGATGAGCCAGTCGTCCAGGTATGGGAAGACAAATATTCCCAGAGTGCGTAGAAATGCAGCAACTATTGCCATGCATTTGGTGAACACTCTTGGAGCAGAGGGTAGACCGAAAGGAAGCACTCTGTATTGGTAATGTTTTCCCTGGAACAGAAAACGTAGGAATTTCCTGTGAGATGGATGGATGAGGACATGAGTGTACGCATCCTTGAGATCTAGAGAACAAAGCCAATCCTGACTCTGTAGGTATGGAAGGAGAGTGCCTAGAGAAAGCATCTTGAACTTCTCCTTGCATAGAAATTTGTTCAATTCTCTGAGATCTAGAATGGGTCTGTATCCCCCTGTTTTCTTTGGAATGAGAAAGTAGGGGTAGTAAAACCCTGACCCCTGTTGAAGAAGAGGAACTTCTTCTATGGCCCTCTGGGCCAGAAGGGTGGTTACCTCCTGATCCAGAAGGTCGAGATGTGGGAGAATTGAAACGTCTCACCATGGTGAAGGGAGGAAGGTCTGAGAAATGAAGTTTGTAGCCCTCTCTGATGATGGAGAGGGTCCACTGCTCTGATGTGATTTGCTCCCATCTGGGAGCAAAATGAGCTAACCTTCCTGGAATGGTGAGAGGTTCTGGCTGTTGTAGAGCCAGGAAGGTTAAGTTCTCTAGTATCAAGTCAAAAACCCTGAGGGGCTTGGGACTGCTGGGTTGCAGCAGCCCCTGCAGGTTTAGGCCTGGCCTGTTTAGGTTGCTGACGCTTAGTAGCAAAGCGACCTGTAGAAGATTGTTGACCAGAAGTGGAAGGAAATCTGCCCTTCTTGTAAAAAGACTTTTTAAAAGATTTCTTCTTGGCCGGAGTGGAGGTAGACTTAGAAAGTCTATCTAGAGCAGCATTTTCTGCGTCCATTTGAGTGGCTTTAATTTGCCACTCTTTGCCAAACAGATTTTCACCTGTACAGGGCAGATTTCCTAAACCATCTTGAACCCAGGGTTCTAGATCAGAAGCCTGGAGCCAAGCAATTCTACGAGCAGCTATAGCAATGCCTGAAGCTCTGCTGGCACCTTCAAAAGAATCAAAGGCTGCCCTGTTGGAAAACTTTGAAATGTCTTGAGTATGCTTAAGCCAAAGAAGGAACTCATCCCTTTTATCCCCTGGAATAAAAGGGAGAAAGTTGTGCAGTTTTTCTGCAACTTCCTTCAGAAACATACCCATATAAAGGCTGTATGAATTGATTCTGGCAATAAGCATGCTAGCTTGGAAGATTCTCCTGCCAAAAGCATCCAAAGTCCTGCATTCTCTTCCTGGGGGAGTAGAAGAGTGTCTTTTGGTACTCTTTATCCTCTTCATAGCTGACTGCACCACAATGGAGTGGTGAGGAAGCGGAGTTTTTTGAAATCCAGGAGGAGGGGGGACATGGTACATAGTGTCCAATCTACGAGAATGAGGAGAAAGGGTGAGAGGAGTCTCCCACAATTCAATCAAATGTTCCTGAAGAATTTCATGAATTGGCAAGGTGACTGCCTCTCTGGGAACCTTAGAGTATCCCAAAATATCTAATTTTTTTGCTCTAGGTTCTTTTTCAGAGGTTACTGAAATAGAAAGTCCTTTAGCTACTTCTATTATGAAGTCTTGAAAGGACAAATCATCTGGAGGAGACATTCTCCTTTTTGGAGAAGGCGGCTCCTCAGGCAGGGTGACAGATACTTCAGGGGACTCATCCGATGACTCAGAATCATCAGAAGAATCGAAGTATCGTCTGCTCGATTCTAAAGATCGATAGGCGTATCGATCGGTACCGACATCGGGTGTCCCCGGTACCGGGTCGGTACCGAGAAAGAGCCCAGGACAGGGAGCCGGAATCGGTATCCTGGGTGATGTCGATACAGCCGGTACCGGTATCGAAGTTGGTACCGGCGCCGGTACCGACAACAGAGCTTGTTGTGGTACCGACGGCGTCGCAGCCTTGATGAAAGCCAGTACAGCCTGCTGCATGGATTGCACAGTGTGATCTATGGACGCTACGACTGCCTGGATGTCGGTACCGGGAGATTGTGCCGGTACCCCAGAGCAGTCTAACACTTGATCGGTCGAGGCCGTGCCATCGATGTCAACCTGTAACCCCATAGGAGGAGCTTTGGAAGCCGGAGCTTCCCGCCGGGGTTGTTTGGCTGGGGCAGGATCCTCAAGGGCAAGCCCGGAGGCATCTCGATGCTTAGAGGGAGATTTGCCCTTCGAGGACCTGCTAAAAGTATGTTTGGTTACCTGAGATCCATCAGGAGAGGAAGACCTGGAAGATGTCGATGCTACCGGCGGTGCATCCGTGGGAAACAGCACATGGAGCTTGGCTGCCCGGTTCTGTAACCCTCGTTTAGACATTAGAGAACAGGACTGGCAATTCGGGATGGAGTGTTCAGGCCCCAAACATTTAAGACACCATTCATGGGTATCTGTAACAGAAATTGTACCGCTACACTTAGTGCATTTTTTGAAGCCGGAGGCTGGTTTTTCCATGAGGGAAAGTTTCTTGTGGGCCTGGAGGCCTAAGAAGAAAATACACCAAGTGAGGAAAAAAGATCTTTTCTTTAAAAAAAAAAAAACTAAGAGAAAAGACCGGCGGTACCGGTCCGGCGTCGGGGAAGGCAGACACGCGACCAAAGAAATAAATTAAAATAAAGAACTTCTTCAGCGGTGACAGGAACACGACCTGCTGGCTCCGCGGAAAAGAAGAACTGAGGAGAGTTGGTAGGAAAGGCGGGAAGGCAGCGCGCATGCGCTGTGGGATGCCCCAAAAGCTTTCATTCTGGGAAGCTGGGGAGTATTCCCGCACAGGCTCCGTCGGTACCGACGTACCTATATGTGAGGACTTATTCCTGCTTGTTCCTGGAGATTCTACTTTCCAAGGGGTGATTTTATAAGGGCCCATACAAAATAGAAACAACCTGTGTGTTTATGCGCCTTGTTAGCCTAGGCGTCTGTCAAAGTTACCCTCCACAGGATCAGCTGTTATTAGCAAGCTTTGGTTCCCTTACTAGGGAGGATGATAAAAGTAAACTATTTGGTAAGGTTTTATCCTTTAAGCAAAATCCATTATAAAATTATACTAGGGCTCAGTCAGATCCTTAATTATGTAGGTGAAACAGTTCCTTACAGTGAAAAACAATGGCATGACACTTCACTGATACTTACAAATCATGTTGCTGTAATTAACTTTTGCTGCACATTAGAACATGGCTTGCACATATAGAGAGAGATGTACAAATGATGCAAGACCACAAATATAAAAGCTGAATAAAGGTGCACAGAGAAATGATTTGAAATCCTCTTGACAGTTTTCAGTAAATCTAATGTCATACCCATAAAGTAAAAAAGGACATCTTAAATGTTTACATACAATGTGACATTTGATAACATTTACTGCAATGTCTCAAAATACTGCACTTTAGCGTTTTATTAAGCTGTTCCTTACTAATTAAATGCCACAGGAACACCTTTGACCTGTCCCTGATTTTTAATGACATTGTTTTTATATTGTTTTTCTTTCTTTTTCATCAGGCTGTCTCTGGCCCTCTTCACTCTGATCATTTTTCTCAAACTTAAAGCCTCAGATTTAAAGAAAGAATAAAACTACATGAGTCCTGAATAGGAGATAAGATATTCTTCTGGGTGTGGCCATAAAGGTGGAATACTGGCAATCTCCACCTCCTCACTATGAGGTCAAACACATGAGGACTTAGTTGCCACTTGCTGGGATACATTGTGTTCCGATCCAAGATGTCAGCCTGCACGTTGTCTATGCCCATTATGTGAGCCACCAACAGAAGACTCCAATCTCACCAACTCTGGGCTATCTGGCAACTGCTGATCCAGTGCAAGAGGGTTCGGGCTATACCACCTGAATAAAGCACTGCCTGAGTGCCCAAGCCATGAAAGCATTCTTGAGAGTTTCCATCTTCATATCATTGGTCTCAGTGCAAAGCCAGCTTCCACTGGAATGGCTGTGTGCTTCATCACTGCCATTAACCAGGGCATCCACCTTAAGGAGCACAAAACGCTGTTCCATGTCCCCTGGGGGGCAGAGGATACAACTAAGCCATGGACCTTGGAGCCACTCAGTCCCAGTTCCTATTTCCTCCCAATGAGAGATTAAGAGCTTACAGAATGGCTCAGGGAAGAAAAAGAAGCCACAAGGATGCTACAAACCCTCCAGGATAGGGTCCTACCTGTGAAAACACCATAGGAGAGGGCTCCGAAATGCGTCAAGATATCATGGTATCCTGAATCAGGACTGGAAAGATCCTCCCTGTGAAAAAGATGGATCACTGGCAGATCCTCACCCTCTACCAGGGAAAGCTCCCCTTTCTCCCCTGACTTATCCGCTAGAGATAGGGAATCCATTTCATCATTTCAGCCTCCTTCTATAAGGGGCAGAACGGTGAAAAGGCAGGACAGAGTCACAAACACCCTTGCCACCAGCGTGAGAGATGCTAGATGGCCCCATGGGGGAGGTCAAGGCCTCAGACCTCCATGAGGGAAGCTGCCATGCAGCTAACAGACTGAAAGCAACCAATGAGCTGTTTCAGGAGCTACTGCTAAGCCAGGCAAGACCAGGCCCTGGCAGTTCCAGAGGATCCTTAGAGGCCTGGCAACTTGAGTTTGTGTCTTCCTCCCCACACTCCTTGTCTACAAAGACTATACAGCCATTCAAGATGGGTACCGTTCCTACTGGTAGGAAAATTATGGAAGATGCAGCAGAAGCGACAAAATTGGCATTAGGCTCCAGGCTCTGATATTGCTGAAAAATTGCACCCAAGGCATTTCCATCATATTCAGGGCAAAAAGGGCCAGTTATGGAACTCACCACTGTGCGCCTAGCAATGCAGCAGAGTTCAATGTGGTCAAAAGGAAAAAATAAAAGAAAAAATAAATTGATAGAAAAGAAAAAAAAACATCAAAATGAAAAGAACTGCTGATCAATAAGGGAGTCCCAACAGTTGTCAAGCCAGCCAGCAAAACCCAAAATGGGCTGCCCCAGTTGCTCACACAAGCCTGGGAAAGAGCGACTGCCTCATGGCGGCTTTGTTTTTCTCCAAGATGCTTTATTCAAATCAACAAGAGAGCTGATTAAAAATATGGCAAAAGGTAAAAAAGAGAAAAAGAACAAGCATGCAGATAGAGAACATCGAGAGGGAAGGGGGACTGGGTACAGACTTACCAACCCTCCACCCCCCCCCCCCCCCCTTTCTCAGTGGCCCCATGATTTCATCCTGTCCACTCCCCAGCCCACCAGTTCTGGAATCTGTGGGTAACAGAACTGGAGAAGGAGCACACCCAAGCTCAGAGCAAATGTTGGACCTACAGGTTTCAACCTCTTAGGTCACAAGACTGTGATCTGGGCCAAAGGATTCAGGTTATCTGCACTGTTGCACCAGTCCACAGACACCTTCCCACCTGCTGGAGGCAAACCATACTGGCTTCTCTCAAGGCTGAACCAGTGGATATACTAGTGATGGTATCAATAAAAAGCTGCTTTAGTTGCCTTCACCTGGACAAGGGAGCATAATCCACTCATATGGACTGGTATAGCAGGAAGATAAAGCAGCATACGTTTTTCAGTGTGTGTGGTGGAAGAAAGCAAGATGGGGAAAATTTTAGATTCTAAACTCTAAGCATCATACAAAGGAATTGATTATATTATATTCACTAGCCTTTAGTCACTACATACTGCATGCACTATTTGCCTAACACACTCCCCCAATTTGATCCTGCAGAGGACTGCATGCTCACTTTCTTTCATATACTCAAATACCCCCTTATCTGCACTCATTCAATTTTTCCACTCTCTATATTTTATCTTATCAAGCTGTTCTGTTTTCATTGGCTACTTAATTCTTCTATGTTGATTTCAACTCCATTGTCCTCTGTCCTCTCTTAAACCCGATTACTAAGTTTAGTGTCCTCTTCACTCCTTTTTCAGCTGCCCATCTATAAAATATAGCAGAGAAATGGGGTCCCATGCAGACATTAGGCTACCTTGGGACAGAGACCTCACTCTGTTCGACATGGTAGGTTCTTATAGAGATTGTTCCTATTTTAACAAGTGACCAGCTACACAAATGTTAATATATGTAGCTTCCTGAAGAAAAACAGTCTATGCTACAATGTAGAAGTTGATTTGAATTAAAATACAATGTTCACTGCTCAGGTTGTAGAATTTTCTATCCAGTGAATACTCACAACATGGACAATTATCCACAGGGTCGCCAGGAGTCAACATCGACTCGATGGCACCTAATATGTACCAAATTTTTATCTATTCTTATCATAAAAATATGTAACTTCATTATGGATACCAACATTCCAAATGAATGGAACGGTTTTGGAGCTTATTAAATAGACCAAACAACACAACCATGCCCTCTGAGCCTGCCTCTTTGCAGTGGATGAAGAATGTGCAACTAGGCATTGGCCCGGGTCACCATCAAATCCATCTTGGGGCGACCTCTGGAATGCCATGTGGCTGAATTCCCATTCCCCAGGGTTGGGGGGATAACAAGTGAGATAGTCTGCTTCCATGCTGACCACTTCTGCAATATGCTGCACTGAGAGGGCCAGGAGATTCCTTTTCACCCAAGTGAGCAGGAGGGTTATTTTCCAGAGAGACACCGGAACTCTTCATGCCTCCCCCCCTCTCTCCAGTTCACATGGGCTACTGCCATAACACTGCCCAAAAAGATCCGCACTGCCTGTCTTAGACCATGTTCCAGAGATGCAGAGAGTCAAGCAAATGGCCTTTGCCACCAGCCGATTGACGAGCCAAGTAGCTTGGCTCTCCTGCATCTCTGGAAAATGATCTGAGACAGGCAGTGCCCTTGGCAGTGAGCTCCCCAGCCGAATAGGCTAGCAGCCATCAGCAGCAGAAGCCACTGGATAACATCCAGGGAAAGGTATTTTAGCAGATGAGAAGACTTCTCCCACCATTTCAAGCTGTTCGCCACCAATGGATGAAGAGGGAGCCTAAGTAGTCCTGAGAAGGAGACCAGTGGGTAAGCAGAGATCTTTGCAGTGGATGCGGGTGCAATCATGCTCAGTGGACCTGACCCTAGAAGTTAGGTAGTCAGGGCTTAGGAAGTTGCTGCAACCTCAGAAATGCCCACAGCTGAGAAAGAGTAGTTACTCACCTGTAGCAGGTGTTCTCCAGGAGCAGCAGGAATCAGTCCTCACATATGGGTGACGTCAGCGCCGATGGAGCCCCTATGCGGAGCATTTCCCCAGCTTTCAAAGAAAGCCTTTGGGAATGCAGAGCGCATGCGCGGTCCCCTTCCCGCCCAAGGGTGCCATCTTGCTCAGTCAGATGACATAGCTAAAAGACAGCAAAAATAGCAAAAATAAAGCATATGACTGCAGCTCCAAGGGGAGGAGGGAGGGTTGTGAGGACTGATTCCTGCTGCTCCTGGAGAACACCTGTTACAGGTGAGTAACTACTCCTTCTCCAGGACCAAGCAGGAAGTCAGTCCTCACATATGGGACTCCCCAGCTCAGGGCTACCAGAGGCCCCAAACCGAAACAATGAGCTCCCTCTAGAGCCTCAGCATGCAAGAACAGAATCTTCTCTGATAACGCCCCCGAATGGTAGCCCAACACCAGGGCCGGAGGGTAGGAGTTGCCTAAACCCCAAAGAGATTATGGAGTACCACTTGCCTGAAAGCACTGTCCCTGCGGGACTCCCTCTCAAGGCAGTAGTGGGCCACAAAAGTCTGGCTTGAAGACCAAGTAGCGGCCCGGCAGATGTCTGCCAACGGAACACAGCAGAGATGAGCCACTGACGGAGCCTTTGCCCTGACACGATGAGCCATAACTCGACCCTGCAACGAGAGGCCGGCTGCCCTGTAAGCCCAGGCGATGCAGTCAGCTACCCATATGGACAAAGTACGCTTGGAGACAGTCAACCCCAACATATTGGGGTCAAAAGAGACGAAGAGCTGAACTGCCCTCCGGTGCTCCCGCCTACGGTCAAGGTAGAAGGACAACGCACTCCTACAGTCCAGGGTATGCAACACCATCTCAGCCCGGCTGGCATGAGGCCTGGGAAAGAAAGTCGGAAGAACCACCTCCTGATTGAGGTGGAAGGAGACGACAACCTTTAGAAGGAACTTAGGGTGAGTCCGTAAGACTACTCTGTTCCTATAGAACCTAGTATATGGTGCTTCTGATACTAGGGCCTGAAGCTTACTCACTCGCCTCGCTGAGGTAAGGGCTACCAGAAATAGCGCTTTCCAGGATAGAAAACGCAGAGGGCAAGTAGCCATAGGTTCAAATAGTGGGCAAGTAAGCCGTTGCAAGACCACATTTAAATCCCATTCAGGGGCAGGTGGACGCACTGGAGGCATAAGCAAAAGCAGGTCTCTGAGGAAGCGAGCCACCAAAGGATGGCTGGATAGAGACTGAACCTCCACCTGGGAGTGGTGTGCTGAAAGAGCACTAAGATGAACTCTAACAGAATTGGACTTAAGGCCCAGGTTGGACAGGTGAAGCAAATATTGCAGCACCACTGGTACCAGGCATGAGAAAGGGTTCTTGTTGTGTTGAGCACACCAGGTAGAGAATCTACGCCACTTAAGGGCATAAGACTTTCTGGTGGACTGCCTCCTAGAGGCCAAGACTACGTCCTCCACTTCCCTAGGCAGTAGTAAGGGCGCTAGAACTACCCTTTCAGCAGCCAGGCCATCAAATTGAGGGACTGGAGATTGGGGTGTAAGAGAGATCCCTGCTCCTGAGACAGGAGATCAGGTTGCGTCCCCAGAGGAAGAGGAGTGTCCACCGCTAGTTGCAAAAGCAGTGGGGACCAGGGTTGCCTCGGCCACCTGGGGTCTACCAGGATCAGCGAGGCCTTGTCCCTGAGCATCTTGAATAGCGTCTGGGACACCAGAGGCGTGGGAAGAAACGCATATAGAAGGCTTGTAGACCACGGAATGAGAAACGCATCTGCTGCAACTCTGAAAGGATGTGGTTGCCTGGAACAGAACCTGGGAAGTTGACGGTTCAGAGGACTGGCAAAGAGATCCATAGTTGGAAGACCCCATCTCAGGAAGATCTGTTGAACCACTAGAGGATTCAACTGTCACTCGTGTGGCTGCAGGATCCTGCTCAATCTGTCCGCCAGGTAATTTTCCTGACCTGGGAGATAGACCGCTTTGAGAAGAATGCCATGACTGACTGCCCAGGAGCACAGTTTCTGCGCTTCTTGACATGGAAGTCGGGATCCTGTGCCCCCTTGTTTGTTCACATAGAACACAGCAACTTGATTGTCCGTCTGAACCAAGACAGACTGGCGAGAGATGAGATGGGAGAAAGTTCTCAGGGCTAAGCGGATAGCTCTCAGTTCTAAGAGATTGATCTGCTGTGCAGCCTCCCAAGGAGACCACAGGCCTTGAGTACATGCTCCTTGGCAATGTGCACCCCAGCCTTGAAGAGAAGCATCGATTGTCAGCACCTGAGAGTGTGGAGGTGCCTGAAAAGGCACCCCTTGCACCAGATTCGGAAGATGAAGCCACCACTGCAGAGAAGAGGGTAGTAGGCTGGACACCCTCACTTTGTCCGTGAGGCTTCCTGTGGCTTGGTGCCACTGAGTCCTGAGTACCCACTGAGCTGGCCTCATTTGTAGACGGGCATTTGGAGTCACATGGACCGTGGATGCCATGTAGCCCAAGAGCCTCAGGAATTGTCTGGCGGAGACCAGAGAATTGCAGTGGAATAGCCTGGCTAGATCCATCAATCTGTGGGTCCTGTCCACTGGTAGAAAGGCCTTTGCCTGAAAGGTGTCTAGTCGAGCTCCTATGAACTCCATGTTCTGGGAGGGGTGCAAACTGGACTTTGCGAAGTTTATAACAAACCCCAGGTGCTGAAGCAGAGCGACAGTGCGAAGGGTGGCTTGATTGGCCACTTGCGGGGATTGACCCCTGATGAGCCAATTGTCTAGGTATGGAAAGACGAAGAGGCCTTGAACCCTGAGGTAGGCCACTACCATCGCCAGGCACTTGGTGAATACCCTGGAGATGGATTTAAGGCCAAAAGGCAGTACTCTGTACTGATAGTGGTTTCCTCCCACTACAAATCTGAGATATTTATTTATTTATTTTATTTATTTACACTCTCTTATATACCGCGCTATTCTGCATCAGTGCGGTTTACATTGAACAAACTGAAATTACATTGAACAGGGCATTATAACTTGGAGATAACTACTTTACAGGGAACATGGGCTATGGAGGGTTAAGTGGCTTGCCCAAGACCACAAGGAGCACCTGTGGGACTAGAAACCCCAGTCCTTCCGGCCCAAGGTTGCTGTCCTCTAGTGGGATTTGAACCCCCGACCTTCCGGCCTGAAGTACCTTGCCCCAACCACTAGGCCACTCCTCCACTCCATATTGTCTGTGGTCTGGATGAATGAGGATGTGAGTATAAGCATCCTTGAGGTCTAAGGAGCATAGCCAATCTCCCTGCTGGAGGTAGGGCAGCAGAATTCCAAGGGTAAGCATCTTGAACTTTTCCCTCTCCAGGAACTTGTTCAGATTTCGCAAGTCTAGGATGAGTCTGAGGCCTCCTGTTCATTTTGGTACCAGGTTGTACCTGGAATAGAAGCCGTGACCTCTCAGGTGGTGGGGCACCGGTTCCACCGCCTGTTCCTGTAGAAGACTTGCCAACTACTGCAGGAGTAAGTCCCTGTGCAGAGGAAGTCTGGGAGGCTCCCCTGGAAAATAGCAGGGGGGTACCTGGTGGAAGTGGAGGAGATAGCCCTTCTGGACTATACTTAGTACCCAGGTATCCCTTGTGACGGCTGACCACCTGTGGGCGTACAGGGCCAGCCGGCCTCCAGTGCTGATAGGGGCCAGCTGAGGAGAAGAGGCTATGCCACTGGAGTCAAAACCCCGCTCCCTGCTGTGCAGGAGCCGGAGCTGGTGGCTTGGGGGTTTTCTGCCTACGGGGCCCATGTCCCTGCCCCTTGGCCTGCTGACCCTGTTGGGGAGCTACAGAGGCCTGAAAATGGGGGTACTGTTTATAGGCAGATGACTTCCTCGGGTAAAAGGTCTTTTTCCCCGAGCCCTTCTTCTTCTGAGAAGGGGCAGAGGTTTTTCTGGATAGCCTTGTCCGGGTAAGAGTCTCGGTCTCGAGTTCTGCAGCCTTGTCAGCCATAGGCTTGCCAAAGAGGTTTTCACCTCGGCAGGGGACATCGACCAACTTGCCCTGCACCCATGGCTCGAGGTCCGATGACTGTAGCCAGGCCTGACGGCGTGCACCGATGCCGGCTGCGGCTATCCGGGCCGAAGCCTCGAAGCCATCATAGGCTGCTCGAGAGATAAACTTCAAGCACTCACGAATACCCGAGGACAGAGCATTGAACCTCTGCAAAGGCTCCTCGGAGAGACCAGCGGAGAACCCGGCAATCTCCTTTGCCAGGTCTCGAAGGTACATGTCCATGTACAGCTGGTAGGTCTGGACACGGGCAAGCAAGCATAGAGCCCTGGAAGCACTTCTTAACGAGGGCATTCAGGTTCTGGGCCTCCCGGCCGGGAGGCACCGAGGAGTGGAGTGCATCTTCTGACTCTTCAGACGATGCATGGCCGATTCCACAACCATGGAGTGGTGCGGTAATTGTGCCTTTTGGAACCCGGGGCTCTTGCGGACTCGATAGATGGAATCAACCCGCTTGCTTAAAACCGGCGTCGATGCCGACGCCTCCCACATGCAGAAGAGCAACCATTCCAGCATCGGAGGAACCGGAACAGTAAAGGCCTCCTTCGGAGGAGAGTCATACTGTAGGGCCTCGAGCTCCTCGGCTCGAGGCTCCTCCTCGGGATCCACGGGGAAAGCCAAAGCCTTGGCCATATCCGGCACGAAGTCCGAGAACCGGGTATCCTCCGGTGGGGACCTTCTCCGAGGCTCGGACTTGGGTGAGTCTGAAGGGACGCACTGAGTCCAAAAGGTGTCGGGTGACTCCTCATCCTCTGTCTCCCAGCCGGACTCCTCGGAGGAGGAATCGAGCGGCTCCGGTCGGGCAGGCATCAATGCCATCCGCCCCGACGCCGAGAGTACTGGCATCGACGACCTCAGTCCCGAACGGGAGGCCGAGGGAGACCTTGGCCGAGGATCGACTCGAGCGCGCATGGACTCGAGGATCGGCTCGGCCTCCGGGGTCGACTTGGACGTCGATGTCCCGGTGGTCGGGGCAGATGCACCGGTGAGACCGGCGATCAGTGCCCGCTGCTGTTCCATGAAGGCAGTCAAGCTGCTCTCCAAGGCCGTCAACCTGAGTCCGAGCTCAGGAGATTCAGCAACCCCCAACTCGGGCGCCGGGCCCAACGTTGGCTCCCCTGGAGGAGAGTCCACGAGGACTACAATACTCACGTGACCAGGGGACTCCATCTTCACACGAGGTTGTTTTGCAGGCCTCTCCAATTCCGAAGACCCGGGACGGCGCTCGGGGCTATGCGACTTGGCCCTCGAGGAGCCACGTGCGTCCACCGACGCCACCCTCACGGGTTTCTTCTTCTTGCGATGCTCCCGCGAGGGAGACCCCCTTTCAGAGGAGCCTCGACGCTGCTCGAGGCCGGAGTCCCGAGATGTCGAAGCCTCTGACGAGGTCCGGGCCCGACCCGGCGTCGAACCGAAGAAAAACAGGTTCACGCAGAATAAAATCGACTTTTTCCTTGGGTGAAACGAAAATACATCCGTCGGGCTCCGCGGAAAAAAGAAGACTGAGCAAGATGGCACCCTTGGGCGGGAAGGGGACCGCACATGCGCGCTGCATTCCCAAAGGCTTTCTTTGAAAGCTGCGGTAATGCTCTGCACGGGGGCTCCGTCGCGCCGACGTCACCCATATGTGAGGACTGACTTCCTGCTGGTTCCTGGAGAACACAACTTCCCTGCCCTCATCTCAGGCAGGAAACCTTTCCTGAGCCAGTGATGAATGGCGCTCCAAGGTACTTTAACAACTGGGTAGGTGCCAGGAATCTCTAGTCATAGTTTACTGCCCAGCCCATCCTCCGGAAACTGCACCACTTGGGTCGACATGCGAAGGGCTCTGCAAATGACCTGGCCAGACAGACAGTCGTCCTGGTAGGGATGCTCCTCAGTGCAGCACAGACGCCCAACGATATAGCAGGAAACTGGAAGTATAAGCCGAGAAAGTGCAGAAAGCACTGCTAATCCTCATGGATGGGAATGTGGCAGTACATCTTGGCCAAGTCCATCGATACAGAAAACATTCTTCAGTCTGCTCTCAGTGTCTTCATGTGAAAATGAAAGGTCCTTAGGTGAGCACTGACACCCTTGAAGTCCAGGATTAGATGGAAGGACCCCACCTTCTTTGGCACAGCAAAACAAATGGCATACCAGCCCTTGCTCCTTTTGGCAGGCAACACCAGAATTACACCCTGGAAGCCAAGCAGTCTCTCCACAGAAGTCAATGGCAGCCCTCCTGGCCACAGACCTGCATGGAGATATCAGGAAGGCATTTGTGATGAGGTCGCTGCATTCCAGCACATAGCAGAACTGAATGGTGTTGAGTTCTGTCAAATGAAAGGACAGGATGGAGCAGTGAGTGGGGAGAGCCCAGACTTGGAGGGGGTGCCATGTGGCTATCTTAAGTCTCAAAAAAGGACTGGGCATCAAAATGGGAGCCGGAAGGAAGGATGGCCTCCCCAAATGATTTGTCTGGGAATCCCTGAACCCCGAGACTCTTGGTGGTAGTAGTGAGGAGAATGTGATGCCAAGGAAAAGAGGCCACACTTCAAAAAGGCCCTTTAACACTATCCTCTGGATGACGATGTAGTTTGGATGCTCCCAGCTCCTTGACCAACTTCTCAGAGTCCTCTCCAAACACAAGCTTCCCCTTGAAGTCCAGATGAACGGGGCTTGGACGCTGTGACAGTTCCTCAAAGGTGACGCCAAAGCCAGTGATATGCCACCATGGAAAGGGCAATATCCTTGGCCACAGAGTGGACCAGAGCATACATTGCATCCACCAGAAAAACTACGGCTGATTCTAGATGCATCATGGTGTCATCCTGCAGGAGCAACTGGATCCAGTGGAGTAGGGCATGAGCCATAAGCCCTCCACAAACTACTGTCCAGAGAATAAGGAAGGCAATGCCAGAAACTGGTTCTTTAGGAAGCCTCAATCTTACAATCCACTTGGTCTTGAGGGCTATATCACCCTCCACCAGAATGGTGGTGCATTTAACAATGGCCATCACCTGTAGCAACTGCATCCAGGCAGGTGGTCTTCCTGAGGAGGGCGCAGAGCCAATTCATGACCCTGCCCTTTTCTCCGGAAGGCAAGTCCCATTCTGTGCATATCATGCTCTTCAGGACGTTTGAGAAAGGAAACACCCTGGAGGGCTTTCTGATCCCCCTTCCACTTGTAGCTCCTGCTCCACTGGTGCAGCATCTGACAGTCACAGGGCAGAGGAAACTTGATTAATCAGCACCATCAGCTTCTTTTTCCAAAACAGACAAATAAGAGACTCATCTTAGTTGTCCAGTGTATTCAGTTCATCATCTTCGCTCATGAAGTTACCAGCTGATCCCCTGGAATGCAAGGCAGATCATTGGCACAGAAGAGCTGAGTGGAGAACCACAAAATCCATTCTCTTCCAAGGACACTTCTATGGGGAGGCCCCTATAGGAACCTGTCTATCCCTGAACAAGAGACTTTCCTCTAAGCAAGAGTAGAAGAAAAAACAATTCTGGAGAAGACAGGTCAGAGGCTGGCAACTGTCAGCTGCCTTGGACACCCCCCATTGTGGGAGGCAGACCAGTCAACTGGGGAGTCCTGCTGGAAAGGTACAAGTGGGCAGAGTTTCAAATAATGGGCAGAGAAATCCTAAGCCGGGATGCTGTCTCTCTCTCTCTACAGCCGATTCCACTACTGAAGAGGCAGAAGAAAGTCCATGTCCATCAACGGTAAAGATGTCACCTCCAAGAAGCAAGCAGATGTCTCCATGCCAAACTGCCAAGGGCTAGGGCAGAAAGACTAATTCTCCTCCCTGAAGACAAGCACCTATGTCACGCAGAGCGGTTTCCTAAATCAAATCCTTCCATCCAATCAAGGTGTGCTGAGGTAAGTTAACATAGAAACATAGAAACATGATGACAGAAAAAGACCAGAAGGCCCATCTAGTCTGTCCTTCCATAACTACAACAGTCCACTTTTTTACCTTTAGAGATCCTCTGTGTTGATCCCATGCTTTTTTGAATTCAGTTACTGTCCTCATCTCTACCACCTCCACTGGGAGACTATTCCACGGATCCACTACTCTTTCCGTAAAGAAATATTTCCGCATATCACTCCTGAATCCATCTCCCTTCACCCTCATCCCATGTCCCCTCGTAGCAGAACTTGCTTTCAATTGAAAGAGGCTCTCTCCCTGAACATTTATGCCACGGAGGTATTTAAACATCTCAATCATATCACCTCTATCCCGCCTTTCCTCTAAGGTGTACATATTAAGATCCTTAAGTCTGTCCTCATATGCTTTATAATGAAGCCCATTAATCATTTTAGTAGCAACCCTCTGCACCGACTCCATCCTGTTCACATCCTTTTGAAGGTGCGGTCTCCAGAATTGCACACCATACTCCAAATGAGGTCGCACCAAAGACTTATACAGAGGCATTATCACCTCCTTTTTTCTGCTAGCCATTCCTCTCCGTATGCACCCAAGCATCCTTCTAGCTTTTGCCGTCACCTTTTCTACCTGTTTAGCTACTTTAAGATCATCAGACACAACCACGCCTAGGTCCCGCTCTTCTTTAGTGGACAAAAGTACTTCACCTCCTATACCGTATTGCTCCCTTGGATTGCTGCAGCCCAAATGCATGACTTTACATTTTTTAACATTAAATCCCAGCTGCCAAATTCTAGACCATTCTTCAAGCTTAGCTAGATCCCTCCTCATGTTATCTACACCTTCCTGGGTGTCTACTCTATTGCAGATTTTGGTATCATCCGCAAAGAGGCAAACCTTACCCGACAGCCCGACAGTTGCAGTTAAAGTGTGCACAATGAAAGCACGGAGTTACTGTGTGTTGCGGAGATAGTGCTCCTGATGCGGGATGAAGGTGAATACTCATAGCGCATGATAAAAGCATGCACTCACAGCATGGGACAAAGCACACAGATATTGCACATACCAACACACATCGCAAGGGCATGGGTTAGAGCACAGTCAAGCTCCGGTAACGTGCACACACCACCAGTACAAGGATGGAACCAGCGCGAAAAAAAGACCTCAAATACCAATGGATCCAATCCCTCACCTGACAACTCCCCCACTAAAAAGCAGAAGTCAGGGATCCCCACAGACAGTACTGAAGCAGCACAGAAGAGAAATTTGGCATAAAAAACAAGAATTTAAATCTGATACTTACTCCCAGGGAGCCCAAGAAGCAACGGTGCTGGGCTCAATGCTAATCCCCTGCTGCCAGGGCATACAGTCACATACCTCTGAATATTCATGCCATCTTCAGGGGGGGGAGAACTGCGGGAGAAGGGGAAAGGGGAAAGGGGGAACGGAGGATGTGCAATCAACAATTCCTCTGGGGTCTTGATCCAACAATTCTGGTTGTTCAACCAGCCCTTTACAGGATAAGGATGGAGAACTGAACAGATACTCCTTCTCCTTGGCAAATGCAGGAAGGCACCAGTTTTAAGGGTGACCCAATGGGTGCCTCCCACTTCCAGCTCAAGTGAGAAAGTTGCTCCTAAGTGTTACTCATGACCTAAATCAATCTTTTTCAAAGTTTTCAATGAGCTGCTCAGATGCGTCTACACTCTGCTGGAGACAGAGAAATATTGAGGTTGCATGCCCTCTGACTGCTCCTGATATAGTACAGAATGAGGTCATCAGAAGACTGGATTTTTCTGTCTCCACCTCTGCTGGTGGGGGAACACAACCCACTAGTCTGGACTGGCCTAGTAGGATATTATGGAATTTCAATTTAATCTCTTCCTCATACATCATTTAACCTTGCACCCATGGATTCCATCTCTAACTCATATGGCATGGATCCAATGACAATTCAATAAAGAGGACACCCCTGACATGCTCCTCTGCCTAATATGAAGCGCTCCAATGCTGCCTATGACCTGACCTCTCTTCGTCTCCCTCCCCCTCTTCCTAAGTTGCTCTCTCCCCTTTACCTAGGCTCTGGTATGATTGTGTGCTTTCCTATTTGATATTATAGTTCTTTTCTGTATCTGGCTTCGGCCCCTGTTATTTTATACCATTGTAAACCATCCAGATGACTTCTGAAGGACGGTCAATCAAGCATTTTAATAAAGATAAAGATCCATTAGTCTGAACAGATGCATATAGAGTGGTTATAAAAAACTCTTATCAATTCTACAAATGGACCTTGCAAACTCAACATCTCAAGAGCTGAAAACAAGTAAGATCATGCCCTCCAATTGAATTCTCTCTCTGCAGCCATGCTGAACAACATGAAGGGCGATATTTTATCCTTCTCCATTGCCATCAAGATCTTATAAATGTTACTCATCACCATTTGGCCAAGAACAAATCTCACCTGGTTGCCTCCAATAAGCACTGATAATATAAGCACTGTCACTCTGCCAAAATCTTAGCAATAAGCTTAGCATCAAAATTCAATAAAGGAAAAGGAGGATAAGAAGCTGCATCAGTTGGGATTTTCCCCTCAGAATAACTATAACAGGCGTTCTCGAATCAACAGGTAAACCTTCCCATCTGCAATGCATTCTCAAACACTTCACCTAGTGGAGGTGCCATCACAGTATTCAGTATCTTATAATATTCCAAGATAAAAACTCATCCAGTCCAGTAGGTTTATTTCTAGGATTGTCTGATATATTCCATAATTTCATGATGAAAAACTGGGGAATTCAATTTTGGCTAACTGTTCTCATTAAGATTCAGAAGAGTTAGACGATTATGAAATTTCAGTACTATCTCCTTCCTGTGACTCATTCAGACAGTACAATTTTGAATAAAAATCTTTGAAAATCTTACAAATGGCCCTACTATTATTCTGCAAGACCCATGTCAAATTCCTCAGCATGAATATGTACCTTGACTGGGTCTTATTCCTAACCAAATTCGCCAAAAGCCAACCTGCTTTATTTCCATTGCGAAACAATTTATGTTGATAAAACTGGATGACTGAAATTGCTGTCTGGTGCAACAAAGAATTGAGAGTTATCTGCACCTTTCTTAACGCTTTCCTTATTCTGGGTAGCTGAACACCTTTGCCTTTAACTCAGCAAGCTGAGACTCCAGTTAAACAATTATCTTAGTGATATGCCATTTCCTATTAGCTGTGAAAGATATAATTGCTTCTCACATCGCTGCCTTCCCTGCTTCCCATAATAAAGTGAGATGATCCTTGGGTATGGCCTTATTCTGTACATAACCTGTCCACTGAGATTTCAAAATTCTTGGAAGACTTGGTGTCCAGATATGCTGGAAATTGCCATAATCTATTAGATTGGCTCTGCAACTCCCAACCCAGATGAGTTTTCTTTTTAATTATTGGCTTCAATTTTGAATCTGGAAGAGGAGTCTACAGGATACATCATACAATCTCACATTTTTCTATACCATCTAAACCAATTATCCCAAAAATTCTGTGTGTTCTACATATCAG
The DNA here is from genome assembly GCA_033557465.1 of Ichthyophis bannanicus. Taxonomy (NCBI): domain Eukaryota; kingdom Metazoa; phylum Chordata; class Amphibia; order Gymnophiona; family Ichthyophiidae; genus Ichthyophis; species Ichthyophis bannanicus. Next base: position 574,021,526 of record CM066031.1, read on the forward strand.
TCTTTTCTTTTGCTTAGTAACTTCCAGCCTTTCATTCATTTAATGGAAAGGACAAGGGAGATAGCATAGTTACTCACCTGTAACAGGTGCTCTCCGGGGACAGAAGAAATCAGTCCTCATATATGGGTGATGTCAGCACTGACGAAACCCTTGTGGAAGCATACCTCAGCTTTCAAAGAAAGCCTTTGGGAGATGCTACCGCACATGTGTGGCCCCCTTCCCACCCAAGGGTGCCATCTTGCTCAGTCAGATGACATAGCTAAAAGACAGCAAAATAAATAAAGATTGTAAAGGAGCAACTCCAAGGGGAGGAGGAAGGGTTGTGAGGACTGAATCCTGCTGTCCCTGGAGAACACCTGTTACAGGTGAATAACTACTTTTTCTCCAGGAACAAGCAGGAAGTCAGTCCTTACCAATGTTCCCTCTAAGCTGCGCTGGTTCTGCCAGCAACATTCCTGCCGGCAGGGGGGGGTTAGTTCGATCGACGCTCCGCCCCTCCCCCCCACCGGCGGGAATACCGGCGGAGGAGCCGGCGCAGATTAAAGTGAACATTGCGAGGGTGCTGCGGCATGTGCTAGACACAGGTCTAACACATGCTGCAGCACCCTCGCAATGTTCACTTTAATCTGCGCCAGGTCCTCTGCCAGCATTCCCGCCCATTGCCGGCGGACCCAGCGCAGCTTAGAGGGAACATTGGTCCTCACATATGGGACTCCCGAGCTACAGGCTACCGAAAGCACATAGCGAAAAATATGGTCACCCTCAAGGGGAACCGTGAGCAGCAGCAATTAAGTCCGTAGCTACAGACTACAGTAGGACCCCTGTGTCCAATGGAAACCAGCACTCCAGTAGCCTGAACACAGAAGGGTAGGAGTTGCTGAAACCCCGAACAGATTCCGGAGCATGGCCTGGCTGAAGGTACTGTCCCATTGAGACTCCCTTTCCAGGCAGTAATGAGCTGCGAAGGTATGGACTGAAGACCAGGTGGCGGCCCTGCATATCGGGATGGAATGCAGGTTTGCCACAGAGGCCGCCATGGCCCTGACAAGGTGCGCCGTGACTTAGCCTTCCTGCGGGAGCCCCACCTGCTCATAGATGAGGGCGATACAGTCCGTCACCTAGGTAGACCGTGTAGGTTTGGTCACCGCCTCCCCCAGTCTACTGAACAGCTTTGCCGTGGCCCTGACTACGTTGGATATAGACGGACAAGGTCCTCTTACAGTCCAAGGTGTAGAGGACAGTCTCCCCTCTGCTGGAGTGAGGTCTTGGAAAGAAGGTGGGAAGTACTACCTCCTGATTGAGGTGAAAGGACAATACCACCTTTGGGAGGAATTTAGGGTGTGTGCGGAGTTCCACCTTGTTCTTGTAGAACCTGGTATATGGCACCTCCACCACTAAGGCCTGAAGCTCACTAATCTTGTAAGCGGAGGCGAGCGCAACCAGGAACACCAACTTCCAGGAGAGGTAGCGCAGGCGGCAGGTAGCAAGAGGCTCAAAGGGCGGGCGAGTAAGCTGCTCCAATACCACACTGAAGTCCCATTCAGTCGCCAGAGGGCGGACCAGGGCTTCGATAAGAGCAGACTCCATAGGAAGTGGACCACCAGCGGCTGGACAGAGAGGTGTTTGCCATCCACTGGGTGGTGGTGCGCTGCCAGGGCACTGAGGTGCACTCTAACGGCATTCAATTTAAGCCCGGATTGCGAGAGGTGGAGAAGGTACTTGTAGCACCAGTCCCACTGGACAGAGGAACAGATCAATCCCATGTCCTGCACATCAAACTGAAAACCTACGCCATTTGAGAGCATACGCTTTCCTAGTGGAAGCCTTACGAGAGGTCAACAGGATCTCCTCTATCTCACTCGAGATGTTGAAAGGGGCTAGGGCCACCCTTTCAGCTGCCACGCTGTCAACGACAGGGAACCCAGGTTGGGATGCAGAAGAGAGCCCCCCTCCTGGGACAGGAGTCCTGGGAGAGTTCCCCCAATAGGATGGGAGTCTCCACTGATAGCCGAAAAAGTAGCGGGAACCATGGTTGCCTGGGCCATCAAGTGGCTATCAGGATGAGCGAGGCTTTGTCGCGGAGGGTCCTGAACAATGTCTTGGCAATTAGTGGAGTGGGTGGGAGAAGGCGTACACTAGACCTCTCAATCACGAGATGAGGAATGCATCTGCCGCCATCCTGGAGGGGTTGGCCTGCCAGGAGCAGAAGCAGGGAAACTGGTAGATGTCTGGACTAGAGAACAGATCTATCTCATGTTTCTCCCAAGAGCTGAAAAGCCGGTAGACCGCACTGGGGTCCACCTGCCACTCGTGCGGCTGCAGGACTCTGCTCAGTCTGTCAGCCAGCGAGTTCTTCTGGCCTGGTAGGTATACTGCCCACAGGAGTATACCCTGCCGGAGTGCGTAGGAGCAGAGGACCGCTGCCTCTCGGCAAAGGGAACGAGACATCATGCTCCCGTTTGTTCACATAGAACACTGCCACCTGGTTGTCTGTCTGGACCAACCCCAGCTGGTGTCGTAAGTGGTGACAAAAGGCTCGGAGGGCTAAGCATGTGCCCTGGGTGCAGAGTTCCTCGCAGTAGACTCCCCAGCTGAGCAAGGAGGCGTCCATGGTGAGGACCCTTAAGAGGCTTGGGCTTGGAAAGGCACCCTACCTCGAGGTTTTGGGGAATCTGCCACCAGATCAGGGAGTCTGCCAACTGGGGGGTCATTGAGACTTTGGCCCGGAGGCATCCCGTGACCCGAGTCCACTGGTTCTGAAGACACCACTGCGCGGCCTTCATGTGGAGGCAATCGTCTGGGGTGACATGGACCATGGAGGCCATGTGCTCGAGTAAGCGCAGGAGGAGCCGGATGGGTACTGAAGAGTGGTGCTGTATGTCCAGGGCCAGGGCCCTGAGACGGTCGGCTCAGTCTCTGGGCAGGAAGGCCCTTGCCTGGAGGGTGTCCAGTCTTGCCCCTATAAACTCCAGACACTGTGTCGGGAGAACGTGGGACTTGGGGTAGTTTATCACAAATCCTAAGTATTGAAGGACCCGGATGGTGCATGCAGTGGCCTGCTGCATCTCTGAGGCCATGACTCCTTTTATGAGCCAGCTGTCCAGATAGGGGAAGACAAAGACCCCCTGGAGGCGGAGGGAGGCAGCTACGACTGCCAGGCATTTTGTGAAGACCCTGTCAGCAGAGGCCAAGCCGATAGACAGCACCCTGTAGTGGTAGTGGCTCCCCTGCCCCAGCCATGAACTGCAGGTACTGGCTGTGGTTGGGGTGAATGAGGATGTGGGTGTAAGCATCCTTCAGATCCAAGGAGCATAGCCAATCTCCCTGCTGGGAGGGTAAGACAGCAATGTTCCAAGAGAGAGCATCTCGAACTTCTCCCTCACCAGGAACTTGTTCAGGTTGCACAGTTCTACGATGGGCCTTAGGCCTCCAGTCCTTTTTGGCACAAGGAAGTACCTGGAGTAGAACCTCTTGCTCTTGAGATGTTGGGGCACTGGTTTCACTGCCTTGTCCTCTAGAAGACCTGTGAGCTGCTTCAGTAGAAGGTCCCGGTAAAGGGTAGACCTGAGGGGCTCTCCCAGAAGGTAAGCGGGAGGTGTCTGAGTCAGATGGAGGAAGTAGTCTTCCCGGACCACCCAAAGTGCCCAGGAATCGGTGGTGATAGTTAGCCACCTTTGGGCATGGTGGATTAGATGTCCCCCTGTGGGCTGCTGACTTCCTTGAGGTGGAGAGGCTATGCCCAAGGAGTCAAAATCTCTCCCATGGTTGGGCCGGAGCCAACGCCTGGGACTTGGGAGCCTTCTGCTTACGAGGGCCATGCCCATGTCCATTGGCCTGCTAACCCTGCTGGGGAGGCCTGGAAAGGTGGGTAATTTCTGTAAGCAGCCCCTTTTCTCGGGTAGAAAAGCTTTTTACCTGAGCCCTTCCATTGGGGAGAGGCAGAGGTCTTTTTAGAGAGCCTGGTCATGATCATGAACTCTGTCTCCAGCTCGGCAGCCTTGTCGGTCATGGGTTTGCCAAAGAGGCTCTCTCCTTGGCATGGGACATCGACCAATTTGTCCTGAACCCATTGCTTGAGACAGAACAATTGTAGCCAAGCCTGGCATCGGGCACCGATGCCAGACACCACTACTCGAGCCGCTGACTCTAAGCTGTCATAGGCTGCCCAAGACAAATCTGGAGCACTCACGGAAGGCCTTGGCCAGGTTCCTGAACCACTGCAGGGGTTCCTCGGACAGACCAGCCGAGAATCTGGTGATTTCTTTCGCAAGGTCTCAGGTACATGCCCATATACAACCAGATGCACCGATGAGCATCGAGCTCTGGTAGAACTCTCTACCGAGGGCATCAAAGGAGTGTGGTTCCCTACCAGGAGGTACTGAGGAGTGCATCTTCTGAGTCTTCAGTTGATGCATGGCCGACTCCACCACCATGGAGTTATGCAGAAGCTGTGATTTCTGGAAGCCTGGGCTCTGGCAGACTCGATACATCGAGCCACTTGCTCACCACTGGCACTGATGCCGGTGTCTCCCACATATGGAGCATTAGCCATTCCAGGATGGGAGGGATGGGCACCGTAAGTGATTCCCTTGGAGGGGCCTCATATTGGAGGATTTCTGGCTCCTCCACCCAAGGGTCCCTCCTCAGATTCCGTCGGGAATGCTAGGGCCTTAGACATCTCCCTGACAAAGTCAAGGCATGCCATGTCCTCTGGTGGAGACCGCCGCCGGGGCTCTGAAGTGAGAGAGTCCAAGGGGATGTCCGATGGCAACGGGTGTCGAGCGACTCCTGGTCCTCTGTCTCCCACTCGGAGTTGTCCGTCGAGGACTCAATGGAAAGCTGGTCCATGGCAGACCCGGCCCGCAGGCTTCAGAGGCTCCATGGCTGGCACCAAGTGCACTGGCTGGGGGTGATTGCGGCCCCTTCAAGCAGGAACCGGATCGGCCAAGGATTGGTTCAGTCTTCAAGGACGTCCTTGACGTCGAGGGCCTGGTGGTCAGGCCAAAGGGGAATCCTTGATGAGGATGGTGTCTGGCGACCGAGGCCGGTTCGAGGTTGAGTCCTTTCAGGGGACCTTTGCAAGCCACTCCCTCTCCGATCTCTCAGACGAGCATCTCGGACTGCAGGACCTGGCTCAGAAAGCACCCGGCCTGTCGGATCCATCCAGGGATGCTGCCTTCAAGGTCTTCTTTTCTTGGGTTCCCTCAAGAGAGACCCCTCTTTCCTTAGAACCACAGCACAGCTCCGGTTCCATGGATCTGCCCATAGATGCCATGGCTTCAGATGAGGTCCTGGCCTTTGGAGGTACTGGGGACTCGGGGAAAAACTTATTGTGCTGCTGCTGGCGGGCCTTGTTGGACAACTTTTTGTAGAGACTTCATGCTGCAAGGTTGTGGTCCTGTCCAAGACAGAGAAGGCAGCAGTCGTGTGTGTCGGTCAAAGACAATCTTGACCGATCACACTTTTTAAAACCACTGGTAGCCATGGGGGGGAAAAGTACCCCAGCAAGGTTGAAAACCCGCCGCCAGTTGGAAAAAAGGCGTGAAGATGCCAAGGAGGAAAAAGTAAAAAGGACATGAACTATATGTCAAGACAGCAAGGTTGGGTGGTGGGAAGAGTACGGTGCAATACTGGAGGCGAGTATGAAACTCAGGCTGAAAATATCAACATTTTCCAAGGACAAGCAAGACTCTGAAGGGCTCCGCGGAAAAAAGGAGACCGAGCAAGATGGCACCCATGGGTGGGAAGGGGACCACGCATCCGTGTTAGCATCTCCCAAAGGCTTTATTTGCAAGCTGGAGAGATGCTTCCGCGAGGACTCCCATTGGTGCTGACAACATACATGAGGATTGACTTCCTGATTGTTCCCGGAGAAATTTAAAAACACATAACAGCATGGCTTTTAGCTTTATGTTTCTCCTTCTAAAAGAGTTTCTATTTGCAACAAAACAAAAACAGTCTTTTCTTCCTTATCCATCCCCCTTAGAAAAAATAAATAAATAACCCTAGAAAAAAACCCCGAGGGCAGACTATGCGCAAATACTCACAGACTGCTCGGTGAGTTTTATCACTTGCTTTTGCAGCTTTTGACATTCTTTAAATTTTTCCTTGTAATGATCTGCAGCCATCTGAAGTCTGAGTTTGAGGTCTTCTACCTCCTTGTGCAGCTCCTGCTCACTGGTGCTGTTTGCAATTTCCTTTAAACAAAATGTTAACCGTGGTTTAAAACAAATACTGAGTGCTTCTATTTCCATTAAGGAAGGTCAAAAAAGGAATGTATTTTAATAAAGCAAGGAGACTCAGTGACAAGCATCAATTGTACAACCATTCTGACTCTCAACAAGTAGTAACCCAGGCTCTCCTGAATCCTTTAAGACTAGTTGGATGAACTAACAGCAAGTTAGGATCCACACAAAATAAGTCTGAGGAAATAATGTAAAATATTGTGTGAACATGGTGGTAACTACAATAAACTTTCCATTATGTTGTTCATTTGGCAAACACTGAATCATTACAACACAAGATGTTTTTCACTGCTAAGTTTGGAGTTTTTGAATAATGTATTTTAGTAGTTCACCTTTGACTAGCAGACACTCCAAATGCTTACCTGTTCATTTTTCACAGCAGTAGTTTGCGCCTTCTGCAGTTGAGCCTCACGTGACTTAAGTTCAGTCAGAGCTTCAGCTAGCTGCTTCTTCACATTCTCATTTTCCAGTCTAGCATTATGCAGTTCTGCCATGGTCTTATCTCTCACATTTACTGTGTCACTGAGTTCTTGTGTCAAAAACACAGTTTCTTGTCTGCTAGCTTGAATCTCATTCTCAGCTTTGCGGAGTTGTTCCTTCAGAAAACCTGTGTCCTCCTAAAAAAAAAAAAAATTACAAATGTATTTCTTTATTTAGCTATCCTTATCCGTTTACATAGAACAAGGATGTTTAACTTGGAGAAATAAGTTACACTGATTTGATTCCAAAATAGAATTGCTAACTAGGATGGGTTATGAGAGGAGTTATCTAACATTAACATAACCTAACCTAACGTAATACAAGTTAACTGGGATGATAATCACAGACATTAACTTAAAGTAACTAGGAATTAGGAATTGTACTACCTGCTGTGTTTAAAGTTGCTTCCACAAACACACACACACATACATATATGTGTTTATGGGGGGGGGGTAGCTTTTATTGTAAACCGCCCCTCGCAAGCAGTGGGGCAGTTTACAATAAAATAAAATTTGCATTGAAAAAAAAAGAAAAGAAATCCATCATCAAGGTAGAGGAAAGGAAACAAGCATAGTCAGAAGCAGGGAAGGGGGAAGGTGAGAGAGAATTAGAAGTACATAGTGTGTCAAGGGATGGGAAGGTCAAAGACTGTGAAATAAAAATGTCTTGAGCTGGGCCTTTAATCTGGCGTAGGACTATTCAAGATGTACACACAAGATATATGAAGATTCAATTTCCTTTGGAACCATGGATCATAATTTCTACAAAATCAACCAAAGAACGCAATTTTATCATGTAATGTCAGGTATGTGCAATTAGCTGTATTCTTGTACATACAGTTCCAATTATGTTTGTTCACATCATTTTAATCATCTGGTGCCTGCTGCTTTCTGAGCTCTATTAATTTTCACCCGCTGTCTCACTTTAGACTCCAGGAACCACAGGACTCAACAAATCTTTTTTCTCTCCTTTGATAATATAAGATTCGAGTGCCATGTAATTATCAGAAATCACAGTGGTAGAAAGCACTATAGTCACAGAACATCTTTATTTTGATCTTATAGCCACATAATATATTCTTCGAAAGAGGAAGATAGAATTTTATTGATACTGACATGCTTCCAATTTTCCAGAAACCTTTTCAGTTCAGTTTTTGTGCTTTCTACTTAAACATACTACTCCTCTGCTAGCTCAGACCTGTTCATATAATCTGAAATATGCTTTCAATGAAGGACAGATACATGCATTTTAAATGCTTTATTGATTTGTCAGTTTGGTATAACAGCACCCTGCCCAGGACTAAAAAGCACAAAGCAAACAGCTAGATGAGAAGACAGAATAATCAAATTGAGGAATTACATATCAGGATAGGCAAGTTTGAAAAGATGGGACCAGAAGAGACAGAGGGATCATCCTGAATGAAGGGTAGCACACATTGTGAAGAGAAGCTGCCTTAGAACAGGCATGGAAAAAGGCAATAACCTGCTTAGTGGAAGGGATATTGAGGAAGGTGCACAACTGGGAGTGAAGAGAATTAAGAGCAGAATCACAACAATAAAGTACAAAGAACCAAGATCAGAGTAGTTACTCACCTGTAACAGGTGCTCTCCAGGAGCAGCAGGAATCAGTCCTCACATATGGGTGACGTTGGTGCCGATGGAGCCCCCGTGCGGAGCATTTCCCCAGCTTTCAAGGAAAGCCTTTGGGAATGCAGCGCGCATGCGCGGTTCCCTTCCCGCCCAAGGGTGCCATCTTGCTCAGTCTGATGACATAACTAAGACAGCAAAAAACAAAATGAAGTATATGACTGCAACTCCAGGGGAGGAGGGAGGGTCGTGAGGACCGATTCCTGCTGCTCCTGGAGAATACCTGTTACTGGTGAGTAACTACTCTTTCTCCAGGACCAAGCAGGAAGTCAGTCCTCACATATGGGACTCCCCAGCTCTAGGCTACCAGGAACCCTAAGCTGAAAAATGGCTCCCTCTCAGGAGCCTCAGCATTCGTGAAAAGAGTATCCTCTGAGAACGCCCCCGAACGGTAGCCCAACACAAGGGCCGGAGTTGCCTAAACCTCAAAGAGATTACGGAGTACCGCCTGTACAAAAGCACTGTCCCTTCAGGACTCTCTCTCGAGGCAGTAGTGGGCTGCAAAAGTCTGGCTTGAAGACCAAGTAGCGGCCCTGCAGATGTCTGCCAACGGAACACAGCGGAGATGAGCTACTGACGCAGCTTTCGCCCTGACACGGTGGGCCGTTACTCGACCCTGCAAGGAGAGGTCAGCTGCCTTGTACACCCAGGCGATACTATCTGCTACCTAAGTGGACAACGTACGCTTGGAGACAGGTAACCCTAGTTTATTAGGGTCAAAGGAGACGAAGAGCTGAGTGGCCCTTCGATGCCCCCTCGTACGTTCTATGTAAAAAGACAACGCCCTCTTACAGTCCCGGGTATGCAAGACGGTTTCAGCCTGCGGCCTGGGAAAGAAGGTCGGAAGAACCACCTCGTGGTTGAGGTGGAAAGAGGAGACCACTTTTGGAAGGAACTTCGGGTGGTCCGTAGGCCCACCCTGTTCCTATAGAATCGTGTGTACGGTCTATCAGAAACCAGAGCTTGTAGTTCACTCACACGTCTGGCCGAGGTAAGAGCTACCAGGAAGAGCACTTTCCAAGAAAGGAAGCGCAAATGGCAAATAGCCATCGGCTTAAACAGTGGGCGAGTAAGTTGCTGCAAGACCACGTTCAAATCCCACTCAGTCGCCGGTAGACAAACCGGAGGCTTGAGAAGAAGCAGACCTCTGAGGAAGCGGGACACCAAGGGATGAACCGACAGAGACTGTCCCTCCACCGGTGAGTGGTGCGTTGATAGAGCACTGAGGTGGACCCGAACAGAGTTAGACTTAAGGCCTAGGTCTGACAGGTGAAGTAGATACTGCATTACTACTGGCACAAGACACGAGAAAGGATCTTCAGTGCGCTGAGCACACCAAATTGTGAACCTACACCACTTGAGGGCATATGAATTTCTGGTGGACTGCCTCCTAGAGGCCAAAACCACCTCTTCAACCTCCTAGAAGCAAGGGAGCTAGCACTATCCTAGAAGCAAGGGAGCTAGCACCTCCTAGAAGCAAGGGAGCTAGCACTATCCTTTCAGCAGCCAGGCCATCAGATTGAGGGACCTGAGATTGGGGTGCAGTGAGAACCCTGATCTTAAGACAGGAGATCATGTTGCAACCCCAGAGGGAAAGGAGTTTCCACCACCAACTTTAGCAGAAGTGGAAACCACTGTTGCCTCGGCCATCTGGGGGCTACCAGAATCACCGAGGCCTTGTCCGGAGACTCTTGAATAGAGTTCGGGCCACCAGGGGCGTGGGAGGAAACACATACAGGAGGCCTGTAGACCAAGAGATCAGAAAAGCATCTGCTGCCATTCTCAGGGGATGCGGCTGTCTGGAGCAAAACCTGGGCAGCTGACGATTCAGTGGACTTGCAAAGAGATTGATGGATGGAAGTCCCCATCGTAGGAAGATCTGCTGGATCACCCATTTAGCTTGTCTGCTAAGAAGTTCTCCTGACCAGGTAGATAAACTGCTTTGAGAAACATGCCTGGTTTGACTGCAAAGGAGCAAAGGGCCTGTGCCTCCTGACATAGGAGCCTGGACCCCATGCCCCCTTGCTTGTTCACATAGACCATTGCTATCTGATTGTCTGTCTGAATTAAGACAGACTGGTGAGAGAGGGCATGAGAAAAGGTCTGTAGAGCCAAGTGGATTGCTCACAGCTCCAAAAGATTGATCTGCTGTGTGGCCTCCCGAGGAGACCAGAGGCCCTGAGTGCACGTGCCCTGGCAATGTGCACCCAAGCCCTTTAAAGAAGCATAGGTCATCAGCACCCTTGTGTGTGCTGGAGCCTGAAAAGGTACCCCCCTGAGAAGGTTTGGGAGATGTAGCCACCACTGCATGGAGCCCAAAAGTAGTTTGGACACCTTTACTCTGTCTTGGAGGTCGCCTGTGGCCTGTGCCCACTGAGCTCTGAGGCACCACTGAGCAGCCTGCATGTGCAGACGGGCATTCGGAGTCACATGTACCAAGGATGCCATGTGGCCCAGGAGCCGCAGGAAGTGCCTGGCGGAGACCTGAGAATTGCTTTGGAACTGGTTTGCCAAGTCCATCAGTCTGTGGGCCCTGTCCTCGGGCAAGTAAGCTCTTGCCTGCAGAGTGTCTAATCTTGCACCTATAAACTCTAGGTTCTGTGAGGGGAGCAAAGTGGACTTTGCATAGTTTATGACAAAGCCCAGATGCTGAAAAAGAGAGAAAGTGCGAAGAGTGGCTTGTCTGGCCTTCTGGAGAGACTGGCCCCTGATGAGCCAGTCATCCAGGTATGGGAAGACAAAAATTCCCTGATTCCTGAGATAGGCCGCCACCACCGCCAGGCATTTGGTGAAAACCCTGGGGTGGAGGTTAGGCCAAAGGGAAGTACCCTGTACTGAAAATGGTTTCCTTCCACCACAAATCTGAGATATTGTCTGTGCTCTGGGTGAATGAGGATGCGAGTATAAGCATCCTTTAGGTCTAAGGAGCATAGCCAGTCTTCCTGCTGGAGGTAGGGCAGCAGTATCCCAAGGGTAAGTATCTTGAACTTTTCCCTCTCCAGAAACTTGTTTAGGTTTTGCAAGTCTAGGATAGGTAGGAGGCTTCCTGTCCTTTTTGGTACCAGGAAGTACCTGGAGTAGAAGCCGTGCCCTTCCAGGTGGTGAGGCACCGCTTCCACCGCCTCTTCCTTTAGAAGACTTGCCAACTCATGAAGGATGAGATTCTGTGTAGAGGGAGTCTTGGAGGCTCCCCTGGAAAGTAGGAGAGGGTAGCTGGTTGAAGTGGAGCATATAGCCCTTTTGGACTATACTGAGTACCCAGGTATCCCCTGTGATGGCTGGCCAACTGTAGGCGTACAGGGTCAGCCGACCTCCTGTACTGAGTGGAGCCAGCTGTGGAGAAGAGGTTGTGCTGTGGGAGTCAAAACCCCGCTCCCTGCTTTGCAAGAGCCGGAGCTGGCGGCTTGGGAGTCTTCTGCCTACAGGGCCCATGCCCCTGCCCCTTGGCCTGCTGGCCCTGTTGAAGAGCTGGAGAGGCCTGATATTGAGGGTAGGATTTGTAGGCAGCAGCCTTCCTCAGGAAAAAAGGCTTCTTTCCCAAGCCCTTCTTTTTCTGAGAAGGGGCAGAAGTCTTCCTGGACAGCCTTGTCCTGGTGAGAGTCTCAGTCTCGATTTCTGCAGCCTTTTCAGTCATGGGCTTACAGAAAAGGTTTTCACCTCGGCAGGGGACATCGACCAGCTTGTCCTGTAGCCATGACTCCAGGTCTGATGACTGCAGCATGCCTGATGGCGTGCACCAATGCCGGCCGCTGCTACCCGGGCTGAAGCCTCGAAGCCATCATAGGCTGCTCGAGAGATATGCCCATGTACAGTTGGTAGGTCTAGACACGGCAAGATAGCATACAGCCCTGGAAGCACTTTCTACCAAGGGCATCCAGGTTTCGGGCCTCCTGGCCGGGGGGGGGGGGCACCAAGGAGTGCCTCTTCTGACTCTTCAGGCGGTGCATGGCCGATTCCACAACTATGGAGTTGTGCGGTAGCTGCGCCTTTTGGAACCCAGGGCTCTTACGGACTCGATAAATGGAATCAAACCATTTGCTAAGAACAGGCGCTGAGGCCGGTGCCTCCCACATAGGGAAGAGCAGCCTTTCCAGCATCGGAGGAACCAGTACAGTAAAGGCTTCCTTCGGTGGAAAGTCATACTGGAGGGTATCGAGGTCCTCGGCTCGAGGCTCCTCCTCGGCGTCCGCAGGGAAGGCCAAGGCTTTGGCCATGTCCCTCACGAAGTCTGAGAACCAGGTATCTTCCGGGGGGGGGGGAGGGGGACCTTCTTTGAGGATCGGACTCCGGTGAGTCCGAAGGGATGCAGCGGGTCCGGAAGGTGTCCGGGAACTCCTCGTCCTCTGTCTCCCATGCAGACTCCTCCGAGGAGGAATCGAGCGGCTCCGGCCGTGTGGGCCCTCGGTGCCACCCGTCCCGATGCCGAGGGTATCGGCGCCGAGGACCTCGGCCCTGCACGGGAGGTCGAGGGGGACCTTGACCGAGGATCGACTCGGTATCCGGGGTCGACTTGGATGTCGAGGTCCCGGTGGTCGGGGCAGATGCACCGGTCAGACCGGCGATCAGCACCCCCTGCTGCTCCATGAAGGCAGCCAAGCTGCTCTCCAAGGCCGTCAACCTGAGTCCAAGCTCAGGAGACTCAGCAGCCCCCGACTCGGGCCCCGACGTCAGCTCCCTCGGAGGAGAGTCCACGAGGACAACAGCACTTACATGACTCGGGGACTCCAGCTCCACGTGAGGTAACTTGGACAGCCTCTCCAACTCCGAGAGCCCAGGGCAGTGGTCAGGGCTACGCGACCTGGCCCTCGAGGATCCAGGAGCCTCCACTGATGACGCCCTCATGAGCTTCTTCTTCCTTCTGTGCTCCCGGGTGGGAGACTCCCTCTCAGAGGAACCCCAACGGCGCTCGGGGTCAGACTCCCGAGATGTCGAGGCCTCTGACGAAGTCCAGGCCCAGCCGGACGCGGACTCTGAGAAATTTCTCTCACATCGATGCTGACGGCTCCGAAGTGCCTTCGACGACATTTTGCCGCATGGGCCGCAGGCCAACGGGTCATGGTCGGGCCGAGGCAACGGAGGCAACAGTCATGTGTGTCGTTGAGAGACATAAGTTTCTTGCACAGATCACACTTTTTGAACCCGCTGGCAGCCATGGGGGGAAAAAGGGCCCCTGCAAGGTCAAAAGTCCGGGCTGCCAGTGAAAACACAAAAAGAGTGCGAACGCTAGTCATGAAGGACAAAAACCGAAAATCAAAACTTCGGACTCGATACCAGTGTACCGAGCCCACGTGGGAAGGGGAACTGGTTCAGAAAAAGCCAAAATAGCCGAAAAAAATCTACTTTTCCCAGGTGACACGATCTCACGTCCGTTGGGCTCTGCGGAAAAAGAAAGACTGAGCAAGATGACACCCTTGGGCAGGAAGGGGACCGCGCATGCGCGCTGCATTCCCAAAGGCTTTCCTTGAAAGCTGGGGAAATGCTCCGCACGGGGGCTCCGTCGGCGCCGACGTCACCCATATGTGAGGACTGACTTCCTGCTTGGTCCTGGAGAACGTGTCGATTCAGGAGCACACCTAAAAGTAACCAAAAGTCAGAACTTGACAAGTAGCTAGGGAAGGACTACATGGTAATAATGATCTGCATTAAAGCATTAAAGCAATAGAGTTCTTAAATAGTTAGATGGGATGTGTGAGAAGACCAGAAGACATGCAAGGCAACTGCTGAAAAGATAAGTCATATGTACAGCAAGAGGGAGGTAACAGGCATGAAAAATTAAAGGAGGATGAATTTATTTAACCCATTTTTTTTTTATATACCGTTTTTCTTCAATTCAAAAAGGTTTACAGAGAACAAAAGTAACAGTGTGGGTACAGCTGTTTTACATGGAGCAAGAACAGTGGTTGAACATTTGATGAATTTGATGATGATGATGATGAAGCTGGTGTCAGAGTTAGAAGCAAGGAAAAAAAATGAAGGGCTTAAAGGAGAGAGAAGTTGAATGTAATATCAAGGATCTTAGTTGACTCATAAGAAGGCAGAGGGACTGTAATTAAACAATGAAAACTAGATGATGGTCATAGAACATGGCAATAACTGAGAAGTAAAAAACTTCAGTCTTGGGGACCTGAGAGGCAGTACCTGCAGTGAATATTTAAATCACGGCAGTGAAAGTGTAATTACTCACCTGTAACAGGTGTTCTCCAGGGACAGCAGGAATCAGTCATCATATATGGGTGACATCAGCACTGACGGAGCACTCGCGAAAGCATCCCCCCAGCTTTCAAAGAAAGCCTTTGAAAGATGCTACCATGCATGTGCGGTGCCCTTCCCGCTCAAGGATGCCAGCTTGCTCAGTCAGATGACATAGCTAAAAGATGGCAAAAATAAAATAAAAGATGGTACAAAAGAAACTCCAAGGGAAGGAGGGACTGATTCCTGCTGTCCCTGGAAAACACCTGTTACAGGTGAGTAACTGCTCTTTCTCCGGGAATAAGCAGGTAATCAGTCCTCACATATGGGACTCTCCAGCTACATGCTACTGAAAGCCCATAGCAGAAAAAACAGTGTTGCCCTCAAGGGGGCTGCGAGCAACAGCAATTAAGTCCGTAGCTACTGACAACAGTAGGACCCCTGTATCTGATGGAAACCAGCACGCCGGTAGCCTGAACACAGAAGGGTCAGAATTGCAGAAACCCCGAAAAAATTCCAAAGAATGGCCTGGCCAAGGGCACCGTCCTGTCGGAATTCTCTTTCCAAGAGTAAAGAGCTGCAAAGGTATGGACTGAAGACCAGGTGGTGGCCTGGCAGATGTCCATCATCAGAAAGGAGCAGTACAGGTTTGCCACTGAGGCAGCCATGGCCCTGACACGGTACGTCGTGACTCGGTCTTCCTGCGGGAGCCCTGCCTGCTCATAGGCGACGGCGATACAGTCCGCCACCCAGGTGGACAGTGTACGTTTAGTCACCGCCTCCCCCAGTCTACTGGGGTCATTTGAGATGAAAAGCTGAGCAGCTTTGCGGTGGCCCTGACTACGCTGGATGTAGAAGGACAAGGCCCACTTACAGTCCAAGGTGTGGAAGACAGTCTCCCCTACTATTAGAGTGAGGTCTCGCAAAAAAAGGTGGGACATACCACCTCCTGATTGAGGTGAAAGGACAATACCATCTTCAGAAATAATTTAGGGTGTGTGCAGAGTACCACCCTGTTCTTGTAGAACCTGGTATATGGCGTCTCTGCCACTAAGGCCTGAAATTCGCTAACCCTGCGAGTGGAGGTGAGCGCAACCAGGAACGCCATCTTCCACGAGAGGTAGCGCAGGTGGCAGGTAGCCAAAGGGCCGGCAAGTGAGCTGCCCAAATACCACATGGAGGTCCCACTCAGTCGCTGGAGGGCGAACTGGGGGCTTCGATAAGAGCTGACCCATTAAGAAGTGGTCACCAGTGACTGGACCGGGAGGGGTTTGCCGTTCAAGGGGTGGTTGTGTGCCGCCAGGGCACAGAGGTGCACTCTGACGGAGTTCGATTTAAGCCCAGATTGCGAGAGGTGGAGAAGGTACTGTAGCACCAGACCCACCGGGCAGGAGAATGGGTTAGTCCCGTCCTCTGCATACCAAACTGAAAACCTACGTCATTTGAGGGCATACGTTTTCCTAGTGGAAGCCTTACGAGAGGCCAGCAGGATCTCCTCTACCTCAACCGAGAGGGTAAAAGGAGCTAGGGTCACCCTTTCAGCAACCATGCTGTCAGCAACAGGGACCCCAGGCTGGGGTGCAGAAGAGAGCCCCCCTCCTGGGACAGGAGCCCTGGAGAGTTCCCCAATGGGATGGGAGTCTCCACCGACAGCTGGAAGAGTAGCGGGAAACATGGCTGCCTGGGCCATCGAGGGGCTAACAGGATGAGCGAGGTCTCCGGGCAGGAAGGCCTTTGCCTGGAGGGTGTCCAATCTTGCCCCTATAAACTCTAGACACTGTGTCGGGAGGAGGTGGGACTTGGAGTAGTTTATCACAAATCCCAAGTGTTGCAGAACATGGATGGTGCATGCAGTGGCCTGCTGCACTTCTGAGGACGTGCCTCCTTTAATGAGCCAGTCGTCCAGATAGCGGAAGACAAAGACATCCTGGAGGCAGAGGAAGGCGGCTACGACTGCCAGGCATTTTGTGAAGACCTTTGGGGCAGAGGACAAGCCAACGGTCAGCACCCTGTATTGGTAGTGTCCCTCCCCCAAACCATGAACTGCAGGTACTGGCTGTGGCTGGGGTGAATGAGGATGTGGCTATAAGCATCATTCAGATCCAAGGAGCATAGCCAATCTCCCTGCTGGAGGTAAGGCCGCAATGTTCCCAGGGAGAGCATCTAGAACTTCTCCCTCACCAGGAACTTGTTCAGGTCGAGGATGGGCCTTAGGCCTCCAGTCCATTTTTGGGACAAGGAAGTACCTGAAGTAGAACCCCTTGCCCTTGAGAAGGTGGGGCACTGGTTCCACCGCCTTGTCCTTGAGAAGATTTGCGAGTTCCTTCAGTAGAAGATCCCGGTGAAGGGGAGACCTGAGGAGCTCTCCCGGAAAGTAAGGGGGAGGTGTCTGAATCAGATGGAGGAGGTAACCCTCCCTGATCACTCGAAGCACCCAGGAATTGGTGGTGAGAGTTAGCCACCTTTGGGCACAGTGGATTAGACATCCCCCTGTGGGCTGCTGACCTCCTTGGGGTGGAGAGGCTATGCCCAAGGCGTCAACCCCCCCCCCCCCCCCGGCTGGGCCCGACGCCTGGGGCTTGGGAGTCTTCTGCTTACGAGGGCCATGCCCATGTCCCTTGTCCTACTGACTCTGCTGGGGAGCCAGGAAGGCCTGGAAAGGTGGGTCGTTTCTGTAAGCAGCCCCTTTTCTTGGGTAGAAGGGCTTTTAACCTGAGCCCTTCTGTTGGGGAGGTGCAATGGTCTTTTTAGAGAGTCTGGACCTCATCATGAACTCTGTCTCCAGCTCGGCAGTCTTGTTGGTCATGGGTTTGCCAAAGAGGTTTTTCTCCTTGGTATAGAACATTGACCAATTTGTCCTGAACCCATTGCTCGAGATTGGACAACTGTAGCCAAACCTGGGGTTGGGCATCGATGCCCACCGCCGTTAATCGAGCTGCCGACTTGAAGCCGTCATAGGCTGCTCGAGACAAACTTGGATCACTCACAGACGGCCATGTCCAGGTTCTTGAACCGCTGCAAATGTTCCTCGGACAGACCAGCCAAGAACCTGTTAATTTCCTTCGCCAGGTTTTTCAGGTACATGCCCATGAACTACTGGCAAGCCTGGATGTGGCCGATGAACATCGAGCCCTGGTAACACTTTCTGCCAAGGGCATCCAAGGTGTGTGCTTCCCTGCCAGGGGGCACCAAGGAGTGCATCTTCTGACTCTTTAGTCGACACATAGCCGAATCCACCACCATGGTGTTATGTGGCAACTGTTATTTCTGGAAGCCCAGGCTCTGGTGGACTCGATACATCACCACTTGCTCACCATTGGCACTGATGCCAGCGTCTCCCACATATGGAGCATTAGCTGTTCCAGGATGCTAGGTATGGGCACCGTAAGAGACTCCTTGTCCTCCGTCTCCCACTCTTAGTCCATCGAGGGCTCGATGGAAGGAGGGCTGACCCCAGGCAGTGGCCCTCAAAAACACCACGGCTGGCACAGAGCACACTGGCTGGAGATGATCGCAGTCCCATCTAGAGGGAACTGGATCGAGGCCTCGGCTGAGGATCTACTTGAGGCTGAAGGGTTTCAAGGATCGGCTCATTCTCCAGGGACGTCTTCGACATCGAGGGCTTGGTGGTCAGGGCATAGGAACCGGTCATGTCAGACAACAGCGCTCACTGCTGGTCCATGAAGGCAGACAAACTGCCCTTCAGGGCAGCCATTCTGGACTCCAGGCAAGAAGGCTCCACAGCATTGGCACGGGCACCGAAGGAATCGGGCCCGATGCCAGTTCCTCCGAAGGGGAATCCTCGACAAGGATGGTGTCTGGCGACCGAGGCCAGTCCGATGTTGAGTCCTTTTGGGGGACCTTCGCAAGATTGGGATAGAATCCAGAGGAGCAGCAGTTAGTTTGGATGCAAATTAATATCTTGAATAGAAAGGGCAACAAAAAATAAAACAGGATAACAACAGTATTAAGCTGAGAACAGAGCTAATAAAGAGTAGAGAGGAAGGAAAAGTAGTCAGAAAAACGTCTGACAATGAAACGTTTTAAGAAAATAGGAGTCAGGGCAGAAGGGGACAGAAAGGAATTCATAATGGAGAAACAGCACCAAGAGTTCTTAGCAGAAGATACATTAAAGCATGGTAGTAAGTTGATTTTGCATACTATAGAGCTGATTCAAAGAAGCAGTAAAGAATCAAAAAACAAAGTCCTATGGGAGTTAAACAGGCCCTTAAGAGTTCATTCTGTGCAATTTAGCTCAGAAAACCGAAGACACTAGAGGAGGATGTCAGAATTCATTCAGGACATAAGGATTGGTTTGGCATGGCTGAAAACTCTGGGAGGGCTGATATGCAGCAGTGGCGGCCACGCATGTTTGAAAAATAAACCAGATATTTAGCACCAAAACTTATCCAGCATCTGGTACTGAATATCCAGTTTTGCCAGACAGCGGTGATATTCAGTCACTAACCAGATAAAGCTAGCAGAGTCACTGACTTTGCCTACTTTTATCATCCAGGGTTTTATTATTCAGGTAGGTGCTGAATATTGCCACTGACAGGATAACAAAAGAGACCACCCCTAATCTGCACATAGACGTGCTACAATTTTAAATGGGCATCTTTTCTGACATCTGTGGCAATATTCAGAGGCACTATCCAGATAGTGCTACTGCAAATAAGATCGCAGCAGTCCTGCTAACTGGCTAAGCCATATTGAATATATTTCTCTATGATGTTTAGGACTGATCTCAGTCATCTAAGGAGCTCATTTTTGTATGATCATCAAATCTTTTTTCATGTGAATTCCTAACCAGATGGATTTTATTCAATTATCTCTTTCTAAAAGAGAAGACTTCTTTAATCTATTCTTTGATTTGATTATTCTGTTCCATTTTCAAACTAACCCCAATCTCAATAATACTTTAAAATATTAGCTATACATATGGTAAACACAAAATATTATAGAACCAAGTTTTAGTTCCACTATTCTTAATACACAAGGAACACTGTATTCATTTACTTAAGGGCCTTGAATCCTTGTCATAGGCTTAATTTCACTATCATCCCCCCTTCTATCTCCAAAATTCTCAACCTATCGCTTTCCACTGCAACTGTTTCTGCAGCCTTCAAGCATGCTATGCTTACACCTCTCCTCAAGAAACCCTCACTAGATCAGACCTGTCCTTCCATCAACTCACCCCCCTCCTCCCCTTCGTTTCTAAATAATTTGAACGTGCACCATTGCCTTGAATTTCTCTCATCTGAAGCCCTTTTGGATCCACTGTAATCTGGTTTTCGTCCTTTACATTCTCCTGAAATGGTTCTTGTCAAAGTCTCCAGTGACCTGTTCCTGACAAAATCCAAAGGCCTTTATTCGATCCTCATCCTTCTTGACCTTTCTGCTGCATCTGACACTGTTGACCACCACCTTCTCCTCTATACCTTGTCCTCCCCCCTTTGGTTTTAAGCGCTCTGTGCTATCCTGTTTCTCATCTTCTCTCCAACCACACTTTCAGTGTTTGTTCTGATGGATTCTGCTTTACTGCCACCCTGCTGTCAGCTGGTGTACCCCATGCGCCTGTCTTGGGTCCACTCCTTTTCTCTCTCTTTACCCAGTTCCTTGGTGTATTCATCTCCTCCCACAGTTTTCAGTACCATCTTTATGCTGACGACTCTCAGATCTACCTCTCTACACCTCTCCGGCAAGCCAGGCTCAGCTCTCTGCCTGCCTGATATTGCTGCTTGGATGTCTCCCCACCATTTGAAATTGAACATGGCCAAACCAGAACTTATTTTTCCTCCTAAACCCACTTCCCCCTTTCTCAATCTCTGTAGATAAAGCATAATTACTCACCTGTAACAGGTGATCTCCGGGAACAGCAGGAATTTAGTCTTCACATATGGGTATCGTCGGTACTGACAGACTGCGCGGGAACGCACCCCAGCGTCCAATTAGAAAGCTTTTGGGAGCATCCCACAGCGCCTGCGTGCTGCCTTCCCGCCTTTCCCCACTGCCTCTCTACAGTTGAGTTTTAAAGCTGAGACAAAGAGAGAGAAAGAGGGAAAGAGAAAGATACAGATACAGATAGAGAGATACAACTCCTAGGGGAGGTGGGTGGGTTGTGAAGACTAAATTCCTGCTGTTCCCGGAGATCACCTGTTACAGGGGAGTAACTATGCTATCTCCAGGAACAAGCAGGAATGTAGTCTTCACATATGGGAGACTCCCTAGCTTTAGATGCCAGGGAGAGACCCCAGAAGTAGTGTGTCCCTGTGAAGGGCTCCACTTCCCCCCATGGATCTCTGGCATCCTACCAGGGATGGTGGGTAGGAGTTGATTAGGTATGGAACAGGTGTTGGAGAACAGCCTGACCAAACAAGGCATCCCGGTGGGAGTCCTTGTCCAAGCAGTAATGGGCTGTGAAGGTATGAACCGAGGCCCAAGTAGCTGCTCGACAGATGTCGTCGATAGACACAGAGTGAAGATGAGCCATTGAAGCTGCCATAGCTCTCACATTGTGAGCTGTGACATGGCCCTCCAGAGGAAGATTCTTACTCTGATAGGCAAAGGAAATAAACTGTGCAATCCAGTTGGACAGTGTTCTCTTGGAGACTGGAAGTCCCAAATGAGAAGGATCAAAAGCAACAAAGAGTTGAGAGGACTTTCTATGTTGCTGTGTTCTTTGTAAGTAAAAAGCTAAAGCTCTTTTACAGTCCAAAATATGAAGATTCCTTTCTGCACTTGATGCATGAGGCCTTGGAAAGAACACAGGCAGGTAGACCGCTTGGTTTAGATGAAAAGGCGAGACCACCTTTGGCATAAAGTGTGGATGAGTCCTAAGGACTACCTTGTCATGGTGGAACCTTGTATAAGGGGGATCAGCCACTAGAGCCTACAACTCACTGATGCGACATGCTGATGTGACTGCAATAAGAAGGATAAATTTCCAGGAAAGGAATTTCAATGAGGTAGTGGCTAAGGGTTCAAAAGGTGGGTTCATGAGCTGACCAAGAACCAGGTTTAAGTCCCATGCCACCGGTGGTGGCCCAATGGGAGGCTTAGTTAGAAGAAGGCCTCTCATAAATCTTGCAATAAGAGGATGGGAGGAAATAGGTTGTCCATTCAGAGGCTTGAGAGAAGCTGCAATAGCACTCAAATGGACTCTTACTGAGTTAGTCTTAAGTCCTGCATTCGATAAATGAAGGAGATACTCCAGTAATGATTCCAGAGGTATCGCAAGGGGGCTAAGACCCTTCTGAGAGCACCATATGGTAAACCTTTTCCACTTGAAAGCATAAGAGCGTCTTGTGGAAGACTTCCTGGAAGCATAAAAGATATCCTTTACTTGCTGAGAAAGGTTAAGATCATGAAGATCTAGGCCTTCAGCAACCAAGCCCTCAGATGCAGAGACTGGAGATTGGGATGCCATAACATTCCGTTCTCCTCAGACAGGAGATCTGGAGCAGACCCTAACTCCAGAGAGGGAGCTTGAGAGAGATGTAGAAGCAGAGGGTACCACACTTGCTGTGGCCAATGTGGAGCTATGAGAATCATATGGCCTCTGTCTCTGTGAAGCTTGAACAGGGTTTTGGGAATTAGGGGAATGGGTGGAAAGGCATACAGGAAGTCTTGACCCCAATGAAGGAGGAAAGCATCCCTAGCCTGAGAGCCTTGAGCCGGAATTCTGGAACAGAACCGGGGAAGTTTGGCATTCAACGGACTTGCAAAGAGGTCTATGTCCGGGGTTTCCCAAATCTGAAAAATCTTGGCCACCTGGTCTGCATGTAGAGACCATTCGTGTGGAAGCAAAACTCGACCGAGTCTGTCTGCCCAAGAGTTTTGGATACCTGGAAGATACACTGCCAGGAGATGAATCGGATGCTCTCTGGCGAGGGCCCATAGTCGCAAAGCTTCGTTGCAAAGCGACAGAGAGCCTGTTCCTCCCTGCTTGTTCACGTAGAACATAGCTACTTGATTGTCCGTATGGATGAGGACTGTCTTGTAGCTGAGCAGGGTGTGGAACACTTGAAGAGCCAGGAAGATTGCTGTGAGCTCTAAGAGATTGATGGGTAGATGAGTCTCCTGTGGAGTCCAAGTGCCCTGGGTGGAGAGGTCTTGCAGATGAGCTCCCTAACCCATTGGTGAGGCATCTGTTGTGAGAGTTGCCTGGGGCAAAGGTTGTTGAAATGGGGACCCCACCAACAGGTTTTGAGTGGACTGCCACCATTGGAGGGACAAAATAAGGCGATTTCTGTTTGCTATTTTGTCTGGCAGGCACCCTGATGCCTGGGTCCATTGAGTGGATAAAGTCCACCGGGCTGCTCTCATATGGAGACGAGCATAAAGAACCACATGCACGGTAGATGCCATGTGGCCTAGTAGTTGTAACATTTCTCGAGCAGTGAGATGGGACTTTAGCACTGCTTGAGAAGCTAACTGCACCATGCGAAGGCAACGGTTCTGAGGAAGATAGGCCCTTGCCTTTCTGGTATCCAACAAAGCTCCTAGGAACTCTAGAGACTGAGTGGGAGCTAGGCTGGATTTTATTTATTTTTTTTATTTAATTTATTTATTTTTCTTATATACCGTGCTATTATAATCAGTGCGGTTTACATTTGAAACAGAACATACAAGAATGTAACAAGTTACATCGAGTTTTTTACATTGAACAGGGAATGTAAAAATGGAGAAAAAAAAACAAGGAAAAAATATGTACACATTATATACAAATTATAATACTCTTACAAATTAGAATACTCTTACAGATAAATAAAGATAAGACATTTACCTAGAGGCTTGGCTGGAGGGTCAAGGAGGCCGGTAAGGAGAGATAATGGTTAGCCGTTATCTACAGGAAGATGATCTGAGGGACGGGCTAGGTAGGGAGGTAAGGTGGGGGCAGTGTGAGTGTCAGGAATGGTGTCAGGGTAATATTGTAAGAATAGGTGATGTTTGAGGGCTTTTCGAAATAGTGCCAGGTTTGAGATGGCCCGGATTTCGGCTGGGAGGGCATTCCATGCCATAGGTGCAAAAATGGAGTTTAGGGACTTTGAGTTTATTCAACAAAGTAGATCTCCTAGTTCTATTGTCTGGAGTGCTGTTGAGAAGATCACTGATGGGTGTGGGTGGATGGTTCTTACGGGCCTTGAATGTCATGACAAGATCCTTGAAGTGGATTCTGGCCCGCAGCGGGAGCCATTGTAAGTTCTTTAGAACTGCGTTATGTGGTCTGATCTTGAGAGCCCTGACAGTGCCCTTGCAGCTGAGTTCATGGCAAGACGTAACTGGTTAAGAGTCGACTGTGGGAGTCCCAGTAGAATAATGTTGGCAAAGTCGAGGTGTGGGATGACTAAGGCTTGGAATATTGAGCGGTAGTCAGGGAAGTCAAGAAGTGGGCGGAGATGGCGTAGTGATCGGATCTTATGATAGATTGCTTTAGTTGTGTTTATAACATGTGCTGACATGTCGAGCCGCTGGTCAAGGGTGATGCTCAGGTAGCGAATTGTAGATTTGGACTTTAGTTCAATGTTATTGACTAGAAGTGAGGGAGGTGGCGTGAACTTCTGGTTTCACGAGATGAATAGTACATCTGTTTTGCTATGGTTAATGCGTAGGTTTTGAGAGAGGAGCCAATCTGCTACCGCTTCAAAGCATCTTATAATTGGAGAGAAATCTTGTTGATCGATTTTAAATTGTATGTACATTAAGATGTCATCTGCATATGCAAAGGTGTCAACCATTTGTTGTCTTTGGCATTAACTCTAGCTCCTGATAATATAAGTAGTTCAATAATTTCAGCATCTCCCAGATAGGCAGCAGCATGCAAAGGGGTCCTCTTTTCATTATCCTCACTGCAAGATGCAACTGCTCTGTGCAAAGGTGTCAACCATTTGTTGTCTTTGGCATTAACTCTAGCTCCTGATAATATAAGTAGTTCAATAATTTCAGCATCTCCCAGATAGGCAGCAGCATGCAGAGGGGTCCTCTTTTCATTATCCTCACTGCAAGATGCAACTGCTCTGTGCAAAGGTGTCAACCATTTGTTGTCTTTGGCATTAACTCTAGCTCCTGATAATATAAGTAGTTCAATAATTTCAGCATCTCCCAGATAGGCAGCAGCATGCAAAGGGGTCCTCTTCATTATCCTCACTGCAAGATGCAACTGCTCTGTGCAAAGGTGTCAACCATTTGTTGTCTTTGGCATTAACTCTAGCTCCTGATAATATAAGTAGTTCAATAATTTCAGCATCTCCCAGATAGGCAGCAGCATGCAAAGGGGTCCTCTTTTCATTATCCTCTGCATATGCAAGGCATTGGACATTGAAGGAACGGATTAAAGCGCAAATGGGCTGCATGTATATGTTAAACATTAATGCAGAGAGGGATGATCCCTGAGGTACACCTTGCTTCAGTGAGAGTGGTTCAGAGGTCTTGGAACCTGCTCTGACTTGTTGCCATCTGTTACATAAATAGGATTCACACCAGGCTAGCGCTGAGCCTTGCAGACCTTTACCTTTGAGGCGATCTAGAAATGTTTCGTGATTCACTGAATCAAAGGCAGCTGCTATGTCTAAGAAGATGAGGACGAATCCATGGTTGATATTGTCAATTCCTGTGATTAGGTTGTTGAAGAGGGTTGTGAGGATGGTGTCCACTCTGTGAGCTTCCCTGAAACCATGTTGGGATGGGTCCAGTGGCGCAACAGTATCAACATGGTGTTGGATTTGCCATTGGACTACCTTCTCCATAATTTTGGCAAGCAGTGGGATGCTCGAGATTGGCCGGAAGGACTCAACTTTAGATGGATCAAGTTTACTATTCTTTAACAGGGGGCGGATTGATGTGTATTTTAAGCTTTGAGGGAAGGATCCCGTTGTGAATGATTGATTCAAGATTCTGCATATAGATGGACTGAGGTCATGGTGCAACTCTTTAATCCAGCTAGCAGGACAGGGATCATTGGGGGCGGTGGTGAGGTTAATAGATGTGATGATATCTAAAATTTCTTTGTTGGATACCTTGGAGAATGACAGTAGAGGGGTTGGTTGGGGAGGTCCGTGAGAGGTGTAGATAGATAATATGGATGTATTCATGTTGTACTTGGTTTGTATCATCTTAGATTTTGGGATGTTGATGACCAGACCCAAATACTGAAGGATACGCATAGTGCAAGATAGAGAAATCCTGGCCTCTGACTCTGATGGGGCTCGAATGAGCCAGTCGTCTAAGTAGGGGAAGATGAATATTCCTAGAGTGCGAAGAAATGCTGCTACCACAGCCATGCATTTCGTGAACACCCTTGGTGCTGAGGCCAGGCCAAAAGGAAGCACCTTGTATTGGTAGTGCTTTCCTTGAAAAAGGAACCGAAGGAACTTTCTGTGAGTTGGATGGATGAGAACATCAGTGTATGCATCCTTGAGATCTAGAGAACAAAGCCAATCCTGACTGTGGAGGTATGGCAGCAGAGTTCCTACAGAAATCATCTTGAATTTCTCTTTGAACAGGAATTTGTTCAATTCTCTGAGGTCTAAAATCCCCTGTTTTCTTTGGGATAAGGAAATAGGGGGAGTAAAACCCTGTACCTTGTTGAGGTATGGGTACCTCTTCTATTGCCCCTTGGGCAAGAAGCATAGTGACCTCTTGACCTAACAGGTTGATGAGAGAGGTCTGAGAATTGAACTGTCTTACCATTGTGGGAGGGGGCATGCAAAGAAAGTGAAGCTTGTACCCCTCTTTTAATAATGGAGAGAGTCCACTGTTCTGCTGTAATCTGCCCTCATCTGGGGACAAAGTAACACAACCTTCCTGGAATGGTGGAAGGCTCTGGTCCATTGAGAGCCAGGAAGGCTAAGTTCTCTAAATGGAAGTCAAAGGCTTTGTGGAGGCTGAGACTGCTGAGGCGGTTGAGGCTTAGCAGCCTTTGCTTTATTTATTTATTTATTTATTTATTTGAACAGTTTTTATATACCGCTGTTTCCAAGGATCAGCAGCGGTTTACATTACAACAAACGTTATACAGTTAAACAATTAAACAGAACAATATTACATTATAACATGAGCTGAAAAGAACAATATTGATTAATGTGATTACAATGTAACAAGAACAATATTTGACTATGTTACAGTAAACCTGGATTACAATATAGCAGGAACAACAACAATATCAATATCAATATTTGAACTATAATACATTTAAACTATATAACAAGTATCAAGTGTTACTTTGATTATATATATATGTGTAAGGAATCATTTTATGATGAATATCGTTTGCAGTTGAGGATGTCTAATTATAGATATGTATTTGAGTAATGTAAGAGATTCAGTTATGGTGGTTGGGAAATTATAATTGTTTCTCCATTGTTGTAGTGTTGACAAAATAGATGTGTTTCAAAATAGATGTGCTTTCCTTTGTTTAGGAGGCTGCTGACTCTTCCGGACAGGTTGACCTGCAGAACGTCCCTGCTGGGAATAAGAAGGATAAAACCTCTTCTTTTTAGAGAAGAATGGTTTCTTGAAAGATTTCTTTCTTGCAGGATCAGCTGTGGCCTTGGATAATCTATCCAAGGTGGAGTTGTCAGCATCCAACTCATTGGCTTTCTCTTGCCAATCCTTGCCGAACACATTCTCTCCTGTACAAGGAATATTGCCCAGATTGTCCTGTACCCAGAGCTCCAAATCGGATGCCTGGAGCCAGGCAATTCTACGTGCACCTATGGCAATGGCAGAGGTTCTGCTTATGCACTCAAAACAGTCAAAAGCTGCACGGTTGACAAACTTAGAAACATCCTGGGCATGTTTAACCAGTGTGAGAAAGTCTTGCCTCTTATCAGGAAGAAGAGGGCTCAAGACGTCTAAATCACCTGTGACTTCCTTAAGGAACATTCCCATATATAAAATATAGGAACTGATCCTAGCAGAAAGCATGGAAGCCTGGAAAGTACGACGTCCAAAGGCATCCAAAGTTCGACACTCACGTCCTGGAGGATTAGAGGCATGACTCTTTGCACTTCTGATCCTTCTCATAGCTGATTCCACTACAATAGAGTGGTGAGGAAGCTGAGTTTTCTGGAAACCACGACACGGAGGCACTCGATACATAGTATCCAGTCTACGGGAGTGAGGAGAGGTGGTAAGAGGTGTCTCCCACATTCTCAACATGAGATCATGTAATATCTCATGGATAGGCAAAGTAGCTGCCTCCTTAGGAGCTTTGGGATACTGTAAAATCTCCGACTCCTTTGCCCTGGGCTCTGTTTCAGGAGCCACAGTAATGGACAGACCTCGAGCCACCTCCCTGATGAAGTCCTGAAAGGAGATATCCTCTGGAGGAGACATCCTGCGTTTAGGGGAGGAAGGCTCCTCTGGGAGAAGTATTTCGGTACCGACAGAACTGTCAGAATCCTCAGATTCCTCTGAGGACTCAAAGTACCTTCTGTCCGGATGCTCTTGTAGAACCCGATACCCGTACCGACCGAAGTCGGTACCGGGGGGAATCGGTAACGGTGTATTGGTACTGGAAGGCATAGAATGACTAGGTGCCGGCAATGCGGACACCGATGTCGATGCTGGAGGTACCGGTGCCGGAGTCGGTGCTGGTACCGGTTGAAGTGTCTGACGCGGTTCTGAGTGTGTCGATGCCGCAAGGAGAGCCGCCAGGCTGCGTTCAATAGCTGCCGATGCCTGGGTGTCGGTACCTGAGGAAACAGACGGTACCCCAGAGCATGGCACCAGTAGTTCTGCCGACGTTGAGGCCTCAAGAACGTCCTGGAGCCCCGATAATGCTTTGGAAGCTGAAGCCTCCTGCCGGGGCAATTTTGCCGGTGCAGAATCCTCAAGGGCAACGCCAGAGGCATCTCGATGCTTGGAAGGAGATCTACCCTTTGAGGACCGGCCAGACTTATGTTTAGTTACCTGAGATCCATGGGAGGAAGACGAAGCCCTGGAAGACGTTGATGCCACCGAGGCTGCATCGGAGGGAAACAGGGTACTGAGCTTAGCAGCTCGGTTTTGTCGACCCCTCTTGGACATCATGGCACAGGCCATACATTCAGTGATGGAGTGGTCAGGACCTAAACATTTAAGAAACCACTCATGGGTGTCGGTGACGGAGATGGTACCGCCACACTTGGTGCACTTTTTGAAACCGAAGCGGGTTTTTCCATGATAGATGAAAATTTGGGCCTAGGTCCAAAAAGGCGCGTGCACCTGAGGAAGAAAAGTTTGGAAAAAAAAAGAAAAAGAGTATATATTGTCAGACGGCTGCCTAGGGTGAGAACTTACACAATCTTGACGATGCATATATTCATATGATTCTTGCAAGGTATTGTGGGTAATGTAGTTCTTTCACTCCAAACACAGCTGAAGACAATAATTGAGTTGTGAAACCAAGTGGTAAAGCCAATAAAATTCTTCTTTTATTGATGGGGTTTAATTCACCCAGCACAAGTATGCTTGTTAGCAATATAAATGAGGTTACTTGCTTGCAGTGTTTAAATGGATAACATAAAGTCACAAAGCAAACCAGAAAACAACCTTCAGCTTGTCAGGCAATTAGCTAATGTTTTCTTAGCAAATAATTACCAAATAAAAAGGCACAAAGAAATGAATGAACTTTGCTTGTTAGGTTAACTTCTGCTTATTTTCCACGCAGATCCCAGCAGTGATTCTCCCTTGCTCACACACACAATCAGGTGCAGCTTTAATTACTATCAATTGACCAGCTGAAAGCCTTTAGCTGGCTGGCTGCTACTGTGTGAACCCAAATCCTGCTTTAAGAGCTGTTTGCAGTGGAAATAAAGAACAAAGTTAGGTTTCTTTGTGATGGCTGAGGTGTTTGCTCACAGAAAGCTAGCAATAGCATTTAGATAGAGAACAGTCCATGTAATGAATAGTTTCATCTGCTGTATCTCCCCCTTCATCAATCAGCATAGGGTCACTATCATACATTGGCACAGACGAGTCTTTCCATAAGGCACTATCATGAGAATGCTTATTCCCTTGCTGCCCTTCACTATTATAGATAGGGTCTGGATCAGTGTTCATATCTGAGCCCCTCCTGCTATCATAATTCCTCTCTGTATATCCTGGCCAGTATGTAATCCAGTTCTGATGTCCAGCCTTCCAATCTTGATCCCTGGACACTGGATCTTCCCTCACATACCTTTTGGCATAGGTCTGAAAGTCCTTTCCACGTGCAGTCTTCTCTCTTCTAGGTAGCCACTGGTGATTCCTATCTCTGCCCTTCCATTCCTCTGGCTGACTCCAGTCCAATGGATTCTGCTGGCACTTGGAATACCTCCCAGTATGGGTACTGCCTTGGATTCTCCCAGACCTTCCAATGGGCTTTCTTCTCTTCCTTCCAGAGAATTTCCTTCTTTCTCTATCCGCTTGGCTTGGCTTCTGTTTCTCCAGGTGATACTGGTGCTTGAGCTTGTAGCCGTTGCTGTATCTGTGTCTGAAGCTCTTTCTGTAGCTGTGTCTGAAGCTATTATCTGTAGAATAAGCTCTATTCTTATTCTGTCCTAATGTGTGCTCCTCCCTAACACAGCGCAGCTGTGTTGAATCAGGTCCTGCCCTTTGAGATGAGTGCTTAGGGATTACCTCATAGCTCTCTTGATTGCACACACGTTTTCTCACTTCAGCCCCTCTCATGGCTGCTGGAAACCTGGTGCATTCTGGGACTGGTAGTCTTTTATGTGAAAACTCTGCTTTCTTACTTCTACCAGAACTGACAGGTTGCTTGTTCAGAGTCACATCATCTTTTCTATAGCTCCTACCTGAGCTATGATAAGCTTCCTTATCACAATATATATATTTTTTTTTTTTAAAAGAAGAAAGAAAAAACCAGCGGTACCGGTATTGCATCAAAGGCAGACGCGACCACAAAAAAGAAAATAATAAAGGGAATTTTTCTGCGGTGACAGGAACGACGACCTGCTGGCTCCACGGAAAACTAAGAACTGGAGAGAGGCAGTTGGGAAAGGCGGGAAGGCAGCACGCAGGCGCTGTGGGATGCTCCCAAAAGCTTTCTAATTGGACGCTGGGGAGCGTTCCCACCCAGGCTGTCGGTACCAACGATACCCATATGTGAAGACTACATTCCTGCTTGTTCCTGGAGATAACTCTACTCCTCCATGTTTCCTCAGCTCACAACCTGGGGTCATCTTTGACTCCACCCTCTTCTTCTCCACACAAATCCAACTGAGAGCTAAAACCTGTAATTTCCTTCTCCACAACATCAGCAAAATTCACCCCTTTTCTGAACATACCACTAAGACACTTATCCACTCTTTAGTCCAGACTACTGCAACTTCCTCCTTGCTGGTCTCCCTCTGAATCTCTCTCCCCTTCAATCTGTTCAAAGCTCACCTGTACAACTAATCGTTGACCAGCCTAGATCTGCTCATATAACCCTTCTTCTCAAGTCGTTCATTGGCTCCCTATCCATTTCCATATCCAGTTCAACCTATTCCTGCGTCACTAACCTATAAGTGCATCCATTCTGCTGCTCCTCACTACCTTGCCTCTCTTATCTCTCCCTACACACCCCTCCTCAAGAACTTCGCTCTTCTGGCAGATCCCTTCCTATCTGTGCCCTGCTCGTCTACTGCAATCTCCAGAATTCAATCCTTCCACCCTGCTGCTCCTTATGCCTGGAACAAACTGAGTCTGTGCATTAGGCTTCATCTGGCCCTTTTCAAATCCAGGCTGAAAACTCACCTCTTCAAGGCCACGTTTGGATCCCGATCCGTTTAGTCTCTTATGCATTTTCTTACCACTCCCCTAGATGTATCCTCATACTCAGCTGTTGTGTTGTCTGTCTTGACTAGATCATAAACTCTGATGAACAGGGACAGTCATTTACATGTGTCTGTACAGCGCTACTTGCGCCTTGTAGCGCTATACAAATGATCAGTATTAGTAATTCAATTATAAATATCCTCATTGTCATCCTACAAACTGCTTGGTGCTCAAATGATTTCATTAATAGCCCTGACCTTATCTGATGAATTAAGGAGGAGATCCCTCTGCTGTTTTTCTTTATCAGCTAGAGCGAGCTGCAGCCTTCCAACCTCATCTTCATAAAGAATTATCTTGTTTTCTTTGCTTGCATCCAAATTTTTTAATGTCTGCACCTCCGTGACCAGTTTGGTGTTCTCTATTTCTGTGTTCTTCAGGTGAATCTGTAATAGTGACAAGCGTTAGGATACTCTGCACCATTTAAAACAGTATTTGCTTCCTCGTGCATACTATAATATACAGGGTGGCCCAAAAAAAGTGAGAACATCTCATAGCATATAAGTTATTTAAAAATTCAAAAAGACAGAAGTAAACGACTGACAAATTTAAAAAAAAAAAAAAAAATGGCGACCGGAAATTGTCAAAATAAAGATGTTATATAGCTAAAAAAGGTAAATAAGTAAACTATTTAAGCTTTTAATTTACGAGATGTTCTCACTTTTTTTGGGCCACCCTGTATATTGAAATATAAACATAAAGAGTGCTTTCTTGAACTGCAATATCAAACTGCCCCTCTCCTCCCTCCGGCACTCCCCTTCCCCAAAAAAAAGTATCTGCAATATTCGCATCCTTGGAGTTAATGGCTATTTTTAACTCAAAATTACCAGAAGTAATGCCTTTTCAGTGCAATATGCTTTCACTTACATTCACTTAAAAACCTGCAACATCTTGCTCTGTTCAATTTCTACCTACACAGAACCAAATATATCACTTATCTACAAGATCCAGTGTAGAAATCTAGTGGCACGGTGAGGGATGACCTTTATATCTAATTTGTCTGCCAGTTTTTGTTAGAAGGCCAAATGATTGCCAAGCTAAAGATTAGCAAAGAAAGAGAAAGTAGTCAAACAAATATCTGCCCCCGGTTATAGAGTGAACTAACACAGCATAATAAAACTCAGTATAGAGCAGAGTAATATAAACTTGGATTAATATAGATTGCAAACGTGGAGGAGATGACCTGCACTAGATAGATAGATATCTATTTTCCCAATCCATCTGCTCAGCATTGCTAATGACAGCAATGCTGAGCAGATGGATTGGGAAAATAGATATCTATCTATCTAGTGCAGGTCATCTCCTCCAAGTTTGCTGTCATCTCCTCCAGTATATATATATATATATATATATATATATACATACATACATATATATACATACATACATATATATATATATATGTATGTATATATATATAGATATATAGATATAGATAGATAGATATAGATATAGATAGATAGATATATAGATATAGATATAGATAGATAGATATATAGATATAGATATACTGTGATAATGACAGCAATGCTGAGCAGATGGATTGGGAAAATAATGAGCATTGTACCTTTAAGAGTAAGGACAAGTCAGGTTCCCATAGAAACCGAAAGCTTCTAACTAGAACTGAGCCCAGACATAGCAGTGACGTAGGAGCTGAGTGGAACTCTAATGAGTTGCACCTGAGTAGCCAGAGGGGTGTGGCTGCTGAAGGAAGCCGTTTTAAACCTGCTTCAGAGCTAGAGTTCAGGACGAGAGGTGGAGAGAGAGAGAGCACACAGAAGCCACGAGGCGAGCAACGACAGCAGACAGAGCAACGCAGGCAAGGAAGGCAAAGAGGAGAGCAGCAAAGAGGGAAACTTTGGAACCCAGAACTAGCAAAGGAGGATTCTGGAAGGTCCATTTCCTTTACCTCGAGAGCACTAGAAGCAAAGCCAAAACCTCTGTGGAAACTACCCGAAGAAAAGGTAGAAGAGTTTACCTATACGAGGGAGGAAAGCTCTGATTACAGAAAAGGCATTGAGAGTGAGAAAGGTACGTCTGCCATAATTCCTAGCCAGAGACTTGCTGAGGAGATTGTACAGCAGTTAAAGAACAGTGCTAATAAGAGCAGAGATAGCACTGCTGCGAAAACAGTTCCAGTCAGAAACATTCTTAGTAAGTGTTTTGAAACAGACGTAAAGGCTGTTGCTAAGAGCTTACGTAAGAATCAGTTTCCTGCACTAGAGAAAGTTACTGCCAATCAGAGGGACAACTTTATTGAACAGCATCAAGGAGTTCTCAGTGACCTGCAGTCTAGAAGTTCCCCTAAGCAGAGTTATAATGATTACAGCGAGGAGATGATTGTTGACGTAGAAAGCACTCCTGATACAACTGATATCTGTGAGATGGATTGTTCTTTATGTGAGATCGATCACTTGGACTTACGTTAGA
This sequence comes from Ichthyophis bannanicus, assembly GCA_033557465.1. NCBI lineage: Eukaryota > Metazoa > Chordata > Amphibia > Gymnophiona > Ichthyophiidae > Ichthyophis > Ichthyophis bannanicus. The sequence goes on from CM066031.1 coordinate 574,055,316, forward strand.
CAACCTTTGCATGAAGGTAATGCAAAGTTGTTTTCTCCTGAATGTTTGCTGTGAAGAAACAGTTTGCCATATGCTTTATTTTCTAACTTTGAATTGCTCCTGTTTCCTATTTTTTTGGAAAGTAATCCGTGTCATGGTTTGAGCCAAGAATCTATGTGTGAAAGGGAAAACCCCAAATAAAAATGTATCTGTTCAAATGACCCTCGTGCCACAACACCTTTGTTTGATAGTAAACCTAGACTACAACTCCCAGCGTTCCTTGCTGCTACCTTAGTCAAAAGGACACTTGAAGACAAAGTAGAGGTCACCCTTGCTCTAGAGTCACCGGCCCTAGGCGGAGGCAGGACAATACATATACATGCACATACACACACACACATACACTCAGGACTCCTGGAGAATTCTGCTTAATCTAGTCTATAAATGTATCTCTCTGTACAGCATTATGCACTTTCTAGGCACTTTATAAATAAACTGACTGGGTGACCAGGGAGTTGGACCGAGGGAGAGCTCTAGATGTGGTGTATTTAGATTTCAGTAAAGCCTTTGACACTGTTCCTCACAGGCGACTTATAAACAAACTGAGCACCCTAGGGATGGACCCTAAAGTTACTGCTTGGGTTAGAAATTGGTTGGGTGGGAGGCGACAAAGAGTACAAGTAAATGGAGCTCACTCTGAGGAGAAGGATGTTACCAGTGGTGTGCCCCAGGGATCTGTCCTTGGTCCGATTCTTTTTAACATCTTTGTTAGTGATATAGCGGAAGGGCTTTCAGGTAAGGTTTGCCTCTTTGCGGATGATACCAAAATCTGCAATAGAGCAGACACCCAGGAAGGTGTAGATAACATGAGGAGGGATCTAGCTAAGCTTGAAGAATGGTCTAGAATTTGGCAGCTGGGATTTAATGTTAAAAAATGTAAGGTCATGCATTTGGGCTGCAGCAATCCAAGGGAGCAATATAGTATAGGGGGTGAAGTACTTTTGTCCACTAAAGAAGAGCGGGACCTAGGCGTGGTTGTGTCTGATGATCTTAAAGTAGCTAAACAGGTAGAAAAGGCGACGGCAAAAGCTAGAAGGATGCTTGGGTGCATGCGGAGAGGAATGGCTAGCAGAAAAAAAGGAGGTGATAATGCCTCTGTATAAGTCTTTGGTGCGACCTCATTTGGAGTATAGTGTGCAATTCTGGAGACCGCACCTTCAAAAGGATGTGAACAGGATGGAGTCGGTGCAGAGGGTAGCTACTAAAATGATTAGTGGGCTTCATTATAAAGCATATGAGGACAGACTTAAGGATCTTAATATGTACACCTTAGAGGAAAGGCGGGATAGAGGTGATATGATTGAGATGTTTAAATACCTCCGTGGCATAAATGTTCAGAGAGAGAGACTCTTTTTTTTTTCTTTTTTTTTTTTTTGAGAGAGAGACTCTTTAAACTGAAAGCAAGTTCTGCTACGAGGGGACATGGGATGAGGGTGAAGGGAGATAGATTCAGAAGTGATATGAGGAAATATTTCTTTACGGAAAGAGTAGTGGATACATGGAATAGTCTCCCAGTGGAGGTGGTAGAGATGAGGACAGTAACTGAATTCAAAAAAGCATGGGACCAACACAGAGGATCTCTAAAGATAAAAAGGGGACTGTTGTTGTTGTTGTTGATATGGAAGGACAGACTAGATAGGCCATGTGGTCTTTTTCTGTCATCATTTTTCTATGTTTCTATCTTTATAAATAAGGAGCTGAAGCCTTCTAAAAAAATTAATCTCAATCAATTTCCCCAAAAGGTATACATTTTACTACTGACAAATTAAGCATTGATCAAAGGTCAGTTACTTTCACTAGCTTTGAATAGAGAGAATATCAGTAACAGAATATGAAAAAGTCCATTCTGCCTGCTGTAACATTCCTCCAATTGTAATGTGTTTTTACAATAATGCCATTCCATTTTACGAAGAATGTGACAAAGTAAACAAATTTTAAATGGCCAATCTGACAGAAGATTCCAGAAGTCTTGGAATGTGAAGAAGTGTCATATTTGTAAGGCATCACTACCCTAAAGTGAGCTGAACATACTGTTATACACACACAACATATGCTGGATAAAGTGCATATGATCCATGTGAATGAACTTTCAAAATTAAGATTAATATTAAAATAAACCTACATTCATTAAATTTACAGGAAAAGGTATTACAAATACTACTTCTACCACTGCTAAACTTTGGTATAGAGACAGACCTCTTTCTGAAGAGCTTACAATCTCATTCAGTCACACAGTCAAGACAATAATAGTCCATCTAGTCTGCTCAGTAAATTTGTTAGGGTTGTCCATGCCTTCAGTTAAGCTTGTAACTGCCACGCATTGCAGGATTCCTTCTCCCCTGTCTCTTTAGAAATGATAAAGCATGGTTACTCACCTGTAACAGGTGATCTCTGGGAAAAGCAAGAATTTAGTCCTCACATATGGGTAAAGACGGAGCCTGCGCGGGAACGCTCCCCAGCGTCCAATTAGAAAGCTTTTGGGAGCATCCCACAGCGCCTGCGTACTGCCTTCCCGCCTTTCCGAACTGCCTCTCTCCAGTTGAGTTTTAAAGCTGAGACAAAGAGAGAGAGAGGGAAAGGGAAAGAGATAGAGAGATACAACTCCTAGGGGAGGTGGGGAGGTTGTGAGGACTAAATTCCTGCTGTTCCCGGAGATCACCTGTTACAGGTGAGTAACCATGCTATCTCTAGGAACAAGCAGGAATGTAGTCATCACATATGGGTACTCCCTAGCTTTAGATGCCAGGGAGAGACCCCAGAAGTTGTGCGTCCCTGAGAAGGGCTCCACTTCGCCCCATGGATCTCTGGCATCCTACCAGGGATGGTGGGTAGGAGTTGATTAGGTATGGAACAGGTGTTGGAGAACAGCCTGACCAAACAAGGCATCCCGGTGGGAGTCCTTGTCCAAGCAGAGATGGGCTGTGAAGGTATGAACCGAGGCCCAGGTGGCTGTTCGACAGATGTCGTCAATAGACACAGAGTGAAGATGAGCCATTGAAGCTGCCATGGCTCTCACATTGTGAGCTGTGACATGGCCCTCCAGAGGAAGATTCTTACTCTGATAGGCAAAGGACATACACTGAGCAATCCAGTTAGATAGTGTTCTCTTGGAGACTGGAAGTCCCAAATGAGAAGGATCAAAAGCAACAAAGAGTTGAGAGGACTTTCTATGTTGCTGTGTTCTTTGTAAGTAAAAGGCTAAAGCTCTTTTACAGTCCAAAGTATGAAGGTTCCTTTCTGCATTCGATACATGAGGCCTTGGAAAGAACACAGGTAGGTAGACCGCTTGGTTTAGATGAAAAGGCGAGACCACCTTTGGCATAAAGCGTGGATGAGTCCTAAGGACTACCTTGTCATGATGGAACCTTGTATAAGGTGGATCAGCTACTAGTGCTTACAACTCACTGATGCAACGTGCTGATGTGATTGCAATGAGAAAGATAACCTTCCAAGAAAGGAATTTCAAGGAGGTAGTAGCTAAGGGTTCGAAAGGTGGCTTCATGAGCTGACCAAGAACCAAATTTAAGCCCCATGCCACAGGTGGTGGCTTTATGGGAGGCTTAGTTAGCAGAAGGCCTCTCATAAATCTTGCTATAAAAGGATGGGAGGAGATAGGTTGTCCATTTAGGGGCTTGAAGGAAGCTGCAATAGCACTCAAATGGACCCTAACTGAGTTAAGTCTTAAGTCCTGCATTGGATAAATGAAGGAGATACTCCAGTAATGATTCTAGAGGTATGGCAATGGGGTTAAGGCCCTTCTGCGAACACCATATGGTAAACCTTTTCCACTTGAAAGCATAAGAGCGTCTTGTGGAAGGCTTCCTGGAAGCATAAAGGATATCCCTTTATTTGCTAAGGGAGGTTAAGATCATGGAGATCTAGGCCTTCAGCAACCAAGCCCTCAGATGCAGAGACTGGGGATTGGGATGCCATAACATTCCGTCCTCCTGAGATAGGAGATCTGGAGCAGACCCTAACCCCAGGGAGGGAGCTTGAGAGAGATGTAGAAGCAGAGGGTACCACACTTGCCGTGGCCAATGTGGAGCTATGAGAATCATACGGCCTCTGTCTCTCTGAAGCTTGAACAGGGTTTTGGGAATTAGGGGAATTGGTGGAAAGGCATACAGGAAGTCTTGACCCCAGTAAAGGAGGAAAGCATCCCTGGCCTGAGCCCCCTGAGCCGGAATTCTGGAACAGAACCGGGGAAGTTTGGCATTCCACGGACTTCCAAAGAGAACTATGTCCGGGGTTCCGCAAATTTGAAAAATCTTGGCCACCTGGTCCACATGCAGAGACCACTCGTGTGGAAGCAGAACTCGACTGAGTCTGTCTGCCCAAGAGGTTTGTATGCCTGGAAGATACACTGCCAGGAGATGAATCTGATGCTCTCTGGCAAGGGCACATAAAGAGTAGCTACTCACCTGTAACAGGTGTTCTCCTGGAGCAGCAGGAATCAGTCCTCACATATGGGTGTCATCGGAGCCGATGAAGCCCCAGCGGAGCATTTCCCCAGCTTTCTATGAAAGCCTTTGGGAATGCAGGCACGCATGCGCGGTTCCCTTCCCGCCTAAATGTGCCATCTTACCTCAGTCAAATGACATAGCTAAGAACAGCACACAAAAATGAAAAAAGAAACTATGTACAACTGCAACTCCAAGGGGAGGAGGGAGGGTTGTGAGGACTGATTCCTGCTGCTCCTGGAGAACACCTGTTACAGGTGAGTAACTACTCTTTCTCCAGGACCAAGCAGGAAGTTAGTCCTCACATATGGGTGACTCCCTAGCTCTGGGCTTCTGAGGAACCCAGGCTGAACAAGAGTACTCCCTCTAGTCTCAGCAGCAAAGAAAAGCTTTTCAAGGACACAACCTCCACCGGTAGCCCAACAGAGGGCAGGAGGGCAGGAGTTGCCTAAACCTCAAAGAGATTCCGGAGTACTGCCTGGCCAAAAGCACCGTCCCTACCGGACTCCCTCTCCAGACAGTAATGGGCCGCAAAAGTCTGGCTTGAAGACCAAGTTGCAGCCCTGCAGATATCTACCAAGGGCACAGAGCAGAGATGAGCCACGGAGGCAGCCATTGCCCTGACACGATGGGCCGTGACCCTACCCTGCAAAGGAAGGTCAGCCGCCTTGTAAGCAATGTTCCCTCTAATTTTCTGTAGGCTGTGTGCGCATAAAATATCAGCTGTGCAGCTTTTGAAGGAAGGTTAAATTTTTGTGCGCCACATAACGACACTCGAAGTTATATACTTTAAAATTTGACTACACGTCAGAATAGAGTATGTACACCACATTAATTTTAATCAAATTAAATTAAAATAGACGTTTAAATACAATCACAACTTTTACATTTTAAGACGTCTGTGTTTTCTATCAGAATCAGAACCGTAATTTTTGTGCGCTCTGTTGTAAAGTATGTGCGCTCGCTCGGCGAGGTGTGTGCGCGCGCACATGCGCACAGCTTAGAGGGAACAGTGCTTGTAAGCCCAGGTGATACAGTCAGCCACCCAGATGGACAAGGTACGCTTGGACACAGCCAACCCAACTTATTGGGGTCAAAGGATACGAAGAGCTGAGTAGCCCTTCTATGCCCCTGCGTACGGTCAAGGTAGAAGGATAAGGTCCTCCTACAGTCCAGGGTATGGAGGACTGCTTCAGCCTGGCTTGCATGAGGCCTAGGGAAGAATGTTGGAAGAACCACCTCCTGATTGAGGTGGAAAGAGGAGAAAACCTTTGGGAGGAACTTTGGATGAGTCCTAAGGACTACCCTGTTCCTATAAATCCTGGTGTAAGGCCTATCACAGACCAGGGCCTGAAGCTCACTCACTCGCCTAGCCGAGGTAAGGGCTATCAGGAAGAGTGTCTTCCAGGAGAGGAAGCGTAGTGGACAAATAGCCATCGGCTCAAAAGGTGGGCGTGTCAGTTGCTGCAAGACCACATTCAGCTCCCTCTCAGGGGCAGGAGGACGGATAGGAGGCTTGAGCAAAAGCAAGCCCCTGAGAAAGCGGGACACCAAGGGGTGACCTGACAGAGAATGTCCTTCCACCAGTGAGTGGTGAGCTGCTAGAGCTGAGAGGTGGACCCGAACAGAATTGGACTTAAGTCCCTGATTTGATAAGTGCAGTAAGTACTGAAGCACTACTGGCACAGTACAGGAGAAAGGATCCTCTGTACGTAGCTGAACCACACAGAAAACCTTTTCCATTTGAGAGCATAGGTTTTCCTAGTGGACTGTTTCCTAGAGGCTAGGACAACCTCCTCAACTTCCTGAGGCAGGCCCCAGGGAGCCAAGACTACCCTTGCAGTCTCCAGGCCATCAAATTGAGAGCTTTGAGATTGGGGTGCAGAAGGGAACCCTGCTTCTGTGAGAGAAGGTCGGGTTGCAACCCCAGAGGCAGTGGGGGATCCACCGCCAGTTGAAGCAGAAGAGAAAATCAAGGCTGTCTCGGCCACCTGGGAGCCACCAGCAGGACCGAGGGCCTTGTCCTGAAGAATTCTGAAGAGAGTTCGGGCCACCAAGGGCGTGGGAGGAAACGCATACAGGAGGCCCTGAGACCATGGAATCAGAAAAGCATCTGCTGCTATTCTCAGAGGATGCGGTTGCCTGGAGCAGAACTTTGGCAGTTGCTTGTTCATTGGGCTGGCAAAGAGATCTACCAAAGGGAGACCCCATTGTAGGAAGATCTTCTGAACTACTGAAGGATGCAGCTGCCACTCGTGGGGCTGCGGAATCCTGCTTAACCTGTCGGCCAGGTGGTTGTCCTGGCCTGGAAGGTATACAGCCTTGAGGAGCATGTTGTACTTGAGGGCAAATGAACAAAGGTCCTGAGCCTCCTGACAAAGGATTCTGGACCCAGTCCCGCCCTGTTTGTTCACATAAAACATGGCTACCTGGTTGTCTGTCTGAACCAGGACAGATTGATGAGCCAGGATAGGAGAGAAAGCTTTGAGTGCTAATCGAATAACTCTGAGTTCGAGGAGATTGATCTGCTGTGCAGCTTCCCAAGGAGACCACAGGCCCTGGGTGCACTTGCCTAGACAATGAGCTCCCCAGCCCTGCAGGGAGGCGTCTGTGGTCAGTACCACCGTATACCCAGGAATCTGAAAAGGCACCCCCTTTAGTAGATTGGGTGGGTGCAGCCACCAGTTGAGGGAGTTCAGAAATTGTCTGGACACCCTTATCCTGTCTCTTAGGCTGCCTGTGGCCTGTGACCACTGAGTCCGAAGGCACCACTGTGCAGGCCTCATATGGAGCCTGGCATTGGGGGTCACATGCACTGTCGAAACCATGTGGCCAAGCAACCTTAGGCAGAGTCTGGCGGAGACCAGTGACCTGTTGAGAAACTGGTTTGCTAAGTTTATTAGTCGTTGGGCAAGAAAGCCTTTGCTAGCAGGGAGTCCAGCCTTGCTCCTATGAACTCCAAGTTCTGGGAGGGGAGCAAAGTGGACTTTGCGAAGTTTATTACAAACCCCAGGCTTTGAAGAAGAGCAATAGTTCTGAGGGCAGCTTGTCTGGCCTCCTGGCACGTCTGACCCCTGATGAGCCAGTCATCCAGATAGGGGAAGACAAAGATTTCCTGATTTCTCAGGTAGGCCGCTACCACTGCCAGGCATTTGGTAAAGACCCTGGGAGAGGAGGTGAGGCCAAAAAGCAGTACTCTGTACTGATAATGATTTCCTCCCACAATGAACCTGAGGTACTTTCTGTGGTCTGGATGAATGAGGATGTGGGTATACGCATCCTTTAGATCTAAGGAGCATAGCCAATCTCCCTGCTGGAGGTAGGGTAGAAGTGTTCCAAGAGTAAGCATCTTGAACTTTTCTTTCTCCGGGAACTTGTTGAGTTTCCTGAGGTCCAGAATGGGTCGAAGGCCACCGGTTCTTTTGGGGACAAGGAAATATCTGGAGTAGAATCTGTGACCTTGCAAGAGGGGAGGCACAGGCTCCACCGCCCTGTACACCAACAGACCTTGAAGCTCTTGAAGGAGAAGGTCTGTGTGCAGGGGAGAACTTGGAGGCTCCCCTGGAAAGTATGGAGGAGGCAGTTGGTGAAAATGCAGTGCATAGCCCCTGTGTACTATGTCCAACACCCAACTGTCCCCGGTGATGAGGGGCCACTGGTGGGCAAAGAGGGCGAGGCGACCTCCTGTGCAGGGTTGGGAGAGCAAGGACTGAGAGGCTACGCTCAAGGAGTCAAAACCCCCCACCCTGCTGAGTGGGAGCAGGGGCCGGAGGCTTGGGGGATCCTCTGCCTACGGGGCCCATTACCCTGCCCCTTGGCTTGCTGACCCTGGGGTGCAGCTTGGGCAGCCTGATATTGAGGGTACTGTTTGTAGGCAGTGCCCTTCCTCGAGTAAAAGGGCTTTTTACCCGAGCCCTTCTTTTTATGAGAAGGGGCAGAGGTCTTTCTAGACAGCCTTGTCCGGGTAAGGTGCTCTGTTTCGAGCTGGGCGGCCTTCTCGGTCATGGGCTTGCCAAAAGGTTTTCACCTCGGCAAGGCACAACGACCAACTTGTCCTGAACCCATGGCTCGAGGTCCGATGACTGCAGCCATGCCTGGCGTCGAGACGCGATGCCGGCTGCCGCGACTCGGCCTGAAGCCTCAAAGCCATCGTAGGCGGCACGGGACATGAACTTCGAGCAGTCCCGAATCCACGAGGGCAAGGACTTGAATCTCTGCAAGGGTTCCCCGGAGAGTCCAGCAGAGAACCCGGCCAACTCCTTGGCCAGGTCCTGCAAGTACATGCCCATGTACAGCTGGTAAGACTGGACACGGCAAGCAAGCATCGAGCCCTGGAAGCACTTTCTACTGACGCCATCGAGGTTTCGGGCCTCCCTGCCGGGAGGCACCGCAGAGTGCATCTTCTGGCTCTTCCGACGATGCATGGCCGATTCCACAACCATGGAATGGTGTGGTAGCTGTACCTTCTGAAAACCAGGGCTCTTTCTGAGTTGATAGATTGAGTCGACTCGCTTGCTTAAAACCGGCGCCGAGGGCGGTGCCTCCCACATCCGGAAGAGGAGCCGTTCCAGCATCGGAGGAACTGGGACAGTAAAGGCCTCCTTCGGAGGAGAGTCATACTGCAGGGCCTCGAGCTCTTCAGCTCGAGGCTCTTGCTCGGGGTCCGCCGGAATAGCCAAGGCAGTGGCCATATCCCGGACGAACTCAGAGAACCGAGTATCCTCCGGAGGGGATCTACTCCGGGGCTCAGACTGCAGTGAGTCCGACGGGACGCACAGAGTCTTGAACGTACCAGGGGACTCCTCATCCTCCGTCTCCCAGGTGGACTCGTCCGACGAGGAGTCAGGGTCCGACCCCGTGGGGCCCTGGAGCACACGCCCCGATGCCGGAGGCACCGGCGTCGACGCCCTTGGTCCCGAGCGGGAGGTCGAGGGAGACCTCGACCGAGGTCTACTTCGAGCCATGATGGACTCTAGTATTGGCTCGGTCTCCAGGGTCGACTTCGAAGTCGATGTCCCGGTGCTCGGGGCAGATGCGCCAGACAGGTTGGCCATCAGTGCCCGCTGCTGCTCCATGAAGGCAGACAATCTGCTCTCCAAGGCTGTCATCCTGAGACTCAGCTCGGGAGAAGCAGCAGCCACCGACTCGGGCCCCGGCGGCGCCGGGCCCGACGTTGGCTCTCTGGGAGGAGAGTCCTCGAGGACTACGGGGCTTACGTGTCCACAGACTCCGGCTCCACGCGAGGAACGTTGGCAGGCTTCTCTTGTTCTACGGGCCCGGGGCGACAGTCGGGGGTCTTAGACCTGGCCCTCGAGGAGCCAGGGACCTCCTCTGACGACGCCCTCGCGAGCCGCTTCTTCCTCTTGCGTTCCCGGTCGGGGGACCCTCTGTCTGAGGATCTTCGATTGCGCTCGGGATCCGAATCCCGAGATGTCGAGGCCTCAAACGAGGTCCGGGCCCGGCCGGAGGCTGAGTCCGAGAAAAGCCTTTCTTTCTGCTGCTGATGACTTCGGAGTGCCTTGGAAGACATCTTCCCACATGGTCCACATGACTTAGGGTCGTGGTCAGGACCAAGGCACTGAAGGCAGCAGTCGTGTGTGTCGGTGAGAGACAATTTCTTACACCGATCACACTTCTTGAAACCGCTGGAAGCCATCGGGGAAAAAAGAGTCCACGCGAGGTCAAAGGACCGGCCTTCCAGGGAAAAAACAAAAAAGGGCGCGAACGCTAGCCACGAAGGGCAAAAACCGAAAAAGAAAAATCGGGCTCGATACCGGTGTACCTTACCCAGCGGGAGGGGAACCGGCGTCTAACCGGGAGAAAAAACAGCGAGAATCGCCGAAAAAAATCAACTTTTATCCGGAATGACAGGACACACATCCGGTGGGCTCCTCAGGGGAAAAAAAAAAACTGAGGTAAGATGGCACCTTTAGGCGGGAAGGGAACCGCGCATGCGTGCCTGCATTTCCAAAGGCTTTCATAGAAAGCTGGGGAAATGCTCCGCTGGGGCTTCATCGGCGCCGATGACACCCATATGTGAGGACTGACTTCCTGCTTGGTCCTGGAGAATCACAAAGCTTCGTTGCAAAGCGACAGAGAGCCTGTTCCCCCTGCTTGTTCACGTTGAACATGGCTACTTGATTGTCCGTATGAATGAGGACTGTCTTGTAGCTGAGCAGGGTGTGGAACACTCGAACAGCAAGGAAGATTGCTCTGAGCTCCAAGAGATTGATATGTAGATGACTCTCCTGTGGAGACCAGGTGCCTTGGGTGGAGAGGTCTTGCAGATGAGCTCCCCAACCCATCGGAGAAGCATCTGTTGTGAGAGTTGCCTGGGGTAAGGGTTTTTGAAAAGGGGACCCCAGCAACAGGTTTTGAGTGGACTTCCACCAATGGAGGGACAAAATAAGGCGACTTGTGTTTGCTATTTTGTCTGACAGGCATCCTGACGCCTGGGTCCATTGAGTGGATAAAGTCCACTGGGCTGCCCTCATATGGAGGCGAGCATAGGGAACCACATGCACAGTAGATGCCATGTGGCCTAGTAGTTGTAGCATTTCTCGGGCAGTGAGACGAGGCTTCAGCACTGCTTGAGAAGCTAACTGCACCCTGCGAAAGCAACGGGCCTGGGGGAGATAGGCCCTTGCCTTTCTGGTATCCAGCAAAGCTCCTATGAACTCTAAAGACTGAGTGGGAGTTAGACTGGAATTTGGTATGTTTATTACCAGACCCAAATACTGAAGGATACACATTGTGCAGGATAGAGAATTCCTGGCCTCTGACTCTGTTGGGGCTCAAATGAGCCAGTCGTCTAAGTAGGGGAAGACGAATATCCCTAGAGTGCAGAGAAATGCTGCTACCACAGCCATGCATTTCGCGAACACTCTTGGTGCTGAGGCCAGGCCAAAAGGAAGCACCCTGTATTGGTAGTGCTTTCCTTGAAAAAGGAACCGAAGGAACCTTCTGTGAGTTGGATGGATGAGAACATGGGTGTACGCATCCTTGAGATCCAGAGAACAAAGCCAATCCTGACTCTGAAGGCATGGCAGCAGAGTTCCGAGAGAAATCATCTTGAATTTCTCTTTGACAAGGAATTTGTTCAATTCTCTGAGGTCCAAGATAGGTCTGTATCCCCCTGTTTTCTTTGGGATAAGGAAATAGGGGGAGTAAAACTCTGTACCCTGCTGATGGATGGGTACTTCTTCTATTGCCCCTTGGGCAAGAAGCGGAGTGACCTCCTGACCTAACAGGTTGATGAGAGAAGTCGGAGAATTGAACTGCCTTATCATTGTGGGAGAGGGCATGCTCGAAAAATGAAGCTTGTACCCCTCTTTTATGATGGAGAGTGTCCAATGCTCTGCTGTGACACAACCTTCCTGGAATGGTGGAAGGCTCTGGTCCAATGAGAGCCAGGAAGGCTACGTTTTCTAGATGAAAGTCAAAGGCCTTGAGGAGGCTGAGACTGCTGGGATGGCTGAGGCTTAGCAGTCTTTGCTTTTCTCTGTTTGGGTGGTTGCTGACCTTTCCTGACAAGCTGACCTGCAGAACGTCCCTGCTGAGAATAAGCAGGATAATATCGTTTCTTTTTAGAAAAGAATGGTTTCTTTAAAGATTTCTTTCTTGCAGGATCAGCTGTGGACTTGGATAATCTATCCAAGGTGGAGTTGTCAGCATCCAACTCATTGGCTTTTTCCTGCCAATCTTTACCAAACAGGTTCTCACCAGTAAAAGGAATATTTCCCAGTTTGTCTTGTACCCAGAGCTCCAGATCAGATGCCTGGAGCCAAGCAATTCTACGTGCACCTATGGCAATGGCAGAGGTTCTGCTTATGCACTCAAAGCAGTCAAAAGCTGCACGGTTGACAAATTCAGAAACATCTTGGGCATGTTTGACCAATGTGAGAAAATCCTGCCTTCTATCCTCAGGAAGAAGAGGACTCAAAGCCTCTAAATCACCTGCGACTTCCTTCAGGAACATTCCCATATATAGACTATAGGAACTGATCCTGGCAGAAAGCAAGGAAGCTTGGAAGACACGACGTCCAATAGCATCCAAAGTTCTGCACTCACGTCCTGGAGGATTAGAGGCATGCCTCTTTGCATTCTTGATCCTTCTCATAGCTGATTCCACTACAATAGAGTGGTGAGGAAGCTGAGCTTTCTGGAAACCAGGACAAGGAGGGACTCGATACAGAGTATCCAGTCTTCGAGAATGAGGAGAGGTGGTAAGAGGTGTCTCCCACATTCTTAACATGAGATCATGCAAGATCTCATGGATGGGCAAGGTAGCTGCCTCCTTAGGAGTTTTAGGATATTGTAAAATTTCAAACTCCTTTGCTCTGGACTCTGTTTCAGGGGCCACAGTAATGGACAGACCCGAGCCACCTCCCTGATGAAATCCTGAAAGGAAATGTCCTTTGGAGGAGACATCCTGCGTTTAGGGGAGGAAGGCTCCTCCGGGAGAAGTATTCCCGCATCGACAGAACTGTCAGAATCCTCAGATTCCTCTGAGGACTCGAAGTATCTTCTGTCGGGATCAGGGCCGGATTTACCTTGAGTGAGGCCCTACGCCAACAAAAATTGTGGGCCCCCAGCAGGGGCGGCCCAAGGGGGGTGCGGACCTCATTTGCATAAGGGGCCTCATTTGCATAAATATTTGCATAATGTTACCATATACTAACTTTTAGTAAACGTGCCTCTTAATGAGTGTATGGATAAAGAAAGACTAAAAGATTTCTACATTACTATAATCCAGTGCCAACTGCCAGACACATTAGGAACTACTACAAACACTGCCCATAGTAAACCCGCCGTATCCTAACAGCACTACCAGGACTCACAAAGCACCATACTCTACCAATCAAAAGGCAACACTGCAAATATTAAACCAATACATTTCAGAGAACAACAATACATGACCTACTGGGGAAAGAGAACAAGTGGCAATGTCAAATAGGAATTATATAAACAGAACACCTCAGCTCAGTTACACATGCAGAACATAGACCATCACCAAACAAGTAATCACAATTTAGAAATAGGAAGACAATAATTAAACTGGGAATCCCAAAAGCCAAACTTGGAATGTACAACACTGTAGAAATAAAACTATACATTAATTTGCTCTTGTACTAAACAAAGCGCAGATGTTAATGATGCACATTTACCAGAGCTGACATATTCCAATTAATAAATTCAAAATAAAGAGATATTTTTCTACCTTTTGTGCATTTTTTTCAGCTGCAATTGCTCCAGCCACTTTCTTCTGGTTTCTTCGTGTCTTCTGCTAACTCTCCATCGTCTGCTGTCCATTTGTCCTTTCTTCTCTCTTCTAGATTTTTTTCCATTCTCTCTCTACATCTGCTTTAACATACTAATCTTTCTCCTTTTGCTCTTTCCTCATTCCTATTTCATCCACTCAAATTTTACCCCTCCATCCTCAATCCCCACTTACTCTCCCAATACCCGGCCAATTGTAGATTTTTTATCCCTCCCACACAAAATATTTTTCCCTTCTCCATTTTACTCTTCCAGCCCCATCCCATTCTAATCCTCCCCCAACATCAGCTCCCTTCTAGTTCCAGCCTCACCCAGCATCCATTCCCTTCTAGTCCCTGCATCAGCCCATTTCCAGTCCTAGCCATCCATCAGCCCATTTCCAGTCCTAGCAACCCCCCAACCCAATACCAGTCCTAGCCCCCCCATCACCCCACTTACAGTCCTTAACCCCCCATCACCCCATTTTCAGTCCTTAACCCCCCATCACCCCATTTTCAGTTTAAGCCCCCCCTATAACCCATTACCTGTCCTAACCCCCCATCAGCCCACTTCCAGTCCTAACCCCATCAACCCATTTCCAGTCAGCCCCCCATAGCCCATTGCCAGTCCTACCCCCCCCCATCAGCCCATTACCAGTCCTAATCCCATCATCCCACCTCCAGTTTTAACCCCCCAGCCCATTTCCAGTCCTAGCCCCCCATAGCCCATTACCAGACAACCCCCATCAGCCCACAGCCCATTACCAGTCTTAACCCCCCCACCGCCCATTACCAGTTCTAACCCCCCCCAACAGCCCATTACCAGTCCTAACCCCATCAGCCCACCTCCAGTCTTAACCCCCCAGCCCATTTCCAGTCCTAGCCCCCCCCCATAGCCCATTACCACACAGCCCCATCAGCCCACCGCCCATTACCAGTCTTAACCCCCCCCCCAAAGCCCATTGCCAGTTCTAAGCCCCCCCCAACAGCCCACAGTCCATTACCAGTCCTAACCCCATCAGCCCACCTCTAGCCTTAACCCCCCCCAGCCCAGCCCAGCCCAGCCCAGCCCCGCCCATTTCCAGCCCCAGCCCCCCAATAGCCCATTACCAGCCCTACCCCCCCCCATAGCCCATTACCAGTCCTACCCCCCCCCCGGCCTAAAGAAAAATGTAATTTAAAAAAAACCTGGTGGCTGCCGCCGCGGGGCCCCCTCTGCTGCCGCGGGGGCCCCGTCTACAAGCTGAAGCGGTGCGGTGCGGTCGGGTCGGGTCGGGTCCGGTCGGGTCTCTCCCTCCCTCCTTCCCTCCCTGCAGGCTGCGAGAGACGCGAAGATAGAGCGTCTCCTCGCGTCTGTGTTAAGCCGGCAGGGGCTGATGGGAAATCCCATCAGCCCCTGCGGGCTTAACACAGACGCGAGGAGACGCTCTATCTTCGCGTCTCTCGCAGCCTGCAGGGAGGGAAGGAGGGAGGGAGGGAGGGAGAGACCCGACCGCACCGCACCGCACCGCACCGCACCGCACCGCACCGCTTCGCACCGCACCGCACCGCACCGCACCGCTTCACCTTGTAGACGGGGCCCCCGCGGCAGCAGAGGGGGCCCCGCGGCGGCAGCCACCAGGTTTTTTTTTTAATTGAGTAAAAAAAAAATTACCTGGTTCTTTTTTTGTGGGCCCCTGCCGGCTGTGGGCCCTACGCCATGGCGTACATGGCGTATAGGTAAATCCGGCCCTGGTCGGGATGCTCTTGATGAGCCCGATACCCGTACCGACCGACGTCGGTACCGAGGGGAATCGGTACCGGTAGGCATCGCATGACTGGGTGCCGGCAATGTGGATGCCGATGGTCGATGCTGATGCTGTCAGTACCGATACTGGTGCCGGAGTCGGTGCCAGCTGAACTGTCTGACGCGGTTCCGAGGTTGTCGATGCCGCAAGGAGAGCCGCCAGACTGCGTTCAATAGCCAGGACCCTCTTGTCTATCGATGCTGCCGATGCCTGGATGTCGGTACCGGAGAAGATCACCGGTACCCCAGAGCATGGCACCAGTAGTTCTGCCGAGGTCAAGGCCTCGAGAACATCCTGGAGCCCCGATAATGCTTTGGAAGCCGAAGCCTCCCGCCGGGGCAGTTTTGCCGGTGCAGAATCCTCAAGGGCAACGCCAGAGGCATCTCGATGCTTAGAAGGAGATCTACCCTTTGAGGACCGGCTAGACCTATGTTTAGTTACCTGAGATCCACGGGAGGAAGATGAAGCCCTGGAAGACGTCGATGCCACCGAAGCTGCATCAGAGGGAAACAGGGTACTGAGCTTGGCAGCTCGGTTCTGTCGATCTCTCTTGGACATCATGGCACAGGCCATACATTCCGAGATGGAATGGTCAGGACCTAAAACATTTCAGACACCATTCATGGGTGTCGGTGACGGAGATGGTACCGCCACACTTGGTGCACTTTTTAAAACCCGAAGAGGGGTTTTCCATTATGGAAAAAATCTTGGGCCTAAGGCCCAAAATGGCAAGTGCACCTGGAAAAAATGGGAAAAAAAGTACTAAGATTTTTATTTTTTTTTTAAGAAAAAAAAGAAAGAAAGAAAAACCGGCGGTACCGGTAAAGCGTCGAGGAAGGCAGACACGACCACAAAAAAGAAGGAAAATTTTCTGCGGCGACAGGAACATGACCTGCTGGCTCCGCGGAAAACGAAGAACTGGAGAGAGGCAGTTGGGAAAGGCAGCACACAGGTGCTGTGGGATGCTCCCAAAAACTTTCTAATTGGACGCTGGGGAGCGTTCCCGCGCAGGCTCCATCGGTACCAACGATACCCATATGTGATGACTACATTCCTGCTTGTTCCTGGAGATAGGTTATTTCACGACTGTTTGAACTGAAGCGCTCAATGCTGGGTTTCCTGTGCTTTCCTGTATATTAATGGGTTTCACGTCCTCTATTGTTTTTATCATTGACTTTATGTAGAAGACTCTGATGTAACTGAAGGGTGGTATAGGAAAAACTGCAATAAACCATAAACAAATGCTTATTTATGCAGCAGCAAAGCAAGCAGAGATAAGAAATGGCAAAACGTTTCATAACACAAATTTGAATTTAAGTGAAATTCAGCGCCAATTTACAAATTAAAATTTGGCCATATCAGTGTTAGGTAAAGAATATTCTGCTCATTCAATGCATAAAGGATGCAAACGGAAGCCTTAAGAAATAGTGCTTGTGCTTCGGGGGGGGGGGGGGGGCGAGGGGAGTCGCTTTCCAAACTGCTGAATGTTCAGCCACTTATTGAAGTTCAATGGAATATACTCTTCCAAAAAAATCATACTTATTGTCCTCAAATTTATTTGCAAACTGAATTTGCTGATTCTCAAGTCATGGTGGTTTTAGATGTGGATTCTCTCATTCCTCCAGGCTTGCAATATTTTTCTCTGCATGATGAGAGTTTTGTGCTTCTAATGGGACAATGACCTGATGCTAAAATCTGTTCAAACGCACAAGAAAATCTTCCTATACTGGTCTCAAACAAGTCAGTTAATAGTTATCCCTTAGAATATTTATCTAAACTTCCAAATTGCTCTGTCTTTGCCAACCCAAAGTAATTTCATAGTCAGTCATTTTAATAATAAAAATCACTCTCCTTAAACAGAATTATTGCTATTTCTGTTTCAATTCTAGATCTCATCTAGTAAAAATGCATCAGAGTTGTTCTGAACCTCTATTGAGCAGCTAGATGTAAACATCTCTCTTTTTATAACTACTTCCATATGAGAGAAGGCTCTACACCTTGATCTAAACCTCTCACCCCTCAATTTTAGGTCATGACTTTTTTTTTTTTTTTAAATACGTTCCTGTAGGAGCAAAAAGTGTATCTTAAGTTATTCTGCATTCCCTCTATACCAGGGGTCTCAAACATGCGGCCCGCGAGAGACCCTTGTGCGGCCCGCGATGCATAGGGGGGAAAAAAAAAACCGGCTTCTGCTGCTGCTGCCGCCGCTGCCGTGGCCGGCAATAGCAGCAATATCGCAAGTCCCGCGGGCTCCCCCCCACCCGGCAGATCCCTTCCTGCTTGCCTGCCAATGCTGCCAGTTCTCCGCTTCGGCTTTCAGAGCCGCGAAGGGAGAACTTCTCCCTCGCGACTCTGTTAAGCTCGCCGGGGCAGATGGGAAATTTCCCATCTGCCCCAGCGGGCTTAACAGAGTCACGAGGGAGAAGCTCGCCCTTCGCGGCTCTGAAAGCCGACGCGGAGACCTGGCAGGCAAGCAGGAAGGGATCTGCCGGGTGGGGGGGGAGCCCGCGGGACTTGCGATATTGCTGCTATTGCCGGCCACGGCAGCGGCGGCAGCAGCAGCAGAAGCCGGTTTTTTTTTAAGTTTAATTTTCCCGGGGGGGGGGAGCAGGACTTGATGTTGGGGAGCAGGACTTCATGTGTGACTGGGGGGGTAGCCGGACTTGATGTGACGGGGGGAGCAGGACTTGATGTAGGGGGGGAGCAGGACTTGATGGGGGCTGGGGGGGGTAGTACTGAAAATGGGGTGATGGGGGTTAGGACTGGTAATGGACAGATGGGGGTTAGGACTGGAGGTGGTCTGACTGGGGGCCTAAGACTGAAAATGGGGTTATGGGGGGGCTAAGAATGAAGATGGGGCGATGGAAGGGTTAGGCCTGGAAGTGGGCTGTTGGGGGGCTTAGGACCGATAATGGGCTGGGGGGGGGCTAGAACTGGTAATGGACTGGGGGGGGTGCTATGACTGGAAATGGGCTGAGTAGAAGGGGGAGCTTGAACTGCAAATAGCTGATGGGGACAGGGTCTTGGAATGGTAATGGGCTGAGTGGAAGGGGGCTTGGAATGGAAATGGGCTGATGGGGAGGGGGGCTTGGAAAGGAAATGGGCTGTGAGGGGAGGGAGCTAGGACTGGAAATGGGCTGATGATGCGGGGACTAGAAGGGAGCGGATGCTGGGTTGGGCAGGAGCTAGAAGGGAGTTGATGTTGGGGGACGATTAGAATGGGATGGGGCTGGGAGAGTGAAATGGAGAGGGGAAATATATTTTGTGTGGGAGGGAAGAAAAATCTACAATTGGCCGGGTATTGGGAGAGTAAGTGGGGATTGAGGATGGAGGGGTAAAATTTGAGTGGATGAAATAGGAATGAGGAAAGAGCAAAAGGAGAATGATTAGTATGTTAAAGCAGATGTAGAGAGAATGGAAAAAAACTAGGAAGGAAGAAAGGAGAAATGGACAGCAGACGATGGAGAGTTAGCAGAAGACACAAAGAAACCAGAAGAAAGTGACTGGAACAATTGCAACTGAAAAAAAAATGCACAAAAGGTAGAAAAATATCTCTTTATTTTGAATTTATTAACTGAAATATGTCAGCTCTTGGAAATGTGCATCTTTAACGTCTGCACTTTATTTAATACAAGAGGAAATCAATGTATAGTTTTATTTCTACAGTGTTGTACATTCTAAGTTTGGCTTTTGGGGTTCCCAGTTTAATTGTCTTCCTGTTTCTAAATTGTGATTCCTTGTTTGGTGATGGTGTATGTTCTGCATGTGTAACTGAGCTGAGGTATTCTGTTTATGTAATTCCTATTTGACATTGCCACTTGTTCTCTTTCCCGAGTAGGTCATGTATTGTTATTCTCTGAAATGTGTTGATTTAATATTTGCAGTGTTGCCTTTTGATAGTTAGGGTATGGTGCTTTGTGAGTCCTGGTAGTGCTGTTAGGACACGGCAGGTTTGCTATGGGTTCTAAATGGGCAGTGTTTCTAGTAGTTCCTAATGTGCCTGGCGGTTGGCACTGGTTTATAGTAATGTAGAAATCTTTTAGTCTTTCTTTATCCATACACTCATTAAGAGACATGTTTACTAAAAGTTAGTGTATGGTAACATTATGCAAATATTTATGCAAATGATGCCCTTATGCAAATGAGGCCTGCGTCTTGTGCGGCCCCCGGGTTACTCTACAAGTCCTCATTTGGCCCTCAAAGCAATTTGAGTTTGAGACCCCTGCTCTATACCCATATAACATGACCAGTGTAATATCTCATCTTCTAGGATAATGCCAGACAAATATGCCAAAAATTGCCTCATGGCCTTTAACAATTTTATTAAAAATGAAAATCAGTCCTAGAAATATTCAGAATATCCCTTCCTCTTCTTCCTGGCTCTATTACTTCATTTTCTGATCTTATAACTCACCTATGTCTAAATATGCAGCATTTATTTTATCTGAATAAAAGGAGAGTACTTTTAATACAGTTATTAAATACGACAATTTTGTACATACAAATCTTTATTTATAAGAAAAAGAACAATTTCAGAAGTAAATTGTAATGTCAACAAATCCATATCCACTGTAAAATGCACATTTGAATTCCATTTTAATAACCCCTCCCCCAATAATCTTCCCCCTCCCTTGCAGCTCCTAGATCTTGCCACCTCAAATTCATGCATGACCAGCTTGCGTTGTTCCTGCACAACCCAGACCTTCAAACAAAAACATGCATACAGATGTATCCCTAAATCACCTCCCACAATCTCAAAGTAGTAAGGTGACATTTTACTTATTGGATAATGTCCTTAACTTTGAGTCTTGCTAGACCAGTCCAGACAAGTGAGATATTCCAAAGCTATGACTCCACTGGGCGGGAAAAGACAGCAGCTTTCAAGACCTGTGTACCAAAAGCCATGTCTATCTGAGCGTGGACATCCAAGCGGCAATGCTTGACGAAAGTGGAAAGTGATGCCCATACTGGCGCCCAACAATGTCTTTTTTTTTTTTTTTTAGATTTTGATCAGTTACAATAACCAAATAAGGACAAGGACAATCAATAAGCAAAAGAAAAAAAACCACAATGCAAAACTACATATTATAATAACAAGATATAGATAAAGTCCACATCAAGGGACCCAGCTAAGACCAATATTAATAATCAGAACTAGAATACAAATAAACAGCAAATAGGGCAAAAAACCCCACAATAGAAGGCCAATTTATAACTAATCACCCTTTAACTCCTCCGATGCCCTCTGCTTCTCGGAAATAAAGTTTTCTAGATGAATAACATCAGCAAAAACATAAGATGCACCCACAAAACTGATGATGCATTTACAGGGAAACTGCAAAAAGAAAGAGGTAGCTCCCAAGGACATAACCTGAGGCTTTAAAGCCAAAAAAAAGCCTCCGTCTGAGCTGGGTGCTGCGCGAGACATCTGGAAAAACATTAACAGTATGTCCACAAAAACTGGCAGACTTATATTTGAAAAAAAGCACGAAGAATACATTGCTTTACTTCTCTAGACAAAAAAGTCACCAATAAAGTGGAACGCAAATTAATTGTATCCAGGGAGTCTTCCAAAAAGGCGGTCAGGTTCGAAATAGAAGGTTCTATTATATCAAGCTCCCCATCAACGGGATTAACTTTCTTAGAACTAGAGGGAATGTAGTAGAGCTGAGAGACTGCTACAGAATCAGAAATGATAAGCACTTCCTTCAGATATTTATCTAGTAAGATCTTAGGAGCAAGAAGAGTAGTATAGGGAAAATTTAAAAAACGAAGATTACAAGAACGTATAGAATTCTCCATAGATTCAAACTTTATTATGTAAGACCAAAGAATCCTTAATACTCGCTGTCTGCACTGCGTGTAAAGGTAAAACTTGAGCCTCTAATTTATAAAGCGCTACATCTAATGATGAAACTTTCCCATCCAGTTGCTGCAAGGAACCTACAGCCTCCTGGGAGAAAGTACACAAAGCATTAAGAGTACCAGACATTTTATCATCAATAGCTTTCAAAGCCCCCCATACATCTTTTAAGGTAATCTCCGTATCTGGAGACAAGGTCGGGAGTTCATCTGAACTAACCGACCTAGCCAAAGAAACGGGTGTAGGAAAACAAACAGGAAAATTAGCACCCCTTACCTTATGAGGAGACTCCCCAGTAGAAGCAGAAGGCATTTTTGGAAGAGGACAGGGTGGGGGAGACCTCCCTCCTGAGCTCAAGGAGGCTCCCTCTGGAGACAACTGCGCTATTAAAAGAGGAGTGAAGTGCTTATCGAGGAGGCCAGCCGGTTTTACAACACTGACTGAACTCCCCCCAGAAGCACCCTCACTCTTTGCCTTTCGTTTCCCCATAACATCCAAAAGCAACAACAAACACCAATTCAACAAACCTAACTAACAGAAACACCGCGGGAGCAGAAACGTGGTAACACAACGGTACCATGATGTATCGCCGCTGTGACGCCAAAGGGGCGTGCCTCGCCCCTTTGAACCACGCTCCACGAACATGCTCCGCAGTTCAACAGAAGAAGACTTTTATACCATAAAAAAACAATTAGAAGTCAGAGGGGTCCTCACAGCATGCGGGCTCTCCCCCCGATGCCTGTCCAATGCTCCGGGGAAAGCGAGGGCGTCCAACAGCAACGCTGCACAGCGGCAGCAATTCCAGGGGCCGATGGACTGGTCCCAAATGCCTCTGATGCACCTCCCAGTCAAGTCCCCCAACAATGTCTGAGGGGGCAACCAAGCTCCGTACAGCCCATGAGGATATCTGCTTCCAACTGGAGTAAGCATGCAAATCTTCTGGAAACAGCTGGTCCCTAAGCAGATGTGATGAGCCAATGGCCTCCTTGATCCAGTACCCTAAGGTACACTTTCTAGCCAATTCACCCTTAAGCAGGCCAACAAACAGCACTACCAGATGGTCTGACTTGCGAAGAGAGTTATTGACCTTCAGATACCAGAGAAGCACTCTCCTGACATCCATCAGGGTAAAGATCCTTGTCCTTCCTCTTAGCACTGTTCCTTAGAAAAGGAGGGCAGAAAGACCATCTGATTAACATGAAGGATGACACCATCTTAGATCTTAGACAAGGACGGGATGGATCAAATGTACACAGCCTCCTCTGAAAATGACATGTAAGGATTCCTGCACGATAATGCCTGCAACTTGGAGATATGTCTTACCAAGCTGATTGCAACCAGGAAGGCTGTCTTAAGTGACAGAACCTTAAGTGCGGCCTGTTTCAGGGGCTCAAAGGTCTTAGACATCAAGGCTCAGAGAACTAAGCAGAGATCTCAAGAGGGAATAACTGACCGCAGGAGGACAACATAAGTGTCATAGTCCTTGGAGGAAACAAGGCATAGCTGGGTGTGAGGTTAGAAGACATCCCACCACTGGCCCCCTGAAGTATGACAAGGACCCCACCTGAATCTTGTTAAGGCCAGCCTAAAGAAAGGCCAGCAAAGAAGGCATGTCCACCATACTAGGACCAACCTGACACTCCCAGCACCAGCAGCATTCAAATATGCAACAGATACACGCATAGGTTCTACTATCCTTGCCTTTCTCGTTTTAGGGGCATGGAAACAGCCCCTACGCGCTAAATGCCGCCTCTCAGCAGCCAAGCCATAAGAGAGAAGGGAGCTGGGTCATCCAAAAGGTCTAGCCCTTGTTGCAACAGCCCCCAGGCTGCAGGAAGTTGCACAGGAGGCTCCATCAGGAGCAGCATCAGATCCCAAAATCAGGGTCTCCATAGCCAATCAGACGCCACCAGAAGAACCCAGCCCAGATGTCATTCTATGCAGCAAAGCATGCACCCCACAAGCAGCAATGGAGGAAACGTATATATAGCATACACTACTTTGGCCAGGGCTGAACCAGGGAGTCAATGCCCTCAGAGGCTGCTTCTTTGTGCGGGATACAGCCTGAACAGAGGCCCTTTTAGACATAGTGGCACATGGGGAAATGATTAAGGTGTCTGGGATAGGCTCCTTGCATTCCAGAATGTAGCCATGCTGTATGGTGTCTAGCATCGGGCGATCCTCTGTGGCCTGGGCCCACTCCTGGTAGAAAAGACATAGCCTGCCACTCACTGGAGACACCCCAGAATGGACCCCCAACCCATCACTGTGCTAGACAGGAGAAGATATTTCTGGAGATGGGAGGCTCCCAGGGTCCACAAACCCAATGAAAGGACTGTCTGGAAACAAAACCCAGAAGAATAGGTGGGATTTCCAGGGTGATAGCAACAGGAATCCTAGGAACTTTGGGGTTCCAGTTATCAAGTGGACATAGAGAAATAGGAAGATGTCTCCACTTGTTTCCAGACCCCTTAGGTCTATCCTCTGGGAGGCTATGAGGTTTGGACTCATCCAAAACCTAACCAGCTTTTCCAAGTCCTCCCCAAACAGCTTCCCTTTAAAGGCAAGCTGGTACAACTGGGACTTGGAAGCAGAGTCCACTGCCCAGTGGCAAAGCCACAGCCAGCGTCATGCCATTGTTGAGATGGCAATATTCTTAGTTGCCAAACAGACTATATCATACATAGCATCTGACATTAGGTGCAGAGCCTGAACTGCCTCACCAGAAGGACCAAGCTTGCTGAAGAAATGAAAAGAACTCCAGGAATGGCAACCTGGAGACCAAGAGCTCTCTGTTGGGATGAGCCCAACCACCAGCGGAGGGGGGAGGGGGGAATTAGGCTTGCTGCCAAGCCCCTAAGAGAAGAGGAACAGCCAACTGAGTGAGAGCCCGAGTCCAATGCTTCCTGCAGCGAGGATGACAAGGGCAGGGCACCTGTGAGCCCCTGCTGTGAAAAAGGGGATGGGACCTCCAAGGGCACAGCCAAAGCTTCCATGCGGGAATCACAGAAGCTGGAATCCTACAATGTAACATTCTGCTTTCCACAGCATTTCTCAGAAGGCGGCATGTGCCGTGCCAATTATGCATGCTTCACGTGTCACTGAAGCCCAATTCACAGGCTCAGGACAACGCAATAACAAGGTGAGTTGCAATGTGTGAACTGGCTGCACGGGCATGCTCCACCATGCGCTATAGCCATACAGAGATCCAAGATACGCAAGACTAGTGCACAGTAAGGCACATGCTTAATGCACGTAGCACAGCTAACGTGCACAACCAACATGAGGCAGCAACCGGTGGGGAAGGGGGGAACCCCACACCCCACCAACTGTTCTCTTAAACAGCCCAAATCCCCAACAGATGCACTGCTCAGTGATACTCACCTGCTGCAAGGTCAGCAGGCACATACCTCTGAGGAGCCACTTTCTAATCATTGGGGGAGAGCTGGGAGAAGGGGGAGGGAGGGGGCACTGAGATTGTGCGATGTGAAGAATCCTTTCCCAAATTTCTGGCTGCTCAACTGGCCCTTAACTAGATAAAGGCAAGGAGTTGAACCAATTCCCTTCTTCCACGTGGCAATACTTAAAAGAGCACCAGTTTTAAGGATGACTCTAGAGGAAACTCCAGAGACAAGCTCTAGTGAAGAAGTTATCACTAAGAGTGGTTACATATACGCTAAATCAAATCTTTCTCAGAATTTTCACCAGAGCTGCATCAATGCATCTACCATCTGCCGAAGACAGAAAATCTCAAGTGTGCTCCTAGCTGTATCAGCTATTGTAGCAGGATGAGGTCATAGAAACCTCAGGAATTATCTCTCTGTCTCCACCTCTGCTGGTAGGGAGACACAACCCACTTGTCTAGCAAGATCATATGGAAAGGTTTGTACAGTCCGTTTACTTATTAAGATCATTGAATACATCACTTCTCACTTAAGGAAACATCCAGAGTTTGTCACCTAATCTCCCAAAATATCAATTTCTCTATCGGCTCCTTCCATACCAAACATTTTTTTCCATTTGTATTAGATTATGCAACATACTCCGCCACTGCCAATAGGAAGAGCCTGCTCATTACTTCCAGCTAAGTAATATCCCTTTCTTTGCCACCAAGGAGGCCCCTCTGTGCAAATAGCTTTTGAAACGCCTCTTTGTGACCAGTCAAGCATTATCGTCCATTAAATATCCCCTCCAGACATAAAGGTATCTCTTGCTGCAATATCTTTTTGTGTCAAAAAAAAGGTCTCCCCACCCCCCAAATACTGCTGACAGAAAGGTATGGTGAGGGGTGACCTGCATGGAGCGGCAGGTGCACCTGCTCTTGCCGCCTTGCTGGGCAGACTAGATGGACCATACTGGTCCATCTGCTGGTTTATCTGCTGTCATATTGTGTTACAAAGCCAAGAGAATATGCCCTAGTGTTCCCATTGTCCCATTACAATGAAAACAAGTCCCTGAAAAGGTTATCTTTTCTTTGAAAACCCTCTGCTGGGAGATATAGGCCCTCTGCAGAATTTTGTCTCTCCCATAGATCCATATTCATTGATGCAGATTTAATATTAGCAAAGCTTCTAAGCACACTCTTCAATATAAGGCACAGACCCAAATTCCCCTTGTCATTAAACCTAACAGCTGTTCCTCCCCATAAAGTCTGAGCAGAGCAGCATGCCACATGGCCATCAGTGGCTTGTTGTCTACCTCCACCTGGAATAATTCTGTTACTACACTGCTTATGTTATCAAAGCAAGTCCCCCTGTACCAAACTAAATACGTGAAGGGTAATTTTATAACAAGTTACCTAGGTTGGGAGGCCAAGCAGGCAACTATTTTGAGATTACTTTATAAATTTTAGTAACCATAAGGCACCTGTATGTCTTTATAAAATAAACAGCCCCGAAACTTGCCAAAATCATGGCAAAAATGCAGCTGTGTACATTTATACCTGAGGAGGAACAGGCTTTCCCAACCCAAATAGCCAGTTCTACCTGCTCTGCTCCTACAAAGATGAAAAACTATTTGCCCAACCAACCTCTCTGCAATTTTAAGTACTCATTTTCACTAAGACATGCTTCTTGTAAAAATACAATGTTGACCTTGTGACCCCAGATGGTCTCCAATACCTTTTGCCTCTTTATCAGGAACCAGAACATTCCAAGATGAACACTACTGTGTTCTTATTCATGGTTGTTCATCATTATCGCACCATATAACCACGCACAGCACTAGGAAGGAGCTCCCCAGACTAAACCTATCCTTCTCAATACTGCTCTTGCCGCTCATCCAACAGCCATGTTACTCACACATTATCAGTTAAGAGTAAACTTAGAGAAGGATTATATGTTTCCCCCCTGCCCCACCCCTTAACTTTGCTCAACCATGCCTTGAGTTAGAAACCTACTCACCCCTCTCAACCCACCTCTTCCTCCTCCCTCCAACCCTGCTGTCTTCCTCCATCTAAAAATGTTATTCATACCGAATTCAAGGAACTCCCAAATTCTCCCCCCACACCTCCCCTCTTACTTCCTCAAGAAACCAGAAAAGTACATTCCCCAAACGCCCTTTCCAAGTATAGCTACATATACAATTCACCCAGCACTCTCATGCTCCAAAGATGTGCAAGAGAAGCATTATCCTACATTAAGTGCACCAATCTGACTCAACCCCTATTTAAAAGTCCAACGGTTGCCCATTTTACTTCATAATTTTCAATGTACTATTATCAAGTCACAGCCACATCCTCTTCACTCTTCTGGATTCCAAGGAGCATGTTCCCACTGATCCCACTTTCAACCTGCAACACAAAAGGAAAACATCCCTCCCCCACATACTACAGTATCAACCACCACACCTCTGTCCTGACAGCCCAATTCAAATCCTCTAATCTCTGAACAAAATGGAACACTCAGTTCTCAGATTTATACTCCGTTCTCAAATTCATACTGTAGCCTTTAAGTCCATTTATTTTATTTATTTATTTGCATTTCTTATATACCGCACTATTTGCGATCAGCGCGGTTTACATAGAACAAACAGTATCCGACAATATACAAAAGTCAGGCCATTACATTGAACAGGAACAAGTAACTTGGACAACAGGGTAAACTATATACATATGCGTATATCCATAAAAGTAATAATGGGCTGAAGTCCTACTGCAGGCTCTGAAGCATCGCACCATTTGTTTTCAGTACAGAATCCAAGTGTTAGAAGCATTCCAAAAAGGCATGTGCCTCAGTCAGCAGCATGTGGGAATACCTTTCATGGAAGACCTGCAGCCGCACAAGTACTGAAGGGTGAAATCAAACTTCAGCACATAAAATTTGGTGCAGATCAATGAAAATTCCCCGTGTTTGGTGGACAGCAGAGACCACACTTTGACAAATTTTCTTAGGATTCAGGAGTTGGGCTTTAAATAAAGTGCAACAAAGGTGGAAACTAATATCATTGTTAGCAAACACATCCCTAGATCACAACCTGCAATGGCTGAAGTGGAAAAGAAGCCAATGTAGTAATTTGAGAATAGTGTTATACAGATGTAGCGAAATAGATAAAAGATAAGTCACAAAGCTGCCTTTCGGAATAAATTTTACCTAACTACTAGTAACTAATGATTCACTAGGGGACTTGTATGGGCAGACTGCAGTAGTCTGAGCAGGAGACTACTCAACATAACAGCACACAAAGCAAAACGTACTTAGACAACATGCAACAGAATATTCTCTATATATGGCCCATCAATCTGAAACGCTCTCCTGAACAATTCAAGATCAACTGACAAAATAACAGAGTTCCACAAGCAACTAAACACACACCTTTTCCAGAATTTTTCTGAACAGACACCTAACAAAGACTGCCAATGCTGCAAACCACCCTCCTAAAGCCCTCCCCCTCCCTAGAACTGTCCCACTCCTCCCCCACTAAGTTGAACACCACAGCATCCCCAGACAAATCCCCTTCTCCTCTCCCCACACCACCCCCCATCCACAATGATTGACAACAAACGACCCACCACCTAAACTACAAACGGAATAAGGAAGCACACTACTGTTTAAGTTATGCTCACCAAATGTTTATTATAAGATTATAAGATCTTAAAGTTCAACTCGTTCTCCCCTCTCCTAAAGTTCACTGTCATTGCAAAACTAATGTTTATTGTAAACTGCTTTGACATCAAGAAAAGAGGTATAGAAGAGATGGCAAATAAGTAAATAGTGGATAAGAGATTTGGTGGAGTGCTCAGAAAAGAAGGGATGATTTTGGCACTATCCATCCTCACCCCTCCGCTTTTTGCCCAAGAACATTAGCTTCCTGTAACCTACAAAATTAAATATAAATGATTACACTTTCGAATGCTGTTGTTCTTCACACTCCAATCAATATAGAAAAAAAGAAACATGACGACAGAAAAAGACCACATTGCCTATCTAGTCTGCCCTTCTATATCAACCACTACAACAGTCCCCTTTTTTCTTTTAGAGATCTTCTGTGTTTGTCCCATGCTTTTTTGAATTCAGATACTGTCCTCATCTCTACCACCTCCAATGGGAGACTATTCCATGCATCTACCACTCTTTCTGTAAAGAAATATTTCCACATATTACTCCTGAGTCTATCCCCTTTCACCCTCATCCTATGTCCCCTCGTAGCATAGCTTGCTTTCAATCAAAAGAGGTTCTTAGTTTGCTTCAGAACCATTTGTTAATGATCCCACCCCCAGCTAAAACATGCTGGGAAATCACTAGGAATGCAGCTTCTGGGGGGGGGTTTGTGCCCGTATTGTTGAAGTCCATACCCAAGCACTTGTGTTTTGAACCAAGCCTGGGTTTAAAAATCTATTTCTTTCCACAGGCATTTGGGGGAAGACAGAGTGGGTGTGTGACAGACAATACAATCAACACAGCTATTCTTTCTTGCACCTATTTTTAACTATGATTATTATGATTTTATTGTGAACCACTATATCATCATTTGATAGTCATATGCTTTGAATAATGGTATAACAACAAACCCCCCACCCCACAACCATAGCCACAGCCTCAGTCTCGCTCCATTCCCCATCTACCCATGCATCCCAGTAGCCTCAGCCTTTAGGCATAGCTCACCCACCCAAACACACTAGCAGTCTCAGCCCTTGGGCATCACTCACCCATCCATGTACCCCAAAGGCTCAGTCCATCTCTCCATCACCTTCTCCTTTTCCCC
Organism: Ichthyophis bannanicus; assembly: GCA_033557465.1. Classification (NCBI taxonomy): domain Eukaryota; kingdom Metazoa; phylum Chordata; class Amphibia; order Gymnophiona; family Ichthyophiidae; genus Ichthyophis; species Ichthyophis bannanicus. The sequence goes on from CM066031.1 coordinate 574,084,924, forward strand.
AGGCCAGAAGCAGTGGCCTCAGCAACACTCACTCATCGAAACATACCCTCTCTCAAACTTCTTAACCCGCTCCCTTAGAATACCTACACTGCTAAAGGTCTTCCTCTGTCAATGTATCATGTGGCATGTCGCCAAAGTTGCTGCTCTTTCGGATCTGGCACCAACATCATTGCCTTGCTGCTACTCAATATCTAGCACTGACCTCTTTGCTGCCTCCAGTCATTGCACAACAATAGCCACCCACCCAGCCCCCTTTAGCCAGCATTGAGTAATGACACTCCTGGCACTGGCAGATGACAGCATGTCACCGATGCGTCATTCTTTGTATGGTCCCAATGCTGCTGCACTGCTGCCTGTGTGTTCACAGCCCCAGTTATCCACATAGGGATGGACACATATCCCTTGGTGTCACAGCTGTTACCACTGTGACCTTGGAGAAAATCTTAGGGGGCAGTGGAGAGCCAAAAGGGAGGACAGCGAACTGATGGTGAGAGCCAAGCATAGCAAAATGCAGATACCTCTGCTGATCTGCCCAGATCGAGTTAAGAAAATACACCTCGTCCAGAATTCCCCTCGGCACACTGCTTGGATCATGGAGCACAAAGTTTTCATCTAAAAGTGCAGGACACACAAGTGCTTGCTGACCCCCTTAAGGTCCAGAATGGGCCAGAAGGAACCATCCTTCTTTAGCACCACAAAATAGATAAGTATGTGCCCTTGCCCCGCTTGAACAGGGGGATGGACACCACTGCCTTTAGACATAGCAACTTGTCCAAGGTGGTCTGCACCACAGCGCCCTTGATCACAGGCCCACAAGGGGAAATGAAGGCATAGTGAATCAGCTCTTTGCACTCCAGGACCAGACACCATTCAGTCTGGCTAGCACCCAGCAATCCTGGGCCCATTCCTGAAAGAAGAGGTGAAGCCTGCTGCCCACTGGAGACACCAGGGACTGGCCCCCAAACCTTTATCGCCTAGCCCAGGAGTGTCCTCCTCTGGAAAAAACAGAGTCCCTGGGCCCATGTGCTCCATGAAAGGCTGAGAACGAGGCTGAGGCCCTGAAATAGACGCTTTCCAGGTCGATAATGATTATAGCCCCAAGACCTCTGAGAATCCAGTCAGCACACCCTTGGTGGTCGGATGAAGGCCGACAAGAAAGGGGCACTAGACTGCTTCACAGGCCCCTTGGACCTCTCTTCCAAGAGGCGGTAGGATTTTGTCTCAGCTAGGTTATTCACTAGCTTCTTCAAATCATTTCCAGACAGACGCTTCCTCTTAAAGACCAGTTGAGCCAACCAGGATTTGGGAGGTTGTGTCCACTGCCCAGTGCCAGAGCCAAATCAAACACCATGACACCATCATCAGGGCACCATCCCTGGCTGCCAAACATACTAGATCATACATGGCATCAGAAAGAAAGACTGAAGCAGACTCCAAAAGAGAGGTGCTATCATCAGGCGGAAGAGACTGTCCACTGGAGTAGGCTTGAGACATCAGGCTGGTATATAGCCCCAGCTGTAAAATAGCCACCACCACGGCAAACTAGCTCCTTAGCAAGGAATAGACCTTGTGGTCCAGAACATCCTTTAAGGCCGATCTGCCTTCCACAGGAATGGTGGTACATCTGGTAACCACCATGACTTGTGCATCCACCTTGGGAATGTCATACCACTCACCGCATTCCTCCTCCAGGACAGCGTAGATGATCTTATACACCCTTAATCCTTTAGGTAAGGAATCAGGAGAGTCCCACTGCGACTGGATCATATCCTTTATCACCTTCGAGAACAAGAAGACAGCAGTGGATTTCCAGTGCACTTCAAAGAGCAGTTGTACCTTCAGCTCCTGCTTCGTGCTGGAAGCATCCATTAAGTTCAAGGCAGATGAGACCCTGGTAATAATCAATGCTGACAGTTTCTCTTTTCTGAAAAGGTGGATCACGCCAGCCTTTGCAGAATCTCACTTCATCATCCACATCAGAGCCCAGTACCGACTCATTCGAATCAGAGGCACAGTCGACGTCTCGGATAGCTCCCAACTGTTCCCCATTCTCCAGTGGGCGGGGACACTTATCCAAAAGGTAATCGAACAGGGCTTCCCCTTTCAGCCCGTTTGGCATGAGACTGTGTTTGGGAGCACACAGGGGCCGCAGGATCTGGATTTCCATGCCAGAAGGACCAGGCCTGTTGCAAAAAGGAAAAGAATTCCAAGGAGGACAATCCGTGATCCGGAAGCTCTCCTCTCAGATAAAGATCCTCAATACCAGGGGGATGGGAGGGGGGGGGGTGGCAAAGCTGCTATAGACCCCCCCTAGAGGATGACGATCAGCGCCCAGCATGGTCACCAGAGTCTCCAGCCAACTGAATATTCTTACCCACAGCGCTATCCATCTCCTGCCATGATGCGGAGCAAGGGTGGACTAACCGCAACCTCCTATTGTGGGGGGGAAAAATCATGTCCTCCAAGGGCAACTCAGAAGCTGCCGTGAAGAAAAGGCAGAGTCCAGAATCCAAGAATGAGGCTCCTCACTTGCTACAGGTCATACAATGTTTCCTGGAAGAAAATATAGAGCTAGGGTAAGTATCACAAGAAAGTACACTAAGGCTGTGTCGGCTCACAAGCTCGCATTAACTGCACTTATATGTTACATGTGCTAAAGGCACTAGGGAAGGAGCACACGTTGGAGCCCCTTGGGCGAACGCACGTTAAGACCACACGACCACCAAGCACACAATAGGCAAATATGCTACTAACACATGCAAATGGTGGGAAACCCACACACAGTGCCAGTGGTCGCAAGCAGTCCACCCTGAATCACATGCCTCAGAGAAGGAACCAGGAGACTCCAACAAGGACAATGACAAGATCAAGCCTCAGAGCCTCAAGCGGAGGATCCCTGAAGGGCTCAGCTCTACTCCCCTGAAATTGCTTCATTGGTTGGTTTCGTTTGTACAGCACTGTATAGAAGGTGGCTGACAGGCAGATCCCTGCGAGATCTTTCTGCAATCTTCGGGAGAGAGTATGGGGGAAAGAGAAGGGAGGGGACACTGAGGTTGTGTAAGGCTGCTGTACTCTTCCAGATCCTTCCAATTTGTGGCTGCTCAACAGACCCTTATTATAAAGGCGTGAAGCTGAACCAATTTTCCCTCCTCTTCCTATGGCTACTGAAAAAACTGCAGTTTAGTGGAGCCTCCCACATTGTGCTCAAGTGAGAGTCACCTTTCTGTATACAAGGTGGTCATTCATGAGCGTTTAATCAATCTCTTTTCCTCTCAATCTTCAGATTTTCTACAGAGGAGAAAATCCATCCACCATCTGCTGGAGACAAAAATACTGAAGGGACCTCTTGTGGTTGAGGCAAATAGAGGCAAAGGAGTGATGTCACTGTAACTTGGGCTTTTCATTGGTTCTTTGTCTCCACTAATCTGCTGGTAGGGGAATACAAACCACTTGTCTGGACGGGCCTAGCTGGACGATATGGAAATGTTTTTAAATAAAATATGAAATGACAGCATGGGCCTGCCTTCACTCCTAGGCACCAGGCAATGGGCCCTTTCAGTCTCCTCATATGGACATTGAGTTAAAGAATGCAGAGCAACCAAGTCTCAGAGAAGCTCTACAGCTCTAGCTCAGTTATGCTTTTAGGTCAGCCTACTGAAGGCAGGCCATTCCTCTTCAACCCAGTTTCTGGTTTTTCAATTTATTCTCATATGCTCTAGTATTTTTTTTTATTTCTGTGGACACAAGCTGCAGTTCCTCTTTGGCATTCGATACTCTGTTCCACTCCAATAGTTTCATTTACTTTATATCATTTACTATACCACCTTTTCATGCAGGTACAAAGCGGTTTACAATTCAAAGATAAAACAAAGCAAGAAAGGAACTCCATAAAAGCTTTAGGAAAGAATAGCAAGAGAAAAAAAGACAGACAAGAGCAACCATCATATAGAGTACAAAACATGCATGCAGGTCAGCAATTGCGTATCTATTCCAGACATAGGGAAGAGTAAGACCATTCAAGCTATCCTGCATTTTAAAAAGCCTGCCTGGAAAAGACCACTCTTAAATTCTTTGAAGGGCTCCTGTAAACTGGAGGGGTGGGGAGACTGTTTCAAAGTGTGGGGGCCAGGAAAAAGCAAGCTGATTTCCTGGTTGATTCATAGCATACAATAATTGGGGAAAGTAAACAGAGATGATTACCATGAAGTGACCATAAAGACCAAACCATACAATATCGAATAACTAAGGATGAGAGATATTCTGGGGCAGTTTGATGGAAGGCATGAAAAGTTAGGGTTAGCATCTTGTTTTTTATACGATATGTGACCAGTAGCCAATGGTGCTGAATTAGGAGAGGAGTGACATGGTCAAACCTTTTGGCCTGAGAACACACGGATGGCAATGTTGTGAATGAATTGAAGCCCTTTGAGTTCATATTCCTGTACCATATGCAGTCACTGTATGGGAAATATCACTGAGCTTTTCAAAATCTGGCAAATTTGTTGTCAGAAACAGCTCACTTAATGCCATGTTGTGCAACACTGATGGGTGAAGAACCTAGTGCCACAGATTTTTGATACTGGCAGCAGATTGGATAGGCTGCCCTATAGCAAGGGAACATGTCTTCTGCATTACATGGCCATATATGCCTATTTATTTTTAAATTTCCTTCCTAAGTTCACGCCTCCTTTGTACTTAGAAGAGCCACTGTGGTGCCTACATTGGATTTTGGTGAAGGTCAGATCTATAGTAAAGCTAACAAGTTCAAATTTATCAAATACATATCAACAAAGAATTGATATCTATATCAGAATCAGAAAGGAGAATCTTAATGATAATGACTTAATTACCACTTCAATATTTTTTGCAAAGATTTTGTTGGTACTGCTCCTTTAAATATATTAATTGTATTTATTTATTTTATTTAAAAAATTTTCTATACCACTTTTCTTATATTCAAAGCGGTTTACATTCAACAATAAACAAAGGAGCTTTACATAGAACAAGGGTATTGAACTTGGATGAAAAAGGGGTATAGTCCACAAAGAGGTGTGGATGAGTTCATATTTTTATCGTGATGGGTATGTTTCGCATAATGTTTCAGTCTCTGGTCCATAGAATTCCAAAAAGAGGTGTTTTTAATACTTTTTGGAAGTCCCATAAGTCATTGGTGGTTCTTATGCTTTCTGGGAGTGTGTTCCAGAGTGATGGAGCATATATTGAGAAGGCTCTACAGCAAGTTGTCTGTTTTGCTTTAGTTTTGTTCTTGGGTATTATTAATTGGTTTTGTTGTTTTTCCTTTTTGTTCTGTTTTCAGAGTATTTGCTTATGAGAGTTTGTAGATAGTTGGTGGAGGATTTTAAAGATAGTGAGTATGGCTTTATATTTGGTCCTGATAATTATAGGGAGCCAGTGGAGTTGTTTTAGTGTCGGGGTTATGTGATTGGTTCTTGACTTGCCAATTAATATGAGCCATTGTATTTTGAAGTAATTGCAAAGGATAGATAGATTGGATAGGAAGACCCTGATAAATGATGTTACAAATAGTCTAGGACGGGCAATATCAATGCTTGACAGACTGTGCGAGTCATTGGAGTCAAGAAGAGATTTGAGCTTTTGTATTGTTCTTAACTTGAGGTAAACAGCTTTTGTAATCTTGGTTATATGAGTTTGAAAGTTTAATTTTTGGTCAAATGAATTTTATATACTATTAAGGCCCATTTTACATATCACATTGAGATGGGAATTGAGATGTCCAGGTCCAGATGGGCACAGTTCCCCTGGTATTTACAAAAGACATTGCCAAAAGTGGTGCCTTTTGTAAAATACATTTAAGAACATGCACGTATGGCACATGGATTTGCTAGCATGTAGAGAGTATGTAGAGTGGGAGCAGTGATTTTAAAAGCTGCACATGAAGGGGGGAGGGGGAAGAGTGTCCCCTCTTCTCTCCAAATCTCCAGCTTTCTAAAACCAATGTACCCAACAGCATTGATTCCCTCCCCATCCCCACAGCCCCTCTAACAAAGTCAAACCCCTCACCCCCAACATCACTTCAAGGCTTCCCTGAACTCTTTTGTGACATCACTACAAGGCTTCCTCTTCCCTCCCCTACAATCACCCTCGCCCTTCAACCCTCCCCATGGATCTTCAAAATGGCACTGGTTGACCCGTAGCGATAGACATACAGTATTACTTCTAAGAGTCACGCTGTCAAATAAGGGCATTTAGAAAACCTTATTAGCACTGTCATACAATTCACAGAGAGGCCATTTGTTGGATAGTAGGCACATGAACTAATCACTGAGGGCTGAATCATAAGTTACCTTGTATAGCTCCTTTTCATCCTTCTCATTCTTCAGCTGGCATTCCAGTTGTTCCTTCTCAAGAGTTACTTTCCTTAACTTGCCTTTTAAACTAATGAATATAAAGAAAAATTAATTTAAAAATCCCAAGCAGGTATTTTCACCCCGTCTAGTCACAAAACTGAAACAAGACAACAAATCGCATGTGCAAAAGAAGCCCAAAGGACATTCAGGGCAATATTCAAAAACAATTGTGTGGTGGGCATCAGGTGTCCACTGTATACTGTAAGTGCTTTCCTATCAATATACTGTAGAACACAAAAATGTTTGACATACAAAACCCAAGCTATTTACCTGTAGCAGGTGTTCTCATGAGCAACAGGATTCAAGTTCTCATGAGTGAGATCATGTGATGGAGTCCGGTGCAAGAAAAGGCTTCTTAGCTTAGAACTACTTTCCAGACATATCTGGGGAGTTATGCGTACTGTTGAAGCCATGTTGCCCAACAATCTCAACATGCCCTAAGCTGATGTTTCCTGACTTATTAAAGTCTAAATTGCAAAAACCAGAGTGATGATATTTTCTGGTTAGAGAGAAAGTGTAGTTACTCACCTGTAACAAGTGATCTCCGGGAACAGCAGGAATTAGTCTTCACATATGGGTATTGTCAGCACTGACTGAGCCCATGCGGCAATGCTCCCCAGCGTCCAATAGGACAGCCTTTAAGAGCACTCCACTGTGCTTGTGCATCTGCCTTCCCAACTCCTCTCCTCAGTTGAGTTTGTAGGTGAGAGGTAGAGGAAAAAGTATACCCAACAATTCCTAGGGAGGAGGGTGGTTGTGAAGACTGATTTCTACTGTTCCTGGAGATCACCTGTTACAAGTGAATAACTATGCTATCTCCAGGAACAAGCAGGAATGCAGTCTTCACATATGGGAGTCACGAGCTGCCAGATACCAGACTGAAAAGACATCCCTGAGGCTAAAGAACGGAGCCATGAGGGCATGGACACCAAGTGGCCCCAGTGGATTAGAGAGCAGAAGGCCAGAGCATGGAGCCAGGAGTTGGGTACCAGAGACGTATAATTGGTAGGAGTTGTGATTAAGTCCCAAAGAGATGCTGAAGAACAGGCTGGCCAAAGATAGTTCCCAGTGGGAGTCCCTGTCAAGGCAGTAATGAGCAGTGAAGGTGTGAACAGAGGACCAGGTAGCTGCCCAGCAGATCTCCTCTATGGAGACAAAATGGAGGTTGGCGACTGAGGCTGCTATGGACCTCACATTGTAAGCGATGTGACCCTCAAGAGAGAGGGTCCTGCCTGAGCATAGGCAAAAGAAATGCAGTCTGCAATTCAGTTGGATAGGGTGCCCGTTGACACCGGAAGACCCAAGTGGCTTGGGTCAAAGGAGATAAATATTTGAGAGGATTACCTAAAATCCTCAGTCCTGTCCAAGTAGAAGGCAAGGGCACGCTTGCGATCCAAAGTATGCAATGCTGCCTCAGCCCCAGAGGCATGCAGTCGGGGAAAGAAGACCGACAGCATGACAGACCGGTTGATATGAAAAGGTGAGACTACTTTTTGGAAGGAAGTGCGGACGGGTATGGAGAACCACCTTGTCATGGTGGAACAGAGTATAGGGAGGATCTACTACTAAAGCTTGTGGCTTGCTGATGCGATGAGCTGAGGTAAGGGCACTGAGGAAGATGACCTTCCAAGACAGGAATTTTGGAGAAGTGGTAGCCAAGGACTCAAACAGAATACTTATGGGTCTCCTTTTGAACGATTAATTATGCACTCTACTAATCTATGTCGTTCACTATTAACACTATGAGGATCAGAATTATTACCGGAGGTCTCAGTCTGAAAGGAGCACCACTGTTAAGACTTACGTCTGGCTACAGCAATGTGCTTGGTAACATCAACGACCTCCAAATTATATGACAGTTGTCTAGTCATATCGTTGCAGATTCCCAGTCTTCGCTTATCAAAAGCACTTTAATAATAGCTGTAAACTTAACTTGGATGACTAGATACAACCGTACTCTATATTGATCAATATAGAGTATGGTTGTATCTAGTCATCCAAGTTAAGTTTACAGCTATTATTAAAGTGCTTTTGATAAGCGAAGACTGGGAATCTGCAACGATATGACTAGACAACTGTCATATAATTTGGAGGTCGTTGATGTTACCAAGCACACTGCTGTAGCCAGACGTAAGTCTTAACAGCGGTGCTCCTTTCAGACTGAGACCTCCGGTAATAACTGATCCTCATAGTGTTAATAGTGAATGACATAGATTAGTAAAGGACTCAAACAGGGCTTTTAGAAGCTGTACTAGGACCACCATCAAGGTCCCAAACCACTGGCAGTGGTTTGATCGGTGGCTTGGAAAGCAGAAGACCTCGCATGCCTGTGTAGGCTGCAAAGGCCTGTGAAAGACTGCAATGGCACTGAGGTAAACTTCGACAGAGTTAGTCAAGCCTTGTGGAAGACAAGTGTAAAAGATATTGCAGAAGTTCCACTGGGCAGTCAGATGGATCAATCTGCCTTGGTATGCACCAAAGGGTGAACGTCGCCGTTTGAAGGCATGAGAATGTCTGGTAGATGGCTTGCGCAATGCAAGCAAGACATCCTTGACCGGTTGAGAGACAGCCAGGTCATTGAAGATCATGCTTTTAACAGCCACACCGTCAGATGGAGGGCTTGTGGACTGGGATGGAGTAGCCACCCCTGATCTTGAGAGAGGTGGTCGGGGGCATTACCCAAACTGAGGGGTGGAATATGCACATGACAAAGCAGAAGAGGAAACCATGGTTGATGGTGCCAGTAAAGGGCTATAAAAATCATGGAGCCCTTGTTGGTTTGCAGCTTGAACAGAGTTTTGGGTATCAGGGGGATCGATGGGAATGCATAAAGCAGGCCCGAGCCCCAATGCAGGAGAAAGGCATCTGCTGCCTGACTGTGTCGGGAAGGAAGTCTAGAGCAAAAGAGCGGTAGTCGCGCATTCTCCTGAGTGGTGAACAGATCTATTCTGGGGTTTCCCCACATGTGAAGATCCAAGATGCTGTCTCTTGTTTTAGAGACCACTCATGTGGATGGAGGATGCAGCTGGGTCTGTCCGCTAGGACACTGAGCTCACCTAGGAGATACACCATCCGGGGATGGATGCGGTGTGCAATGGCGAAGAACCAGAGTCAAAGGGCCTCCTGGAAGAGGGGATAGGAACAAGTTCCTCTCTGCTTGTTCACATAGAACACAGCTATTCAGCTGTCCATCTGGACTAAGACACGTTTGGCCGATAGTTGGGGTTGAAAACCCCCCAAAGCATTCGTGAGAGCATGTAGCTTGAGGAGATTGATCTGCATTTGGCATTCCCGTTCTGCCATTTCCCCTGTGTATTAAGATTGTTCAGATGTGCTCCCTCCCCCCCCCCCCCCCCAAGTTTGAAAGCATCCGCCATTAGGGTGCATTGGGGTAGAGGCATCTGAAAAAGTGACCCTCCGAGAAGAAGTTGGGGGGAGCACCATCACTGAAGGGAGTTGACAAGAGAAGGGGTGAAGCAAATCTTGTCTGAGAGATGTCCAGTTGCCTGACTCAACTGGGCCGAGTATGTCCACTGGGCCTGTCATGTGTAGATGGGCATATGGGACAATGTGGACCGTGGAGGCCTTGTGTCCCAGAAGACATAGCATGTCTCGAGTTGTCACAGCACTTTGGCCTTGTATGATGAGGGTCAGTTTGATGAGGTGAGCAGAGTGATACTCAGGAAGGAAAGCTCGGCCCTGATAAGTATCGAGAAGTGCGTTGATGAACTCTAGTTGTTGTGCAGGAAGCAGGCTGGATTTTGGAAGGTTTAACAGAGTCTAGAATTTGAAGCACCGTGATGGTGCGAGAAAGCAACTGTTTTAGGACCTTTGAGGATTCTCTCCTTATCAGACAACCGTCTAAGTAGGGAGTGGAGGAGTAGCCTAATGGTTGAGAACACTGGCTTGGGAACCCAGAGACCAGGGTTCGATTCCCACTAGCACTCCTTGTGGCCTTGGGCAAGTCACTGCCTCAGAAAAATCCAAGTTATCAATGTCCCTGTCTAATGTACATTACCAAGTTTAAGTTTCAATGTAAACCGCTTTGATTGAAATGATAAAGCGGTATATAAAACCTGTTAAATAAAAATAAATAAATAAGACAGAGATCCTCAATGCAGGTATGCTACGACGACTGCCATGCATTTTGTGAATACTCTGGATGCGGAAACTAGCCTGAAGGGAAGCACCCAATACTGGTAATGGATTTGCTGAACCAGGAAGCGCAGATACTGCCTGTGGTGAGGGTCTGAAATCTTTCTTGAGAGGTGCTCGAGGGTGAGATCATTGGCCTCAAGCACTCTTGCCTTCTCTCTCCAACCTTTACCAAATAGGTTTTCTCCAGAGCAAGGAAAATTGGCCAATTTATCTTGAATCCACTGCTCGAGGTCCGATGCCTGAAGCCAGGCCATCCTACGAGCTCCTATGCAAACTGCAGTAGACTTAAAGGTATCGAAGGCTGCCCTGGTCAGAAACTTAGAAGTGTTCTGAGCCTGCGTGACCATAGTCAGGTATGCATCATGTTTATCATCTGGAATAGGAGCGAAATTTCCCAGATCCCTTGAGACATCCTTGAGATACATGCCCATGTAGAAGGTGTAGGATGTAATCCTAGAAGCAAGCATACATGCCTGGAAGTAGCAACGCCTAAAGGCATCAAGAGTCCTGACATCTTTGCCAGGTGGCACCAATGAATGAAACTTTGAACTCTTGATACTAATCATCGATTCCACCACCATAGAATGGTGTGGTAGTTGAGGCTTTTGAAACCCTGGGCATGGTGGAACTCAGTACATGGTATAGAAGCGTTTACTGATAGGCTGAACCATTAGCGGGACCTCCTATATATACAGCATTAGATTCTGTAGGATCTGATGCACCAGTAACGCCGCCGCCTCTTTGGGCATCGAGGGGTATTGGAGGATTTCCAATTCCTCAGCCCTAGGTTCCGTTTCTGATGTTACTGTGATTTGAAGACCCGCTGCCATGTCCCAATGAAGTCCTGAAAGGACATGCCCTCTGGCGGGGATTGACGCTTTGCATGAGGAGAGGGATCGGAAGGGATATCCCAGGTGGCCCTGGAATTCTCTTATGTCTCTTCAGAGTCAGAAGAAGGCTCCAATTCGGAAAGAAAATCAAAATATCGTTGGTCTCGAGCCAACGTCGATGCCGACGTTGAGTCCATGCAGTATTTGAACTGGGAACCGGTTGGGTACGGACAATGGTTACCGGTTCCAGCGGAGGAATCGGAGGGAGGGATCACGTCAATACCAGTTGCAGAGGAGGAATCAGAGGGAGGGATTCTGCCAATACCGGTTCAAGGACTGGCATTGGACCCAGAGGTATTGGCGCAGAGCTGAAAGGCAGTGCTGGACTAAGTCAGGGCTATCCTTACCTTTGGTTGCGCAGCAGCCAGGAGTGCTGTCAAGGTCCTCTCAACAGCTAAGAAATGCTGATCGATTGAGGACCAATACCTGGGTGGATTTGAGTATGGGGCTGTGTGCCACCATCTCAGTGCACGGTACCAGTTGCTCTCCTGAGGTCCATGCTTCAGGAGCATCCTGGAGCCCCTGTGTGGCTGGTCCTCCCGCAAGGACTGTTTGGCAGTCTGGTCAGCATCAGATGCCCATCTCGGTGTATATCATGGAGTATGGAACTTACCTCGATACTCTGTATTGGATTTCGATGCAAAGGACTTTAGTCTAATTTATGTTTGGACTTTTTGGGAGACCTGGGAACCAGCTGAAGAGGCCACTGAAATCAAGTCAAGGGCAAACAGTGAGTCATACTGCTTGGCCCTGTTCATTAGGCTTCGTTTAGTCATTTGTTTGCATAAAGAACAGTTGTCTGGTCTATGGTCTGGGCCCAAACAATTCAGACTCAAGACATGGAAATCCGTGACTGACATTGTGCTGAAGCAATTGGAAAATTTTTTAAAGCCACTAATGTGTTTGTCCATGGTGACAAATGTGAAAGTTTAGGCCAAGGCCTAAGGTGATGGTGAACCGCCAAAAAGAAAAAGAAAAAACTGAAAGAAAAAGAATATTGGGGTGGTATAAGGGAGGTACCGGCATCGATGAAAAGGCAAAGCACAGAATTAAACCAAAAAAATAAGACGATTTTCAGCGACAACAGGAAAGGGCTTCCTTCTGGCTCCGTGAAAAACAAAAAAACTGAGGAGAAGAGTTGGGAAGGCAGATGCGCAGACACAGTGGAGTGCTCCCAAAGGCTTTTCTATTGGATACTGAAGAGCGTTCCCACGTGGGCTCAGTTGGTATTGACGATACCCAAATGTGAAGATTGCATTCCTGCTTTTTCCTGGAGTTAGGTCTTTGCTCAGATCACGTTTAGCAGAGTTCCTATGAATTCCAGTTTAGGTATAGAGCTCAAACAGAATTTTGACAAACTAGTGACTCTAGCACCTTGATATGTTGAGTGCATTGATTTTTGAGACCCCCTACCTAGGAAGGCTCTTAACCAGATAGGGAAACACACACACTCCAAGTTTGTGTAGATCCGTGGCTATCACAGTTAGAGATTTTGTGAACACACAGAGAACTAACAGTAGGACAAATGGCAGAACATGATACTGATTGTTTTCTTACTGATTGGGATGCATTTTTATGTGGGTGTATGCTTCCTTTAGGTCCAAAGGATATAACCAGTATCACGTTTTAAGAATAGGAATCAAGGTGCTTAGGAAACCATTTTGAACTTTTCTCAAATAAGAAACTTATGGCCCTTATGTCTAGAATAAGTTGGAATCCTCTTATTTTCCTTTTAACTAGGAAAAACTTTGCTTAACATCTTTATCCTTTCTCCGCTGATGGAACAGGTTAGAATTTATTGATAAGTATTGCCCGATACAGAGAGTTTAACCTAGATACTGTCAGTGAGAAATTGATGGCATGTGAACTAAATGACAATCTTTAGAACATAGCGGTCAGAGGTTATAAGGGGCCTCCCTCCTACTGGAAAGTTGTCTGGAACAGATATCAGAATTCTGGTTATGTTCTTGTGAAGGCAATCAAAACCACATCCCTGGATCTGGCTGAGGAGCAGGTTGGGGTTTCTGGATCCTCTGCTGTCTGGGACAAGAGAATTTCCTTTTGAGTTTGATGGGACCAAGGAAGTAAAAAGGATGCCTACAACTCTGAAAGTGTCAAATGTCTCCTAGGACCCCCTGCTCATAAACCTCCTAGAAAAAGAGGGTGGATGAATCAGAGGTGGTCTTAGAGAAGGACTTGAGTATTTTTCAGTGCAACTACCTTTGACCTCACCTCCATAGAGATTCTCTTTTCAGTGTGGCTCGTCAGTGAGTTTTTCCTATATATCATAACAAAAGTCAGAAACCTGCAGCCATGACAGTATGTGAGCTCCAACTGCCATTATAGAGACTCTCAATGCAGTCTCAAAAGCATCAACGGTCTACCTAATCATGTGCTTTCCATGCTCCTTGCCCACAAGTGATAACAGTTCTGCGGACTTGCCCTGAATGACTTTATCTGCAAACTCGATCTTCACAAAGTATCTCAAACTTATGAAAAAGGTGGTATTCCAGTAATTATCTGCTTTTCTGGAGGTGACTAATGCTTTATTGTGTTTCCATCGGGAATTTAGTATGGAGACTGTTCCGCTTTTGATGTGGTGGATCATACACTTACTTCAGAAGCTGCAAGAGAAAGAAGTGGCTGGGATTGCCTTTCAATGGTTTGTGCCATATTTTTCATCTAAAACTTTCAAAGTGGCCATTGACAATGTTTACTCAAGAGTTATCCCCTCTTCATTGTGGAGTTCCTTAGGGCTGTTTTAGCCACCCTTTTGTTTAGTGTTTTTCTGGCCTCACTGGCCATTTTGATAGTCTTTTGGTTATAGTCCGTTCATCTTTGCTGATGATATCAAGATTTTAATCACTCATCCTATTTGGGTATGTTGTTTCAGGACATTTGGTTCAAGCCTTTCAGACAATTACTGGCTGGTTAGCTCAGCATAAACTGGTAACTGAATTCCTCAAAATCTGAGGCATTGTAGTTAAAGGACAAATTTAGCACCTGTTTTTAGTCCGGTTATATCCAGAATTTCTTTGCCAATTCTTGTATTAGGTCATTGGGGGGTCTGGTTGGATTCCTCTTTCAGTCACAGGTTTCTATGGTTGTAAAGAATTCTTGTGTCTCTCTGCAATTGACTCGATGACTGAGGAGTTGCCTTAAGAGGAGCGAGGTGGTAACTCTTGTTCATGTGTTTGCAAAACTGGACTATTGCAATTTACTGTTCATTGGTATTCCTTCTTAGAGTCAATGTAGACTTCAACTGATACAAAATATGGCAGCGAGAATTGTATATAAGTTTAGTTCCTTTGAACATGTGTCTCCACTCTTAAGGTAATTAGTATGGTTGCCAATTTCTTTTAGATTGCAATACAAACTTCTGTTGCTCACTCACAGCGCCTATGTCACAGGCATTTCCTCTTATTTGAGGAATCTTGTTCCCTACTGCCCTAGCAGGTCTTTGAACTCCTCCTAGTTAAATTTGCTGACTGTTCCATCCCTCTCTCATTTTAGGTTGGCATTAACTCACTGGTCAGTAATTGGATTTGTGGCGACCACCTTATGGAGCCAGTTACCCTCTGAACTGTGGCAAGAGGGATTGTTGAGGAAGTTTAAATTGGGTTTAAAACACTGTCTTTTTGAGAAAGCATTTGGGAAGGGTTAGATAGGTTCTTTAGGTTGAGGACAGAATTCTGGCAGACTCTGTGGCTTTTAAATTTATTTGTTATGTGGGATTTTTAGTGTTTTTTATATTTTCCTTCCTTGTGTGCTCTGTTTGTTTATCAAGTGTCTTGGAATTTATTGCTGTGATATTCATTTCCTAAACTCATGTGACCTCCTTTGTGTGTAGTATTGTAATTTTTGTGTTAGATTTTCTATTTTGGGATTTTGTAAACAGCTGTGATAATTGCCTCAATTGAATGGTGGTCTAGTGGTTAGGACATGGTACCTCAGGCCAGAGGGCCGGGGGTTCAAGTCCCACCTGGGGACAGCAATATCAGGCTGGAGGGACTGGGGTTTCTAGTCCTATAGGCACTCCTTGTGGCCTTGGGCAAGCCGCTTAACTCTCTGTTGCCTCAGGTACACAGATTGTAAGCCCTTCGGGGACAAGGGAATGCATTCAGTAGCTTGTAGTGATTCATAATGTAAACCACTTTGACTGAAGGATAAGGCAGTATAGAAAACGGGTTAAATAAGTAAATAAATAAATAAATGAAAAAAGCATAGCACTCTAAAACACCTTCCTCCCAAAAGAATCTAGTGTATGGAGTTGGGGGAGGGGAGGGGGAGGGGGAGGGGGAGGGGGACATCAAAGAGTCAATCGGGGCACTCTCCTGAGAACAGATTAGACTACTATACAGTGATGAAGCTACTGCTGAGAATCTTCTGGACTTCATACATGAAGTCTGCCTTCTTAACAGGATACATAACAGGAGAGGTCTCCTACATTTTCATCTGTCTCTCCCTCTTTCATCCCTTCCTTGGGGGATGGAGGAACAAGGAATAGTAAGATGAAACCAAATTACATACCTGTAGAAGGTGTTCTCCGTGGACAGCGGATACAAGTTTTCAGAGTTGACGGAGTCCATGAGGAGAAACCTCTTAACTAGAATAACTTCTAGAAGTTTTTAAAACACACTTTTGTGCATGTGTGAATTTTCCCATTCACCAGTGTCATGTGAGACTTCCACAGTCTCTAATAAAGCTTATAAAGAGGGCAACTCTTAGGGATGTTGGGTGGGTATGTGAGGGCTTGTAGCCTATCGCCCATGGAGAACACCTACCACAGGTTAGTTTCTTGATTTTCTCCAAGGACAAGCACAGATTAGACTCCCTAGCTACAGGCTTACCTTCAACAAAGGGGAAAACACAACAGGAAAGATGCTGCATGAAGCAGACATCTAGAAATGTTTTTGGTGGCAACAAGTCTTTTTTATTTTTATTTATTTATCTATTTTTATTTAGAAGGCCAGCCTGGAAATAAAGAAAAACTGGACATAGTGAGAAACAGCTGGATGCTAATCCCCAAAGACATTCTGGAGGAACAACTGGTCAAACATACTATTCTGTCAGGAATCTCCTTCCAAATAATGATGCCTGATTTTATTTTATTATTTTTACCTTTATGTAATTTCTTGCATTGTATACTGTATGGCGTATCATAAAACTTAATTACTATTATTACACTGTCAACCTTTCTTTTCTTGTAGACTTTTGTTTGTAAACAATATGATTAACATGATTGGAAGGGCAGTCTAGCAAATCTCTTAAACAAAATGTACGGACTGAAGTCCATATCATAGGCTTACAAATCTCCTCCACAGAGGCTGACCTCAAATGGGTTACCAGCACAGCCATGGTTCAGATACTATGAGCCTTAATGTGACCCTCAAGGGTTTGGCCTGCTTGAACAGAAAGATGCAGTCCGCTAGCCAAATAAATAGCGTATGTTTGGCAACACAATCCAAGTTTCAATGGGGTCAAAACAAAAGGTTCAGTGAATAGTGATCAACTAATGCAGAAGTGAAACTGCTGAGTGGGGAAAAAATTCTATAATAGGCTTTACTACTCTGAATAATTAAGCACATTATAACAAGACAAGAGTTGTACATGTGTAGCATTATGCTGGATTGTAGCTGTTTGAACCAGGAATAAAAATTTAGAAGGAAATTTTAGAAGATCCGTCCAAGTGCAATCTGGGACATCCAAGCCAGAACATCTGAAAAAAATGCAGGCATGTCCAGGTGTAGACGTGATTTCACAAACATGAATGTGCCCAATAGGGACCTCTGCGGAGGCATCTAGACATCTCCAGAACCGTAATTCAGAACCCAGACATCTAAAATAGCATAATGGTTAGAGATGTGGGTTAGGAACACTGCTGCTATAGTTGAAATTGTACCAAGTAATAGGGATGATAAAGTGCTTTCTTCTCTATACCCTCTGGATGTTTTTCAGTAAATCAAGCACTTTTCAGATACTTGTTTGTTGCGATGCATGCCTCAGAGAAGGTCTAAAGTTAGACATGACACCGGACATCCGGACGGATGTTTCTGTGATCAAGCGTGGACATCCTGATCCCTGGAAACACCCTAACCATGCTGTCAGCATGTCTCCTCCACATCCCAGTTCAGATTCAGACATCTTCATGCTGGGGACATAACCATAGCCAGCTTCTAAAATGACTCTGGAGACAATCTTTATACTTTGAACATCTCTATGCCCGTTTTCGGATGTCCAAAGCGACCCCTTAATGTAAAAAAAAAAAAAAAAAAAAGAAAGAGCAAGATGGATTTTCCAAGAGCTTAAGTTTGCTCACAGTCCAAGGTGTGCAAGACATTCACCTTACTAGGAATGTGGCAGAGGGAAAAATATTAAAATATTTGAAGAAGTGGCCTAGTGGTTAGGGCAGCAGCCTAGAGCCAGAAAGATCAGGGTTCAAATCCCACTGGCATTCCTTGTGGCCTTGGGCAAGCCACTTAACCCACCATTTCCTCAGGTACAAACAGACTGTGAGCCCTTTGGGGACAGGGAAATACATACTGTATCTGAATATAACTCGCCTTGATCTTCTTCTGGAAAGGCGTGAGCTAAATACTACTAATAAAAATTAAATTAACTGATTAAAGTGGTAATCCAACACAACCTTAGGAAAAAACTGTGGCGTGCGTAAAATCATCCTACTGTTAAAAAGTAGGATTCATTAATCACTGGTTCTGAAGCCTATTATCCCCGCATGCTATTACCACTAGCAACAAAATAAGACCTCCCAGGTCAGATACTTCACATTACAAGAGGACAGTGGCTCAAAGGGTGCTTTCGTTAGCTGGATTAGAACAACGTCGAGGTCTCAAGATAAAGTCTCCTGTCAAACCATCTGCTGTAACAAACAAATTTCACATAAGCAAATTAAAGACTGTACAGAGATGGGTTTACCTTCTAAATGTTAAGCACCAACTGCACTAAAACAAATCCTAATGAAGTTGGCTTTCAAACCAAACGAAGAGATTTAGAAGGTACTCAAAAAGATATTGTGTAGAGCAAGAAAATGAATGAAAGTACTTTCCATTTTATCACATGGCAAAATCTCAATTTGAAGCAATATGACTACCTCATGGAATCCCTCCTGGATGCCAAGACGATTTCAAAATGATCTCATGCGAGTTCAGAGCAGCAAAGGTATTCCCCACAAAATCCAGGCTACGAAGGAGAGGGACCTAATGTTGGGATGCAATAGCGTTCCCTCAGCTTGCATGATCAGCATTGGGGACTACCCAATTTGATGGGTCTTCTGATGAAGGTCAGACAGGATTTAAAAAACCTTTCAAAAATGTCAATGGGGCAATTTCTCCAAATGAGTTAGTTTTATGCATACCATGAGAGTGATGAACCTCACTCCTAAATCAGGGTATATGCAATATGATCTCAGTCTCTCAAATGTATTGCTAATATTTGGTGCAGTATAGGCATTGTACCAAAGACAGCTTCCTTCTGGAGTTCATAAGTTGTAACTTGCCAGAGTGTGGCTGGAAAATTCCTCTTAGTCAAGCCTGTGGCTCTCAACACAATGGTATATATTTCTGTATCTTTCTGCCTCACTTTCTTGATCTCAGACTACATTTCTTGATATTTAAAGATTTTCTCTCTCTCTACTCGATCCACAGAATAAGTACATAGAACTGACATTGTTAATGTCAATGCCATTTCGTGTTTTCTCCATTATCACTATGGCGAGTTTCCCTGCATCTAGTTTCTTATCCACTGGAAAATGGAGTATCCCACGTGATCATAATCTCTTCATTCACCATAATTCTTTTAAGGTTTCAATTCCAGTGCTTTTCTGGAATAGTGATGTTGTAGTGTTTACAGTTTCCAAAGGATGAGATGTGCCACCGTATTGTGCGCCTTTCTATACAGAAACTTTTTGCCATCAGAACTTCGTGGCCAACTACGAGAAGAGTAACCGTTTCCAGCTCTTTCTTATAGAATCTACATGTGTTTTGATAGTTTTTCCATAATTGCTTTAAACCATCTTATCTAAACCACCATCCTGGGCTGCAACTAAAACAAACCAACAATCTCCCACCCTTTGGCTTCCATTTGCCCCTCTTTAACCATTCATGTATCCCATCTTGACCAGCAAATGGCTCCCCAGATAATATTTTGTATTTTCCCACTGTATTTGTGTATTTGCCAATTGTTTGTCCTCATTTGCTGATCTAATTCTTTGAGGATGTTTTTCTCTTGTTTTGCAAATTCTTTGCTTCCTTTCCTAAGTGATCTGGTAGATTCTCACTTATCCCTTGTACTCATCAGAATGTTTGTCCAAATTTAATGATGGAGATGGATTCTGGACATTTATTTTCATATTTCAGCACTTTTTGCATATTTGAATCTGATGAGGCTGTTAAGTAGGCCTAGAGACCTACTATAATAGTTATATATATATAATAGATTTCTATGAAGCCCAATCCTCTTTCAGCTCTAAGGATGTACAGTCTTGACAAACACTGGTTCTTATACATTACCTCAGTCATGGATGAGTTTTCTTGTCTGTACAACCAATTTTTCAAGATCTTTTCAAAGCAAGTCTACAATCCTAATGCGCATGGACCGAAGGGGCACATGACTAAAGGGGCATGCCCCCTTTTGTGTCGCTTTGGTGACACTGGTAATTTTGTATGGCATTTCCTTTGATAAGTGGTGTGGGTTATGCCTAAAGGGGAGGGTAAACGTAAAAATAAGAGCAAGAGTGTTAGGACAGATGGGCCAGTGAAAGTACAATAGCCAATGGATAGGCATCTGTCCACCGCTATGCTTCAACTGCCTCCTGCAGAGGCTCTAGGCTCTTCACTGCTCTCTGGAGCTTCATTAAGCTCCCCTTCGAGGTCTCCACCACTTCAATCTAGTGCGCAGTCCACACCTATTGTAGGAGCTGCTCTGGACTCCCCGACTGGGGTTGGTGAAAACGGAGTAGCTCCTTTAGGAGGATTGAGTGAGTTCATTCCTCCTTCAGTGTTGCCTAAGCCAATCTCCTTCTCGCCCTTGAAGACCACCGGTACAGTGTCTGGAGAGGAGGTTACACTTGCTGATATTTGGAAAGTTGTCATGCAAAATAATACTTTGTTGTGGGGCACCAGGGAGCAGATTTCTGCCTTCTCGCAGGATATAGTGAATGTTCTTGCTGCGCAGGAGTCGGCCCTACAGATTGTGCAGAAACAGGTGAATAACATGTCCTCTCAGATTTCGATCTTGCAAAATGCGTCTGCTTCATATATTAAGGATTCTACTATTTTATATCAGTGGTTGGAGCTTTTGGAAAATGGCACTCATTCTTGGAGCTCGCGCTTTTTGAATTTTCTAAAAACCCACTATTTGTCTCCACTGATGCTCCTACATAAATACTTTAAGAAGGTTTTGTGTATTTCTAATCCTGAAAAAATGTGATCATTAATTGTTATTATATTTCTCCCAAACGGTTAGGGGAGAGTCCACCTTTGGATGATCTTAATGAGGGGGAGGCGGCGGCTGTTTCTTTGAATCTGTCCGAGCTTCTTGAATCTTCTGATGATACCATTCCCTCTAGGGCAGGGGTCTCAAACACGCGGCCCGCGAGACAACTTTGTGCGGCCCGCGACAGAGGAAAACAAAAAAACCACAAAACCCTGGCTTCTGCCGTTGCCGCCGTGGCAGCGGCAGAATCAATTGTCAAATTTAAAAAAAAAAGACTTCTGCTGCTCAAGCAGCAAAATCAGCTGTCCTGCGGCCCCTTCCCCTGTGCCCGGAGATCCGAGTCTGCTCTATCAGCGGCGTGCTTTTCAAGCCGCGAGGAGAGTATTCCCCTCTCGCGCGGTTTCAAGCCGCGCGAGAGGGGAATACTCTCCTCGCGGCTTGAAAAGCACGCCGCTGATAGAGCAGACTCGGATCTCCGGGCACAGGGGAAGGGGCCGCAGGACAGCTGATTTTGCTGCTTGAGCAGCAGAAGTCTTTTTTTTTTAAATTTGACAATTGATTCTGCCGCTGCCACGGCGGCAACGGCAGAAGCCAGGGTTTTGGGGTTTTTTTGTTTCCCTCCTTCGCTGGCCGGTAATGAGCTATGGAGGGGCTGACTGAAATGGGGTAATGGGGATTAGGACTGGAAGTGGGCTATTGGCAAGGGGAGGGGGTTATGACTGGTAATGGGCTATGGTGGGGGCTAGGACTGGAAATGGGCAGATGGGGGTTAGGACTGGAAGTGGGCTATTGGCAGGGGGGGGGTTATGACTGGTAATGGGCTATGGTGGGGGCTAGGACTGGAAATGGGCAGATGGGGGTTAGGACTGGAAGTGGGCTATTGGCAGGGGGGGGTTATGACTGGTAATGGGCTGGGGGGGGTTATAACTGGTACTGGGCTATGGTGGGGGCTAGGACTGAAAATGGGTGATGGGGGTTAGGACTGGAGGTGGGCTGATTGGGGGGTTAGGACTGGTAATGGCCTATGAGGGGAGGTAAGACTGAAAATGGGGTGATGGGGGATACGACTGCAAGTGGGCTATGGGGGGGACTAG
Organism: Ichthyophis bannanicus; assembly: GCA_033557465.1. Classification (NCBI taxonomy): domain Eukaryota; kingdom Metazoa; phylum Chordata; class Amphibia; order Gymnophiona; family Ichthyophiidae; genus Ichthyophis; species Ichthyophis bannanicus. Next base: position 574,106,908 of record CM066031.1, read on the forward strand.
GACTGGTAATGGGCTATGGGGGGGTAAGACTGAAAATGGGGTGATGGGGGGGGTAAGACTGGAAGTGCGCTATGGGGAGGTTAGGACTGGTAATGGGCTATGGGGGGTCTAGGACTGGTAATGGGCTGGGGGGGTTGCTAGGACTGGAAATGGGCTGAGTGGAAGGGGGGCTTGAACTGCAAATGGCTGATGGGGAGGGGGGCTTGGAATGGAAATGGGCTGTGAGGGGAGGGAGCTAGGATTGGAAATGGGCTGATGGGGGGCTAGGATTGGAAATGGGCTGATGGTGAGGCTAGGATAGGACTGGAAATGGACTGATGCAGGGACTAGAAAGGAGCAGATGCTGGGTGGGGCTGGAACTAGAAGGGAGCTGATGTTGGGGGAGGATTAGAATGGGATGGAGCTGGGAAAGTGAAATGGAGAGGGGAAAAATATTTTGTCTGGAAGAGAAGACAAATCTACAATTGGCCAGGTATTGGGAGAGTAAGTGGGGATTGAGGATGGAGGGGTAAAATTTGAGTGGATGAAATAGGAATGAGGAAAGAGCAAAAGGAGAAAGATTAGTATGTTAAAGCAGATGTAGAGAGAGAGAATGGAAAAAAACTAGAAGAGAGAAGAAAGGACAAATGGACAGCAGACGATGGAGACAGCAGAAGACACGAAGAAACCAGAAGTGGCTGGAGCAATTGCAACTGAAAAAAAATGCACAAAAGGTAGAAAAATATCTCTTTATTTTGAATTTATTAACTGGAATATGTCAGCTCTGGGAAATGTGCATCATTAATGTTTGCACTTTGTTTAGTACAAGAGGAAAGCACAGTTACTTACCTGTAACAGGTGATCTCTGGGAACAGCAGGAATTAGTCCTCACATATGGGTACGTCGGTACCGACGGAGCCCGTGCGGGAAAGCTCCCCAGCTTCTTAGAATAGAAGCTTTTGGGACCTCCCACTGCACATGCGCACTGCCTTCCCGCCTTCCTGAACAGCTCTCCTCAGTTTCGAGTTTATAGCTGAGTCAACAGAGAGAGGACAGGAAGATAGATAGATAAAAGATACAACTCCTAGGGGAGGTGGGTGGGTTGTGAGGACTAATTCCTGCTGTTCCCAGAGATCACCTGTTACAGGTAAGTAACTGTGCTATCTCCAGGAACAAGCAGGAATAAGTCCTCACATATGGGGACTCCCTAGCTTAGATGCATGGGATCCCCTGTAAAGGTTCGCCATCTTCGTATGGATCTCAGGCATCCATTCTGGGAAGGTGGGCAGGAGTTGTTTAGGAATGGAACAGGTGCTTGAGGACAGCCTGGCCAAACAAGGCATCCCGGCGGGAGTCCTTGTCCAAACAGTAATGGGCTGTGAAGGTATGAACCGAGGCCCAGGTAGCGGCTCGACAGATCTGATCTATGGAAACAGAGTGCAGATGAGCCATAGAAGTTGCCATGGCCCTCACATTGTGAGCAGTGACATGGCCTTCCAGAGAAATGTTTTTGCTCTGGTAAGCAAAAGAAATACACTGAGCAATCCAATTGGAAAGTGTACGCTTGGAGACTGGAAGTCCCAAATGGGAAGGATCAAAGGCCACAAAAAGTTGAGAAGACTTTCGATGTGGCTGAGTCCTATTAAGGTAAAAAGCGAGAGCTCTTTTACAATCCAGAGTATGAAGGTTCCTCTCTGCATTGGATGCATGAGGAGCTGGAAAAAAGACAGGTAGATATACCTCTTGATTAAGATGAAAAGGCGAGACCACTTTAGGCATAAAGTGGGGATTCGTCCTAAGGACCACCTTATCATGATGAAATCTTGTGTAAGGTGGATTAGCCACTAAAGCCTGCAGCTCACTGATGCGGCGAGCCGAAGTGACTGCAATGAGGAAGATGACCTTCCAGGAAAGAAATTTCAAGGAGGTGGAAAACATTGGCTCAAAAGGTGGCTTCATAAGTTGACCGAGCACTAGATTCAAATCCCATGCGACCGGGGGTGGTCTGATGGGAGGTTTAGTGAGAGTCAGGCCTCTCATGAATCTTGCAACAAGAGGATGAGAGGAGATAGGTTGTCCATTTATATGTTTCAAGGATGCTGCAATAGCACTTAAATGGACTCTTACCGAATTCGTCTTGAGGCCTGCATTGGATAGATGCAGGAGATAATCAAGAAGAGAATTCAAAGGAAGTGCCAGAGGGTCAAGACCCTGCTGAGCACACCAAATGGAAAAACGTTTCCATTTGAAAGCATAGGAACGCCTGGTAGAGGGTTTCCTAGAGGCAGAAAGGATATCTTTCACTGGTTGGGAAAGATGAAAGTCTTGAAGGCTTAAGCCTTCAGTAACCAAGCACTGAGGTGAAGGGATTTGGGGTTTGGGTGCCACAAAGTCCCCTCCTCCTGAGACAGGAGGTCTGGCGCAGCTCCCAGATCCAAGTAGGATCCCTGGGAGAGCTGTAGAAGTAGAGGGAACCACACTTGGCGTGGCCAGCGTGGAGCTATGAGGATCATAGTTCCATGATCCCTCTGGAGTTTGAACAGAGTCTTGGGAATCAAAGGAATGGGTGGAAAGGCATATAGGAATGCCTGACTCCAATTCAGGAGAAAGGCGTCCGTAGCCTGAGCTCCCTGACACGGAGTTCTGGAACAGAACCGGGGAAGTTTGGCATTCCACGGACTTGCAAAGAGGTCTATGTCCGGGGTCCCCCATTCCTGAAAGATTCGGTTTATTTGGTCCAAATGTAGGGACCATTCGTGTGGCAGCAGAACTCGACTGAGCCTGTCTGCCCGAGAGTTTTGAACTCCTGGGAGATACACTGCTAGCAGGTGAATCTGATGCTCTCTGGCGAAGGCCCATAGTCTTAGAGCTTCGTTGCAAAGCGACAGAGAGCCCGTCCCTCCTTGTTTGTTTATGTAAAACATGGCCACCTGATTGTCCGTCTGAACTAGGACAGTGAGGTTGGCTAGGAGGGAGTGGAAGACCTTGAGGGCAAGGTAAATTGCTCGCAGTTCCAGAAGATTGATATGAAGGGTGGTCTCCTGTAGAGACCAAGTGCCCTGAGTGGAGAGAGTTTGCAGATGGGCTCCCCACCCTGTTTGGGAGGCATCTGTTGTGAGGGTTGCTTGGGGTAGCAATGGTTGAAATGGAGCCCCCAACAACAGATTCTTGGTGGAAGTCCACCAGTGGAGGGACCAAAACAGACGATCGGAGGTTTGTATTTGGTCTGAGAGCGCTCCTGACGCCTGAGTCCACTGAGTGGCCAGGGTCCATTGAGCTGCTCTCATATGAAGACGAGCATAGGGCACCACATGCACTGTGGAGGCCATATGACCCAGTAGGCGTAGCATTTCCCTGGCTGTCAAGTGAGTGCTGGACTGAGCTTGGGAGGCCAAACTCAGGAGGCGCTGGCCTCGAACATGTGGAAGGTAGGCCCTTGCAGTGATGGTGTCCAACTGGGCCCCTATGAATTCTAGAGATTGAGTAGGGATGAGTTGGGACTTGGGAAGGTTTACTACCAGTCCCAGATACTGCAAAAGGCTCCTTGTGTGGTCCAGGGAAATCTGGGCCTGTGACTGAGTTGGAGCTCGGATGAGCCAGTCGTCCAGATATGGGAAGACAAAGATTCCCATGCCTCTTAGAAATGCGGCTACGACTGCCATGCATTTTGTGAATACTCTTGGAGCAGAGGCTAGACCGAAGGGGAGTACTCTGTATTGGAAATGTTTTCCCTGAAACAGAAAGCGAAGATACTTTCTGTGGGATGGATGGATGAGTATATGTGTATACGCATCCTGTAGGTCTAGAGAACAAAGCCAGTCCTGACCCTGGAGGTAAGGAAGGAGAATGCCGAGAGACAGCATTTTGAATTTCTCCTTGAAGAGAAATTTGTTCAATTCTCTCAGATCTAGGATTGGTCTGAATCCCCCTGTCTTCTTTGGAATGAGAAAATAAGGGGAGTAGAAACCGGACCCTTGTTGAGGAAGAGGAACCTCTTCTATGGCCCCTTGGGCAAGAAGAGAGGAAACCTCTTGACCCAACAGGGTTAGGAGAGATGGGGGAGAATTGAATGGTCTCACCATATGATGGGGAGGAAGGCTGGAGAAATGAAGTTTGTAACCCTCTCGAATGATAGAGAGGGTCCATTGTTCTGTTGTGATTTGTTCCCATCTGGGAGCAAAGTGAACCAACCTTCCGGGTATGGTGAGAGGTTCTGGTTGTGTTAGAACCAGAAGTGGCAAGTTCCCTAGGAGCAAGTCAAAACCCCTGAGGGGTTGGAGCCTGCTGAGCTACAGTAGCTGCTGCAGGCTTAGCTCGTGCTTGTTTGGATTGCTGACGCTTAGCAGTATAGCGAGGTTGAGAAGACTGCTGGCCAGTATTTGAAGCAACTCTGGCCTTCTTATAGTAAGGCCTTTTAAAAGACTTTTTCTTAGTAGGAATTGAAGTGGACTTTGAAAGTCTTTCCAAGGTGGCATTTTCAGCATCCATCTGGGTGGCTTTGATTTGCCACTCTTCCCCAAATAAGTTCTCACCTGTACAGGGCAGATTCCGTAAGCCATCTAGAACCCAAGGTTCCAGATCAGAGGCCTGGAGCCAAGCAAGACGTCGGGCTGCAATAGCAATGCCCGAAGCCCTACTGGCTCCCTCAAAGGAATCATATGCTGCCCTATTAGAGAACTTAGAAACCTCTAAGAGTTGTTTCACTAGGGAAAGGAATCCCTGCTTTTTATCCTCAGGGATAAAGGGGGCAAAATGCCGCACCTTTTTGGCAAGTTCCTCCAGGAACATGCCCATATAGAGACTGTAGGAATTAATCCTGGCTATAAGCATACTAGCCTGGAAAATTTTCCTACCAAAAGAGTCCAAAGTCTTACATTCCCGTCCTGGAGGGGTGGAAGAGTGCCTTTTGGTACTCCTAATCTTCTTCATTGCAGACTTCACCACAATAGAGTGGTGGGGCAATTGAGTCTTTTGGAAACCAGGAGAAGGAGGACCCTATACATGGTGTCCAACCTACGGGAATAAGGAGACAAAGTCAAAGGATTTTCCCAGAAATCCATCAGTTGTTCTTGAAGGATTTCATGGATAGGCAGGGTAACTGCCTCCTTAGGGGCCTTTGAGTATCCCAAAATATCCAGTTTTTTGGATCTGGGTTCCTTTTCAGAGGATGTGGTAATAGAAAGGGCTGTAGCCATATCTAAAACAAAGTCCTGGAAGGACAAATCCTCTGGAGGGGACATTCTCCTTTTAGGAGAAGAGGGCTCCTCAGGTAAGTTGAGTGAAAACTCAGCAGAATCATCAGAGGAGTGAAAATCCTCAGAGGAATCGGTGCTTTCCTCTAACGCACGATACGCGTACCGATCGGTATCGATATCGGGCGTATCGGGTATGGAACCGGTATGGAGCGAAAGCCCATACGGTACCGACTTGCGTTTAGAGGTGGACGGCCTCGATACCGGCATGGCGGACGATACCGGTATCGGGCCCGGAACCGCTGAAAGCGGAACCGATGGCGTTGCAGCTTTAATGAAAGCCATGACGGCCTGCTGCATGGACTGTACAGTATCGCCCATGGACGCCATAGCTGCCTGGATGTCGGTACCGGAGTGACCCGGTACCCCAGAGCAGGCTAACAGGTGATCTGTCGAGGCCGTAGCATCGATATCAACCTGAGACCCCTGAATTGGCGTTTTTGGAAGTTGGACTTCCCGCCGGGGTTGTTTGGCTGGGGCAGGGTCCTCAAGTTCTAAGCTAAGAGCCTCTCGATGCTTTGAAGGAGATTTGCTCTTTGAGGACTTGCCCACAGAAGGTTTGGTTACCTGAGATCCATCCGGAGAAGAAGACCTGGATGACTGTGATGCTGTATTCTCTGAAGCAAACAGCACATGGAATTTGTTGGCCCGGTTCTGCAGCCCACGTTTAGACATGTGGGAGCAAGATGGGCAGTCCGGTATGGAATGGTCAGGCCCCAAACATTTCAGACACCATTCATGGGTGTCTGTGACTGAAATAACAGCATTACATTTGGTACACTTCTTAAATCCAGGGGCTGGCTTCTCCATGAGGAGAAATTGAGTAGGCCGAGAGGCCTCTCTGAAGTGACAAAAAAGCTAAAAAATAAGAAAAAAGAATTATAATTTTTTAAAGAAAGAAAGAAAAGACCGGCGATACCGGTATCGGTATGGGGAAGGCAGGTACGCGGTCTAAAGAAACAAATAAAATAACAATTTCTTCAGCGGTGACAGGAACACGACCTGCTGGCTCCGCGGAAAAAGAGAAACTGAGGAGAGCTGTTCAGGAAGGCGGGAAGGCAGTGCGCATGTGCAGTGGGAGGTCCCAAAAGCTTCTATTCTAAGAAGCTGGGGAGCTTTCCCGCACGGGCTCCGTCGGTACCGACGTACCCATATGTGAGGACTTATTCCTGCTTGTTCCTGGAGATATTAATTTATAGTTTTATTTCTACAGTGTTGTTGTACATTCCAAGTTTGGCTTTTGGGGTTCCCAGTTTAATTATTGTCTTCCTATTTCTAAATCTTTTAGTCTTTCTTTATCCATACTCATTAAGAGGCATGTTTACTAAAAGTTAGTGTATGGTAACATTATGCAAATATTTATGCAAATGAGGCCCCTTATGCAAATGAGGCCCCACGTCTTATGCGGCCCCCGGGTTACTTTACAAGTCCTCATTTGGCCCTCAAAGCAATTTGAGTTTGAGACCCCTGCTCTAGGGCAACATTGGAGATCTCCCTTTCTGCCATGGGAGATAAATCAACTATTTTAAAATTATATTTCAAAAAGAAAAATGATATGTTTTGTGGGACTAAAGTTATTTTCCCCGACATTGCCAAGGCAACTCAATTGCGGAGGAAAGCCTCCCTCTTGCTGAAGGCAAGAGTTGTGGCTTTAGGCGCAAGTTTCTTTTTAAAGCTTCCTTGCAAATGCCTGGTGATTTATCAGAGAATACAATATTTGTTTCTGAATTTGATTCAGCTGGAGAGCTTTCTCTCGGATAAAGCACCTTTATAGTGTTCCTTACTGGGTGGGTCAGTGTTACTATTGTTATATGTAATGTGAGTCTGCCAGTAATTTTTTCTTTTTTCTTTTAGTTAGATTTCTAAGTGATGGAAGAACCTAGTTTAAACTTGTTCTTACCTGTCGTCTGGCTTAGACAGTACCTCCTTCTGTAATGTGGGTTTGTTAGAATTGTTGTATTTTCTTTTTGTCATCTTTTTGATGTTTGCTTATTTTTATTGCTGATGTTTCCTTTGCTTTTTTGTAAGCATATTTGAAAAAGCTTGATAAATAAAAATAAACAAACCATAAACCATATTTGATTTATTTCTGTCAATAAATGGTTTCTTCAAATTATAGCCTTGTTAGTCTCATTTATCATGCAGTAAACTTTAGGTGCCCAATTTAACTTAAAACCAAAACAGACATACTGATCACTGTAAACTCCTCAAAACTTGTAAATAGTTTGTTGGAGATACTTAAAGAGTTTCCCAAGCACTCACCACTATGTTAACAATGTTTCCGTTTTGTATATACTATATGTTTAATGTTTATTTATTTGATATACCGCCATTCGTAGTTACAGCAGAGCTGTTTACAATATTCAAATAAGGAAAAGGCCACTGGCCGGAAAGGAGGAAAAGAAATTACAATATTGACAGGACAGTTAGAGGACAGACATGCATATGAAATAACAGAGAAACCAAGACAAAAGGGGGAATGGTAGGGGGTGATATCACACAAAAGGGGAGGGGAGGTCAAAGGCTTCAGAGAAAAGATGGGTCTTCAGGAGAGTTTTGAAAGTGCCGTGGTGTTGCTCAAGTCTGAGTGAGGTGGGTAGGGAGTTCCAAAGTGCAGGTCCGATGAAAAAGAAAGCAGAAGTGCGGGTGGACTGGAGGTGAGCGCGGGATGGGGAAGGGAAGTGAAGACGATTTATGTGTAAAGACCGGAGGGAGTGACCAGGAGTAAGAAATTGGATGAGGTCTGCCAGGTATTGCGGTGTGTGTGTATAGAGGACTCGATGGACTAGGCGCAGAGGTTCCCAACTCCAGTCCTGGAGGGCCAAACACCATTCAGGTTTTCAGGCTGTCCCTAATAAATATGCATGAGCTGCATTTGCATGCACTGCCCCATTGTATTCAAATGTATCCCATGCATATTCATTAGGGACAGCCTGAAAACCTGAATGGTGTTTGGCCCTCCAGGACTGGAGTTGGGAACCTCTGGACTAGGGTGAGGAATTTGAAACAAGTGCAAAAGTCAACAGGCAGCCAGTGAAGGTGAATCAGCAGAGGTGTAATATGGTCATGGGGTGCAGAGTGTGAAATGATCCGTGCGGCCATGTTCTGGATTTGCTGTAGCCTATGAAGTTGGGATTGAGGTAGACCTAAGAAAACTGAATTACAAAAATTGATGCGAGACATTACAAGGGACAGCATGAGGGTAGTGAGTGCTTGGGGTATAAGAAAGGGTCGTATTGCTCGAATCTGGCGAAGAAAGAAAAATGAAGTTTTGGTGATGTGAGAGATGTGGTTCTGAAAAGAGAGATCCGAGTCAAAGAAAACCCCAAGATAATGGAAACTGGACACCATAGGAATAGGGGAACCAGCAAAAGAGGGAGACAATGGTGGGGAGGGACTGCCGTGCGTAAACCAAATGGCGAGCATTTTAGTGATGTTTAAGTGAAGACAATTAGATGTGAGCCAACCAGTTACAGCAGAAAGACAAGAATTTAGAGGAGAGAGGTCAGGATGAAGGTAAGAAGTATGGTGCAAAAGGACAAGATCGTCAGCGTAATAGAAGGCAGAAATCCCATATTGTTGAACCAGAAGAGCTAGGGGTGTCAAGAAGATATTGAAAAGAAAGGAGTTGGTACAGACCCCTGGGGTACACCACAGGATAGGGCAGTGGGGTTTTTTTGTAGCGTGACCCCTTTTACCATTGGTCAACTTGTGGTGACCCCCAATGATAAAATCAAATGCGTCTCTCTTCCTTTACCGTTAACGCATTGTCGCTGTAATCATTTGTTGAATTATTAATATATTATAGGCCTTTGCAATATGTTTTGATTTATAAAATGTACTTATTTAAACCACAATAATTAATCACAACAACAAGTAACAATATTTGATTTCAAAATTAAGATGATTTTGTAGTCAAATCACTAATATGAAATAAAATTATTTTTTCTACCTTTGTCGTCTGACCAATTTATTCTCTGATCATGCTGGTCCCGATCTGAGGCTTCTGCTTTCCTGTCTTCTCTTAGCTCTCTTTCTGTGGTCTATGGTCCATTTGCCATGTCTTATCTCTTCTTTCGTTTTCTTCACTTCTTTCCATCAGCCTATTTCCAGTCCCAGTAACCCTCCCCCGGCATCAGCCCCTTTCCAATCCTCACTCTCAGTACCTTCCAATGTCAACTTGCATTCCCATGACTGCCACTGGTGTCCATTCCCTTCCAGTCCCCCTTCCCCACTGACCAGTCCCTTCTAGTACAAATACCATGGCAGCCCCTCTCAGATCCACTCCCTTCCAGTTCCATTCTCCCATCCCCTCGTATCAGCCCATTTGTTGCCTTAGCCCCCAGTTTTCTTCCAGGGCCAGCAGCTCTATCCTCCCCTCCCCACAATCAGCCCATTCCCAGTCAAAGCCCCCCAATCAGCTCGCTTCCAGTGCTAGTGCCCCCTCAACCCCATTACCAGTGCTAGGCTCCCCTAATCAGCCCATTACCAGTCCTACCCCCCATCAGCCCATTTCCAGTCCTAACCTCCCCAATCAGCTCATTTCCAATGCTAGCCCCCCATCAGTCCATTACAGTCCTACCCCCCTATCAGCACATTACCAGTCCCAACCCCCCTTGATCAGTCCATTCCCAGTCCTAGCCTACCCTAATCAACCCATTACCAGTCCTAGCCCCCCCCATCTGCCCATTATAATCCTAACCCGCACTGTCTCTCCCCTCTGTCCAGCATTTATCCCCCGTCTGTCCAGTACGTCCCTGTCTCTTCCCTTTGTCCATGTCAGCCCCCCTCCCTCCCTCCCTCCCTCCATCCATCGTCAGCCACCCCTCCGTCCATGTCAGCCACCCCTCCGTCCATGTCAGCCCCCCTCCCTCCATCCCTCCATCCATATCAGCCCCCCTCCCTCCATGTCAGCCCCGCTCCCTCCCTCCATCCATCCATCCGTCCATGTCAGCCCCCCTCCCTCCCTCCCTCCATGTCAGCCCCGTTGCAGGTTCCCTGCTCCCCTCTCCCCATGTCTGCCTCCTTCTGGAGCCGCGGCTCCCTGTCTCTTAGGGAACCGCGGCTATGCCTGTAAAACCATTGCGGAGCCTTTCTGTCTCTAAACGGGCTCCGTGCAGCATTGTCCCGCCGAGATGCTGCACGGAGCCCGTCGAGAGGCAGGAAGGCTCTGCAACGGTTTTACAGGCATAGCCGCGGTTCCCTAAGAGGCAGGGAGCCGCGGCTGCAGAAGATTGGAGGCGGTGAGTTTGCCGCTGCCGAGAAGCGGACTCGGCAGCGGCAACAACTTGTGCATTTTTTTTTTTAAACGGCAGAGTGAGGCGACCCCCGCTAAATCCTGTGGCGACCCCCGTGGGGGTCACGACCCACAGGTTGAGAACCACTGGGATAGGGGGAAAGGTTCAGAAGAAGCCGTCGGGGTGGTAAGAGAGAGAACAGTGTAGGAGCAAGAGAAAAGATACAAATGAAACCAGCGGTAAACTGTGCTACAGAGTCCAGCTTCCTGTAAGCGTGTAAGGAGGAGAGAGTGGTCAACTAAATCAAAAGCTGCAGAGAGATCAAGAGAGACCGCCACCGAGAAGTCACCATGATCGTGCGCCATATGTAGTTCATTAAGATAGGCAAGAAGAACAGTCTCTACACTATGACCCAGGCGAAAACCAGATTGACGGGGGTGAAGAAAGTGAGTAGAATCCAGGTGGTGGGAAAGCTGAGAGAAAACTGTCTTTTCAAGTATCTTAGAGAGAAAGGAGAGATTAGAGACAGGACGATAGTGTGCAGAAATAAGAGGATCAAGGGAAGGTTTTTTCAGAATAGGGCGTACAAGGGCGTGCTTCCAAGAGTGAGGAAAGATGCCGACCCTTGTATTAACCATAGTGAGGATGGAGGGGATAAGAGTGAGGGAAGGTGTAAGCAGACAGGAAGAGGGTATAGGATCGAGAGAACAGCAAGTCTTCTTGGAGGAGGAGATAAGCTGAATGAGTTCTGAGGTGGTGAGGGGGTGGAATGAACCCCAAGTATGTGAGAGTTGAGAAGTAGGTGGTGGGGAGGGAGGAAGGGGAGGAGTGACAGGTGGAGGGCAATACGGCAAAGATGTTCTAAGGTCCAAGATCTTGTTGCTAAAGAAGGATGCAAGCTGAGAAGGGGGGGGAGCTGACTGAGCAGTTGCTGTCTTCGGATCTGATTGTAGCATTGTGAGGGACTTGAGGACAGAAAACAGAGGACGTGTTTGGTTTGGAGCAGAAATGATGGCAGTAGAAAAATAATTTCTTTTGGCTTTATGAACCTCACAGCGATAGTGTGCATGTTGTGATATGAAGAAAGATAACATGACAAATGAAGGTGCTGCCCGCCACTGCTGTTCAGTACGACGGAGATGCGAGCGAAGAAGATGAAGACCAGAGTGATACCAAGGGTGTGAGTGATGTTGACGATCGGGCTGGGGTTGCAGTATATATACTGCATACAGTTGAGAAGAAAATGTTCCCTGTAATTGAATATCTACTTGTTCTGTTATATTCATATTGTTGTTCGCTGTAAACCGCTTTTGTTCCACCGGAAAAATGCAGTATAGATATTTACAATAAATAAATAAAATAAAAAATAAGTAATCTTTCCCTTTCCTGAAACCAAACATACTCATCTTTTTTCACATAGACTAAGACCTTAACTTCAATTCCTCTACCTCCGGGTCTTTTTCCTCTCTTTCTTACTCTTCAGTTGACTTCTTGGTCCATCCTTTGTTTATCTCACTTTACTGTGCTTCCATATCTCCTACCTCCATCTCTACCTCAGCCTTCCTTCTAGTACTCTGTTCTAATCTTCTTTTCTACCCCCTCAGCTACCTTCTCTATGGTATTCCTTTCTCTCACTGCTTCAGTTCTTCTTGTGCTTCTTTTCCAGACTCCCTCTCTTTTTTTTGCATAAGCTTTTCTTCTATTGTTCCTTTCTAAGGCTCCTCTTTCTTTTCCTGTGTATACCTTTCTTCAGGTAACCCATCTAGATCTCCTCTCTATTTTTTTCCACAGAAGCCCTCAGTTGATTTAAGACGTTATCAGTCATATACTTCTTTATCTTTATCTGTGAAATCAGAAATCTAAAATTTGCACCGGTTGCTTTTTTGCAGTTTTTCTTGTGGCAGTATTCTTCTTTCTTCCAATTTCTGGAAAATTCTCTTTGTTAACCCTCTTGATTTAAATATACTGTAGGATTTGCAGCATAAAGGTGACAGTACAGCGTAGTTACTCACCTGTAACAGGTGATCTCCGGGAACAGCAGGAATCAGTCTTCACATATGGGATGAAAATCATCAAGAGAGCCCGCACAGGAAAGCTCCCCGGTGTCCAATTGGAAAGCCTTTGGGAGCACTCCACTGTGCCTGCGTGCCTGCCTTCCCAACTCCTCTCCTCAGTTGAGTCTGTAGCTCAGAAAAAGAAAACAAAAGGACCCTGCAACTCCAAGGGGAGGAAGTTGGGTTGTGAAGACTGATTCCTGCTGTTCCTGGAGATCACCTGTTACAGGTAAGTAATTATGCTATCTCCAAGAATAAGCAGGAATGCAATCTTCACATAAGGGACTCACTAGCTCCCAGGTACCAGGCTGCTATGGAGGGAGGGGGAGAATTGTGCAATCCTTGAGGCAAAAATGTGTAGCTGATGAGTCTGGAAGAGTTGTGGACCAATGGACTCTATTCCAAAGGCAATACACCCCCCAATAATAGGCTTGTATCTTGCTGAAGTCAGGGATGGAGGGAAGGAGTTGAGTTTAAGTCCCAAAGAGGTGCTGGAGTATAGTCTGGCCAAAGACAGCGTCCCAACAAGAGCCTCTGTCCAGACAACAGTACTGCAAAAGTATGAAAAGGAGGACCAGGCAGCCACCCGGGAGATGTCCTTAATGGCTACTGAATGGAGATTAGCTATGGATGTTGCCATAGCCCACACATTACAAGCGATGACATGACCCTCCAATGAGAGTCATGCTTGTGCATAAGCCAAAGATATGCAATCTGTTATCCATCTTGAAAGAGTATGTTTTGACACCGGTAGGCCCAGATGACTAGGATCAAAGGAAATAAATAATTGAGAGGATAGTCTGTGATCCTTGGTTCTATCCAGGTAGTAGACCAGCACTTGCTTGCATTCTAAGGTGTGCAGTGCTGCTTCAGTTCAAGATGCATGTGGTCTGGGGGAGAAAATCAGGAGGATTACAGACTGGTTTAGACAGAAGGGGGAAAACTACCTTCGGGAGGAATGCGGATGGGTACGCAGAACCATCTTGTCATAGTGGAACAGAGTATAGGGCAGATCCACTACCAGAGCCTGCAGTTCGCTGATGTGGCAAGGTGAAGTGAGAGCAATGAGGAAGATGATCTTCCAAGATAGAAACTTCAGTGAAGTGGTAGCTAAAGGTTTGAAAGGTGGCTTTAGAAGTTCAGCCAGAACTACATTCAGATCCCAGGACACCGGAGGCGGCTTAATGGATGGTTTGGAGAGCAGGAGACCCTGCATGAAGCGTGCTACTAAAGGATGTGAGGAGATAGGCTGTACTTCCACTGGTCTGTGAGAGGCACTAAGGTGAACTCTCACCAAGTTAGTTTTAAGACCTGTCAAAGATAAGTGGAGCAGATATTGTAGAAGCGACTCCACCTGTCAGGAAGAGGGATCAAGGTTCTTTGGGGAGCATCAAAGTGCTAACCTATGCCATTTGAATGCATAAGACCGCCTGGTGGAATCCTCTCGTAATGCAAGAAGGACCTCCTTAACCGCCTGCAGTAGGTGAAGGCCGGCAAGTAGTAGCCTTTCAGCAGCCATGCTGTCAGGCATAGGGAGTAAAGATTGGGATGGGGGAGTGTCCCGTGGTCCTGAGAGAGGAGGTCAGGCGCACATCCCAGGTTGAGTGGCTGAGTCTGCACAAGGCGAAGAAGCAGAGGAAACCACAGTTGACGGGGCCAAAAAGGGGCTATGAGAATCATCGAGCCCCTATCAGCCTGTAGCTTGAACAGCATCTTGGGTATTAAGGGGATGGGACGGAATGCATAGTGCCGTCCCTGTCCCCAATGGAAAAGGAAGGCATCGGGGGCCTGTCAGTGCAGCAACGGAATCCTGGAGCAGAAGAGCGGAAGCTGCGTGTTTTGTGGAGTGGCAAAAAAATTTATGAGTGGGATTCCCCACATTTGGAAGATCGGAGCAGCAGTCTCCTGATGCAAGGTCCATTTGTATGAATGAAGTATACAACTTAGCCTGTCTGCTATGACATTGAGTTCACCCAGTAGGTACACTGCTTTGAGGTGGATGCGGTAAGAGATGGCAAATGACCATAGGCAAATTGCCTCTTCGCAGAGGGGACATGGCAACCTGATTGTCCATTCTGACCAGAACAGGATGCCCTGATAGTTGTGGATGAAAAACTCGAAGAGCATTTGTCAATTCCTGTAATTCTAGCAAGTTGATCTGCAGGGCAGATTCTTGTTGTGTCCACAGTCCTCGTGTGGTCAGGTCGTTCAAATGCACTTCCCAAACCAGCTTGGATGCATCTATTGTCAGGGTGCATCGAGGTGGAGGCATCTGAAAAGGTGACCCGACAAGTAGGTTTTGTGGGAGACACTACCACTGAAGAGACGTGATAAATTGACGGGTGATGTGGATCTGGTCTCTGAGGCGACCCTTCGCTTGCATCCATTGGGAAGACAGTTCACTGCACCTGTCAAGCATAGGGCACAACCTGGACCGTGGAGGCCATGTGTCCCAATAGCTGCAGCATATCTCGAGTTATTACCCAGTTTTTATGTTGTACGGTTTTTGCCAGCTCGATGAGGCAGGCAGGCACAGCGATCCTGTGGAAGGAAAGCTAGGGCCTGTCGAGTGTCTAAGAGTGCTCCAAAGAGCTTCATTCATTTGGTTGGCGCGAGATTGGACTTTGAGAAGTTTATGATGAACCCCAAGTGCTGGAGCACCATGATTGTGAGATGAAGGAAATGTGCTATTTCTTGAGGGGATTCTCCCCTGATCGGCCAATCGTCTAAGTAAAGAACAACAAATACCCCCATGGTATGAAGGTAGGCAGCAACAACTGCCATGTAATTTTTTTATTTAATAATCTTTTATTTACCAATAAAGCAGGAAATACAAAGTCCACATCAAGAAGAAACCCAACATTCTTAAACAAATAATGCTGTAATCCCCATAGAGCAATAACTCATCAATACCCCCATATACATAGCAAGCAATGAGAACTTAACCTTTCATATTGTACAATCTACTCCTTCCCATACAAAAAAAGTCTCAAGTTGGGCAGGATCAAAGAAAACAAACTTATCAGCTTGATACTGCACTAAACACTTACACGGATATTTTAAGAAGAAAGTAGTGCCCAGGGCCAAAGTCCTAGATTTCAAATACAAAAACAAATTTCTACGCTTTTGAATAAGTCTACTGATCAGGAAAAATCTGAATAGGGAAACCACAGAAGTCAGCACTCTTTTTAGGAAAATACAATCTCAATATAAAATCTGTATCTGAAAATGAAAGAAGAGAGGCGATTAATGTGGCCCATTGAGAAATAACATCAGCCGACGACTCCAAAAATGCTGAAACATCTAAAGTCTCTAAATAAGCCCCCTGAGCAGTCATCCTGAGACGAAACTTGAGACTTAGCCCCTAAAGTTTCTTTAAAATATTTTTGCAGTAGTATCGTAGGAGACAAATAGTGAGTGCAAGGAAAATTAATAAATCATAAATTCTTTGCCCGTGCTGCATTCTCCAATGATTCCAATTGATAATGAATCACCGTACTATCCCGAATAGATGAGGAGATAGCAGCTTGGGCAACAACCACCTTACTCTCTAGCTTATTAACAGACTTCTTACAATTAGAAATGCTAGCTTCCTGCTAAGTGAACTCAGCCACCACATCAACAGAAAACTGTGGTATCTGAGAGAGTGATAACTGCAAGGTAATCTACGTGCGGGTGACTACCTCCCAGACATCACATAAGGATATATTATTCGGGTCAGTTAAATTCTCCACAGGAACCAAAAAAGACAATGGAGCCAGCATAGTTATATCAGCAGCAGAAGATCGACTGTCCAGCCAAGAAATATCCTGCTGGGCCAGGGAGATACTGTCCCCACCTGGACTTCCTGGCCCGAGGGAACAACCACCTCTTCAATGCCTTGCAAGCCGGGTGGGTGAGACCCATTACCGGAGAAGACACGTCCGAGTCAGTACTCATGTTTCCTGAAGAAATGTTTGGGTCACCTAAAGAAGCATTAGATGGAATAGCCTGCAAATGACAATCCATGGGCCCAAAGGTTTTCACAGTCTTGGCCACAGCCACTGGCAAAGACCGTTTCTTGCATTTTCCCATCCAACACGGACAGACTCCCCCAGACTCCTAAGAGGCTCCAAAGGGGCAGGACGTGCCCCTTTGGTCACGTCCCTTCAGTCATGCGCCCATGGCCGTGTTCCACGGAGCAGCGAGTTCTTATGCCAGCAGTGGGAGGGACGTCAGAGAAGCTGCTCCTCCTCTTACCGGCGTGTCACGGGTTTCACAGCAGCCAACCAAAGTAGGAACAAGAAGGCAATCAAGGCAATCCCCAACTGCCATGCATTTTGTGAAGACCCTTGGGGCAGAGACTAGACCAAAGGGGAGAACCCGGTATTGATAATGTTTTCCCTGAAAAATGAAGTGGAGATACTGTCTGTGCAAGGGATGTTATCGGTAGATGCGTGTACGCCTCTTTTAGGTCTACAGAACAGAGCCAATCATGCCTCTGGAAGTATGGAAGAAGAGTACCCAGAGAAATTTTGAATTTTTCTCGGACCAAGTGCTTGTTTAGGTCTCTGAGATCCAGGATGGGTCTGAAGCCTCCTGTTTTCTTTCGAATGAGAAAGTATGGAGAGTAGAAACCCAACTTTTCTTGTGGGGGAGGAACTCTTTCTATGGCACCCTGGGACAACAGGGTGATCACCTCTTCTCTTAAGAGAATGATTTGAAGGGGTTGTATGGGATAATCCCCTATGAAGCAGGTGGGGAGTAAGGTTCTGATGTGAAACTGATAACCCCTTTGTACTATGTGAAGTGTCCACTGCTCTGATGTTATGAAATGCCACTTGTGGGCATAGTGAAAAAGTTTATCTGCTATGTGGAGGGGCTGGGGGCCCTCCAGGGGCAGATTTGCAATGCTCTCTAGGAAGGAGTCAAAAACCAGGTATAGAAACATAGAAATATGACGACAGAAAAAGACCACATGGCCTATCTAGTCTGTCCTTCCATAACAACTACAACAGTCCACTTTTTGCCTTTAGAGATCCTCTGTGTTGGTCCCATGCTTTCTTGAATTCAGTTACTGTCCTCATCTCTACCACCTCCACTGGGAGACTATTCCACGGATCCACTACTCTTTCCGTAAAGAAATATTTCCGCATATCACTCCTGAATCTATCTCCCTTCACCCTCATCCCATGTCCCCTCGTAGCAGAACTTGCTTTCAATTGAAAGAGGCTCTCTCCCTGAACATTTATGCCACGGAGGTATTTAAACATCTCAATCATATCACCTCTATCCCGCCTTTCCTCTAAGGTGTACATATTAAGATCCTTAAGTCTGTCCTCATATGCTTTATAATGAAGCCCATTAATCATTTTGGTAGCAACCCTCTGCACCGACTCCATCCTGTTCACATCCTTTTGAAGGTGCGGTCTCCAGAATTGCACACCATACTCCAAATGAGGTCGCACCAAAGACTTATACAGAGGCATTATCACCTCCTTTTTTCTGCTAGCCATTCCTCTCCGTATGCACCCAAGCATCCTTCTAGCTTTTGCTGTCGCCTTTTCCACCTGTTTAGCTACTTTAAGATCATCAGACACAACCACGCCTAGGTCCCGCTCTTCTTTAGTGGACAAAAGTACTTCACCTCCTATACTGTATTGCTCCCTTGGATTGCTGCAGCCCAAATGCATGACCTTACGTTTTTTAACATTAAATCCCAGCTGCCAAATTCTAGACCATTCTTCAAGCTTAGCTAGATCCCTCCTCATGTTATCTACCCCTTCCTGGGTGTCTACTCTATTGCAGATTTTGGTATCATCCGCAAAGAGGCAAACCTTACCCGACAGCCCTTCCGCTATATCACTAACAAAGATGTTAAAAAGAATTGGACCAAGGACAGATCCCTGGGGCACACCACTGGTAACATCCTTCTCCTCAGAGTGAGCTCCATTTACTTGTACTCTTTGTCGCCTCCCACCCAACCAATTTCTAACCCAAGCAGTAACTTTAGGGTCCATCCCTAGGGTGCTCAGTTTGTTTATAAGTCGCCTGTGAGGAACAGTGTCAAAGGCTTTACGGAAATCTAAATACACCACATCTAGAGCTCTCCCTTGGTCCAACTCCCTGGTCACCCAGTCAAAAAATCAATCAGATTTGTCTGACAAGACCTGCCTCTGGTGAATCCATGCTGCCTCGGATCCTGTAATCCGCTGGACTCCAGAAACCTCACTATTTTCTCTTTCAGCAGCGTTTCCAATAATTTACTCACCACCGAAGTTAAACTAACCGGCCTGTAGTTTTCAACCACATCCTTACTTCCGCTTTTGTGTAAAGGCACCACATGAGCCTCTCTCCAGTCCTTTGGCACCACTCCTGACTCCAACGAGGCATTGAAAAGGTCAGTCAGTGGAGCTGCTAGAACGTCCCCAAGTTCCCTCAGTATTCTAGGGTGTATCCCATCCGGTCCCATCGCTTTGTCTACTTTAAGTTGAGCTAGTTTCTCACGAACACAGTCTTCTGAAAATAGTTCAAGATGTCCCTCGCTTCTGTTCTTATTTGTGGGTGTTTTCTGAGGTCCTGCTCCTGGTTCTTCATCTGTGAACACAGAACAAAAATATTTGTTAAGCAATTCCGCTTTATCCTTATCAGCTTCTACATATTCCCCCCCTGCACCCTTGAGTCTGACAATACCACTTTTGCTCTTCCTCTTCTCACTAATATATCTGAAAAATGTCTTATCCCCCCATTTTATTGCATTGGCTATTTCCTCCTCCTTTTGAATCTTTGCCTTCTTGACTACTTTGCTAGCTTCTCTAAGTTTTTCCAAATACAGATGCTTGTCTTCTGCTCTCTGTGATCTCTTGTATTTCATGAAGGCCTCCCTCTTTTTCTTCACTTTTTCAGCTACTTCCTTCGAAAACCATAGCGGTCTCCTGTTCCTTTTGCCTTTATTTACCATTTTAACAAAAAGGTTGGTTGCCCTTAAAATACCCCCTTTCAGTTTTGCCCACTGTTTTTCTACATCCCCCAGCTGTTCCCATCCCACTAACGACTCCCTGAGGTATTGGCCCATCTTCGCAAAGTTAGTCTTCCTAAAGTCTAAGATCCTCACCTTGGAATGGATTCTAACAGCCCTAGTCCTAATACTGAACCACACCATCTGGTGATCACTGGAAGCAAAATGATCTCCCACTACAACATCAGAAACACTTTCACCATTGGTAAGCACCAAGTCCAGTATGGCCCCTTCACGTGTGGGGTCTGTTACCAATTGCCTGAATAGTTCTCCCTGTAGAGAATCCAGGATCTCCTTACTTCTAGATGATACTGCAGCAGGAATGTGCCAATCAACATCTGGCATATTGAAATCTCCTATCAGTAGCACTTCCCCTTTCTTAGCAATGCTGCGTATGTCTTCAATTAACTCTCTGTCCACCTCTTCCTCTTGTGAGGGAGGTCTGTATATCACTCCAATGCAAATAGATTTCTCTTTCCCTCTTTCTAGTTTAACCCACAATGCCTCCTCTCTCCCTTTTAAGCTCTGTAATTCCAAAGCTTTAATAGTAGTTTTTACATATAGTGCCACTCCTCCTCCTCTTCTTCCTACCCTGTCCTTCCTGAATAAAGTATAGCCAGGTATAGTTACATCCCAGTCATTGTTTTCTGTGAACCATGTTTCTGTAACTGCCACTAAATCCAAGTCAGCCACTCCCACCAAAGCTTCAACCTCAGGGATCTTATTTCCCATGCTACGGGCATTAATACACACTGCTTTCCATATGTTACCCCTGTTACCCATTTCCATAAAGGTATTTAATGTATCACCTACCTGGGGGCTTTCACTTACCTGGGGGCTTTCTTCACCCATCCCCAAGGAATCTAGTTTAAAGCCCTCTTCAGTAGATTAGCCAGTCTACTACCAAAGATGCGTTGACCTCTCTTGGACAGATGGATGCCATCTCTGCTTTGCAACCCTTGGAAAAGCATCCCATGGTCTAGGAAACCAAAACGCTCTCGATGACACCATCCACGCAGCCATGCATTTGTCTCCAGGATGCGAGCCTCTCTGCCTTGGCCTTTACCCTCAACAGGGAGGATTGAAGAGAACACCACCTGTGCACCTAACTGCTTCACCCTCTGTCCCAGAGCCATGAAGTCACTTTTGATACGTTCCGAGGTATACCTGGCAGTATCATTTGTTCCAACATGGATTAGCAACATTGGGTAATAGTCTGTGGGCTTCATGAGTCTCGGCAAGCTCTCCGTAACATCTTGGATTTTGGCACCAGGCAGACAGCATACCTCTCTGGACATCAAGTCTGGTCGGCAGATGGACGCCTCAGTACCCCTCAGAAGAGAGTCTCCAACCACCACCACCCTTCGTTTCCTTCTGGTGACTGATTCCGCAACTTTGGGGTACTTGAACTCTGGTTCTTCCCTTTCCAGGGATGCTTTCACCTCCTCCACTTCCAGGGCTGCATAATGGTTCTTCAATTCAAGGGATGGAGAAGTTGGATTGGTGATTTTGCAGGCCCTGGTGACTTGTGTCCAACCATCGACATTCTGTTGGCACCGATCTTCTCCGGAGCTGGAGAGCTTGGTTGCTGCAAGTAGCATCTCATCAATGTACTTCTCACTGTCTTGAATGCTCCTCAGCCTCGCCACCTCCTCTCTGAGTTCCTCCACCTCTTTCCTCAGAGCTTCAGCATGCAGGCACCCTGCACATGGAACCGGTCCTTCAACCGGCATTAGGACCTCTGTCTGGACCGAGGCAGAAGCTGTAACGGGAGCAACAGCTTTAGCAATACGATTTTTCCCAGCCATTGTTCTTTTCGTGGAGCTTAGGTATCTGTTAGAGCAAAAGAGAGAGATCTACCAAGTACCAGCCGGTTTCGCAGCTGTCTTTATAGAGAAAAAGCAGTTAAAACACTTTAATTACATACAAATGTGCTGGTCCAATTCACTGTGATTTGTGAAAGGGGAGGCGCCTATGCAGCAGAATGAGGCTTATGAGCACTGTTCCCTCTAAGCTGTGCGCGTGTGTGCGCGCACACCCCTCGCCGAGCGAGCGCACATACTTTACAATAGAGCGCACAAAAATTACGGCTCTGATTCTGATAGAAAACAACACAGACGTCTTAAAATTTAAAAGTTATGATTGTAATTACTAGAAATTTCCCGCTTCATTTAGTAATCGTCTATTTTCATTTAATTTGATTAAAATCAATGTGGTGTACATACTATATTCTGACGTGTAGTCAAATTTTAAAGTATATAACTCCGAGTGTCGTTATGTGGTGCACAAAAATTTAACCTTCCTTCAAAAGCTGCACACAGCTGATATTTTATGCGCACACAGCCTACAGAAAATTAGAGGGAACATTGCTTATGAGCCCTAGGTTCTTAGGTTGACAAGGACCCTGCTGCCTCTGCTGAGGTTGATAGGCAGCAGAGGGAGGGTAAGAAGGATAATATCTCTTTTTAGAATAAAAAGATTTCTTGGGAAGAGCCTTCCTTTTGGATGTGTCAGCTGTCTTCCTGGAAAGACACTTTAAGGGTGATATCTGTCTCAATCTCCCCTGCTTTTTTCCTCCAATCCTTGTCAAAAAGATTTTTTTCAATACATGTTCAAAGTCTGATGCCTGCAACCAGGCCATCCTGTGAGCCCCAGTACAGACTGCTGAAGCTCTGCTGGTGGATTCAAAAGCATTAGAAGATGCCCTAGTTAGAAGTGTTCTGACCTTGCTTGATGAGGGTCTGGAATGCACCCTGCTTATCCTCAGGAAGCAGGGTGGCAAAGGTTTCCTGATCCCTGGTGACTTCTTTCAGAAACATGTCCATGTACAGCATTTAAGAGTTGATTCTGGAAGCCAACATGCATGCTTAGAAACATCGATGCTGAAGGCATCTGATGTCCTCGTGTCCCTGCCAGAAGACATGGATGAATGGTTCTTTGAGCTCTTTATTTGGCGCATCACCGATACCACCACCATTGAGTGGTGTGGAAGCTGTTGGTTTTGGAAGCCTGGGCACTCTGGTACTCATCTCTTGCTAACATGCAGAACCATGAGCACAGCCTCCCAAATGCGGAGCATAAGATCATGCAGGATACAATGCACTGGGTAAGAGCGTTGGAATGTATAACACAGTTACTCACCTGAAACAGATGTTTTCGGAGACAGCAGGAATCTGTCCTCATATGGGTGATGTCGGTGCCGACTGAGCCCGCATGGAAGCATCTCCCCAGCTTTCAAAGAAAGCCTTTGGGAGATGCACCACGCATGCGTGGTCCACTTCCCGCGCCATCTTGCTTCAGTCAAATGACATAGCTAAGATGGCCAAGGTAAAAAAGAAAATATGGTAAGGAAGCCACTCCAAGGGGAGGAGGGAGGGTTGCGAGGAGTGATTTCTGCTGTACCTGGAGAACACCTGTTACAGGTGAGTAACTACGCTTTCTCCAGGAACAAGCAGGAAGTCAGTCCTCACATACTGGACTTCCCAACTACAGGCTACCGAGAACCAGTAAAAATGCCACAGCAGCCTGCAAAGGGTGAGCCATGATCAGCAGCAGTTGATTTCCTAATGAAAGACTCTTGCAAGACCCAAGTGTCTTGCAGGGAACCAGCGCTCCAGTAGTCTGAGCACAGAAAGATCAGAGGGCAGGAGTTGCCTACACCCTGAAGAGATTATGGAGTACGGCCTGCCCAAAGGCGCTGTCCGATCGGGACTCCCTCTCCAGGCAGTACTGATCTCTGAAGGTATGGACTGAAGACCAAGTGGCAGCCCAAAAGATTTCCATCAAGGGGACGGAATGAAGATTTGCCACGGCTCCAATGCGGTGCACCGTGAAACTCTGGTCCAGTAAGATCCCTGCTTGCTCCTAGGGAAGGGTAATGCAGTCCGTCACCCAAGTGGACAGGGTTTGTTTAGTCACAGGGAGAAAGCTGTGGTGCTTTTCAGTGGCCCCGAGTCCGTTGCAGGTAAAAGGACAGGGCTCTCTTACAATCCAGATTGTGGAGAACGGTCTCTGCCCTACCAATGTGAGGCCTCAGAAAGAAGGGGAGAATTACCTCCTGGTTGAGGTGGAATGGGGACACCACCTTCAGCAGAAACTTGGGGTGTGTGCGGAGCACCACCCTGTTCTTGTAGAACCTTGTGTACGGCGGCTCTGCCATCAGAGCCTGGAACTCGCTCACTCTACTAGCTAATGAGTGCTACCAAGAAGGCGACATTCCAGGATAGGTACCAGAGGTAGCAGGTAGCCAGAGGCTCAAACGGAGGCTTATTGAGCTGCAAGAGCACCACACTGAGATCCCACTCCAGCTGCTGGGGGGCGGACAGGGGGTTTGAATAACATGAGGCCCCACAGGAATCGGGACAAAAGGGGCTGAGCCAAGAGGGTTTTTCCCTCAACGGAATGGTGATGTGCTATTAGGGCACTCAGGTGTAATCTGACCAAATTGGACTTCAGTCCCACCTGTGATAAGTGAAGCAGGTACTGAAGTACCAAATACAATGAGCAGGAAAGTGTAGTTACTCACCTGTAACAGGTGATCTCCAGGAACAGCAGGAATAAGTCTTCACATATGGGTACTGTCGACACCGACGAAGCCTGCAAGGGAAGGCTCCCCAGTGTCCCAAAAAGAAAGCTTTTGGGAGCATCCCACCACGCATGTGTGCTGCCTTCCCGCCCAACTACCTCTCTCACTTCAGTTGAGTTGAAAGCTGAGACCAAAGGAGAGAAGTAGAAGAAAAATAGAAAAAGAGAGAAAGACAACTCCTAGGAGAGGTGGGTGGGTTGTGAAGACTTATTCCTGCTGTTCCCGGAGATCACCTGTTACAGGTGAGTAACTACGCTATCTCCAGGAACAAGCAGGAATGTAGTCTTCGCATATGGGGACTCCCCAGCTAAAAATGCCTAGGGATGACCCCAGCATGTTGCGGACTTATGTAAGATGGGCCATGCTTCCTCCCAGGGACCTCAGGCATCCAAGAGTGGATGGTGGGAAGGAGTTGATCTAGGAATGGAAGAGATGCTGTAGAAAAGCCTGACCAAACAAGGCATCCCAAAGGGAGTCCTTGTCTAAACAATAGTGGGCAGTGAAAGTATGTACAGAAGCCCAAGTTGCTTCTTTGCAGATCTCATCCATAGCAACTGAACGAAGATTAACTATTGAGGCTGCCATGGCTCTAATATTATGAGCCGTGACATGGCCTTCAAGAGGGATTCCTTTACTCTGATATGTAAAGGACATACAGTCTGCAATCCACTTAAAGAGAGTTCTCTTAGTGACTGGAAGTCCTACATGACGAGTCAAAAGCCAGAAAAAGCTGAGAAGACTTTCTAAATGGCTGAGTTCTGTGAAGATAAAAAGCCAAAGCCCGTTTACAATCTAAGGTATGAAGGTTTCTTTCCGCGCTGGAGGCATGAGGCCTAGGAAAGAAGACTGGGAGATAAATCGACTGGTTTAAATGAAAAGGTGATATCACCTTTGGCATAAAATGAGGATGAGTCAAGACTACTTTGTCATGATGAAACCTCGTATAAGGCGGGTCAGCCACTAAAGCCTGCAGTTCACTAATGTGTCTTGCAGAAGTGATAGCAATTAGGAAAATGACTTTCCATGAAAGAAACTCTAGCTCCAAAGTAGCTAAAGGTTCACAGGATGGCTTCATGAGTTGACCCAGAACAAGATTAAGATCCCATGCCACCGGAGGTGGTTTGATGGGAGGTTTTGTTAAAAGGAGACCCCTCATAAATCTTGAAACAAGAGGATGAGAGGAAATTGGTTGTCCATCGAAGGGTTTATGAGATGCAGCAATAGCACTAAGATGGACTCTAACCGAATTGGTCTTGAGACCAGAAGCTGATAGGTGAAGGAGATAGTCCAGAAGGGACTCTACTGATACCAAGAGGGGATTAAGTCCCCTCTGGGAACACCAGACTGAGAACCTCTTTCACTTAAAAGCATAAGAATGCCTTGTGGAAGGTTTTCTGGAAGCTAGAAGAATATCCTTCACTTATTGTGAAAGGCCTAGATCTTGAAATTCTATGCCTTGAGCAGCCAGACCTTGAGATGAAGGGACTGGGGATTGGGGTGCAGTAGGGATCCGTTGTTCTGGGACAGAAGATCCGGAGCGCTCCCCAACTCCAGAGGAGTGGCTCGAGAGAGACCTAAGAGAAGAGGATACCATGTTTGCCTTGGCCAACGGGGAGCTATGAGTATCATGCAACCTGTGTCTCTCTGGAGTTTGAATAAGGTTTTGGGAATTAGGAGAATTAGTGGGAAGGCATAGAGAAAATCCTGGCCCCAATGGAGCAGGAATGCATCCCTCACCTGACAATTTTGAGCTAGAAGTCTGGAACAGTACCGGGAAAGTTTGGCATTTTGTGGACTTGCCAAGAGGTCTATGTCTGGTGTTCCCCAGACTTGAAACACTCGAGCAAGTTGATATGAGTGGAGAGACCACTCGTGTGGCAACAGAACTCGGCTGAGCCTGTCCGCCCAAATGTTTTGAATGCCTGGAAGGTATACTGCCAACAAATGAATGTGATGCTCTCTGGCAAAGGCCCACAGTTGCAAACCTTAGCTGCATAATTGCAGAATCTGTTCCGCCTTGTTTGTTTAGGTAAAACATGGCCACTTGATTGTCGGTTTGCACCAGAACTGTTTTGTTTATGAGATGGAAGCAAAAGACTTGAATAGTATTGGAAATGGCCCTTAGTTCTAGGAGGTTTATTTGAAGAGAAGCCTCCTGTGGGGTCCAGAGACCCTGGGTAGACAGATCGCCCAAGTGGGCTCCCCAACCCAACTTGGATGCATCCGTCGTCAGTACAGCCTGAGGTAGGGGTTGCTGAAGAGGAGAGCCTACTGTAACGTTTTCCAGAGATTGCCACCAATGTAGAGACGCAATCAGGCATGTGGTAACTCTGATCTTGTCTGATAGGCATCCTGAGGCCTGGGACCATTGGGAAGCTAAGGTCCACTGGGCCGCTCGCATGTGAAGGCGTGCATAAGGAATCACATGGACTGTAGATGCCATGTGTCCTAGAAGTCGAAGCATCTGTCGGGAAGTGAGGGAGGTTTGCAGCACTGCAGCACTGCTTGACATGCTAGTTCGATGATGCGCAGACAGCGAGGCTGAGGCAGGAAAGCTTTTGACTGCTGCTTGTCCAAGCGAGCCCCTATAAACTCAAGGGATTGAGATGGGGTGAGCTGGGACTTTGGAAGGTTTATGATCCATCCCAAGTACTGCAGTATTTGCATTGCTCAGGAAAGAGCATGACTTGCCTCTAGAGCTGACGGCGCTCGAATGAGCCAATTGTCTAAGTAAGGGAAGACAAAAATTCCTAGAGTCCTCATAAATGCTGCTACTACTGCCATGCATTTTGTGAAGACCCTTGGAGCAGAGGCCAGTCCGAAAGGAAGGACCCTGTATTGAAAATGTCTTCCCTTGACTAGGAATCGAAGGAATTTTCTGTGATCTGCATGAATAAGGATATGCATGTAACCATCCCTTAAATCTAGAGAACATAGCCAATCTTGCTCGTGAAGGTATGGAAGAAGTGTGCCGAGGGAGATCATCTTGAACCTTTCTCGGACTAAATATTTGTTCAGTTCTCTGAGGCCCAGGATTGGCCTTAGTCCCCCTGACTTCTTTGGAATGAGAAAATAGGGGGAATAGAATCCTGTGCCCTGCTGGGACACTGGAACCTCT
Source organism: Ichthyophis bannanicus (assembly GCA_033557465.1). Taxonomy (NCBI): domain Eukaryota; kingdom Metazoa; phylum Chordata; class Amphibia; order Gymnophiona; family Ichthyophiidae; genus Ichthyophis; species Ichthyophis bannanicus. The sequence goes on from CM066031.1 coordinate 574,134,130, forward strand.
TCTATGGCCCCTTGAGCCAGAAGAGTGGTGACCTCTTGCCACAACAGGTCTGAGACCGGTGGTTGAGATTTGAACTATTTTATTCGAGTGGATGGGGGCAAGCTGAGGAAATGAAGCTTGTATCCCAGACTCACGATAGAGTCCAATTTTCTGATGTGATCTGTTGCTATCTTTTGGCAAAATGGCAAATACAGCCTGGAATATTTAAAGGTTCTGGGCTTAGAACAGGAAGAATGGCTAAGTTCTCTAGACAACAGTCAAAGACCCTGAGGAGGCTGGGTCTGCTGAGCCTTCTGAGCTTGTGTCTTTCTTTGTCTAGCTTGTTGTTGCCCCTTCTGGGGAACATGTGTATGCTGGGTGGAAGATGGATAGAATTTTTTCTTTTTAGAGAAAAAAAGGTTTTTTCTTGTAGCTGTTTTGTAGCTGAGCTGGGCGTGGAATACTCGAAGAGCTAAATAGATTGCTCTTAATTCCAGGTTTATGTGCAAACCGGCCTCCTGTGGAGTCCAGGTTCCCTGGGTAGAGAGATGATTCAGGTGTGCTCCCCAACCCACCTGTGATGCATCTGTTGTTAGGGTGGCCTGAAAAAAGGGTTGATGAAAAGGAGACCCCACTGTCAGGTTTTCTAGTGATTGCCACCATTGGAGGGACAAAATTAGTCGTTGAGAGTTTATTATTTTGTCCAACAAATGACCTGTGGCCTGTGTCCACTGTGTGGATAGGGTCCACTGAGCTGCTCGCATGTGGAGCGAGCATATGGGACTACATGAACTGTGGATGCCATATGTCCCAGTAACTGTAGTAGCTCTCGAGCAGTGAGGGAGGATTTGCCTGCTGCTTGAGAAGCTAGTTGCATTATGCAAAGACACTGGGCCTGTGGAAGGAAAGTCTTTGCCTGTCTGGTATCAAGACAGGCTCCTATGAATTCCAAGCATTGGGAAGGAACAAGTTGGGATTTTGGGAAGTTTATTACCAATCCCAAGTATTGGAGAATTCGCATTGTACGGGACAGTGCAGTGCTGGCCTCTGCAACTGTAGGGGCTCAAATGAGCCAGTCGTCTAAGTAAGGGAAGACAAATCCTTCAAAACCCAATTAAAAATGCACCTTTTCCGTACAGCATTTGATCTCCCGCCCCCCTTCCCCTTCCCCTTCCCCTGCTTCTCTCCCTTCTCAACTAGCAAGAATGACAAACTAATCCTTTCTTTTATTGGTTGTCCTGTCTTCTTCCTCTCCGGTTTCTGTCCTTTCTCCCCCTTTTGAAATTCTTAATTTGGCGTTCTCTTTTCTCTTTCCGCAGCATTTTTGTCATTTTCTGATTTTTTTTAAATTGTGTAAACCGCTTTGATACCCTGTAATGGGCGGTATATGAAGTTTTAAATAAACAAACATAAATATCCCCAGGGTTCATAGAAATGCAGCTACTACTGCCATGCATTTCGTGAATACCCTTGGTGCTGAAGCCAGACCAAAGGGAAGAACCCTGTACTGGGAATATTTTCCCCTGAAAAGGAATCGTAAGAATTTCCTGTGATCTGGATGGATGAGAATGTGAGTGTATGCATCCTTTAAGTCTAGACAGCAAAGCCAATCCTGGCTTTGAAGGTATGGCAGGAGAGTTCCTAGAGAAATCATTTTGAACTTCTGTCGAAACAGGTATTTGTTCAATTCTCTGAGGTCCAAAATGGGTCTGTGTCCTCCTGTTTTCTTTGGAATAAGAAAATAGGGGGAGAAGAACCCTGCACCCCGTTAAAGAATGGGTACTTCCTCTATTGCCCCTTGGGCAAGAAGTGTCAAGACCTCGTGATCTAACAGATTGTCTGCGGAGGTTTTAGAATTGAAATGCTTTAGAATTGTAGGAGGGGGCATGCTGTGAAAATGAAGCTTGTACCCTTCTCCTACAATGGACAAAGTCCAATCGTCTGCTGTTAAATGATGCCATCTGTTGGCAAAGTGGCATAACCTGCCTGGGATATTGGGGGGTTAGGGACCTCTCAGAGGCAGGAAGGCTAAGCTCTCTAGGAAGGAGTCAAAGCCCTTGAGGGGGCTGAACCTGGAGAGCTGGTTGGGCTCTCGGGCCTTTTGGCTTCTTTTGCTGTCTAGTTTGCCCCTTTTGGGCAACCTGACCCCGAGTTTGACTCTGCTGGGTATAGGAAGGATAACATTTCCTCTTTTTGCTGAAAGAGGGTTTTTTATAAGGCTTCTTTTTGGCTGGAGTGGCTGTAGATTTTGACAATCTATCTAGAGTATTATCATCAGCTTCTAACTCATTAGCCTTTTCCTGCCAGTTCTTGCCGAAGAGATTCTCCACCGTGCAAGGAATGTTGCCTAATTTGTCCTGTGCCCAAGTCTCCAAGTCTGATGCCTGCAGCCAGGCAATCCGTCGTGCACCAAAGGCAATAGCAGAGGTTCTGCTGATGCATTCAAAGCAGTCAAAGGCTGCACGATTTACAAACTTGAAGACATCTTGAGCATGCTTAGCTAGAGCAAGAAAATCTTGTCTCTTGTCATCTGGGAGAAATGGGCTCATAAGTTCCAAGTCTCCTGTGACTTCCTTGAGGAACATTCCCATATATAGAATATATGAACTGATCCTAGCTGAAAGCATGGAAGCTTGAAAAGTTCAGCGTCCAAAAGCATCCAGAGTCCTGCATTCACAACCTGGAGAATTGGATGCATGCCTCTTTGCACTTTTCATCCTACGCATGGCTGACTACACTACCATTGAATGGTGTGGCAGCCGAGTTTTCTGAAATCCAGGACATGGGGAAACTCGATACATAGTATCAAGTCTCCTAGAGTGAGAAGTAGTCAGAGGTGTCTCCCACATTCTGAGCATCAAGTTATGCAGAATTTCATGGATAGGCAGAGTGGCTGCCTCCTTAGGAGCTTTAGGATATTGGAGAATTTCCAATTCTTTTGCTCTGGGTTCCTCTTCAGGAGCTACTGTGATTGAAAGACCTTTGGCCATATCACGGATAAAATCCTGAAAGGACATGTCCTCTGGAGGTGACATTCTGCGTTGGGGAGAAGAGGGATCTTCTGGGAGAAACCCTCTAGTACCAGCAGAATTGTCAGAGTCTTCAGAATCGGAGGAATCAAAGTATTCCTGACCCTGATGCTCCTGCAAAGCCCGGTCCCGGTATCGATCGAAGTCAGTACCGAGTTGATCTGATACCGATCTGTCGATTCCAGCCAGAGATGGTGTGGGAAGAATTCCCACCAGGGCTGGTACCGGTATTGTCTGTACTGGTGTCGGTACCGGCATCGGTGTCGATGTCGGTACCAGTGCCCGTTAGACCAACGGTACCGCAGCTGAGAGAAGAGCTGCAATGCTGCATTCGATAGCGAGGAACCTCTGGTCTATGGACGCTGCCGATGCCTGGGTGTCGGTACCGGTAAAAACGGCCAGAACCCCTGAGCATGGCACAGGTAGTTCTTGCGAGGTTGGGGCCTAGAGAACATCCTGAAGCCCCATCGATGCTTTGGAAGCCGAAGCATCCCGCCGGGGCTGTTTTGCCGGTGTGGTTCCCTCAAGGGCAATGCCAATGGCCTCTCGATGCTTAGCAGGAGAGCTACCCTTTGAGGACCGGCTTTTATGTTTAGTTACCTGAGATCCATGGGAGGAAGAAGAGGCCCTTGACGATGTCGATGCAATGGATCTGGCATCCGAAGAAAAGAGGGTACTGAGCTTTGCAGCCTGGTTCTGTCTTCCTCTTTTAGTCATCCCAATACAGGAGAAACATTCAGTTGGAGAATGTTCAGGCCCTAAACATTTCAGACACCAATCATGGGTGTCAGTGACGGAAATGGTACCACCACACTTAATACATTTTTTAAAACCACTAGTTGGTTTTTCCATGTTTTAGGAATATGGGGCCTAGTGCCCAAAATGGCGCCTAGCACCAAAAAAGAAATGTTTCTGAAGAGAAACAGTTTAAAGTATAAAATTGTTTTGTTTTGTTTTTTGAAAAAGAAAAGAAAGGAACCAGTAAGCGTAGTGCGGCAGGCAAACGCGACCACAAGAAAACAAATTTAAAGACGGAATTTTCTGCGGTGACAGGGAATAGATTCTGTCGGCTCCGCGGAAAACGAAGAACTGAAGAGAGACAGTTGGAAAGGCGGGAAGGCAGCGCGCATGTGAAGACTACATTCCTGCTTGTTCCTGGAGATAACTTTAATCCTTTCTGACTCAATGTCCAATCAAACACAGAGTGCAACCCCTCCACAATTTGATGAGCTCTAATATTACGATATCGTTTGTACCCAGGTATCATAGTGTCCCACTGGTTGTCCTCCTTCCATCATGTCTCTGAGATACCAATCATATCTAACTTGTCATTTAGTGCTATATATTCTAACTCTCCCATCTTATTTTTTAGACTTCTAGCATTTGCATACAAGCATTTTAGAGACTGTATTTTATTCATATTAATCTGGTTATTGGTAGGTAGGGGTAATTTGGAATTTTTAAGCTCTGTCTGCTCTGTACTCAAGGGCATTTGGGCTACTTATGTTTTTATTAGAACCTGTCTGCTGATGTGTCCTAACTTCATTTTTTTGGTAGTATCCTTCAAAGAGACATTGTTCTGAACCATGCGCTCTTGGGCGACTGTCAGCTCTCCCCTATTATGTAGTTTAAAAGCTGCTCTCTCTCATTTTTAAAGGATAATGCCAGCAGCCTGGTTCCATCCAGGTTAAGGTGAAGCCCATCCCTTCAGAAGAGCCCCTCCTTTCCCCAGAATGTTCTCAAGTTCCTAAAAAATCCAAAACCCTCATCCTTGCACCACTGTCTCATCCACGCATTGAGACTCCAGAGCTCCGTCTACCTTTTGGGTCCTGCGCGTGGAACGGGAAGCATTTTGGAGAACGCTACCCTGGAAGTTCTGGATTTCAACTTCCTACCTTAAAAGCCTACATTTAACCTCCAGAACCTCCCTACCACATTTTCCTGTCATTGGTACCGACATGTACCAAGACAGCAGACTCCTCCCCAGCACTATCTAAGACCCTGTCTAGGTGGCGCATGAGGCCCGCTACTTTTGCACCAGGCAGGTATGTTACCAGGCGATCCTCACGCCCACCAGCCACCCAGCTATCTACATGCCTAATGATCGAATCATCAACTATAATAGTTGTGCTAACCCTTCTCTCATGGGCACATGGCCCTGGAGAAACTTCCTTGGTGCGAGAGGGTTTTACATCACTTGGAGGACAAGTCCTAGCTATAGGACCACTTCCTGCCACACCAGGGTGATGCTCTCCTGTCACGTGACCACTCTCCTCCATGACAATAGGGATGCTGCCAGACTGGAGGTGGGACTTCAGGACTGTATCCCTGTAGGTCTCGTCTATGTACCTCTCTGTCTTTCTTATGTCTTCCAAGTCTGCTACTCTTGCCTCGTTCCCTGAGAGCAAAGAGCTCCTTGCACCTTGTGCACATGTAAGACCCCTCACCAACTGGGAGAAAATCATACATGTGACACTCAATGCAAAAGACTGGAAAGCCCCCATCTTGCTACTGGACTGCTGTCTGCATCTTCGTTTTAAGGTTGTGTTTAGTTATTTAAGTTCTTTACTTACTAAGGGTTGCTGGGTATACTTATACTAATAAAACTATACCTAATACGTTTAATGTACTTTGTTCACCTTTAGTTTAATTAATCTCAGGTCCTTAATGTATGTTTATAAGAATAAACAGTTGCACCTGAGAGTGAATATGACACCTCCTTTCCTTTAAGAGGTTTAAGCACCTATAAAACTACGTTATCCCAGGGGTGGGTGAGTGGGTGATGTGGAGGGAGGGAGGGAGGGAAAGACGACTTATTAAAAGCTGGCTGGTACACAGTACCCTGTCCTGTGCTTCTAAGGTAATCTGTGACCAATCTCCAGGAGGAGTCCCACAGCCCTTGCTTGGATAGAGGGAGTCTTGGGTTCTAAATTTAACCAGAAAGCTCTCTTCTGTGTTTTAAATTTAAACTGAAAGCTCTTTGTTGCTACTAAGCCCTGACCGAATATGAAATTTAAACTGGAAGCTCTCTGCTGGGTTCTAAATTTAACCAGAAAGCTCTCTGCTGTATTTTAAATTTAAACTGAAAACTCTTTGCTGCTACTAGGCCCTGACTGATTTAACAAATACACTGGGCTCACAGATAAATCAGCTTTAATCTAAAGAATTCCTTTTTCCCCAAGATTTAGAAAAATTCCCATAAGTAAATGCTTACAATTGCAGATCTCTCTCTAGAAGTAGCGGTCCCCTTTTGTAGTCCTTCAAGACCCTGATCACTTCCCAGGCCCTTTGGCCTATCCTCTGGTAGGCGAGGAGATATGGACTCACCCAAATCCTAAACCAGCTTCTCCAAGTCCTCTCCAAACCAAAGTTTCCCTTTAAAGGCAAGCCGGGACAACCACGACTTGGAGGCCCCGTCTGCTGCCCAGTTGCAAAGCCACAGCCAGTGTAATGTCACTTTTGACAGAGCAATGTCATTAGCCACCAAACAGATGAGATCATATGTAGCATCCAACAGAAAGGGTGTTGTCCAGGATAGCAGCTGTATCCTCTGGAGTGAGTGACTTAATCCACTGAAGAGCTCAAGTCATCAGACCGGCACATACAGCTAATTGGAGGATAACAGAGGAAGTCGAGAACTGACCCTTGAGAAAGGATTCCATCTTATGATCCAGGTGGTCTTTTAGGACTGAACCACCCTCCACTGGGATGGTGGTCTGCTTTGGGATCGCCCCACATGTGCGACCATCCAAGGCATGCTGAATCACACAGTGTAGTCCTGTGGAAAAGCATAAAACATTTTAAGGACCTCAGCCCCCTTCACTCGGGAGTCTGACAAGTTCCACTCTGAGCAGACCATGCTCTTGATAACCTCTGGAAAAGGAAAGACCCTTGTAGACTTCCAAATCCACTGCAGGTGGAGTACCTGTGGCATCTGTTCCATCGCCGAAAGGTCAGTCAAATGCAGAAAAGATGACACTTTAGCAATTAGAGCCGCCAGTTCCTCCTTTCTGAACAGATAGATAATATTGGAATCACTGTGATCCTCTGCAGACGATATTTCATACTCAAGTCTGGACATCGTCAAGATGTTGGAACTGGACTCTGTGTCTCAGCAAAAGGAAAGGCAACACAAATCTTCAGACTCTAATCTTCACCAAGATCGCTTAGAAGGCAGTGCCTAAGTCAGGTTTCAACTCACCACTGGCCCTTCTTCCCAGCGAGTCTAAACAGAGCAAGAGGATCTGGAGACCCCAGGGTCTGAGTTGCCACAGCAGCTTGCTAAAGAAATAAGAATTCTGGGGAGGACAACCCAAAAACCAGGAACTCCCTGACAAGAATACAGCCCTCTCCTGTGGAGGAAAGACTTGCCATTGGACCCTTAAGAGAGGGGGAGTGGCCAGTAGAGTAAGCACTCGTATCCACGGTCTGGAGATCATTCTTTTTCAGCACCTGGTCTGCTGCCTCCTGCAGCAAAGACAAGAAGGCTTGAGAATTCATGTCCCCTCGCTGCGAGAGGGGAGATTTATTTATATTATTTTTATTTAGCTAGGCTTATATACTGCTTTTCTATGAGTCAAAGCGGTGCACATTCAGGTACTGTATGTGTGAGGCCACAAGGAGTACCTGTAGGACGAGATGAGCTCTCCAAGGTTGCATCCAAAACCTCCATGCAAGAATTGTAGAAACCAGAATCCAGTGACACAACACTTTTCACAGACTAGGCAGCGTTTCTTAGAAGTAGGCATGTGTCTGTGCCAACACCAGATCATAGATATCGCTAACAGCCCAGCTTCACCGGTTTAGCGCATGCCAAGATGCAATGAAACGCATGCGGGCACTAATACCACGCAAAGAATAAAGGAACGTACTTAATGCTTAGCACAGTAAGGCATATACAAGGCATGCAAAGCACAGCTAATGCACACAGGCAGCTCAACAAGGTAGGGGAAAATGGTGCTATACTAATGGACACCCTGAGCAGCCCAAACTCGACAGACACTGCCCAGTGGATGAAGTTGGTTATCCCTCACAAATCAAGTCAGACAAGACAGACTTAGTTTTGGTACTCACCCCCATGGGGCCCAAGACAAGCAAACATGCTGGGCTCAGTATTACTCCTCTGCTGCCAGGGCATGCAGGCATTTACCTCTGAGGAATGTTTTTCTAATCTTTTGGAAGAGCCGGGGTGGGGGGGGAGGAGAAGGGAAGGGGCATGAGCAGGCAGGAAGGGGCATGAGCTGAGACAAGGGGAGGCGAATGCTGTGACTGGGAGAAGAGGAGCTGGGAGAAGGCTATAATGCTGGCAAGATGCTGAGGGTGGAGAAGTAGTAAGTAATCATAAAACCATTTGAAAATTATGTGTTAAGGTCACTGAATGGTATCTGTCTAAAGCACCATTACATTTTTTTTCACAACATGAATACACCAATAAACCTCTATTTTTCTGACCCTACACAACCACCCAATTAATTGCCCTACAAACAAACCCCTAAAGTGCCAAACATCTAGGATCAGAAGCCCTACTTATATAGTTAACTCTGGCCACAGACATAGTAAGAATAATGTTAAATGGCTATCTTATTCACTTAAAAGTTATATGTATATTCATTCAGTCAACTTACGCATCTCAGTCAAATGAATATACACATGACTTGAAATGGGCACGTTGTCAGTCCAATGTGAATATCTACCCTACTGTACCTGTCTATTTCAGTTTCCTTTGTTATTGCCTTCTGAGTGACAGTCAGAATATCTTCTTCCATTTGAAGAATTTTTGAAGTCATCTCTTTATGCTCCTTCTTGAGTTCATCACACTCACTCTTTATGGTTTCTGAAGTGTCAAGAATTGCCTGGTAAATTTAAGACAGATTGAAAAAATGGCTTAATTTTTCAATAGTGTAGATTTTTAAAATATGCATATCTTCTGCACCATCTACCTAGATGCACCTCAGTTCCCTTTTATCAAAGTTCCACATACACAAAGTTATAAAAACTACCAATATTTATTTCCTTCACAATGACATTTGTGGTCAAATTTTCAATTTGAAAGGGGTTCTTGAAAATGTTCCGTTTCAAGCTAATGGATACTAATTTATTTATTTATTTATTTAACAGTTCTTCTATACCGCTCTATTTTAGATCAGAGCGGTTTACATTCAACATCAACCATACAACACAGGGACCCTGAGTTGTATTTACAATAAACAGGAGATCAACTTGGAAGTAACTGGGGGGAACTATGTACATTGTATAACATATCTACATCTTATTTACACTGGGGGTCCTAATTGTCATTAACTTTCCGAGTGACTGCTCTAAGAGTAAATTAGACTTACCTGCTAATTGTTGTTCCTTAAGGAACTCTAGTCCAGTCCCGGAAAGATAGAGTTGTCAACCTCCACTAGCAGCTTTGGAGACTGAAAGATGTCATCGTCGTGATGTCACTGGTACAAATAGGCTCGCTCCGCCCCCTTTCACCTATTGACAAAGCAGACTCAGCAGAGCAACAAATAAGTAGCTATTTCAAAAACGTATACAAAACAATTATGTAATTATGTACAGATAGAAATACTTCTCTAAGAAAAAAGATAGAGCCAGGGCGCGCCCTAAAACGGACGTGGAACGGAAGGGCGGTAGCCCGGTTCCTCTGCGCCCCAGCCGCCTGCCGCCAACACCACAGAGATCCCCTCTGAGAGCGCTTCCCATCTCTGCTACCCCCAGAGCGCCCTGAAAAGCATTTTGGTTGTTTTCTCATTTTATACTTTAACATTTACTTTCTGTGTTCCCCCGCCGTACGGGTACAGCAGCTGTCAATCTCACTCTCCCCCGCCTGTGGACACTTCAGGCTGGCGAATACCCACTGAATGGGAGGGATCCGGGACTGGACTAGAGTTCCTTAAGGAACAACAATTAGCAGGTAAGTCTAATTTACTCTTCCTTAGCGTCCCTCTAGTCCAGTCCAGGAAAGATAGAGGATGTAACAAAGCAGTAAATCTCAACGGGAGGGGCCCGAGAGCCCAGCCTGAAGGACGGCTGAACCAAAACAACTATCCCCGCGCGCCTGCACATCCAAGCGATAATGCCGAGCAAAGGAATGCAACAAGGACCAGGTCGCCACCCTACAAATATCGGCCGCCGGCACTAGGCTGACTTCCGCCCACGAGGCTGCCTGCGCTCTCGTGGAATGCGCCCGCAACCCTACCGGCACCGCTCTGCCTCTCAAAATGTAGGCCGAAGCAATCGCCTCCTTCAGCCACCAAGAAATGGAAGACTTTGCCGCCGCTTCTCCCTTTCGCGGGCCTCCGAACGCGACAAAAAGCCTGTCCGACTTCCGAAACGACGCCGTACGACCAAGATACCTCTTGAGCACTCTCCGCACATCCAACCGGTGCAAACGTCCACCTGCCTGAGCTCCCTGCTCCACCGAAAACACCGGGAGCGCCACCACTTGATTAACATGAAAAGCGGACACCACCTTTGGCAAAAAGGCGGGTACCGTACGCAAGACCACCTTGTCCGCAGAGAAAGTCAAAAAAGGCTCCCGGCAAGAGAGCGCTTGCAACTCGGAAATCCTCCTGGCGGAACATATCGCCACGAGAAACACCGTCTTGAGCGTCAAATCCTTGAGCGAAGCCCGTCCTAATGGCTCGAAGGGTTCCCCAACCAAGGCGTTCAGGACCAAATTAAGATCCCACGGAGGAAGAACAGTCCGCCTCGGCGGTCTGAGCAACAACACCGCCCGCAAGAACCGACGAATATCGCCATGCGCTGCGATTACCTGCCCTTGAATCTTTCCACGAAAACAGGAGAGAGCCGCCAACTGCACCCGCAAGGAGCTGGCCGAGAGGCCCTTATCCAATCCAGCCTGCAAAAAGGAAAGAACATCGGACACCGAAGCTCGTAAGGGATTGAGAGAGAGATCGGAACACCAGTTCTCAAAGACATGCCAAACTCGGATATAAGCCAGGGAAGTCGACCTCCGACGCGACCGCAGGAGAGTGTCTATAACCGACGCCGAGTATCCACGGGCCATCAACCGCGCCCGCTCAAGAGCCAAGCCGTAAGCGAAAACCGACCCACCTGAGGCATGCGCAAGGGACCCTGAAGCAACAGGTCCTCCCGAAGAGGTAACCTCCACGGAACGTCGGCCAACAGACGAACCCAATCCGCATACCACGGTCTCCTCGGCCAATCGGGCGCTATCAGGACCACCTGGCCCTTGTGTCGCTCGATGCGCTGAACCACCTTGCCAAACAGCGCCCAGGGAGGGAACACATACAGTAGGCCCCCCACCGGCCACGGCTGCGCCAAGGCATCCAGGCCCTCCGCCATCCACTCTTTCCGCCTGCTGAAGAATCTCTCCACCTTTGCCGACCGCAAGGTGGCCATGAGATCCATCACCGGAAGCCCCCAACGGCGCACAATCATCGCGAAAATGTCCGGGTGCAGAGCCCACTCCCCCGGATCCACGCGGCACCGACTCAGATAATCCGCTTCGACGTTGGCGACTCCGGCGACGTGCTGAGCCGACAGGGCCAGTAAATTCCTTTCCGCCCAAGCCAGCAGCACACTCGCCTCTTCCTCTAGGGCCGCACTGCCCGTGCCGCCCTGCCGATTTATATACGCCACCGTGGTCGCGTTGTCCGACAGCACGCGCACCGCCGCCTGCTGCAGTTTCTGCTGAAAAGCCAGAAGAGCCTGAAACACTGCGCGCATTTCCAGACGGTTTATGGACCATAGACGTTCCTCCTTTGACCACGTTCCTTGCGCAAACGAGCCTTCGAGATGAGCCCCCCATCCTGCGAGACTCGCATCCGTCGTGAGCAACCGCCAGCACGGAGGCTCCAGGGGGACGCCCTGCGTCAGGCTGTCGGGATGCAACCACCAAAGTAGGCTGCCCTTCACCGCCGCCGGAAAGGGCAGAGACTGCGACAACGCATCTCTCTGATGAGACCAGCGCCTGAGGAAAGCACTCTGCAACGGCCGCATGTGAGCTCTGGCCCACAACACTAAGTCTATTGTAGCCGCCATGGTCCCCAGTAACTGTAGGTACTGCCAAGCCGTCGGCGCTCGAAGCCCCAGAAACCGCCGCACCAGGTCGCGCAAGGCCTGCGCCCTTGAGCTGGGAAGAAAGACCCGACCTTGTCGAGTCTCGAAGCGCGCCCCCAGGTAATCTAGGCTCTGCGAGGGGGACAGCTGACTCTTTGCCCCGTTCACTACCCAACTGAGGCTCTCCAAGAACTCCACCACTCGAGCGGTGGCCCCCACGCTTTCCTCCCTGGACTTTGCCCGAATCAACCAGTCGTCCATGTACGGGTGCACCAGGATCCCTTCTCTGCGCAACGCGGCCGCTACAACCACCATAATCTTTGTGAATGTCCGAGGAGCCGTCGCCAGACCAAAAGGCAACGCCCGGAACTGAAAGTGTCCCATCGGTACAGCAAAGCGCAGAAAACGTTGATGCTCCCTCCGCACGGGAATGTGAAGATAAGCCTCCGTCAGATCCAAGGACGTAAGAAATTCGCCCTCGCGAACGGCCGCAATGACGGACCGCAAGGTCTCCATGCGGAGGTGGGACACTCGGAGACAACGATTCACCCTCTTGAGATCGAGAATTGTCCGAAACGTATCTCCCTTTTTGGGGACCACGAAATAAATGGAGTATCGTCCTGCGCCGCACTGGTCGATCGGAACGGGTACGACTGCCCCGAGCCGTTGGAGACGTCTCAAGGTGTCCGCGACCGCTCGGCGCTTCCAAGGCGCCTTGCAGGGGGAACGAACAAAGGAATCTCGCACTGGACGCTGAAACTCTAGAGCATAGCCATCCCGAATGACTTCTAAGACCCACCGGTCTGATGTAATCTGGACCCAGGCAGGGTAGAACTCCCGCAACCTGCCTCCCACGGGCACCTCCACTACCTGGGCCCGCCTCATCTCATTGTGATTTCTTGTTCGCACCGGAAGACTGGTAGGGACCAAAACCCCTGCCTGCCCCCCGAAACCCTCGAAAGGACTGACTCCGCGCTGGAAACCTGCTCCGCTGCGATTGTTGAAAGCGAGATGTGCGAAACTTGCGAAAATCCCTCGAGAGGCCTCCAGATGCCGATCCTCCTCGAGTCTGTTTCGGTCTATCCTCAGGGAGACGCCCCCCTTTGGACTCCCCGAGGTCCTTAACCAACTTCTCAAGATCCTCTCCAAAGAGGAGCTTGCCCCGGAAGGGAAGCTTACTGAGCCGAGCCTTGGACGAACTATCCGCCGACCAGTTTCGGAGCCACAAAGAACGGCGAGCCGCGACTACAGAAGCCATACATTTAGCTAGGCCACGAATTAGATCATAATGAACATCGGACAGGTACGCAGTGCCAGACTCCAGCCGAGACGTATCCGCCATCTGGTCGTCTGAGAGGGAGCCCTGAAGACGTTGAGACCAGCGTAAACAGCCTCTCGCCACCCACGCCCCCGCTATGGAGGCCTGCAGGGAAAGGGCACTCATGTCGAACACCTGCTTCAGCAAGGTATCCAACCTCCTATCCTGGCCATCCTTCAATGCCGCCGCTCCTTCCACCGGAATGGTGGTCTTCTTCGTGACAGCAGCCACCGTGGCATCAACCCTTGGAGACCGAAATATCAACTTATCCTGTTCCGAGAGCGGGTACAAGCGGTACAAAGCCCTGGTTCCGCGCAACGCCGACTCCGGCGCGTCCCATTCCTCCTGAATCATATTCCGAAAGACTCTATGGATAGGGAACACCCGCTGCGAGGTGCGCACAGCCTGCAACAGCGGATCCTCCAACGCCTCTTCTGAGGGTGCGGACCCCACAGGCATATTTAAAACTGAGTGTCTCGGAAATTAAGGCAGGGAGCTCCTCTCGCCGAAAAACACGGACCACCCTGCTCTGTTGCTCCTCCTCCAACAACTCACCATATTCCAAGTCGTCATCCGAGACCTCATCATCAAGGTCCGGCATCCCCTGGTCCTCCTCTAAAAGGGCAGGCGACTGCGGTTCCAAATCATCCCGTCGCCTCTTGGGTAGCGTCATCTCCCCTTCCTGAAGACCGGCAGCTCGACTCCTTTTCCTGCTAGAAGGACCGGGAGACTGAACCCCCCTGTCCGTCTGCAGCAAGGCAAACGCCTTCTGCATCAAGGAGAGGAATTCGGAAGGGAGACCTGGAATCCCAGACCCCTGGGATCCTTCTGGCACCAAGGGAACACTGGAAGCGGAGGACGGACCCGCTACCGGTTCCGAAGCAGGCAAGGAAGGAGGGTCAGAACCCCTGCCATTCTGAGACTCGGTCTCGTGGTCCTGAGAACCTTCCCCCAAGGACTTCTCCATGCCCATGGCCTCTAAAGAGCATGTTTTACAAACGCCAGTGTCCAGAAGCTCCCCACGCCGCACCCCACAGACCAAGCAGCGTGGTTTGGCAGGCATGGTAAGTAACAGCGCTTCAATGCCAGTAAAAGAGCCTTGCACAGAGCCTTGCACAGCCACAAGACAAGCTCCAATTTAAATGCGTTTTTTTTTTTTTTTTTTACTTTTTGGCAGTGATCAATCAAGCAAGATGTAACTAGCTGCCCCCTAACCACCTTTTTTCAAAACGAAGCTGTTAAACCCTAAAAAAATGACTTTGAAAATGAAAAATTAAAAATTAAAAATGGCCGCCGCCACTTTTTCGGCGCGAAAAATCACGCGGCTAGGCCTCCCTGACTCCTAAGGAGCTGCCAAAACACCTCAACTAACCCCCAAATACCTCCCCCAGGTAAACCCCAAAGTCCAGAGTACTCACCAGACCTCGGGAGAGAGAGAAGAAGGGCAGCGCTGGACCCCTCAGAAGCACAGCTTTCAAAGCAGCATCAGCTCCTGGAGAGACTCAAAATCCTGTGGTAATAACCACTGCCTGCTGCTGGGAGTCTCTATATAGCCTTCTACCTGCTCCTCACCCTTCCAAGTGGGTTCGGGGGCAGGGAGGCAAAAGCAGGCACACTCCTGTGCTACTGCAATGCTTGTTTCAATGCTGAGGCAGGGAGGGGAGGGGGGGAGGGGGTTAGGGAGCAGAGAAAGGAGAAAACAGTCTCAGCAGAACAGATCTCTATAGCAGCAGCAGGCACCCAAAGAGCCAGAAAATCTAAATTTAAAAACAAAAGATGAACTAAAGAAAAAGATTAAGCTCTGCTTATTTGTCCCTCTGAGGCCAGTCCTGGGCTCAGAACCTCCAAGCTGCTTGGAGACTGAAAGTACTGGGGAAAGGGGGCGGAGCGAGCCTATTTGTACCAGTGACATCACGACGATGACATCTTTCAGTCTCCAAAGCTGCTAGTGGAGGTTGACAACTCTATCTTTCCGGGACTGGACTAGAGGGACGCTAAGGAATCTTCATTTAATAGCTTATGTCCAGCATTAGACCTCACTGTAGATGGCCATTGTAATCAATATGAATTAGCTAACAATTGCCCTCTGCAGAGATTCTGTAAGGCAAATAAAAACAATGCAATAGTAAGCATACATCAACCCTAACACATTACATTACTGCACAGCAACTATGAATTTTACATATGAAGGCATTCTACGTTAGTTTATCATGAACCCCAGAAGTTGCAGGACATGGATGGTGTGTGCTGTAGCCTGCTGCACCTCGGCGGCCATGCCTCCTTTTATAAGCCAGTCGTCCAGATAGGGGAAGACAAATATCCCTTGGACACTGAAGTAGGCAGTCATGACTGCCAGGCATTTGGCGAAAACCCTTTGGGCGGATGCCAGGCCGAAGGTTAATACCCTGTACTGTTAGTGGCCTCCCCCTACCATGAAACAAAGATATTGCTTGTGGTTGGTATGAATGAAGATGTGGATATAAGCATCCTTCAGATCCTAGGAGCATAGCCAATCTCCCTGCTGGAGGTAGGGCAGCAATGTTCCAAGGGAGCGAATCTTGAACGTTTCCCTCACTAGGAACTTGTTCAGGTTGCGCAGGTCGAGGATGGGCCTTAGGCCTCCTGTTCTTTTTGGCATGAGGAAATATCTGGAGCAGAACCCCTTGCCCCTCAGATGCTGGGGTACTGGTTCTACCACTTTGTCCTTGAGAAGGCCTGTGAGTTCCTGCAGTAGGAGGTCCCGGTGAAGAGGAGACCTTGGAGGCTCTCCCGGAAAGAAAGGGGGAGGTATCTGTACCAGGTGGAAGAGGTAGCCCTCCTTGACCACCTGAAGTGCCCAGGCATTGGTGGTGATGGTTGGCCACCTGTGAGCATAATGGATCAGATGTCCCCCTGTGGGCTGGAGCAGACACCTGGGGCTTGGGAGCCTTCTACTTAAAAGAGCCTTGCCCACGTCCCTTGGCCTGATGACCCTGCTGGGGAGCTGGAGAGGCCTGACATTGTGGGTAGTTTTTGTAAGCAGCCCCCTTCCTTGGGCAAAAGGACTTTTTGCCCGAGCACTTCCGTTGGGGTGGGCCAGTGGTCTTTTTGGAGAGTCTGGTCATTGTCACAAACTCTGTCTCCAACTCAGCAGCCTTTTCTATCATGGGTTTGCCAAAGAGGTTTTCCCCCTGGCACAGGACATTGAACAGTTTGTCCTGAACCCATTGCTCGAGGTCGGAAGACTGTAGCCAAACCTGGCTACTTTAGCTGCCATCTCAAAGCTGTCATAGGCTGCTCAAGTCATGAATTTGGAGAACTCACGGACAGCTTTAGCCAGGTTCTTGTACCACTGCAGGGGTTCCTCGGAGAGACTAGCCGAGAACCCGGCGAGCTCCTTCACCAGGTCTCTCAGGTACATACCCAAGTACAGGTGGTAGGCCTGGATCCAGCCAAGAAGCATCGAGCCCTGGTATCACTTTCTGCCGAGGGCATCCAAGGTGCAGGCCTCCCTACCTGGGAGCACCAAGGAGTGTGTTTTCTGGCTCTTCAGCCGATGCATGGCTGACTCCATCATCATGGAGTTATGCGGCAGCTGTGCCTTCTGGAAGCCAGGGCTCTGTGGAACCCGATACATCAAATCAAGCCGCTTGCTCACAACAGGCACCAACATCAGTGTTTCCCAGATACGGAGCATTAGTTGTTCCAGGATGGGTGGAATGGGCACAGTGAGCGATTCCCTCAGTGGGGCCTCGTATTGGAGTATTTCTAGTTCCTCCATCTGAGGGTCCTCCTCCGATTCCATTGGGAATGCTAGAGCCTTTGACATTTCCTGCACGAAGTTTAGGAACGCCATGTCCTCAGGCGGGGACAGACACCGGGAGCTCGGAGGTTGGTCAATTTGAGGGGATGCTGCGGTGGCGACGGGTATCAGGGGACTTCTTGTCCTCGGTCTCCCATTCCGAGTAGTCTGTCGAAGACTCGAGGGAAGGGCGACTCATGGGCTCCGAGCCTGAGCCCTATCCACGTCCCTCTGAGGCCCCATGGCTGGTGCCATGTGCGCTAGCTGGGGAAGACCTCGATCCCATGGACCAGGACTCTGATCTAGACCTTGGCTGAGGATCAACTCGGGGTCGTATGGTCTCAAGGATCGGCTCGGCCTCCAGGGATGTCCTCGACATCGAAGGCCCGGTGGTCTGGGCGGAGGAAACAGTTGTACCAGACAGCAATGCCCACTGCTGGTCTATGAAGGCAGACAGGTTACGCTCAAGAGCCACCATTCAGTCCAGAAAGCTCCGCAGCCGTTGGCACGGGCACAGAGGAACTCGGGCCCGGCACCAGTTTCTCTGAAGGGGAGCCCTCAACGAACATAGGCTATGTCATCCGAGGCCAATCTTCATGCGATTCCTTCCAGGCGACTTTAGTCGGCCGCTCTCGCTCTGAGCCCTATGACGAACGTTGTGGACTGCAGGAGCTGGCCCGGGGCTTATCCGACCTGTTGGAACCGTCCAGGGACACTGCTTCGAGGGTTTCTTCTTCTTGTGTTCCCTCAAGAGAGACCCCCTTTCTGAAGGTATACAATATCGGCCAGGGTCTGCGGGGGTGTTGCGGGAGTCTGAGGCTTCAGACGGGGCCTTGACTCAACTGCCCTCCCCACCAGGCAAACTACTCCACTGAGCAAAACTAGCCCCACCACCCTACAAAATACCCCTGAAACTAAGGACTCCGGGAAAAACCTGCCATGCTGCTGCTGGTGGCTCTTAAAGGCCTTAAAAGACATCTTTTTGCAGAGACCACAGGCTGCAGGGGTCATCATGATCCGGCCCTAGACAGCATAGGCAGCACTCGTGTGTGTCAGTGAGGGACATTTCTGTACACCGATCACACACTTCTTAAAGCCACTGATAGCCATGGGGAAAAAAAGGACCCCAGCAAGATAGAAGACCAGTGGTGCTGCCAGTTGGAAAAAAAGGCGCGAAGGCACCAAGGAGAAAAAAATATATAGACTTGAGACTCGATGCTGGGGCAATGGGCTCAGGTGGCGGAAAGAGTACTGGTGCACAACCGGAGGAGAGTATGAAACTCAGGTACAAAATAATCAACTTTTTCCAGGGGAAAACAGATGGAAATCTGAAGAGCTCCATGGAAAAAAAGGAGACAGCGCAAGATGGCACCCTTGGGCGAGAAGAGCACCAGGCATGCATGGTGGCATCTCCCAAAAGGCTCTCTTTAAAAACTGGGGGGGGGGGGGGATGCTTCCGAGAGGGCTCCGTCGGCACAGACGTCACCCATATGTGAGGACTGACTTCCTGCTTGTTCCTGGAGAAAAACAACTTCCCACAAATACATCACCACCCTATAAACTGGCAATCTCCCAAAACTGCCCTACCATCTTGACAACTACATCCCCCTTACCCCCTGGAATGGCTCACTCATAGAAACTACCACACTGCAACTGTCCCACCTCTAAAAAAAAATCCAAAGAACAGCATTCCCTCGCAACAGCCCTACTACCCGTCAAATTGCTCACCCTCCAAATACCCCCAAACTGCCTCACCACCTCACAAAACATTCCACTCCCAAAAACTGTCCCAGAGTATAATAAAATGCCCCTGCATATGGGCCACGACATAGACTACCTTTACTCCCAAAAGTAGCACCCAGCAATTGCCCTACCCCTAAAATTACCTCTCTATAACTGCCACCAACCTCAAAACTATGTCCTCCATAAATGCCCCAACACCATCAGCTATCTCACCAAGATACAACATGTACACACACACACAAAAGACATGCAACAGATACAAAAAATATATATATGAACACCACACATACATAGACACAGGGATCACATATACTTCTATTTCTAGATGTATATTGTATTATATATATAGATATATATATAGTTTACAACTGCACCCCCACCCCAAAAACTGCCCCACCACCAGGCAACCTAACCCATCCTGCAACTATCCCACCACCCTGCAAATGCCTCATCCCTAAAAGCTACCCTACCACAATTGACCCACTTCACAAAACCAACTTCCTGCAACTGCCTCACTGACCTGCAAACTGCTCCCCTCCACAACTGCCCCCAACCAGGAAAGCATAGTTAACTCACCTGTAACAGCGGGAATTTAGTCCTCACATATGGGTATCGTCGGTACTGACGGAGCCTGTGCGGGAACGCTACCCAGCGTCCAATAGGAAAGCTTTTGGGAGCATCCCACAGCGCCTTCGTGCTGCCTTCCCGCCTTTCCCAACTGTAACTCTCCAGTTGAGTTTGAAGCTGAGACAAAGAGAGAGAGAAAGAGAGACAGAGAGATACAACTCCTAGGGGAGGTGGGTGGGTTGTGAAGACTAAATTCCTGCTGTTCCCGGAGATCACCTATTACGGGTGAGTAACTATGCTATCTCCAAGAACAAGCAGGAATGTAGTCCTCACATATGGGGACTCCCTAGCTGCAGATGCCAAGGAGAAAACCCAGACGTTGTGTGCCCTTATGAAAGGGCTCAACTTCCCCCCATGGATCTCTGGCATCCTACCAGGGATGGTGGGTAGGAGTTGATTAAGTATGGAACAGGTGTTGAAGAACAGCCTGACCAAACAACGCATCCCGGCGGGAGTCCTTGTCTAAGCAGTAATGGGCTGTGAAGGTATGAAACGAGGCCCAAGTAGCTGCTCGACAGATGCCGTCGACAGACACAGAGTGAAGATGAGCCATAGAGGTTGCCATGGCTCTCACATTGTGAGCTGTGACATGGCCCTCAAGAGGAAGGTTCTTACTCTCATAGGCAAAAGAAATACACTGTGCAATCCAGCTGGACAGTGTTCTTTTGGAGACTGGAAGGCCCAAATGACTAGAATCAAAAGCAACAAAGAGTTGAGAGAACTTTCTATGTTGCTGTGTCCTTTGCAAGTAAAAGGCCAAAGCCCTTTTACAATCTAAGGGATGAAGATTCCTTTCTGCATTTGAGGCGTGAGGCCTTGGGAAAAATACAGGAAGGTAAACAGCTTGGTTTAAATGAAAAGGTGATACCACCTTTGGCATAAAGTGTGGATGAGTCCTAAGGACTACCTTATCATGATGGAACCTTGTATAAGGAGGATCAGCCACCAATGCTTGCAATTCAGTAATGCGATGTACTGATATGATTGCAATAAGAAAGATGACCTTCCAGGAAAGGAATTTCAAAGAGGTAGTAGCTAATGGTTCAAAACGCGGCTTCATGAGCTGCCCAAGAACCAGATTTAAGTCCCATGCCACCGGTGGTGGCCCAATGGGAGGCTTAGTTAAAAGAAGGCCTCTCATAAATCTCGCTACAAGAGGATGAGAGGAAATAGGTTGGCCATTTAGAGGCTTGAAAGAAGCTGCAATAGCACTCAAATGGACTCTCACTGAATTGGTCTTAAGCCCTATATTAGACAAATGAAGGAGATACTCCAGTAATGATTCCAGAGGTATCGCAAGAGGGTCAAGACCCTTCTGCGAGCACCATATGGTAAACCTTTTCCACTTGAAAGCATAAGAGCGTCTTGTGGAAGGTTTTCTGGAAGCATAAAGAATATCCCTTACCTGCTGAGAAAGGTTAAGACCATGAAGTTCTAGGCTTTCAGCAACCAGGCCCTGAGATGGAGAGACTGGGAATTGGGATGCCACAGCATCCCGTCCTCCTGAGAAAGGAGATCTAGAGCAGATCCTAACTCCAGAGGCAGAGCTTGAGAGAGATGTACGAGCAGAGGGTACCACATTTGCCGTGGCCAATGTGGAGCTATGAGAATCATATGACCTCTGTCTCTCTGAAGCTTGAACATGGTTTTGGGAATTATGGGAATGGGTGGAAAGGCATACAGGAAGTCCTGGCCCCAATGGAGGAGGAAAGCATCCCTGGCCTGACAACCCTGAGCCGGGATTCTGGAACAGAACAGGAGAGGTTTGGCATTCAGCGGACTTGCAAAGAGGTCTATGTCCGGGGTTCCCCAAATTTGAAATATTTTGGCCACTTGGTCTGCATGGAGAGACCATTCATGTGGAAGCAGAACTCGACTGAGTCTGTCTGCCCAAGAGTTTTGAATGCCTGGCAGATACACCGCAAGGAGATGAATCTGATGCTCTCTGGCGAGGGCCCATAGTCGCAAAGCTTCGTTGCAGAGCGACAAAGAGCCTGTTCTACCCTGCTTGTTCACACAGAACATGGCTACCTGATTGTCCATTTGAACTAGGACTGTCTTGTAGCTGAGCTGGGTGTGGAATACTCAAAGAGCAAGGACGATTGCTCTGAGTTCCAGGAGATTGATGTGTAGATAGGTCTCCTATGGAGTCCAGGTACCCTGGGTAGAGAGACCTTGCAGGTGGGCTCCCCAACCCACCTGTGAGGCATCTGTTGTCAGAGTGGCTTGGGGTGGGGGTTGTTGGAAAGGGGACCCCACCAAAAGGTTTTGGGGTGACTGCCACCATTGGAGGGACAAAATAAGACGATCTGAGTTTGTTATTTTGTCTGACAGGCAACCTGATGCTTGAGTCCATTGAGTGGATAAAGTCCACTGGGCTGCCCTCATATGGAGGCGAGCATAAGGAACCACATGCACGGTGGATGCCATGTGGCCTAGCAACTGTAACATTTCCCGAGCAGTGAGGTGAGGTTTTAGCACTGCTTGGGAAACTAGCTGCACAATGCGAAGGCAGCGGGGCTGTGGAAGATAGGCCCTTGCCTGTCTGGTATCCAACAGAGCTCCTATAAACTCTAGAGACTGAGTGGGAGCAAGGTTGGATTTTGGGAGGTTTATGACAAGTCCCAAATACTGAAGGATGCGCATTGTGCGAGAGAGAGAAATCCTGGCCTCTGGACTGACAGCTCTGAAGGGGTTCGAATGAGCGAGTCGTCTAAGTAAGGAAAGACGAATATTCCCAGGGTGCGAAGAAATGCTGCCACCACAGCCATGCATTTTGTGAACACCCTTGGTGCCGAGGCCAGGCCAAAAGGAAGAACTGTGTATTGGTAGTGCTTCCCTTGAAATAGAAAGCAAAGGAACTTTCGATGAGCTGGATCGATGAGAACATGAGTGTACGCATCCTTGAGATCTAGAGAACAAAGCCAATCCTGACTCTGAAGGTATGGCAGCAGAGTTCCTAGAGAAATCATTTTGAACTTCTCTTTGAACAGGAATTTGTTTAATTCTCTGAGGTCCAAAATGGGTCGGTGTCCCCCTGTTTTCTTTGGAATAAGGAAATAAGGGGAGTAGAATCCTGTACCCTGTTGGAGAATGGGTACCTCTTCTATTGCCCCCTGGGCAAGAAGCAAAGTGACCTCTTGACCTAACTGGGCGTTGAGAGAGGTCTGAGAATTGAACTGTCTTACCATTGTAGGAGGGGGCATGCTGAGGAAATGAAGCTTGTACCCCTCTCTTACAATGGACAGAGTCCAATTTTCTGCTGTTATCTGCCTGCATCTGGGGGCAAAATGACATAACCTTCCTGGAATGGTGGAAGGCCCTGGGCCGTTCAGGGCCAGGAAGGCAAAGTTCTCTAGATAGGAGTCAAAGCCCCTGTGGAGGCTGAGTCTGCTGAGTTGGTTGAGGCTTAGCAGCTTTTGTTTTTCTTTGCCTATGTTGTTACTGCTGTCCCTTTTGGGCAGACTGACCTAAACAATGCCCCTGCTGGGTATAGGAGGGGTAAAACTTCTTCTTACTGAAGAATGGTTTCTTGTAGGATTTTTTCCTTGCAGGATCAGCTGTAGATTTAGACAATCTATCCAAGATGATATTGTCAGCATCTATCATTAGCTTTTTCCTGCCAATTTTTGCCAAAGAGATTCTCTCCTGTGCAAGGAATATTCCCCAGTTTATCCTGTACCCAAAGTTCCAAGTCAGATGCCTGAAGCCAGGCAATCCTACGTGCACCTATGGCAATGGCAGAGGTTCAGCTTATGCACTCAAAGAAGTCAAAGGCTGCACGATTCACAAACTTGGAAACATCCTGAGCATGTTTGACAAGGGCAAGGCAATCCTGCCTCTTATCATAAAGAAGGAGAGGGCTCATAAGCTCTAAATCTCCCGTGACCTCCTTAAGGAACATTCCCATATATAATATATAGGAACTGATCCTAGCAGAAAGCATGGAAGCCTGGAAGGTTCGATGTCCAAAGGCGTCAAGAGTCCTACACTCACGTCCTGGAGGATGAGATGCATGTCTTTTTGCACTCTTGATCCTTCTCATAGCTGATGCCACCACCATGGAATGGTGTGGCAGCTGAGTCTTCTGAAACCCAGGACAAGGAGGAACTCGATACATGGTGTCGAGCCTTCGAGAGTGAGAAGTGGTTAGAGGTGTTTCCCACATCCTTAACATGAGGTCATGCAAGATCTCATGAATAGGTAAGGTAGCTGCCTCCTTGGGAGCTTTAGGGTATTGCAGGATTTCCAATTCCTTTGCCCTAGGCTCTTTTTCAGGAGCCACTGTGATGGAAAGACCTCGAGCCACATCTCAGATAAAATCCTGAAAGGACATATCCTCTGGAGGAGACATCCTATGCTGAGGAGAAGAAGAATCCTCAGGAAGAAGTACTCTGGTATCAACAGAGCTTTCAGAGTATTCAGACTCATCCGAGGATTCAAAGTATCTCCGATCCGGGTGATCGTGCAAGGCATAGTACCGGTACCGATACAGACTTGTTGATACCAGATGGATAAGCATGACTCGGTCCCGGTAGAATACCTGCCGATGTCAATGCAGTCGGTACCGGTACAATTGTCTGAAGCGGTTTCAGGGGCATCGAGGCCGTGAGAAGAGCCGCCAGACTGCGTTCAATAGCCAAGAATCTCTGGTCTATCGACACTGCCGATACTTGGGTATCGGTACCGGAAGGAGCAGCCGGTGCCCCAGAGCATGGCACCAGTAGTTCTGCCGAGGTTGAGGCCTCGAGAACATCCTGGAGCCCCGTTAGTGCTTTGGAAGCTGAAGCCTCCCGCCGGGGCAATTTTGCCGGTACAAGTCCCTCAAGGGCAACGCCAGAGGCATCTCGATGCTTAGAAGGAGATCTACTCTTTGAGGACCGGCCAGATTTATGTTTAGTTACCTGAGATCCATGGGAGGAAGACGAAGCCCTGGAAGACGTCGATGCCACAGACGCTGCATCGGAGGGAAAAAGGGTGCTAAGTTTAGCAGCTTGGTTTTGCCAGCCCCTCTTCGACATCATCCCACAGGCAACACACTCCGAAATAGAGTGGTCAGGACCTAAACATTTAAGGCACCACTCATGGGTGTCGGTGACAGAGATGGTACCGCCACACTTGGAACACTTTTTAAAACCCGAAGCGGGTTTTTACATTTTAAAGGAAAAGTTGGGCCTAGTGCCCAAAATGGCGCGTGGCACCTGAGGAGAAAATACCTGGAAAACACCAGAAGGTTTTTGTTTGTTTTTTTTAAAGAATAAAGAAAGAAGAACCAGCGGTACCGGTGTAGCGTCGAGGGAAGGCAGACGCGACCACAAAAAAGAATAAAAGGGAATATTTTCTGCGGTGACAGGATGTGTGACCTGTCGGCTCCGCGGAAAACAAAGAACTGGAGAGGGACAGTTGGGAAAGGCGGGAAGGCGGCACGCAGGCGCTGTGGGAAGCTTTCCTATTGGACACTGGGGAGCGTTCCCATGCAGGCTCCGTCGGTACCGATACCCATATGTGAGGACTACATTCCTGCTTGTTCCTGGAAATAAGCTAATCCCTCCTGCAATGTTCCACCCCTCTGTCAACTATCACACCTCACAAAACTGTCCCACTGCCCTAGAAAATGTACCATCTCCAAAAACTACCCCATCACAAAAAAAAAAAAAACAATCTCCTGAAACTGCCCTGCCACCAAAAAAAGATAAGTCAACTGCCCTCTCCACCAGGCAAACTACTCCACTGAGCAAAACTAGCCCTACCACCCTACAAAATGCCCTACCCCCAAAATCTACTCCACTCCAACTGTTCCCACTACCCCGCAAAGTACCCACTTAAAAAGTACCCTGCCCTAACTACCCCACCCCCAAAAATACCCCACACAAACTGACCCACAGCCCTGCCAATTACCTCCTACCCTCAAAAACAACCTCCCAACTGCCCTATAAACTATTCCAACCTCCAAAACTATCCTGTCCCAACTGTCTCTCCACCCAGCAAACTACCCTCACTTCAAAAATCCCCCACCCCAAAGACCCACTGCCCTTCACAATTGCTCAACACCCTTCAAATCACTCCACATCCAAAAATTACCCCTGCAACTGCCCCACCACACTGCCAGCTACCCTCACCCCCAAAACTATCCCCTGCACTGAAAAATCTACCCCATCCCCCAAACACTTCCTCCCTGCAAACTGCCACACCACCCTGCGAATCACCCCCCCCCCTCCAAACCTACCTCCTCGCATGCAACCCCACCCCTGAAGCTATATAACTCTGAAATGATCCACCACTCTTGACCACAGGCACAATAGTGATACAGGAATTACTAATAATTCCGTAGCTGGAATGTACTGCATTTTAAATTATTCACATATCTATTTTATTTTCTTTGCTGTTATTTCCACTGTGAAAACTGACTGATTTTTTAGCTCTCTTGACTGGATGATATGCATACTGGCAAATAATTCTCTTACCATGAGCCGGGCTAGATTAACGAACTAGTAAAATGGGAATCCAACTACGTTCCAAAGTTTAGGAGGGAGGGGCACTGTCAAATGTGCACCCACCCAGGTTAGGATTGGCAACTATCTTTTTTTTTCAGGATTCTACTGATTTTTAGATTAATGCAGGCAGTGTAGGCAAATCTCTCATGCATATTCATTGTGGCTTTCCTGAAAACCCACCTGTCTGGGAAGCCCCCAGGACAGGTTTGGAACCACTGGATTAAAGTGTGGAAGATAGAAGGAAGGCTAAACCAGGTGGGGGGGGGGGGGAGTTGAGCAAGTAGTGTAGGAATAGGACATGCAGCCTTCTAGACCCAAACAAAATGGATTCTTGCTACAAAGGGTTCCGATATGTTCCTAAACTTCAGACCTGCTGACACCTCCAAGCTACCGCCTGCTAAATGTGTGTGTATGGTGGAGACACAAGCCTATTTCCTGCCTGGCCTACATGCAGCAACAAATTTCTAGGCCCCTCAGCCAAAGACTGCTCCTGCTAGCCTTAGAAACTTTTAACATTTATTGGAATGCGTACTGGCTTATTCTGCATTTCATCTCTCATCACGAGCTAAGCTGTGCATGCGACCACTGTACGATGACTGCCTCCTGATTCGACCAGACACCCTGTGATGTTTCCTGTCAACCAATCGCCAAAGTGTGATGAGGATTCAGCACAAGGAATGCACAAAAGAACTTTCATGCCTTTTGCCTTTCCTTGCTGCTTGTACCAGCACAAAAACACGCCGGGCAATATCCAAAGGCTGTTTCATTAATACCGTGAGAAACAGACTCTCACGTGCATCTCTGACATTATATCCCTCATGGCTCGCCTGCCCATGGACAGCATTTGCATTAGTAGCTTATCTGTCTACTTGAACCTTCTGCTGTTCTAGAATCTGGCTCAGATCCCAGTTGCGTTCATTCATCTGGGCAGAGTTAAGGTATTGTTTCCACCAGTGGGTGAGGACTAGCCAGATAAGCTCCATTCTGTAGCATTCTGAGTGCAAAGCAAGCCTATGACCTTTAGTTGTTAGTAATTTACTGCTGCTTACATAAATATTATTAGTGCTGCTACTAAACCAGATTACCTCTGCTACTACTACTGAGCATTTGTATAGCACTACAAGATGTACACAGCACTGCACAGACATGTAAGAGACAGTCCCTGCTCACCAGTGCTCAATAGACAACACAGTAGGTGTAGACAGGGGGAAGGGTAAGGAAACACAAAGATGATCGGGTGAGTCAAGATCCGAAAGTGGCAGTGAAGAGGTGAGTTTTCAGCCTGGATTTGAAAAGGGCCAGAGAAGGCATCTGACATACAGACTCAGGTAGTTTGTTCCAGGCATAAGGAGCAGCAAGGTGAAAGGAGCAAAGTCTGGCGTTAGCAATAGAAGAGAAGGGCACAGATAGAAGCAATTTGTCAGAAGAGTGGCGTTTCAGGGGAGGGGTGCAGGGAGGTATAAGAGAGGAAAGATAGCGAGGAGCTGCAGTGTGAATGCACTTATAGGTCAGCAGGAGAAGTTTGAACTGGATGTGGAAATGGATAGGGAGACAATGAAGTGACTTGAGAAGAGGAGTAATATGAGCATGACAAGGATAGAGGAAGATTAGTAGTGCAGAAGTGTTGCCCAGATTGAAGGGGAGAGAGATGATTCAGCGGAAGACCAGCAAGGAGTAGGTTAGAATAGACAAGTCTGTAGAGTTAGCCTTATGATTTTCTATTTTTGTACCCATAATAAATCTTTATATATAATCACATAGGACTTGTCCCGTCATGGCTCACTGACAAAGTCACACTCACAACCAAAACAGCAGGGAGGGGAAAAGCAGACATCCCCTGGGTATAATTAGTGAGCTTATCTTATTTGGCTGCTGATACTCCTACAATAACTGATGGTAACGAGTACTGGCACCTTTTTCATTGCCTGTTAAAGGTGCGGTATATCAAGTTTGCAAATAAAGATGAAGAAAAAGACTTATGTCCTCATATTAATGAAAAAGCCCAGGTTCTGTACACCCCCAAACACATACTCATGCACAGAGTGCCTCTCATGGAAGAAGCAGTGTCTTCAGCCAATCCCTGCTGGCCCATGGAAAATGTGATGGTGCATTCTACAGCCAGCACATAATAAGCTCACCCCCTACAAAAGGTGGGAGCCATAAGCTACAGAGGCTGAGCTGACTAGGCAATAAAATTAGAATACACAATTTTAGTTTCAGCTTAATAATTTGAATAGGTCAACCTTGAGAATCTGAATTTGTAGCATCTTTGTATTTAGCATAGTAAAGGGGAAAATACATATTTATTTCTATTTCTCCAATGTGCAAGCAGAATCCACCTACTTGGGTTTCCAGTGCAGCTTTTGTCTGTATATTTATGTTTCTAATATGTATCCATTTATTCTATCCATATTTTGTATGTGTGACCAAGATTAAGTATTTTGTGAACATACAATTTCTGGATAGGGATGTCTAGCAGTCTGGCTTGGTTTTCTTTTCCCAAAAAGAAGGCAGTTCTAAGGGCTGGTATCATATCTGCAATGCTGCTTTTCATATATTCGGTGGCTCATAGCAGGGGGTTTTGCTGTTGTAGGGGTAGGTCCGTCAGAGGTCACATCACCCCTTAAGGACAGCCATGCATTTGAGTAACAGCACCTTTTTTGCTATGTAAAAGGTACTGAGGCTAACATGTCTGCACATTTTCAAAGTTTAAAACCTCTATCAGCAGTTCTCTAATCCTCCCCCACCCCACCTGAGTGAGCCCGCCCTTCCTGCTTCCAATGTAACTAGCAGCAAAACTGTAGGTAGGATCCAGCTAAGGGCAAGGAGCACTGGAATGCTGCTCTAGTAACAGGAAGGGAGGTGGTGAGCTGGGAGAACATAAAATAAGCCATAATGGGTCAGACCAAGGGTCGATCAAGCCCAGTACCTTGTTTCAAATAGCAGCTGATCCAGGTCACAAGTACCTGTCGAGTTTCCAAAAAATGTATACAGATTCCATACGGTTTATTCCAGGAGGTAAGCAGTGGATTTCCCTGGTCCTCTTTAATATACTAGTTTATGAACTTTTCCTCCAGGAACTAGTTCAAACCCTCTTTTAAACCCAGCTATACTACCAGCTTTTACTATATCCTCTGGTAACGAATTCCAGAGTGTGATTAAACGTTAAGTGAAAAAAAAAGCTCAACACGTAACCGCTCCCCATCTCTCTTGCCATGTCTACCAGCTTACACGTCCAGGCCTGTCCTTTGGAAGCGCTGTGCTGCTGCACCTAGGCTATGGGTACATGCATTTCATGCGATATATAAATTAAAGACTTTGCGTGTGCTAGGAGGCTGAAGAGACACGAAGCCCTCTCCCATAAAAAAGTCACAATGCATTTCTACAGAAAAACAACATTTCAGCAGCTTCAGCATACAAACACTGATTCACAGTAACATACAATTACAGAATTACATCTGTCAGTCATCCCCTCTCATCTCTTCTCCCGATCACACACTCTACACACAGAGGTGATGCAGATAGGTGTGTGCATGCATATATATGCACAGAGGGGTTGGAAAGAAAATAAAGTTACTCACCATAATATGGGTTCTCCCAAGACAAGCAGGATGAGTCAGCCACAAGTGGTGACGTCATCCGACGGTGCCTATAGATGGAAGTACTCTCATTAGCCCAGAAGGCTTTAGCCTTCTGGACATGGCTAGTAGCCCCACCTCCAGATCCGCCCCTAGCTGGCCAAATTTTTGTCTTCCGCCTTGCCAGCAAGATGTTTTTTTGTTTTACTCTCACCATCTCACCTCAAAATTCCTTGTAAATGAAGAAACCAGGCTTTAAGTGCACGGGGTGCTCCAGGAAGATGGCCAACTCTGACTCTCATCAGCTCTGCCTCCGGTGCCTGGGTAAGGAGCACCCCGTGGAAGACTGTTCTGCCTGCGGCCGTATGTCTCCCCGGGCTCGCAAGTCCCGCAAGCACGCCCTTCGGGAGTTGTTCTCTCCTACCGCTGAGTCTGTTCCTGCCGCTGCCGCGATCCCCAGCTCTTCAGCGATGGATCCTTCCTCTGCTACTGTGCCGGCCGGAGACGCGCCGATGTCGGCCTCCGTCTCCCGCCGCGAAGGAGAGTCTCCCTCTGCCATGTGTGTTCCTCCTGTGGACGTGGCCATTGCTGGCAGGCGCTCCTCCTCCCTTCTTCCTGCTGCCCTACTTCCGGGTTCCAGTCAGCCGGCTGGGACCTCCCCCTGCGCGCGGCGCAGTGCCAACAGCTGCCCCAGGCGCAGAGCTTCACAAAGACGGCGCAGCAAGCATGGAAGACACAGATCCTGCTGGCGCAAAGGCTCCCGGAGCAAGCGCAGAGCCTCCAGGAGCCGGCACCGCTCATCCGGCCATTGCGGCAGGAGCCGCTACCGCAGCACAAGCAGTGCCCCGCAACGAAGCAGGAACCGCAAACTGAGCAGAAGTAGCTCACATAGTGGCGATCAACGCAAGGCACGGCACCAACGTTCCCGCCGTTGCAGCTCAGAGGCTGGTACAGTCAGCCGCAGCAGTTCCACGTCAAGCAGCTACTCTGCCCACAAGAGAGCACGGAGATCCTCCAGCTCCTCGGCCTGTAGCCTCTACTCCAACGACAGAGAGATCTCCCTCCTCTCCTCCCTTTCTTCTTCATCGCACCAAGAGCATATTAAGCACACGCTGCCTGCACCTTATCACGCTCCAGAGACTTCACAACAGGTCCCAGAGACACTGTATCTCCTCACGGACATGTTGCAGCAATGGGCATCCACCCTTTCAGACCTTGCCTCCAAGCAATTGCCACAAACCCTGGCCCAGCCTACTGTGCCAACCCCGGAGGTCGCGCACATAGCTGCCCCTTCTGCGGAGGTTGATGCCCCTCCTCTACCATTGGAGAACAACGCTGAGGAGATCTTGCAGCCAGAAGCATCGTCACACAGGGATTCTCTCTCCATTCCTGCCTCTGACAGCCCTCTGGACCAATCCAACCCTCCAGAGAATCTGACTTACTATAAGTTTGTGCGTAAAGTCATCTCCTCTCTCTCTATCACGTCAACGGATACCCCGGACCAGCGCGTCGAAGTCCAAAATGCGCTCAAGTTCGTCGACACCCCCAAGATGACCACCTCTCTGCCCATTCACCAACTCCTCAGAGATAATCTCTCCAAGATATGGCAGACCCCCACATCCAACCATCCCTGCCCGCGCAGACTGGCTCTTAAGTACATGATCCAACCCCTGCCCGGGTTCGACAAACAGCAGCTACCACATCAATCCATCATGGTTGAGTCGGCCCTCAAGCGCTCCAAATCTTCTCGCAGCTCTCCCAACGCACCTCCAGGAAAAGACAAGCTACTGGATGATGTGGCGAAGCGTGTCTACCAAGGTGCCATGCTAAACGCAAGGATAGTGGCACACCAATTCCAGCATGCCATTTACCAGGACCTACTGGTGACCAGCATCAAATCCGCCATCACCCAACTAACGGAAACACCGCCAGCCCTGAACACTGCCCTGGCAGACCTCGAGGATTGCACTAAGCATCACGGTCGGGCTGCCCACGACGCCTTTGAATCAGCCGCCAGAATTGCCGGAACTGCCATCTCCGCACGCCGGCTTGCTTGGCTCAGGGCCTCAGGCTTGCAAACTGATTCTCACGACAAGATCGCTGATACCCCCTGTACTGGGGACTCACTATTCAGCGACAAGGTTAAGGACACAGTGAATGACATACGTGAACGCTGCACCACGCTTCAAACCCTCGAGGAATGTACAGATCGCCCTTGCTCCTACCGCAAAGGGAACTCTCAAAACTCTTCAGCTCACAAAAGCTACAATTATTATCGCAAATGGCAACAACCCAAGTACAAACAGCAGCCTTATCAGCCCCTTACTGACAGAAGCCACGACAGCGGGAGCGCACACAAAAGAAAACCACGTCCGGCTCCGCGAAGCCCAACCCTAGTTTTTGACTCGCTGCCCTGCCTGCACCCGCCGGCTGGGGGACGTTTGTCAGCTTTCCGGCATTCCTGGGAGATAAGAACAACAGACCAGTGGGTGCTCACCATCATCAAAG
Source organism: Ichthyophis bannanicus (assembly GCA_033557465.1). NCBI lineage: Eukaryota > Metazoa > Chordata > Amphibia > Gymnophiona > Ichthyophiidae > Ichthyophis > Ichthyophis bannanicus. The sequence goes on from CM066031.1 coordinate 574,166,238, forward strand.
CAGGGCTACAGCATAAAATTTTCCTCAATTCCACTTCAATGCTACCCACCTCCGAGCAACATCCCTCTGCAACACCCTGCTCCTATGACCTCGGAGATAGTATCCCTCCTGTAGGCCAGAGCCATCGAGCCAGTTCCCCCCAGCGAAGTCAATTCGGGGTTCTACTCCAGGTACTTCCTCGTCCCCAAGAAGTCGGGGGGTGTCTGACCCATCCTCGACCTATGGGAGCTCAACAAGTGCGTAACCAAGGAGAAATTCAGGATGCACCCCTCTCATCCATTCTTCCCCTCATCCAGCCCAATCATTGGCTGGCCTCCCTGGATCTCCAAGATGCCTACACTCACATTCCCATTCATCCTCACCACAGGAAATTCCTGCGCTTCCGGGTAGCGGGCAACCATTACCAATACAGGGTCCTCTCTTTCGGCCTCTCTCCTGCTCCCAGAGTTTTCACAAAGTGTGTAGAAGTAGCAGCCGCGTATCTACGCAAAACCGGGATAGCTGTGTTCCCCTACCTGGACGATTGGCTATTTTTTGCACCCTCCCCCTCAGCTTCGGAGGGCGGTCAAGAAAGCCACAGCATTGCTCGCCTCCCTGGGTTTTCTGGTCAACCACACGAAGTCTCGCCTCACCCCAGTCCAGAGGCTGGAGTTCATCGGAGCCTACATAGACACTACTCAAGCCAAGGCCTTCCTTCCCCAGAGCAGAAGGCGCATCATCATCCATCTTGCCCTTCAAGTAATCAACTCCTCACACTCGAAGGCAAGAACCATCCTTCGCCTCCTGGGGCACATGGCAGCTACCACCCATGTCCTTCCCCTTGCAAGACTGCACATGCGAGCCCTTCAATGGCACCTCCGCTCTCACTGGTGCCAGCACTCACAGCCCCTGTCCGCCATGGTCCCCATCGATTCCACGGTGGCCAAGGCAATTCGCTGGTGGACTCATCCGAAAAGCTTGTCTCAGGGCAGACGCCTCCAACTTCCGGCCCACCAGATCACAGTGACCACAGATGCATCAGCTCTAGGTTGGGGAGCCCACTGCGCTGGAACTCACATGCAGGGCTTGTGGTCGGCTTCAGAGAAAGCCCTACTCAGCAACATCCTCGAGCTCATAGCTGTCCGCCACGCACTTCAGGCTTTTCGGGAGCTTATAAAGGGAAAAACCGTCAAGATTCAGACAGACAATCAAGTAACTATGTTCTACATAAACAAACAAGGGGGCACCGGGTCGCGTCCCCTATGCAGAGAGGCTCTACGCACATGGCGCCTGGCCCTCTCATACAGGTGCAGCCTCCAAGCCTGCTACCTGCCGGGGGAGGAGAATGTCATAGCCAACCGGCTCAGCAGACAACTGAACTCGCACGAATGGACACTCCACGAAGAAGTGTCATCGTCCCTCTTCACGAGATGGGGCCACCCGCGAATCAACCTCTTTGCGTCACAGGAGAACTCCAAGTGCCGCCTATTCTGCTCCAAACGGCCTGCGCCACACAGAATAGCGGCGGACGCCTTCGATGTGACCTGGAGTCAGTGGTCCCTTGTCTACGCCTTTCCCCCCACCCCGCTCATTGCTCTGACAATTCAACATCTTATCAGGGACAAGGCGTTGGCCATCCTGGTAGTTCCCTACTGGCCCAGGCAAGTCTGGTTCCCCTACCTACACCGCCTGGCACTGGAACCCCCCCGTCCATCTTCCCCTGAGGCCAGACTTACTCTCACAGGACAACGGAACAATCCTGCACCCCAACCTGCGGATGCTATCGCTAACGGCGTGGAAACTGAAAGGCTAACCCTCGCTCCCTTCAATCTCCCAGTGAGGTCCAGCAAGTCATTCTGGCGGCACGACGCCCTTCCACCAGGAAATCCTACAGCCTCAAATGGTGCCGCTTCAGCATCTGGTGCGCATCTCGAAGTCTGGACCCCTTCTCATGCCCGGTACCCCTGCTCCTCCAATACCTCACCTCTCTTTCAACACTGGGCCTGAAGACCCAGTCCATCAAGGTCCACCTGGCGGCCATAGCAGCTTTCCACCACCGAGTAGGTGACGCTTCGGTAGCAACACTACCTCTGGTAGTTCGCTTCATGAAGGGCCTGGCCAACCTACATCCCCCGGTCCGCGAACCTGTGCCCCCATGGGACCTTAACATCGTCCTCAATCAGCTCACCGGTGAGCCTTTTGAGCCGCTGCAACTCGCCGAGCTGAAGTTCGTCTATTGGAAAATGCTATTCCTCATCGCCATAACTTCAGCCAGACGGATCAGTGAGCTACACGCCTTGGTAGCCCATCCGCCTTATACCATACTTCACCAAGACCGGGCCTGTCTGCGAACGCACCCCAAGTTTGTTCCCAAGGTGGCCACTGCATTCCACATCAATCAGACCATCGAATTACCCTGCTTCCTGCCGGGGCCACACTCAGACCCGGAGCGGCAGCGTCTGCATACACTAGACTGTGTCAGAGCCCTGCGATGCTATCTGGAGTGGACTTCAGCCTTACGGAAAGGCTCTCAGCTCTTCGTCTCATACGACCCGAACAGGCCCGGACGCCCAGTGTCCAAGCGTACCCTGTCCATCTGAATTTCCTCTTGCATCTCCCTATGCTTGTCACGAGCAGGAGCACCTCCTACCACAGGAATCAGGGCTCACCACTTGCGAGCATTGGCCGCCACCATCGCCAACCTGCACTCCATTCCGGTTCCTGACATCTGCAGAGCGGCCACATGGGCCTCGATCCAAACCTTCCAAAAACACTACTGTCTGGACATGACAAATCAGAGTGACTCCGCGTTTGGCCTTGCCGTGCTGTCTGCAGCAACAAGCGCACTGGACTCTAACCTGAATAGGGCTGCTTCGCCCCCCAAAGGCTGACTGTCTCCAACCTGGCGGTTTCACATTGGCCCCTTATTGTTCTAAGAATTGCACAGAGTATTTGCACAATTTTATAAGAATTGCAGTGTGTTTGCACAATTTTATAAGAATTGTTCAGTGTGTTTGCACAGTTTTAAATTGCTCATTTGCACTATTCTGTTTGCACTATTGTCTGCACAGTTCTCTGGGAAGCTGCAGATTAAACCTTCCTGTTGCACCTTACCATCCTGGCTCAGCCTCGTTGACAGCCCCTTCCCCCGCCGCTGCAGGTGTAGCTGGGGAGGCACCACTTGTGGCTGACTCATCCTGCTTGTCCTGGGAGAAAACCGAGTTACTTACCTGTAACGTAAGTTCTCCAGGGACAGCAGGATAAGTCAGCCACACTTTCCCACCCTCCTCCCCGACGGGCGGAGGGGGGGACCTTCGCCACGATCCGCCTCCTAGCTCTTGCACCGGCTCAGCTGGGGAAACTCTGGCCAGCTAGGGGCGGATCTGGAGGTGGGGCTACTAGCCATGCCCAGAAGGCTTAATGAGAGTACTTCCGTCTATAGGCGCCGTCGGATGACGTCACCACTTGTGGCCGACTTATCCTGCTGTCCCTGGAGAACTCACGTTACAGGTAAGTAACTCGGTTTTCTCCATGGACAGCAGGATGAGTCAGTCACGCCTAGGTGTGTCCATCCCTTGGGAGCAGATTAGCTCTCCCTTAGCTCAGAGGAATCCCTTTTTTTTTTTTTTTTTTTTTTTTTTTTTTTTAAATTCCTCTGAGCCTGTCCCCTCCCCTTCCTATTCATGCTCCTGGCCTTCCTTCCTCAGTGTTTCCCTAGGCTGAAGGCTCATCTGGAAGGGGAAGGCGGGTGGGATGGCGTGGCTAACTCATCCTGCTATCCACGGAGAACCCTCGTTATGATGAATAACCTTACTTCCTCCATGGACAAGCAGTATGAGTCAGCCACACCTAGATAACCCCCTCCGCAACCCAGCTCGGGAGTTAAGGAAAAAATTCTCAGCCTTCCAGAGGCCCCTTTACCACCTTTGTGGCCACAGATGCTGTGGTATGATGAGGCTGGTGAGAGAATAGGCATACAGAGCCCCAGAGACTGTGAGGTTTTGCAACAGGGGTAACTTTTACTGTAATGGCCGGTGAGGTGCTAACCTGACCAGGTGAGCTAGTGTGTCAGTGCAACAATAGAAAAAACAGTGCAGGTCAGTGCAACTATACAGCAGTGCGACAAGGAAAATCAGTGCAATAAAAAACAAGTCAGTGTAACAGGTAATGCAACAATCAGTGCAGTCAGTGTAACAAGTAGTATAACAATCAGGCAGTGCAAAAATAAACAGTACAAATAACCCTTTTGACAGGGTTACTAAAAAGGAAGTATGTATACCCCCGGCTGTGGAATCACTTAGCCCTGGTTGTGTTCAGTATTGGCCACTTGTAGAACTGCCTTGCCAAAGCGTGCGGTGTCCGTGTCCATGGCGCGGTTAAGGCAGTAGTGCTTCGCAAACGTGTGGATCGATGCCCATGTGACGGCACTGCAGATGTCTGTGGGTGCCACCATGAGCAAGTGAGCAAGTGAGCCAGTGAGGCCGCCATCGCCTGTAGTTGATGAGTGTGAGCCCTACCCTCTAGGCGCAGGTAGGCTCGTATGTAGCAGTAGATGATGCAATCCGCCAGCCATCTGGACATGGTGCGTTTGGTTACCGGGCAGCTTGGCCTGTTCAGGTCATAGGCAAGGAAGAGCTGTGATGGCTCGGTCCTATCCATGTAGGCCCGCAGAGTGTGGGTGCAGTCAAGGGTAGGCAGGCGGTGCTCTTCCTGTGATCCAGGCGGCGCTGGGTAGAAGTTGGGGAGGATGATGGATTGGTTGATGTGGAAAGAAGAGACGATGCTGGGGAGGAACTTCAGATGAGTCCTGATGATGGCCCGGTCATGGTGTATCTGCGTATATGGAGGGTAATTGACGAGGGCCTGTAGCTCGCTAATGTGACGTGCTGAGGCAATTGCCACGAGAAACGGGGTTTTCCACGCGAGAAATTTGAGATGGGCCTGTTCCAGTGGTTTGAATGGGTGCTCCATGAGCTGGGTCAGGACTACATAGGAGGTCCCACCCCGGGGCCAGGGGTCTGACTGGGGGGTGTAGGTAGTTGAGACGCTTCATGAATCATGTGACTAGAGGTTGGTCTGAAATGGTTTTTCCTTCCAGCCTGTTGTGGTACACTGCTATAGCGCTCGGGTGCATCCTGATAGACGACGGCTTTAGCCCAGTTTGCAAGAGTGTGAGCAGGTACTGTAGCAGTGTTAGTATGGGGCAGTCAAACGGGTTCAGCCTTTCGCTGTCGCACTATGTGCGGAACCTGTCCCATTTTGCCACATAAGATCACAGTGTGACAAGGCATCTGGCCACCAGGACCACCTCCATGACATCCTAGGAGAGATGGAAGAGTCTCAAGATTGTCCGTTTAGCATCCATGCAGTCAGCGCTAGGGTTTGCAGGTCAGGGTGGAGTGTCCAGCCACTGTCTTGTGTGATGAGAGCCGGGCAGGTAGGCAGGCAGTGGTGATGTTGGCTGGATAGCTACTTGAGGAATGGGAACTAGGGCTGTCTCGGCCAAAACGACACGATGAAGATAACGTTCGCCCCATCATGTGCAATCTTCTGGAGTGATCTAGAGATGGGAGGAGTTGGAGGGTAGGAGTAGCACATCTGTGAACTCCAGTTTATGGAGAATGCATCCGTGCCACCCTGCAGGCAGAGGGGCATCTGGAACAGAATTGTTCACATTTCACGTTGTCTTTGCAAGCGAAGACGTCAATTCTCGGTTGCCCCCCACCACTGGAAAAGGCTGAAGACGACAGAGCATTTGAGTAACCATTCGTATGGGGCAAGTTGCTGGCTCAGGGAGTCCGCTAGTGTTGTTGACCCCTGGTAGGTATGCTGCTTGCAGGTGAGACTGTAGGGCGATTAGGAAGGCGTCCCTGCATAGCACGCGGGAGCCTGTGTCGCCTTGTTTGTTGAAGTAAAACATTGCTATCTAGTTGTCCATCTGTACCAGAATGATCTTCCCCTGGATCCATGGATGAAACGTCCATAGTGCATTTCCTATGGACCGGAGTTTGAGGAGGTTGATATGCAGGCACATCTTGGCTGGGGGCTAGTTCCCGTTCGTGCAGAAGTTGAGTAGGTGTGCCCCCCTCCATCCAAATTTTGATGCGTCTGTGGTCAGGGTGATCTGTGATTGGGGTGGCCTGAGCGGTTTGCCAGCCTGTAGGTTTTCCTTGCTCTCCACCAGTTAAGTGTCTTGCGGGTGTGGTGGTCTATGCTGATCTTGTGGTGCAGGGGCTTCTGTGTTGGTCCCAGCCCCTCTGGAGGTGCCACTAAAGTTGGCGCATTTGCAGCCTGGCATGCGGAATGATGTGCACGACCATTGCTAGATGACCTAGAAGGCAGAGGAAGATCCATGCCTGAGTCTGGTGCGTTGAGGTGATCTGGGTGGCTAAAGCCATGATCTTGTCCACTCTGTGAGCTGGGAGGAATGCTTTTCCTTGTGTGGTATCGATGTGGGCCCCTATGAACTCTAACACTTGAGATGTTTGCAGGTCCGATTTGTTGTAGTTGATAAGGAAGTCCAGGGTCTGGAACAGGGAGGTTGTGGTTTTTACAGCTTCCCGTGCTGCACCCTGGAATCAAGCTGCAATGAGCCAGTCCTAGAGGTAGGGGAAGACACGTAAACCTGCTTTTTGCAGATAGGCTGCTGCGACAGCGCACACTTAATGAAAACTCAGGGAGCTGAGGAAAGGCCGAATGGCAGGGCCTTGTACTGGGTGTTAGTTGCCCACTCTGAAGCATAGATATTTCTTCTGGAAAGGCTGCAGTGGAATGTGAGTGTATGCATGTTAAAGGACCAGGGATGCGAGCCAGTCATTCTCTAGGATCAGGGGAAAGATAGTGCCCAGTGAGTGAATTCAGAATTTTTCTTTGAGTATATGTTTGTTGAGTCGCCTGAGATAGAGGATAGGGTGCCAGTCCCCTGATTTTTTGGGGATGAGGAAATAGTGGGAGTAGAAGCCTTGTTTGTGTTCTGAGTCCGAGACTGGTTTTATGGTTCCATCCACAGGAGGTTGCACATTTCCTTGAGGAGGTGTGCGGAGGGCCCTTCAGATGCCTGGTGTTGGCAGGAGGGGGGGGGGGTGTCATGGAAGGGGTGGTTCCCTGAAACTAATGTGGAATCCCCTGCGGATTATGTTGATGACCCAGCAGTCCATTGAGATGTCCGCCCACGCCTCTGAAAATAGTGAAAGGCGACCCCCCATGGGGGCATCCAGTGGGAGGGGATAGTCAAAGCATCTGGTTGGTCCTTGACGAGGATGGGGTTTGGGTCTCCTGTGGTTATCTCTCCTGTGGGCGAGGCTTGAGTTGATAGTAGTTCTTGTAGCACTGGGTATTGTGGTAGCCCGAGTGGCTGTGGTTGTAAGAATTGTTATACTTCTGCGAGTACTTGTTGTTTTGGCAGCCACACAGCTTCGGCCTCTGGGGGTGCAGGCCATCACCGGCAAGAGTTTGTATGGTTGTGCATTCGTCTTTGATGCCCTCCACTGTTTCCTTCAATTTACTTCCGAAGAGGTTGTCCCCAAGGTAGGGTGCATTGGCTATCCAATCGTGGATGTCCTCCCTCAGACCTGAGGCATTAAGTCATGCCATGTGGTGTGCAGTGATGGCCATACCCATGGTGCGGGCAGTGGTCTTGAAGGTGTTGAAGACCAACCTGGTTAGGTGCTTGCTGCAGTTCGCCATGTCATATAATAAGGGTGCCAAAATTTCTTTTGTTTCATGGGGGAGGGGCGTGACAGAGTTCTTAGCCCGTTCCAACAGATAGTCGAGATAGGCAACAATTTGAAAAACTCATGAGAGGCGATCCTCGCGTTGAGCACTGCACCTGAGAAAATCTTTTTTGGAGACTCAGTCGAGGAATTTGTGGTCCTTTCCTGGAGGCGCATTAGGTTTTTGATATGAGGTTTTGGATCTTTTCAGGGCGGGCTCCACCACAATGAACTGGTGGAGAAGCTGTGCCACTTCGAAGCTGGATGCAGGCTGGACGTGGTATTTGAGCTTCAGTCTCTTTGTGACGGTGGAGGTAGTCGCAGGTGTCTGCCACACCTTGTGTCCCTACAGTCCAGAAGTACCTGATGGATTGGCAAGGCCATGAGGGCCTTGGGGGAATCAAGGTACTTTAGGATCCCTAGGCCTTTGTTTCTTGGGTCCGAGATGCCGTCTGACAATAGACCGAGGTTCACAGAGTTTCTGTAAAATCTTTAGGTATGTGAGGTCCTCAGAGGTGGGGGAAGAGGTAGGAGCTGCAGGTGGTGGTGTATAGTCCAGGGCATGTCGCATGGATAGAGTACTGCCCTCGTCCCATGAGCTCCAGAAGGACTCCTCAGAGTCTGGTATCTCACCTTCCTCTTGCGTGGGTGGAAGTGGGGCTGGTGTCTGCATGGCAGAGTAGGGGCATCATGGATGAGGCTATCTGCAGAGGCTGGAATCGGTGGCTGCATCTGAAGAGGTGTAATTGGGAGCTGCTGGGCTAGGAACTTGGCCCAGAGCTTCATTAGAGTCCCTTGTTGAGCAACCGGGGTTAGAGTCGGGCTAGCTTCCTAGGCTGTTGAGGTAGGGTAGAAGACACTCCCCGGGCTCGCATTGCTCCCTGGCATTCCTATCCCCTGGCTAGAGGTGGCAGAAGCAATGGAGGGGCTGGTGGTTGTTTTTCAGTATTTCTGCGAGTCTCAAGGAGTGGTGGTAGAGGAGCTTCAGGCTGTTTTCATGCTTCTGAGCTGTCCACAGGAGGTAAACTCATTGCAATGATGTTGGGAGGAGGAGCCATGTCGTTGGCGTCTATGCAGGTCATGGCGCCGATGATCGTGGTCCTTGGGACTGGGATGCCAGTGCAAAGCTGGACACGTTCCTGGAGGAAAGGTCCATAAACCATTATTAAAAAGGGACCCAGGATATCAATGCTTGACCTAATACAAGCATTGTGGAACCTGTGCCTTTTGGGGATACTTCTAGGTACGTATGACCTAGATTGGCCACTGTTGGAAACAGGATACTGGGCTTGATGGACCTTGGTCTGACCCAGTATGGCATATCTATGTTCTACCTGTCCTGGCAGGGTTGGTGAGAGGCTGGAGAGATCTTTCTGTCTTGGCGGGCCGGTGAGAAGCTTGAGAGTTCTGCCTGTCCTGCGGGGCAGCGAGTCGGGGCATCTCAGAGAGGGGGGAGCCTTAGTATGCTGCAGCTCCGGAGGATGCGGGGGACTCCGTGCCACGACCCATCGGGCCAGGCGCAGGAGAGGCAGCAGGGGCATTGGAAACAGAAGTGGGGTAAGCGGCTGAGGCAGCAGGACCAGGAAGTTCCGGTCTGGGGGGTAAGAGGAACTGGCTTACCAGTTCTGGAGATGTCGCGAGTAGTGCTGTGACCGCAGGGGGCTCTGCCTGTCCCCCCTGAATGTGACCGGAGGGCTCTGAGCATTCTTTTCTCGTGTGTGCTGCTTTGGCCTGTTTTTCTTTTTGGCCCTGTTCCTCCTTGGCAGGACTGCACGTGGTGGAGGCATGCCAGGCAACAATCCTGATCCTGGTGCCTGAGGATCTTGCTTCAGCAGAGGCACTTCTTGAATGTTCTTGCTTCCATCCTGGTGGGTATTTTTATTTTTTTTTTTTTTTTAATAAAACTGTGGAGAGAGCTGGATGTCCATCCATCCAGGAAGGCGGATGGAAAAAAACTGAGGAAGGAAGGCCAGGAGCAGGAGCAGGAAGAGGAAGGGGAGGAGACAGGCTCAGAGGAATTTTAAAAAAGGGGGGGGGGGGCGATTCCTCTGAGCTAAGGGAGAGCTAATCCAGTCCCTAGGGATGGACACACCTAGGCGTGGATGACTCATACTGTTTGTCCATGGAGAGAATTCCATGAGTAATGCTCTGCATGCTTTTCCCACTTGTTTGTTGTTTTTGTTCTAAAGACCTCTTCCAAGTTTTACAGCAGAGTAACAATAAAAGTCATACAAAGTCTCATCTACAAATGCTTTTAACTCTAGTCTGTCTTTTGTGCATACATGTTTAATCAACAGTTGATCAGAGAGAAAAAGGAAGTGGCACTCCAAAGCTGTCACTCTAGTCCTTATTTTACTTGTTAATGTTTAGCATGTTTAAATTTTCCCTAGTAAAATTACTGTTTATGAAACACAAGCTACAAAACAAGAACACAAAGAAAAACAGCAGTACAGTCCATGCAGGGTTGATTTTTTTCTCTTTCCACAGTAGAGGTAGTGTTAACCTGTCCTTTTTAGCAGACCAACCATCTCAATGTGGGGCACATGTGTCAGCATGAAATGTATGAATCAGTGCCACTATAATTATCATCCATATACTCTTTCTGGACATAGAAACATGCGATACCTAGGACTTCAAGTTCAGAAGCAGAAGCTTATGACTGCTGCAACATTTAGCATCTAACTAGAGTTCTCACTATCAAATGATAATTACACTTACCTGGTAATTGTAGTTCCTTGAGTGACGACAGTTCAGTCCTCCACCTCTGGGTTGTGCACCTCTTCCTGCAGCCTGGAGACTGGACTTGTCAAAATCCTGACGTCACTGGATATGATCTGGTGCACACTCCCCTATTCTCCAGTGAACTATTGACAAATCACACTCAAAGGAGCAACAAATAAGTAGCCAATAAAGAAACAATGCAACTTTAGCAACTACAACTAACTAAGTACTGAACCTAGCGAACCCAGAAAGCAAACTGTGCTCAGTACCGGTCCCTCCAGACCTCTTCAGAAAGAGAGACCAGAAGAGACAAAACAGACAGCAAGAAACAGGACGGAGAAAGTAAAACCTACCTGTGACTGAGTTGGCCCATCCAAAGGGACCCCTATATAACTGGTCAGCTGTGGGCGGGATTGAGGACTGAACTGTCATCACTCAAGGAACTACAATTACCAGGTAAGTGCAATTATCATTTCCTTATCGTTCCGACAGTTCAGTCCTCCACTTCTGGGATGTAACAGAGCAGTGTTCAATGGGCGGGAACATCCACCGCGGCTCGCAAAACCGTGGAACCAAAGGAGGCGTCCCCCGCCACCAGCACATCCAGCCGATAATTCCTACTGAACGTGTGAAGAGAAGACCACGTCGCTGCCCTGCAGATGTCCCCTGGCGGAATCAAGCCGTGCTCCGCCCAAGAGGCCACCTGCGCTCTAGTGGAATGCGCCCGCAATCCCGAAGGCACCGGGCGACCCTGAAGCAGATACGCTGACGCAATCATTTCCCTAATCCATCTAGAAATGGAAGACTTCGCTGACGCCTCTCCCTTGCGAGGTCCACCGAACAACACGAACAGACGATCCAATTTACGAAAAGGCTCGGAGACCCGTAAATAACGCCGCAACACCCTCTTAAGATCCAACCGACGTAAATTGTCCTCCGAGGAGGAGTCCCCCCCCCAATGGCAGCACCGGGAGGGAAACAGTCTGATTCAGGTGAAACGGAGAGACGACTTTAGGCAAAAAGGAGGGCACCGGGCGCAGCACTACCTTTTCCTTCGAGAAAACCAGAAATGGCTCCCTGCAAGAAAGCGCCTGCAATTCCGAGATACGCCGAGCTGAACAGATGGCCACCAAGAACACCGTTTTCAAAGTAAAATCTTTCAACGTAGCCTTACTCAAAGGCTCAAAAGGCTCCTTAATCAACGCCCCCACCAGATTGAGATCCCATGGGGGCACGACGACCCGGCAGCAGGGCCGCAGCTTCGCCACCGCTTTTAGAAAACACAACACATCCGCGTGAGCTCCCAACGACACATCCTGCACCTCGCCCCTATAGCAAGCCAAGGCTGCCACCTGCACTCTCAACGAACTGGCTGCTAAGCCCTTGTCAAAACCGTCCTGTAGGAAACTCAACACCACCGGCACGGAAGCCGTAGCCGCGCGTACCTGCCGTCTCGAACACCAATCCTCAAATATGTGCCATACTCGAACATATGCCAAGGACATCGACCTCTTCCGGGCGCGCAACAGCGTCGCCACCACCGATCTTGAGTATCCTTTCCTCTTCAACCTTGCCCTTTCAATGGCCAAACTGTAAGCGAGAATCGATTCACTTGAGTCATTCGAAGAGGCCCTTGGAGGAGCAGCTCCTCTGAATCCGGCAACCTCAGAGGCTCCCCATCGAGCAGACGGCCCAAGTCCACGTACCACGGACGCCTCGGCCAGTCCGGAGACACCAACAACACCCTTCCGGGATGAGCCTCAATCCTTTGCACCACGCGACCTATCAATGCCCATGGCGGAAAGATGTAGAGGAGGCCTTACCTCGTCCACGGCTGCATCAGGATGTCGATACCTTCCGACATCCTTTCCCGCCGTCTGCTGAAGAAGTGGCTCGTCTTTGCTGACTGGAAAGGTTGCCATGAGATCCATAATCGGCGGCCCACATCGCCGGACTATCTGAGCGAACACCTGAGGATTTAGCTCCCATTCCCCAGCATCCACCTGGACCCTGCTGAGATAATCTGCCGTCACATTGTCCTTCCCCGCAATGTGCGCCGCCGAGAGCGCTGGAAGATGCTTTTCCACCCAAGCGAAAAGCAACTCCGCCTCCTCTTCCATAGCCACGCTGCCGGTGCCTCCCTGACGGTTGATGTAGGCTACCGTTGCCGAGTTGTCTGACAGCACTCTGACCGCCTGACCGGACACTGTTGACTCGAAGGCCTGGAGCACCAGCAATACCGCCCTCATCTCCAGCCGATTGATGGACCAACTGCTCTGCTGGACGGACCACATGCCCTGTGCATACCGATCCCCGCAGTGGGCACCCCATCCCGCGAGACTCGCATCCGTCATCAGCGGAATCCAGGCCGGCTTTTCCAGCGGCATGCCCACCAGAAGAGAACTGGGCACGAGCCACCACCGCAGTGCCTTCTTGACACGCGGAGGACAGGGAAGACTCTTGCTCAACGCGTCTGTCTGATGGGACCAGCGGCAAAGGAGTGCCCGCTGCAAGGGCCGCATGTGCCCCCTGGCCCAGGGCACCACCTCCAGAGTCGCCGCCATCGTACCGAGCACGCACAGGTACTCCCATGCCGAGGGCGCCGGAGCCGCACGGAACCTGCCGACAAGGCGCCGCAGGCCCAGGACTCGATGATTCAGCAGAAACACCATCCCCGACCGGGTGTCGAAACGCACCCCCAGATACTCGAGCTCCTCGGTTGGCACAAGCCGGCTCTTGACAGGGTTGACCACCCAGCCGAGATGCTGCAAGAACTGTACCACTCTGTTCGCCACCCGAACGCTCTCGGCCTTGGACTTTGCCCGAATCAACCAGTCGTCGAGATAGGGATGCACCAAAATGCCCTCCCTTCGTAACGCCGCCGCCACGACCACCATAATCTTGGTGAAGGTATGCGGTGCCGTAGCCAGCCCGAAGGGCAATGCTTGAAACTGAAAGTGCCCCCAGGGGAGGGCGAACCGCAGGAACCTTTGGTGGGTCTCTCTGATTGGAATATGAAGATACGCCTCCGTGAGGTCTAGGGAGGTCAAGTACTCCCCTTTGCGCACCGCCACGATAACGGAGCGCAAAGTTTCCATCCGGAAGTGCGGGACCCGCAGACAGCGATTTACGCCTTTGAGATCTAAAATGGGGCGAAGAGAGCCATCCTTCTTGGGCACCACAAAATAGATTTGAGTACCAACCCAACCCGTAATCTTCCAACGGCACTGGCCGAATGGCCCTCAACAGCAACAGGCGATCGAGAGTCTTGCGAATCGCTAGGGCTTTTTGCGGATTTCTGCAGGGAGACATCACAAAGGCATCCCGGACCGGTTTCGCGAACTCCAGGGCATACCCCTCGTGGATTATTTCCAATACCCACTGATCCGTAGTGATCTGGGTCCAGGCAGAAAAACTCCCGCAGCCTTCCTCCCACCAGAGCGCTTTCCACCGGGACCCGCAAACCTTCATTGGGGCTTTCGGCCAGCCGAGGGGGGTGGTACTGGAGAACCCTCTACTTGCTTCTCTAAATCCCCGAAAACCCTGGCCTTTGTAGGGAAATCTACCTCTCTGGGGACCGCCCAGCCGAGACGTTCGAAACCGTCAAAAATCCCGGGACTGGCCCCGAGAGGCCGTTGCCGACCTGCCCGGCTTGGGTTTGTCCTCCGAAAGCCTGCCGGCCCTTGGACTCTCCCAAATCCTTAACAAATAGAAGCCTGCAATGACAAGGCGTCGGCCTCAAAGGACTGCCTCAACAGTCCATCCACCTTTCTATCCTGCGCATCCTTTAACGCGGCACTACCTTCTACCGGGATCGTGGTCTTCTTGGTAACTGCCGAGACCGCCGCATCAATCCAGGGGGACTTAAAACGTTCCTTGTCCTTATCCGCCAGAGGATAGAGCCTGTTCATCGTCCGGACGCCTCTGAGCCCAGCCTCTGGCTGATCCCACTCGTCCTCTATCATCTTATCCACCACCCGGTGGACTGGAAAAACCACTTGAGCCTGCCGCTCCGCCTGGATGATGGGGTCCTCCACCCCCACTTCCTCAGCCGGAGAGACAGTCGCCAAGTTCAACATCTGGAGGGACTCGGTAATAAGAGCTGAGAGCTCCTCGTTTCGGAATACTGTGATAAGGAAGCTTATCATAGCTCAGGAAGGAGCTATAGAAAAGGGGAAGTGACTCTGAACAAGCAACCTGTCAGTTCTGGTAGAAATAAGAAAACAGAATTTTCCCATAAAAGACTACCAGTCCCAGAATGCACCAGGTTTCCAACAGCCATTAGAGGAGCTGAAGTGGGGAAACGTGTGTTCAATCAGGAGGGCTATGAGGTAATCCCTAAGCACTCATCTCAAAGGGCAGGGCCTGATTCAGCACAGCTGCGCTGTATTAGGGAGGAGCACTCATCTAAGCAGAACAAAAGTAGAGTTTATTCTACAGATGACCATCTTCTTCATGATCACCTTGGATATCCAGAGAATTGTCCTCAGTATCCTGAGAATCAGCTTGAGTTTGATCATCAGTTTCATCTGAAGGATCATCAGAAGCAGAAGCCAAACCGGACGGACAGAGAGGGAAAGAGACCCTTTGGAAGAAGGAAGAGAAAAGCCTTTGAGAGGTCTAGAAGAGTCCAAAGCAGTACGTATACTGGGAGGTATTCCAAGGGCCAGCATACACCATTGGACTGGGGAAAGCCAGAGGAATGGTGCTGCAGAGCTAGGAATCACCAGAGGCTACCTGTGAGGGAGACGGCTGCACGTGGAAGGGACCCTAAGACCTGTGCCAGAAGGTATGTGAAGAGAGATCCAGTGTCCAGGGATAGGGATTGGAAGGCTGGACATAAGAACTGGACTACATACTGGCCAGGCTATATAGAGAGGAACTCTAGCAGCAATGGAAGCTCAGGTATGAACACTGATCTATGCCCTAGCTATAACCTTGAAAGACAGCAGGGAAACAAGTATTCTCCTGAAAATGCTCCATTGAGAGATTCATCTGTGCCAATCCATGATATTGAACCCATGCTTGTTGAACAAGGGGGAATAATAGCAGATGAAGATCCTGTTTATATGGACTGCTCTCTATCTAAACTCCGTTGGTAACTTTCTGTTATAAAGTACAGCAACCATCACAAAGAAATACAAATTTGTTCTTTAATCTACTCAGAAAAGCTCCTGAAGCAGGATTTGACCCACACAGTGGAAGGCAAGCCAGCTAAGGGGTTTCAGCTGGTGACTGCTAGCAATTAAGCCTTACCTAATTGCTTGTGAGCTAGGAGAGAATCATTTCTGAATTTATGTGGGAAGTAATCAGAAGTTAACCTGAAAAGAACAGTTTGTTTCTTGCTTTGTAGCTTTTCATTTGTTGTTTTCCTGATTTTGACTTTGTTTTTCCAAGTTAACACTGAAAGCAAGTTACCTAATTTATGTGCTACCAAGCATATCTGTGTTGGGAGAAATAACCCCATAAATAAATATCTTATTGGCTTTACCCAAGAGCACAACTAAATTATTGTCAGCAGCTGTGTCTGGTGTGAATGAACTACATTGCCCACAATACCTTGCAAATCATATAGATATATGCACTTGACAAGACTGTGAAGATTCTCACCCAGGCAGCCGTCTGACAATACCCGGAAGATCTTAGCCTGATCCTCCGGCTCTGGAATCTCCCCCTCCTCTAAATCTTCCATATCCGCCTCCAAATCCAGGTCAGCCTCATCCGAGTCGATATCCTCTCTGAGTGAAGGAGATAGCTCGCGAGGCCGAGCTCTCTTCGAAGGCCTGGGAGACATAGCGCTGCTGCCAACTACTCTTGCCTGCAGAGCGGCCGTAGGCCTAAGCACGGCCTCCAGTAACAGCCCTTGGCATTGCCTGCAGAATGCCTGATGCATAAGCAAGACAAAGTCGGGGGAGAAATCCCCAAACTGGGAAGAGGACTCCAGGGCCAGCGCCGCGGACGGTAGACCAGCTACGGACCCCTGGGAAGCCCCCGGCGTAGAATCCAGCGCAGCACAGTTACTTACCTGTAACAGGTGATCTCCGGAACAGCAGGAATTAGTCTTCACATGTGGGTACGTCGGCGCCGACGGAGCCCGCACAGGAATGCTCCCCAGTATCCAATCAGAAGGCTTTTGGGAGCATCCCTCGCGCCTGAGCGGTGACTTCCCGCCTTTCCACCTGCCTCTCCCCAGTTGAGTTTCATAGCTGAGACAGAAGGAGAGGAAGAGGAAAGGAGATAGGTAGATTCAACTCCTAGGGGAGGTGGGAGGGTTGTGAAGACTAATTCCTGCTGTTCCGGATATCACCTGTTACAGGTAAGTAACCGTGCTATCTCCAGGAACAAGCAGGAATGAGTCTTCACATGTGGGGACTCCCTAGCTGAGGGTGCCAGGGGAGATCCCCTGAAATGCGTGTCCCTGGGAAGACGCATTTCCCCAACCTGGATCCCCGGCATCCCCTGAGGGACGGGGGGTAGGAGTTGAGAAGAGAAGAGGAACAGCAAGAACTAACTGGTGAAACCGGATTGCTGCCCTAATAGCATGGATAGAATTTTAAAGTCTCCACAAATCATCCACTTATGCTCATCATAACGAATCTTCTGAAGAATCAGGGCCAAATTCTCGTATTTTTCTTGGAGAATAACAGAGTGAGCAATAGGAACCGAAGCGAATGTGTTGCCATTATGAAGAACACCTTTTATGCTGTCTTTTGACGAATCAATGAACAGCCGCCATTCAGCAGGATCATACTTGAGTTTAAACTTTTCCATCACTCCGTATATATCGTTGCAAAATACCAAATCTTCCTCTTTGCTGAAATACTTCAAAAATTGTGTCTCGCGGTTGCGGTACCAATAAAAAGTTGTTCCTGGTGACAATAGATTTTTCTGTTTAAGCCGAGAACCTAGCAGTTGGGCAGCATCTTTTGGGAGTCCTAAATCCCGGACTAAATCATTCAATTCAGCTTGAGAGAAAAGTTCAGGTTTCGGATCTGGTTCAGTTTCAAACTCGGAAGTACTGGACTCATCGGGAAAAGCCATCTGATGAGTCTCATCATGATCAGAACCGTCCACACAAATATGATCCAAAGATTTTGGTGGTTCAGGCACAGGTACTTCGTTGCTATGAGGCATAGGCCTAATTGCTGAGGGAAGGTTGGGGTAACTTAATACGTTCTTATTTTTTTAAGTTGTATCCCTTCACAATGCAAGAGCAAAAATAGCAGTCACTGCTGTGGTCTCTTTGTTCACGCCACATCATAGGTATTCCGAAATGAAATGCTTGTTTTTTACCTTTCATCCATAAGCGTAGATCTTCCTCACATGTCTTGCACACTTTGTGAGGAGCCCACGGTTTGTCTTGATCGCCTAACTTCAAACCGAAATAGGCGAAATATACTTTTTTAATAAATGCAGAAATGTTCCTCTGCCGCTTTTTCACGGTATATTCCCCACAAATAAAACAAAAACTGTCCGGAGAGTTGACGCAACTTCTGGCTCTGTGAGCCATCACAAATACACAGCACTGCAAACTACAACTGTAGTGAACCACTTCGGAATAAAGCTGGATTACGACTGAGCAAACAAAAGGTAATAATGAACTTGCAAGAAACTGTAATTTGACAGGAACGTTCATGTCACAACCACCGTGTTTGAGCGAGCGAACGAGGCGAGGCGAACAGGAAAGAACATGCGCCAGCGCGAGTACTGGATTTAGCCCCCCGCCTCCCAATTGTCCTGTTAATGTATAAAATGAATACAAAACACTCTAAAATATCATGAGGGAGTGTTTCTAGTTAGTTAACCATTACGACCTCTATTTTGGGCCAAGAAAATAAACTGCAGTCGGCTAAAAAGAAATTATGTGAACATTCCTTATATGGGTAAGAAATCTAATTTTGCAAGAAAACGTGACGTGATGGAACATTTTGGCTATTTTTCCTGGATTCAGCACCCCAAAATCTATAGGAATCAGTTGCGAAACTGAAGGCAGTTTTTTGGTAGTGTACCTGTGTTATCCTTGGCACCGTGCAGCCGGAGGGGACATGGTTCCCGAAGCGTGCCGGAACCCAGTCATCCAGGCTGGACAACGATTCTAGACTGGGCATCGACCCGAGCGAGGTTACTGATGCCCGCCTGGGGTTCACTGGCGCCGGGGGAGGCGCCGGCGATGCTGATCCCTGAAGGTCAAGCGGAATCGCCTCGATCAGCGCCGAAGGCGCCGAGGACATCCGCAGACGACGCCCGGCGAAGAGGGGAATACTCAACACCGACGCCGAGGTCGGGGTATCGGTACCGCTCGAGGCCGGTACCCCCTCCGAGCATGGAAGAAAACCCAACCGTGGCGTATCGGTCGGCTCCGAGGCCCAGGACACTCGATGACGAGCCCCGGTGGAGAATGGGACACTCGACACCGACGCTGACACCGGGGCATCAGCGCCGCTCGAAGCCGGAACCCACCCTGCGGCTGGTCCGGGCCAAGGGAACCCAGTCCGGGTCATATCGACCGAGGGCCCCGGGGACCCCGGATGACGGCCCCTAGTGATGAGTGGAGCACTCGACACTGGCCTCGACACCGGGGAATCGGCACCGCCCGAAGCAGGTACCAACCCCGCGCCTGGGTGGGTTGCCAGAGAGGCCGTGCGGGTCGGATCGATCGGCCCCGAAGGAACCGAGGACACCCGACGCCGATCCCCGGTGACGAGCAAGTCACTCAACACCGGTGCCGTTGCTGGGGAATCGGTACCGCTCGAAGCCGGTACCGACCCCGCGCATGGCCGGGGTGCAGGAAAGCCAGTCTGGGTAGAGTCGATTGGCCCCGAAGGCACCGAGGACACCAGTTGACGATCCTCGGCGAAGAGTGGAGCACTCGACGCCGATGCCGATGCCGGGGGATCGGTACCGCTCGAAGCGGATACCACCCCAAGCATGGCTCAGGTATGTTCTGTGAGGAGTGAACCCCAGGAACAACCTGAAACCCCGTGAATGCTTTGGGGCCCGAAGACTCCCGCCGGGGTTTTTTTGCCAATGATGTCTTGAGGGGAAGGCCGGAGCCGTCATCATGCCGGACATGAGACTTACCCCTCAAGAATTGGCTAGTCTTAACAGACTGTTTGTGGGTTACCTGATCCCGGAGAGAAGAATAAACCGGTATCCGCACCTCAGGAGGAAAGACGGCGTCGAGGGACACCCGAAAGAGAGAAGGTCTTCTCCCGACACTAAAGCCCAATGAATTGGGGGAACAAGGGTCAGGCCCCAAACAGGTTAGACACCAGGCTTTGGAGTCTAAAACGAAAACAAAGTTTCCACAGTGAAGGCACTTCTTAGGGGAAGAAGGCTCCATGTTGGAAGGGCCCGTAGGCCTCTAAAGAGAAACCGAAACTGGTTCTTTGTTGGAAGGAAAAAGAAGGGATAAAGAAAATTAACGCACCGGCGACGCCGGTATCTGCGGGAAAAAGCTGCGACCACAAGAAAACAAAAACAAAAGGATATTAGAGAAAAAATTTCTGCGGAGATAGGAGGTACGTCCTGCCGGCTCCGCGGAAAAACGAAAACTGGGGAAAGGCAGGTGGAAAGGCGGGAAGTCACTGCGCAGGCGCGAGGGATGCTCCCAAAAGCCTTCTGATTGGATGCTGGGGAGCATTCCCGTGCGGGCTCCGTCGGCGCCGACGTACCCACATGTGAAGACTCATTCCTGCTTGTTCCTGGAGATTAGATCCTCCTCTGGGACTGCTGCCGCCAACTGGGGATCTTGGGAAGGTTTTGCCTCCATCTGTCATTCCATGCTGGCAGACCCCGAGGCGCAAGCCCTGCAGACCCCTGACTCTGCAATCGTACCTCTGCGGGAACCGCAGAGAACGCACTGGGGCCGGGACGCCATCGCAGAAATCCCACCTCTATAAGGAGTCTGTGTGTCCTTTTTAGGCCTTTCCAAACCAGGGCGGATTGAAGAACTGATTTCAGTATGTTATATATATCTATATATAGATATCTATATATAGATATATAGAGAGTATTATTTTTTTTTTTTGTTTATTACATTTTCTTTTATACCGCGCTATTTAAGATCAGTGCGGTTTACAATAAACATTAAATCTACACATCTCAGTTTAGTGATTTGTGCTTACAATAAACAGGTAAAAATAACTTGGGTATACAATAAACAAGTTTCTTAACAGGGAGAACATGATAACTATATACAAGCCAGTTAATGTAACGATATACATGGTTAAGTGCACAGCACGAGCTTCTCAAGGTGGGTTAAGTATGGAGGCGGTTAAGGTGTGGTTGCGGGTATTCAGACTAGGAGTGTAAGATGCGTGGGGGCTTGAGGAGCTACCATGAGGTGTGGAGGTAGGTGAGTGTGGGGGGGGGGACTGCAACATCGTAGTGAAGGAGAAAAAGGTATTATATATTATATTTGGGGGGTTTTGGGGGTTTTTTTAAACTAGCAAATACCCCAGGGCATTAACTGCAGAGAAGACTTCTGTCCCGCTGAGACTTAAGCGCAAAGCCTCACCGCCGTCGAGCCCCCGCTCTAAAAACACTGCCTGGAGCTGTGCTGTAATATGTCCCCGAACTTAAAATGGCCGCCGCCACCGTCACGTGGCCGAAAAGGGCGCCAAAAATCACCGCGTGAGCCGAGCCAGGCAAAAAGGCGTCCTGCTCGGCCGTCGGGGCAAGGCAAAGATCCCAAAACCCAAGACAGGGTATTCTGCCTGCTAGACTCATGTGTCTTCAACGGGGCTCCAGCCCGAGGGACTGCTTGTTAGCCGAGCAGTCTACCGCTGGCGAGCCCCCCGTCCGAATGCTCCTGCTCTCAAGGGCAACGCGGCTCCCCGCTGCAGCCTAGGATGCCGCCCCGGTCCTGCTCTAGGGCTCTCCCCCGTCCAGTCCAGGAAGAGAGACCTAAATGTGAGCCCTCAGCCCCGGCGATCAGAGGCAGGCAGGAACCGGTACTTGAGGCACTGCTTGTTCAAAGACTTTTTTTTTTTTTTTTTTTTTTTTTTTTTAAAGAGGTAGTACCCCCAAAAATAAAACAAAGGTAAAGGGAAAAGAAACTCTGAAACCCCAATTAAACTACACCTATACTAGCTACTCTAAGGCTCATGTGTTCCTCAAGTGAGCCCAACATCTAGGCTCACTAGATCCTCCTGCTGCATGGAGACTGGACACACTGGAGAATAGGGGAGTGTGCACCAGATCATATCTGTCAGGATTTTGACAAGTCCAGTCTCCAGGCTGCAGGAGGAGGTGCACAACCCAGAGGTGGAGGACTGAACTGTCGGAACGATAAGGAAATGGCTGTTCAAAATACTGGCAGTTAGAATGCTTCCTTAATCATCACATGTACAGAAAATGCTTTACAAAAAACTTAGTATAAGTTGACATAGCTATTTCTGCTTTCCCAGAACTCGGCTGGCTTACACCGATTAGTTCATCTTGTAAAATAGAATGAAGGCATGTTTAAAAAAAGAAGTCGGGCAACAGCCTATACTGCTCAATCAGTTATTGCCAACACGTATGACCAGACAAGACTACAGAAGATGTATGTAGCTGCCGTGTTGCATACTTGAAAAATTAAAATATCAAACTACTTCCATAAATTAATCTGCTGAACTTCATTATTCCCACATGCCAGCATCAAGTTATCTTGTTACAAATGGCAGAATGTGGTTGATCACCGGCCGTATTTAAACTGCTTAAGTGTGAAAAAATAGAAGGGATGCCTTTTCTCAATTGTTAGAATTGTGCCATGCACAAGCATGACTAAAATCTCATTTTGTATTAGGAAATAGAAGACTGAAAAATGAAGAAGAGGTTAGGGAATTGTTAGTTATTTCTAGCACACTACAGTTCGCTAAGCGCTGAACAGCATTCTTTCTGCTAAATATAAAACTACCTGAAAAACTTATGACTGTAGCATAACTAAAAGTAATTATGGCCCATAAGAAAGAAAAGGAATTGTGTGGACTTCAGAAATGCAAGCAGCAGCATCATAAATGTATTAATTGTTGAAAAACTGGAGGTGATGTGCAGCACAAAAGCACAGAACATGCAGCAAGGCTTTAATTTATTTATGAAATGTTACTAATTTCTGCACTGCTTTCATAGCAAAGCAAAAACTGTATTTATGTAACGCTATTATAATTAAAGAAATACAAGCACATTGCTAAGCTTACTTTACACCGAACAAAGTGACTATCGCAGCTGCTTCAGCTCCCTCTATCCTTAATGGAAACTGAAGTGAGACAACTTATATCCCAATATCTTTCTGCAAGGATGTTACATTTGAGTTTGTTTACATGCTACTTGAAGATAAAGGCAGCAAGGGCATGTCAGTCTTTGAAAGAGCATGCTGAGATCCCTCTGGCTACCATCCTACTCTCCCTGCAGACATGATTCTGGTTGTAAAGCAGCAGCACACCAGCTCAGAGATGAAATAGTAGGTGTCCAGAAGAGCGTTTTCAGAAGCTGGAAGATGAAGGCTAAATGAAGATGTTTGGCATGGGACATAGTGTACGGAGGGTAGTTTCTGGCCACAAAATAGTCTACTTTTTAATATAAAGGGGAGGGAGGTCATCTATGAAGCCCCTGACCAAAAGTAAACTAATTACACTGGCCCTCTGCCAAAATAATGTTCAGTTCCACTACAGAATTCCATTGTTATCAAAAAGAAAAATGTTGACAAACTCTTGTGCAACATTTATTCCCTTGAAGGGGCAATCATAACACAGAAATTTCACAATAATTTGTTGCCTGCCTCTACTTGGTCTATAACTGCTTTGGAGGAGATGTACAGCCAGAACACAATATGCCTGAAAAGAAACCACCAATGGATCTGCAGAGGTCCTATCACTTCCTTTTTCTTATTGATTATACTTCTCCCTATTCGGTCTAAGCTTCTCTTGGCTCTCCCTACCATAACACCTGTTTGATAGTCATTAGTACTTCATTCTGTACTGCTTCCCCAGATTTTTGAACTTCTTTAAAATTATTTAAAAAGCTAAAATGCAAAAATGCATTTTCTTGGTACACATCAGAAAAGGCTGAGCTAGCCAAATTCCAAAGGACAGAAAAAGAATTGGAAATACTGTGTTTCTCAAGGTCTGGAAAGCATAGTTACTCACCTGTAACAGGTGTTGTCCAGGGACAGCAGAAATTAGCCCTCACATATGGGGTGATGTCGACGCCAATGGAGCCCGCAAGGAGCATTTCCCCAACTTTCAAAGAAAGCCTTTGGGATATGCTACCACGCATGCATGGTCACTTTCCCGCCCAAGAGTGCTCAATCAGATGACATAGCTCAGATGGTAGTAAAAAACTAAAACAAGGTAGGGAGGCAACTCCCAGGGGAGGAGGGAGGGTTGTGAGGACTTTCCTGCTGTCCCTGGAGAATACCTGTTACAGGTGAGTAACTAAGCTTTCTCCAGGAACAAGTAGGAAGTCAGTCCTCACATACGGAACTCCCTAGCTCCAGACTGTTGAGGACTGAACCACAAAAGCACCAATGGCAACCAAGTCAGGCTGCTGTGAGTTGCAGAAGATGAATCCCCACTGAGAGACTCTGCAAGATCCTAGCATCCGGCAGCACTATCACTCTGATAGCCTGAACACAAAAGGGTCGGAGGGCAGGAGTTGCCTACACCCCAAGAATATTACAGAGTACTGCCTGAGCAAAAGCACTGTCCCTGTGGGACTCACTCTCTAAGCAGTAGTGAACTGTGAACGTGTAAATCAAAGACCATGTGGTGGCCTTGCATAACTCCATCACCAGCACTGAGCGCAGGTTGGCCACGGACATGGCCATCGCCCTCAAGCGATGTGCTGTGACCCGGTGCTCAAAGGAGAGGCCAGCTCGCTCATAAGTGAGGGCAATTCAGTCTGCAACCCAAGTGGACAGAGTTCGCTTAATCACAGAGAGCCCCAGTCTGCTGGGGTCATAAGATACAAAAAGCTGAGGACCACCTCTTGGTTGAGGTGGAAAGGATACCACCTTTGGGAGGATTTTGGGGTTCATGCAGATCACAACCTTGTTCTTGCAGAACACTGTATATGGTGGATCCGCCACCAGGGCCTGGAGTTCGCTCACTCTTTGAGCAGACGGGAGGGCCACCAGAAAGGCCACTTTCCATGACAGGTACCACAGGTGGCAAGTGGCTAGGGGCTCAAATGGCAGTCTGGTGACCTGTGAGAGCATCATGTTGAGGTCCCACTCTGCTGCCAGAGGGCATAGAGGGGGCTTGGATAACAGGAGGCCCCAAGGAATCTGGAGACCAGGGGCTGGCCTGAGAGGCGTTTTCCCTCGGCAGGGTGGTGGTGAGCGGCTATCGCGCTCAGATGCACCATCACTGAGCTAGACTTCAGCCCCGTGTGGGACAGGTGCAGTAGGTACTGGAGTACTAATTGCACATGGCAGAAGAAGGGGTTCTCCCTTCTTTCTGCAAACTAGGCGAAGAACCTTCTCCACTTGAAGGCATAAGCCCTTCTGGTGGAGGGCTTTTGGAAGGCCAGTAGGATCTTATTTCAGAAGATTGAAAGGGGCCAATGCTACCCTTTCAGCAGCCACAGTTAGCGACCTCAAGTTGGTATGCAGGAGTGAGCCCCCCCTCCTGAGACAGGTGGTCTGGGGCTCAGCCCAGCGGGACTGGGAGTGCCACCGACAGGGAGAGCAGCTGTGGAAACCAGGGCTGCCTCGGCCACCTGGCGACCGGGGGGAGGGGGAATTTAGTGGGAACACATAAGGTAGGCCCTTGAACCACAAGATCAGGAAGGCATCTGCTGCCACTCTCTCCGGGTGCGGTTGGCGCAAACAGAAGCAGGGCAGCTGCGTGTTGTCCAGAGAGGCAAATAGATCCATCACTGGCCTGCCCCAGAGGTGAAGGGCCTCTTGGCTACCTTGGGATTCAAGTGCCACTCATGCAGCTGAAGGACTCTGCTCAGCCTGTCTGCTAGGCAGTTGTCCTGGCCTGGGAGGTAAACTGCTCACAAGAGCATGTTGTTGCGAGCCACAAAAGGAGAGAAGGGCTACCGCCTTCTGGCATAGGGAGTACGAACCCGTGCCCCCCTGCTTGTTGATATAGAACATGGCGACTTGATTGTCCATCTGGAGCAGTATGGACCGGTGCCGCAGGTGGTGGCGGAATGCTCTTAGGGCTAGAAAGATTTCCCTGGGCTCCAGGAGACTGATCTGTAGGAGCGACTCCTCCTGGGACCAGCTGCCCTGTGTGCAGCGGTAACCACAATGCGCCCCCCAACCTAGGAGGGAGGCCTCCATGGTCAGGGTTCTCTAGGGTGCGGGTGCTTGGAAAGGCATTCCCGCCTGGAAGTGGGGCGGATAACCCTGACTCTGTCCCATAGCCTGCCCGTGGTTTAAGTCCACTGTGAGCGAAGGCACCACTGGGCTGTCCACATGTGCAAGCGGACTGAGGGTGTCACATGGACCATAGAGGCCATATGGCCCATTAGGCGGCGGAGGAGACGAGCTGGCACTGACCGGCAACGTTGTACCTCTTCTGCCAATTGTCTGAGGCATTCTGCCCTTTCCCTAGGAGGACCACCTTTACCTGCAGCGTGTCAAGCTGAGTACCTATGAACTCCAGATTTTGGCCTGGAGAGGTGGGATTTGGGGTAGTTGATGGCAAACCCCAGGTGCTGCAGAAGGAGGGACACATGCTCTGCTGCCCGACTGGACTCTGAGGTTGTGCTGCCCCTGATTAGCCAGTCATCTAGGTAGGGGAAGACAAAGGCCCCTTGCAGACACAGGTGGGTGGCCACCACAGCCAGGCATTTGGTAAAAACCCTTGGCGAGGAGGCCAGGTCAAAGGGTAGTACCCTGTATTGGTAGTTCCCTCCTCCTACCACGAACCTTAGGTACTGCCTGTGGGAGGGGTGGATTAGGATGTGTGTGTACACATCCTTTAGATCCAAGGAGCACAGCCAATCTCCATGGTGGAGGTAAGGCAGCAGTGTTCCAAGGAAGAGCATCTTTAACTTCTTCCTCACCAGAAACTTGTTTAAGTTTCTCAAGTCTAGTATGGGCCTAAGGCCCCCATTTCTCTTTGGGACAAGGAAGTACCTGGAGTAGAAGCCCTTTCCACATAGGCTCTACTACGTTGTCCCTGATCAGACCTGTGAGCTCTGTGAACAGAAAAGTCTGGTGAAGGAGGTATAGCACCAGCTCTCCTGGGAAGAATCTGGGTGGTATCTGCTGCAGGTGGAGGAGATGTCCTTCCTTTACCACTTGCAGTACCCAGTGATCAGAGGCGCTGTTGGCCCATCTGTGGGCAAAGAGCACCAAGTGCCCCCCTGTGGGCTGGTGAAGGTCTCCTGGGGGAGGGGAGGCCCTGCCATGGGAGTCAAAAGCTCCCCCGGGTAGGGTGGGAGCTGGGGCCTGAAGCTTCAGTGCTTTCGCCTTCTAAGCCCCAAAGTCTTGCCTCTTAGGGTGAGAGCCTTGTTGCTGGCCCAAGAAGGGCTGGTAGTGGTGACTCTGTGGGAAAGGACCCTTTTTCCTTGGGAACAGGGGCCTTTTCCCTGCTGGTTTCCTGCGGGGAAGGGATGAGGTCTTTTTAGAGACCTCTGGCGGGTCACCACTTCGGCCTCGATCTCAGCCGCCTTGTTGGCCATGAGTTTGCTGAATAGGTTTTCCCTGGTGTAGGGGACATCGAGCAGCTTGTCTTTGACCCATTGCTCAAGGTCAGAAGACTGTAGCCAGGCTTGCCATCTGGTGATGACAGCTGCTGCAACTCAAGCCGCTGACTCTAAGCTGTCACAGACTGCTCAGGAGAAGAACTTGGAGCAGTCCTTGATCACCAAGGTCAGGCATGAAACCATTGGAAGGGTTCCCCAACAAGACAAGCTGAAAAATAATTCATAGGCTTGGTATCCGGCACCCCAGCATCAAGCCCTGGAAAAACCTGCGCATGAGGGCATCGATGACCCTAGCCTCTTTTCCGGGGGGAACAGAGGAATGGGCCTTTTGACTCTTTCTGCATGGTCGACTCGACAACCATGAAGTTATATGAGTACTTGGGTTTGTGGAACCCCAGGCCCTTCCAGACACGGTATGTGGCATTGAGGCACCGGCTCACCACCGGTACTGACACCAGTGTCTCCCACATTCTGAGCAGTAGCTGCTCGAGGATCAGCTGCACGGGCACTGTGAGGGTTTTCCTTGGGTAGAGACTCGTATTGGAGGATCTCCAGTTCCTCGGTGCTTGAGTCTTCCTCTGCCTCAGTCTGCACCGAGAGGGCTCTGGCCATGTCCTTGACAAAGTCATGGAAGGCCATGTCCCCCAGAGGACAGTGGCACCAGGGTAGATGGGTCCAAGGGAATATCTTGATGCCATTTAGTTTCCGGGGATGCCTCATCGTCAATCTCCCACTCGGAGTCGAGTTGTGATGATGAGTCCGAGGCCCTGCGACTCATTGCCGAGGGTCGCCAGCCTCTGGAGGACCTGGGGCAAGTCACAGAAACTAACTGGGGAGGATCGGATGCCCGAGTAACAGGAATGGGACCGGAACCTTGACCAGCGCTAAGGGCTAAACAGAGGCTGGTGGCACTCAGAGCTCGGCTCAATGACCAGGAATTCCCCTGCAGTCGGGGGCCCAGTCATCGGGGCAGATGATACTGATGAACCAGCCTTCATTGCCTGCTGCAGGGCAAGGATTGCAGTGATGTTCTGCTCCAAGGCCACCATTCTGGTTTCCATGCCAGAAGCCTCCACAGCTTTCGGCATAGGCACCAAGGATTTCAGGCCCGGCACTGGCACTCTCGCGAGTGTGTCCTTGACGAGGACTACAGCCTTGAGGAACCTCGCACAGTCTCCGCCAGCTGAGGAATCCTATTTGAGGATCTTGGTAGGGCGCTTCTCAGAGCTGCCCGAGTCCCTCGGGGCAGCTTTACCGGATTTCTCCAGTGCAACCTCAGTAGACTTCAAGGACTTTTTCTTCTTTTTCTCTGGCTCCAAGGTCTTCTCGGAGAGCTACCGCCGCGGGACTCCTTGGATGCTCGGGCCTCACGGGAAGTGCTGGGCTTTGAGCTCGGCGTCGGGGAGGCCGGGGCCAAGTCGGACCTGGGGAACAGTTTTTCCTGCAACTCTGACCTCTTTTTGTTGGTTTTAGGCATCATAGCCTTTCACAGGTCGCAGAAGGTGCTGTTATAGTCTGGTCCCAGGCAGCGCAGGCATGGGTGTCAGTCACTGACATGGTTTGACTGCAGCGGTCACATCTTTTGAATCCATCGGGGGACATGGTGGGGAGCACCCGGACGGGGTTGACGACCCCCATGTGAATAAAGGTGCAAACGCTGGCCGAGGCAAGCCTCAATCAAAAAAGAAAAAGGGGCAGAGATAGGCACCGGCTTGAGGCAAGAAGAGGAACCGGTATGCAAACCGGGAAAGCTAACTTAAGGATAATTAGCAAGGATTTTTTCAGGGAAAAAAGGAGACCGAGCAAGATGACACCCTTGGGCGGGAAGGGGACCACACATGCATAGTAGAATGTCCCAAGGCTTTCTTTGAAAGCTGGGGAAATGCTCCGTGCGGGCTCAGTCGGCGCAGACATCACCTCATATGTGAGGACTGACTTCCTGCTTATTCTCCGGGAACAAGCAGAACGAATCAATGCAATTTCTACTGTACTAATTAACATGTCCAAACCCGGGCCATAAGGACAATCTTTTCTTAACTAAAATGCCATCCTTCATACCAGCTCATTTATTGATTTCACTGTATAAAATGTATACACTACTTTAGGGAGGATGATACAGATGCATTTATAGTATGCAGAGTTATGGACGAGTCAAGGGATTTGGAAAGGGCAAGGGACAGATTACATTCTATAAAACAAAGGAGGCTTCTCAGAAGAACAATGACAAAATGTAAGTGGTGGCTATTTACAATTAATCCTACCAGGAATAACTGGCTAGGAAAATTATTGTTAACAACGGTCAACATTATCCTCATACAAAAAAAGTCACTGAAACTACCAAATGAACCAATATAAGGGGAAAAGGACCTCAAACCACATCCTTCTTATGATTTTAACCACAGACTACTCTTACCAGGAGACATATCTAGAAGTCAACAGGACTGCTCCCTCATGCGTCCAAAAACAGAAATTAGGCCTTACCTGCTAATTGTCTTTCCTGGAGATCTCTCCGGGACAGTCCAGGAACAAGAGGGTTGTCAATCTTCTTCAGCAACTGAGGACTGAAATCTGAAGTTTTGCAGACCTGGTATCTGGCTCCCCCTGCTGGTCGTACTTCAGTCTACCCTTGTCCAAGCAGTTGAAGAAAGAAATCGAACAAATAGAAATAAACTAAGAACATAACAAACCTTACCAGCAGTGAACATATTGGAAATCAGCTATAGTAGAACTACTACATTTCCCCCCTTTTTCATGGGTATTGCCTGTTTCTTTTCCTTTGTTTGTTTTTTTTTGTTTGTTTTTTTTTGTATTATGCTTAGTATTGTTTGTTTGTTTTGATTGCTGTCGTGGTCTTGCCCCACGACCTCTCCCCGAGGGAGCCCCAGAGACCCCCCCATGGACAGACCTTACCGAAACGGCCATACTGACGGCCGAGCAAAAATACGACTCTCGACTGCTAAAAGCCATCCTTCGTTCGAGACCGCCTTGCAACAGGAAATCCGACAAATGCCAAACGGGAGCGTCCTGAACTGGCCCGGAGAGATCGCCAGGAAAGACAATTAGCAGGTAAGGCCTAATTTCTGTTTCCTGATCGTCTCTCCGGGCCAGTCCAGGAACAAGAGGGAAGTACCAGAGCAGTACCTAACCACGGGAGGGACCCGCAAGGCCCGCAATGACAGCCGAAGCCCCCACATTTGCGTCCGTCCTGGCCAAAACATCCAACCTGTAATGTCTAGCGAACGTGTGAAGAGACGACCAAGTCGCCGCTCGACAAATGTCAGCGGGCGGAATCAAAGCATACTCAGCCCAGGACGCCGCCTGGCTACGAGTAGAATGAGCTCGCAGCCCCTCCGGAGGAGCTTTCCCCTTGGCCTGATACGCCGCCACGATCGCTTGCTTCACCCATCTAGCAATGGATGCCTTGGATGCTGCTTCGCCCTTCCGAGGGCCTGCAAATAGTACAAATAACCTGTCCGTTCTACGAAACGGTTTAGTTCTCTTCAGGTATCTCTTGAGCAACCTGCCCAAATCCAATCTCTGTAACACGCCATCAATAGGCAAGCCCTCCTGGATCCGAAAAGTGGGGAGCAAAATAGTCTGATTCACATGAAATTTGGAAACCACCTTCGGGAGAAACGAGGGAACGGTTCTCAACAGGACCCTGTCCTCTGAAAATTGTAGATAGGGAGCCCTACAAGAAAGCGCTTGGAGATCAGAGATCCTCCTCGCCAAACACAGGGCCACTAAGAAGGCTACTTTCCATGAAAACTCCCGCATCGGGATGTCGTTAGACGGATGAAAAGGGGGACGCGCCAAGGCTTCAAGAACGAGATTCAAATCCCAAGGGGGAACAACGCTGCGAAGAGGAGGGCGGATGTTCTGAACCGCTCGAAAGAACCGAAGCACATCCAGATGGGCGGACAGCCTAGCCCCCTTCACGCCTTCTCGAAAACAGGAAATCGCCGCCAAGTGAACCCTAATGGTGCCGAGGGCCAAATCTTTATCCAGCCCGTCCTGCAGAAAGGACAGCACATGTGGCACTGAGGCGTTTTTCAGACTGACGCTCCGCTGCACGCACCAAGATTCAAAGACTCGCCACACTCGGACATAAGCCAGGGAAGTCGACCGCTGACGAGCCTGCAACAGAGTGGACACGACAGAAGGCGAATACCCCCGACGCATCAGTTGGTCCCTCTTAATAGCCAAGCCGTAAGCGAGAAGCGATCCACATTTGGCATGAGTAGCGGACCTTGAACTAGTAGATCCGCCCGCGAAGGCAGCCTCCAGGGGCGGTCTACAAGGAGACAAACCAGATCCGCATACCACGCTCTCCGGGGCCAATCTGGCGCAATGAGAATTACTCGATCCCGGTGACTGGCTATCCGCCGAACTACCCTATCATTGGCCACGGCGGAAAAATATAAAGAAGACCGCTGTTCGGCCAGGGTTGAGACAGGCCGTCGAGACCCTCTGACATGCGTTCCCTGCGCCTGCTGAAAAATCTGTGGGCTTTGGCATTGTCGAAGGTGGCCATGAGGTCCATTATCGGCTGCCCCCATCAGAGAGTTAAAGTGTGAAACACCGCCGCGTTCAATTCCCACTCGCCTCGATCCACTACATGCCGGCTGAGGAAATCTTCTTGCACATTGTCCCGACCCGCGACATGCGCCGCCGATAGTGCCACCAGATGCTCTTCCGCCCAGGACATGAGTTGCTGACTTTCCTCCAGCAACACTGCACTGCCTGTCCCCCCTTGTCGGTTGATATAGGATACTGTCACCGCATTGTCCGAGAAAACTCTCAATGCTTTGTGCTGTATCAGCGGGCGAAACTCCTGAAGAGCTAAATAAACCGCTCTGAGCTCCAACAGATTTCTAGAGCAATGCTGTACTTCCGGTGGCCCAACTCCCTGAGCCAAGCTTCCCAGACAATGAGCCCCCCAGCCCCCGAGGCTGGCATCGGTCGTGACTAGCACCCAGTCCGGCTGACGTAAGGGAACTCCCGCTCGCAGATGAACGGGATCTAACCACCACTGGAGACTGACTGAGGCACTGTGTAACCTGGGCAACCTGCAATCCAGAGGATGTTCCTGAGGCGACCATCTCGACAGCAAAGCCTGTTGTAACAGCCGCATGTGGGCCCTCGCCCATGGCACAAGCTCCAAGGCCGCCACCATGGAGCCCAAGAGCTGTAGATAACGCCACGCCATTGGCGCCTTGAGTCGTAAGAAGCTCTTCACTTGAGACAGAATCTTCTGCTCTCTGCTCTCTGGTAGAAAAACGGCTCCTAACTCGGTATCGAAGATGGCCCCCAAGTAAAGGAGACGCGTGACCGGCTGCAATTGGCTTTTGTCCTGGTTGATCATCCAACCAAGTTGTTCCAGGAGGCTGACCACCCGCGCCGTGGCCGTAAGGGACTCCACTACGGACGGTGCCCGAATTAGCCAATCGTCGAGGTAAGGATGCACGAGGACTCCCTCTTTGCACAAAGCTGCTGCCACTACTACCATCACCTTGGTGAAGACACGGGGCACCGTAGCCAGGCCAAACGGTAAGGCTCGGAATTGGAAATGTCCCAAATGGACCGCAAAACGTAGAAATTTCTGATGCTCGGGCATTATGGGAATATGAAGATAGGCCTCCGTAAAGTCTATTGACGTCAACACCTCCGTCAGTTGCACTGAGCCAATGACAGAGCGTAGCGTCTCCATGCGGAAGTGCGGAACGCGCAAGCAACGGTTGACGTTTTTGAGATCCAAAATAGGCCGAAAAGAACCTTCCTTCTTGGGTACCACAAAATAAATCAAGTACCGACCGGATCCTAATTGGTCTGTAGGAACTGGAACCACCGCCTGAATACGTAACAACCGTCGGAGGGTCTGAGCAACCGCTGCGCGCTTTTCCGCCGAACCGCAGGGAGACACCACGAAAGCCTCGGACACCGGACGAGCGAACTCTAGGGAGTACCCCTCGCAAATGATTTCTAGGACCCACTGGTCGGAAGTTATGTTGGCCCAGGCCGACAGGAAGGCTTGAAGCCGTCCCCCCACCGGGAAATCCGCCTGGACCAACCTCACTTCATTGCGGCTTCAAGGTGGCATTCTGCTGGGATCCGAAGTATCCTCTTCCGAAACCTTGAGCCCCCCGAAAGGACTGCCCCCTGGCCAAAAAGTGACCTCTCTGATAGGGAGTAAACCGGGAACCTCTGAATCTGCGAAACTCTCGAGACGCCCCCCTGTGTAAATTGGTTGGTTTCAACGGTTTCTGCCGGTCTTCTGGAAGCCGACCTCCCTTAGAATCCCCAAGATCCTTTACAATCTTTTCCAAAGCTGCCCCAAAAAGCAGCGAACCTTTATAAGGGAGTTTACTGAGTCTTGCTTTGGAGGAGGCGTCCGCCGACCAATTCCGCAACCAAAGAAATCTACGAGCTGCTACTACCGCAGCCATGGATTTGGCGGAAATCCGCACCAGATCGTAAAAGGTATCGGCCAGGTAAGCCGCCGCTGACTCTAGCTTTACGCCTTCATCCTGCTCGGGACATGTGAGAGAGCCCCCCCTGAATCCACCGAATGGACGCCCGGGAAACATACGCCCCACATATAGCCATTCGCAACGATAGAGCACATGACTCAAAAGTCTGTTTTAACAAGGCCTCTAGCTTTCTATCGTGCAGATCCTTGAGGGCCGCACCGCCCTCTACCGGAATGGTGGTTTTCTTGGTGACCGCCGTCACTAAGGCATCCACCTTAGGCATCTTCAATAACTTGTTGGGATCCTCGCCAGCTCCCATCTCCGCTTCATCTAAGTCAGTAGCCCACTCCAAACATGAGTCAGATAGGAGTTCTCCTTCCTCCACTCCTTGGAGGTCCGAGAAGTTCTGATTAGTCTTGTCCGCACTAACCGCCGCTAATTGGACTACTTTAGATGAACCCTCGCCCGGATCTGACAGAGAAGGCAGAGAGTCTACACCATGCTCAGCCACCGGAGCAGAGGGCTTGTTTTGGGCCTGCTGCCACTTTATACAATAAGCCTGATGAAGAGCCAAAATAAAATCAGCAGAAAACACAGACTGCAAACCCTGAGGAATATCAGACAGCGTCTGTGGAGGAGCATCCTCCACCTGTCCTTGCCGTTTGGATTTGGCTCTCTTTTTTGCAGGTTTCTCTTGAGCTGGTAAAATCACTTGAGCTGCTTCAGAAATGGCTGCCGTTCCCGCCAAAACTGAACTGCCCTGAGGGCGTCCTTCCGAGGTACCCTCCATGATCGGTATCCCCAGAAAGCCCCTAAACAGCCTTTGAAGCCAACTGAGCAAGAAACAAACAGCCCTCAGAAAGGAAAATGACCCCGCAGCGAAAACCGCAACGAAAACCGGCACGGAGCTCCCTGCCGCGCTGAAAAGAACTGCCTGTCTGAGCCAACAGCAACCGCCGACAAAACACGCTGCCCCGACAAGCTTTTTTTTTTTTACAAAATTTTACAATATAACAAGAAGTTACAACACTCTTGTAGAAACAGAAAGACATCTAAGAAATAAACATACCAAAAACCACAATAGCGGTATCTAGACAAAGAAATCATCCAAGACATCTTCCTCACTAGCCCACAAAAAAAAGGGAGTAGAGGAGTCATACAATTTATATAACCAAATATGCAAGAAAACTTAAAGCATTCGCAAAAACACAGGCAAATCCATTATGAGAGATTAGGAGAGCCTCCTTCCGAGGACTCCAAACGTCTAGCATTAATGAAAGCAATAAGTTGGGATGGTTCTTAAAACACATAAGAAATAGATTTAAACTTTACTAAACATTTACATGGATGTTTAAGAAAAACAAACCTCCCAACTGCAATATTCCAGAACGTAACAAAAGAAATTCCTTTCTTCGCTTCTGAGTAATCCTAGCCAAGTCAGGATAAATCCTATCAATCCTCTAAAAGGAATATGTTTTTTCTTAAAAAAAAGCTTCAATAGCCATTCTCTATCAGAGAGGAGAGCAAATGTAACCAATAAAGTAGAAGGAACAGGGTCTTCAGACTCAGAACTCTCCAACAGCTCAGAGACATTTAGAAAATTAACTTGTTTCTGTGAACTGCCCAAAATAACCTTGCCAGTATCAGGCCCAGCCGACACTAACTTAGCTTTAGGTAAATAATAAACTTTAACCAAAGGAGGAATTAAATCAGAGGATACCCCCAGCACTTCTATTAAATACAAACGAAACATTTCCCTCGGAGAGATAGACATTAATCTAGGAAAATTAATTATTCTAAGATTATTCAACCGTAAAGAATTGTCCATCTGTTCCAACTTAACCTGCGTTGAAAGAAAAGCTTTCTTGAAAACATCCACCTGCTCTTCCAAGACCTCCACCTTCCTCTGTACTTCAGTTACTTCAGAATGAAAAACAGTAACTCTTTGCTGGAAACCATCCATGGCCATCCCATGTTCGTCCATTTTCTGCTCCAAATAAGAAACCTTCGGGACCATCGCTTCCCCCAAAGAGAGAATAGCCTGCCATATAGACTCCAATGTAAAAGTCTCAGGACGCTGCAACGTAAATTGTGACTGCACAGGTAATGACTTGAAATCCGCTTCCATACATGCTGTCTGCTGCTGTCCCCGGACCACAGGAACCCACTGGTTCGCAGACTCTCCTGCTCTCAACGACGTGACTGGGGAGGAGTCTTGATTAAGATGGCTGCATCCGCAGTTTCGCTGTGAGCGCGCTTTTTTCTTTTGCTCTATGGGAAGGAAACGTAAGGGTAAGGGTTTGGCGGAGTCCACCCAACCACCCCCTACCTCGACGCCGATTTCTTCGGGTCCTATGGACTCCTTTGTTCTTCGCGCTCAGCGAGCACCGGCAGTAGAAGGGGATGAGAGCCGGGCTTCCAGCACGCCGGAGTCGGGTGGCTAGGCGTCTGTTTCCGGTATTTCTCTCTCCCCAGAGAGACCAACGACGAAAGCTTCCCGTGGACAGCCCTTGCCAGACGGCTTCCTGGAGCTCGGCTCTCTCCCGAAGGTGGGAGTGTCTAGTGGCTCAGTTGGACCAGGAGCGGAGGGGCGGCAAGTATGTGAGCA
Source organism: Ichthyophis bannanicus (assembly GCA_033557465.1). Lineage (NCBI taxonomy): Eukaryota > Metazoa > Chordata > Amphibia > Gymnophiona > Ichthyophiidae > Ichthyophis > Ichthyophis bannanicus. The sequence continues at coordinate 574,202,378 of CM066031.1, forward strand.
GGTTGCCGCTGGGCTGCTGCCCCGACAAGCTTAATCACACTTAAAACATACCTGTCACCCCAGGAAAAGGCTCTGCGCCGCTAGAACTCGATTCGGCCCTCACTCCCACTGCTAGTGGGAAGTAATCGAAATCGCCGAGGGCAGCAGGAAGGTATCTGGGGCTCCCAGCACTACACTGCTCCCTCCCTCGATGACCGGAGCTGAATAAAAAGACAGGCTCTGCCTCTATCAGCTCCGTTAGCATCTGCACCCACAGATCTGTGAGAACCGCTCCGTTTTTGTAACCGGAGGGGGGAGGGGGGGAAGAACCCTGCTAGGGCTCTACCCAGAAAAACTGCTGAAAAAAATAACCAAATAAATAAAAATAAACTCTCTTAAAAGGAGCCAGCCAGGAACGTCCCTTCCAGCTGCTGAGGACTGAAAAGACTGAAGTACGACCAGCAGGGGGAGCCAGATACCAGGTCTGCAAAACTTCAGATTTCAGTCCTCAGTTGCTGAAGAAGATTGACAACCCTCTGGACTGGCCCGGAGAGACGATCAGGAAAATACCTTATAATGAACTATAAATGTAATTAATCAACCAGTTAACCAAATATTTTTAAACAAGTGTTAACATACACCCAACCCAGAATTGATCTATTTTGAGATTCATCAGGCAGCATGCTCAACGTGGCCAGTATTTCACTATCTATCAGCTGCATCAGGAATATATATTTTATTTTTCATCGGGTGCAATGGTACATGACTAGCAAATAGTCCCTAATACCACACCGCCTGCGTACAAAGCTGCAGTCCCTTTTCCCCTTATATTAGTGTATTTGGTGATTTCAGTGACTTTTTTATATGTGTAATTCTCGGTCTCACTGATTCCCTTTTTTGGTGATTGGCACCAATTCTCTCTCCATTCCTAGAGGTAATTTTTTTCATGAGAAGGATACTTTGGGATGGTAAAAAGATGCTATTGGATACTTTAACAACAATTCATCTAAATTAAATCCACTAGTGTGTATTACATGTGATGCTTGAAACTTAAAACAGGCTACAGGTAAGTATATTGTTTGATGGCATGTCTTTTACCCAGTTTTTAAGTTGGATGTAACCAGGGAACAAGAAATAGTTGCTGTGCTTGATAATGGGCTGATTCAAAACACTGGATAGGAGGGCTGGTTTCTCTCTTCTTTATTTGAATTGTGGTATAGCACTCTGAACATATGGTCCAGGTGGCGACATTGTCAGTAAGAATGTTTATTTAAACAGATGTAGGCATTTACAACTAGGTGAAAAACCAAGATCAAATGCTGTATATATTTTGCCTGAATACACTACACAGTTTTTCTATGCAGAATTCTTGTTTTAGTGAAGCAGTAGCATTCAAGTTTTAAGTACCTTCTGCCTGAAGATCCTGCAATCAAGGCAGAACCAATTTAGACAAAGAGATAAAGAGACAGATGGGGTGGATATTGGATGTGAATTAAGCATGGCAAGGTCAAGTGACTTGCTCCAGGCCATGCAAAGATAGCAGCAGCAATGGAATTTGAACTTGGGAATCAAGTATTAGGTTTCACATCTCTGGTCTTTAATCTCTAGATCATACTGCCAGACTGAACTAACTTTCAAAATATTACCATGTGCTCTTGCAGAATCAAAAAGAAAAATATAAGAATAAAAATATTCACATGCATGCTCCTCTTAAAATGGATTTTGCTTTATTCAAGTTTATGTAAGCAAATGCAAAGCTTATTTACTCCACCAGCTTCCTTGTTGCAGATATTGCTTAAGGAAATGGACTGCTTTTAGCTAAAGCTTCTATCTGATTTACAGGGGATATTAACAGGAGCTTCAAAGACAGAAGATTAAAGCATCTCTCCCCCACAGAAGGGACAATTAAGCAAATACATAAAAATAAATATTTTTAAGACTCTGTGCAGGTCACGGTCTCAGCAGTGCTTAGTTTGTTTTCAAACTGGCACAATAACCTGAACACACAACGTTGGCCCTACAGCATTCTAGGATCAATTTTGCCCAGGGACACAAAAAACTGTGCATGTGCATGCACACACACACACAAACACACACCATGGCATTTAAGAAGGCAAAATGCCCAAAAAACATGCCAGGTTTTGACCCTATTTTAGCAACTTGGACATCCGCACAGGCGGCCACATAGATGTCCCTGTTTCAAACACCTGGAGCGGAAACGTCTATCTTATGCTGAATGCATGACCGTGCAAACTATTTTGCATGCAGGAATGTGCATCATCGTGCCAAATCAAAAAAATGACCTCATTTCTTGGCAGTTTTTTGTTATCATGGAAATCACAGAGGATATCTAAGCACCTTCCTCTCTATGCCCTCCAGGTGTCTGGATGGCAGAACAAGAGCTTTTCTGATGCTATTTGTGCCCTGAAGCAGGAATAGATTTGGACATTCCCACTAGAGGTTGGGGGTATGCTCACCGTTTCTGAAATCGGAGATGCACATCCAACTTGTCTGAAACTCACTCGCCATGCCTCCATCACACCCATTCATGATTTGGACATCCTCGCATTGGAGTCCTCTATAGAACCTGCCTTTAAAATAACTTCAGGGATGTCTAATTTGGACATCTGCATGCCCGTTTTCAGATATCCAAAGCATGTGATTCTCTCCAATAAGAGGGACATTGATGAATTTGTCCTGAACCCATTGCTCAAGTTCAGATGACCGAAGCCATGTCTGGAGCCAGCCCCGATGCCCATGGCGGCTACTCTGGCTGAGGACTCGAAGCAGTCATATGCTACTCAAGATAAAAACTTCGAGCATTCCTTGATCGCAGAGGCCAGAGACTTGAACTGCTAGAGGGGTTCCCCATCAAGGCCTGCCGAGAAACTAGCGGGTTCCCTCGCCAGCTCTTAGAGGTACATGACGATGTACAATTGATAGGATTGGACTCGGCATGCAAGCATCGAGACCTGGAAGGCCTTTTGGCCGGGTGTTGGGGGTCTGGGCCTCCCTGCCGAAGGGGGGGGGGGCACAGAGGAATGGGTCTTTTGGCTTTGCGTCTGTGCATAGCAGACTTAACAACCATCGAGCTAGGAGAAGAAGGGTCTTCTGGAACCCAGGGCTTCAGCAGACTCTGTACATGGAGTTGAGCTGTCTGCTTACAATGGGCATCGATGCTGGTGTCTCCAACATATGGAGGAGGCGGCGCTCGAGGATCGGAATGACGGGCACTGTGAAGGCCTCTTTTGGAGGGGCCTCATACTGGAGAATCTCCAGTTCCTCCATGCGGGGGTCCTCCTCCGCCTCGGTCTCAAAGGCTAGTGCCTTAGCCATGTCCTGCACAAAGTTGAGAAAGGAGACATCCTCAGGCAGACAACGGCGCCATGACACCAGGGGAGACTGATCAGAGGGCACGTCTTGGTGCCGCCGAGTGTCCGGGGACTCTTCATCCTCGGTCTCCCAATCAGACTCAAAGTCCGAGGCCCCACTGTTTCCGTGTTTGTGGCACGGGCCCTGAGGCCTGCGACCTCCCAAGGACCTCTGATCCGAGCCATGAGCACTGGCTGGAGAGGACCGGTGCCCCAAGGAATGGGACCAGGATCTCGTCCTCTGCTGATGGATTTCTCAAGGCCAGTGGCGTTCGAGAATCAGCTCAACGTCCAGGGAAGACCTCAATGTCGAGGGTCCAGTCATTGGGGCAGATGAACCAGAGGATCTGGATACGAATGCCCGCTGCTGGGCCAGGAGGGCAGAGATACTGCGCTCCAAGGCCACCATCCTGGTCTCCATGCCAGTTGGCTCCGCAGTCTTCGACATGGGCACCAAAGACTTTGGGCCCGGCATCGGCTCTGTCGAGTGTGAGTCCTCGATGAGGATGGACTCAGGTGTTCAAAGCCGGTCGACTCCTTCTGGGGCAGCTATTGAGGCCGCTCCCGCTCCAACCTGTCGGACTCACGCCAAGGACGGCAGGGCCTGGAATGGGATTAGAAACATAGAAACATGATGACAGAAAAAGACCACATGGCCTATCTAGTCTGTCCTTCCATAACAACTACAACAGTCCACTTTTTACCTTTAGAGATCCTCTGTGTTGGTCCCATGCTTTTTTGAATTCAGTTACTGTCCTCATCTCTACCACCTCCACTGGGAGATTATTCCACGGATCCACTACTCTTTCCGTAAAGAAATATTTCCGCATATCACTCCTGAATCTATCTCCCTTCACCCTCATCCCATGTCCCCTCGTAGCAGAACTTGCTTTCAATTGAAAGAGGCTCTCTCCCTGAACATTTATGCCACGGAGGTATTTAAACATCTCAATCATATCACCTCTATCCCGCCTTTCCTCTAAGGTGTACATATTAAGATCCTTAAGTCTGTCCTCGTATGCTTTATAATGAAGCCCACTAATCGTTTTAATAGCCACCCTCTGAACCGACTCCATCCTGTTCACATCCTTTTGAAGGTGCGGTCTCCAGAATTGCACACCATACTCCAAATGAGGTCGCACCAAAGACTTATACAGAGGCATTATCACCTCCTTTTTTCTGCTAGCCATTCCTCTCCGTATGCACCCAAGCATCCTTCTAGCTTCCTGGACCCGTCCTCAGAGGTGGTCTTTGAGGGTTTTGACTTCTTGCGTTCCACTTCCAGGGATTTCCTCTTCGAGGAACCGTGACCCCAGGACTCTGAGGCAGTCCAGGCATTGCAGAACACTGAGGTTCCAGAGGGGGCCCTGAAGTGCAGTGTCGCCAGAGACTCCGGGGCAGAGTCAGACTTGTGAAAGAGCTTTTCCTGCTGCAGCTGACAGTTCTTGATGGCCTTTGTGGTCATGGCCATGCAAAGTTCGCAGTCAGAGTCGTGGTCCGGCCCAAGGCAGCAAAGGCAGCAGTCATGTGGATTGGTGAGGGACATCTTACCACACCGATCACATTTCTTGAAGCCACTGGAGGCCATCAGAAAAAGGGGACCCTGTCACCTGGACAAGGGTGCAAGGCCTATGGCCAAAAAAAGGGCACGAAGTACCAGTCGAGGAAGACCTCAAGAAAACAGGAGAAAAAAAAAAAAAAAAGACAAACCAGAGGAGCGACACAGAGGTGAGCTGGTTCGAGGGCGGGAAAAGAACCGGTACCTGTAACGGATAAAACAAAATAAAGACACTTTTTCCATGGGAAACTGGACAGACGTCAGGAGGCTCCGCGAAAAAAGGAGACTGAGGCAAAATGGCACCATTGGGCAGGAAGGGGACCACGCATGCGTGGTGCATCTCCCAAAGGCTTTCTTTGAAAGCTGGGGAGATGCTTCCATGCAGGCTCTGTCAGCGCCGATGTCACCCATATGTGAGGACTGACTTCCCGCTTGTTCCCAGAGAACAGTCCATTCCTTACGAAGCAAAAAGGATGTTTTTCTGCACAAACACTTCTAGAAATATTAGCAGCACATTCAGGGAAACCAAATGGTGTCAGAAGCAGTACTTTCAGTTTCTTGCTAACGTTCGTATATGAACAACAAATATTGAGTGCTGAGAAGGCAATTGAATTGATTTCTGTAGGAGAATACAAAAGCAGCACCACTGGAAACACCTCATTTTAAAAAAAAATACTCTGATTTTAGAAGCCTTTGTATTTTATCACTCCCAGGGCATTGAACTGAGGTTTTTGAGATACTGTTTGATCTCATCTGTTGGAAGGACAAATGCTTTTCTTATACCTCTGACTTGAATAACGTCTTGCAAATAAGCTTCAGGGAAACCTACTTAAAATACCCAATCCATGAAAAAGCCAGTTCCACAGATTACTTTGCAACTAGTTTCCAAAGCACTGCCATTTATGATTTCCAGTTCAAATAAATACCTAGCGCAGGAGTAAATCCCTTAAGTGGAAAAAACGCCACTCAAACAAAATAATGGTCAGATCTGCTAAAAGAAACTTATTGAACCAATAAATCTGTCTGTACACCAATTTATGCCAGGGTTACATATAAGGCCCACTGCAAACTAACAAGATAACATGTGAAAAAAAGAGCAGAAGGATACATTTACTTATACAAAGAGGCAGGGCCGGCCCCGTCTACTAAGCAAGCAACCGCACCCCCCCCCCCCCCAAGCTGCCGCTGAATCCATTTGGCGGGGGAGGCAGGCAATGGCAGCATTTCCAAAAGCGGTGGCAAAAAGCCTGACATGGAATCGGTGACAGTTGGGGGAGAGGGGAGTGACGGGGGAACGGGCGACGGCAGATGCCGGGGTGGGAGGGAGGGAGGGAGGGTGTGAGGACAGGGATCTGCCTAGAGTGGCAGAAATCCTTAGGCTGGCCCTGCAGAGATCACCATGTGTATTAAGAGCAGACATGATCTGAGCAGCACTGTACAGTTTGTTCATACAGTATGGCCACTAGAGGGAAACAAAGGATTTAAAAAGAAAAAAAGGAAAGAAAAAAGCAGCACAAATTGCTTTTCTATCAATCAGACATTAATAAAGGTGATAATCTCCTACCTCACAACTTATACTGAGCTGAACAAATAGTGGAAAGCAAACTACAATTTCATATCTGTTCTCATCTGTAGCATCATATTTCCAGAAACAAAATGCAATGGAAGCTTACATTTTATTTCTTTGAAACTATGATCTTTTTTTTAAGATTATATAGCATAATTACTCACCTGTAACAGGTGTTCCCCAGGGACAGCAGGAATCAGCCCTCACATTTGGGTGACGTTGGCACCGACGGAGCATGAGTGGAGCATTTCCCCAGCTTTCAAAGAAAGCTTCTGGGAATGCAACCACGCATGCGTGGTCCCCTTCCCGCTCAAAGGTGCCATCTTGCTCAGTCAGGTGCCATAGCTATAGCCCCTTCAAGAAGAAGATGGCAAAAATATACAGCATCTCCAAGGGGAGGAGGGAGGGTTGTGAGGACTGATTCCTCCTGTCCCTGGAGAACACCCGTTACAGATGAGTAACTACGCTTTCTCCAGGAACAAGCAGGAAGTCAGTCTTCACATATAGGACTCCCTAGCTACAGGCTATCGAGGACCTGGAGAAAAAGGCATGGCATTGCTGTGAACAGTTGCCAGTGAAAGCTGAAGGCAGCCCGAGGATATCAGGTCCATGGATGGCCACGCTCCCGGTAGCCGGAACAAGAAGGGCCAGAGGGCAGGAGTTGCTTAAACCCCGAACAGATTACGGACTACAGCCTGGCCAAAAGCAGCATCCCGATGGGACTCCCTCTCCAGGCAATAATGCATCGTGAAGGTGTGAGTGGAAGACCAGGTGGCGGCCGACAGATGACTGCCAGTGGCATGGAGTGCAGACTAGCAACAGATGTCGCCATCGCTCGGACATTGTGAGCCGTGATGGTGTTCCAGGGGAAACTAGGCCTGGGCCTGGGCCAAGACGATGCAGTCCGCCACCCAGATTGACAAGATACACTTGGTGACCACTAGCCCCAATCGGCTGGGGTCGAAGGAAACAAAGAGCTGCCCAGACCTGTGGTGGGCTTGAGTCTGCTGCAGGTAGAAAGAGAGAGCCCTCTTACAATCCAGGGTGTGAAGAATCGCTGACGCGTGGTCGGCATGGGACTTCAGGAAAAAGATGGGCAGCACTATCTCTTGACTTGAGGTGAAAATCCAAGACAACCTTAGGAAGGAACTTGGGGTGAGCATGCAGGACCACCCGGTTTCTATAGAATCTCGTGTACAGGGCCTCGGTCATCAGCGCCTGGAGTTCACTGACTCTCCGGGTGGAGGTGAGAGCCACCAGGAAGGCCACCTTACATGACAGATGTCGCAGCAGGCAGCGATGGGCTCAAAGGGCGGCTTGGTTAGCTGCGTGAGGACCACATTGAGGCCCCATTCCGCCAGAAAAGGGCAGGTGGAGGGCTTGGAAAGAAGCAGGCCTCGCATGAAACGAGAGATAAGCGGTAGCCCCGAGAGGGGCTTGCCCTCGATGAGGTGGTTCGCTGAGATGGTGCTCAGGTGAACTCTGACCGAGTTAGACTTCAGCCCAGACTGCGAGAGGTGGAGCAGGTACTGCAAGACCAAGCTGGTAGGGCATGAAAATGAGTCCGCTTGGAGCTCCGAGCACCACATCGAGAACCGATGGCACTTGAAGGCGTAAGCTCGTCTAGTCGAGTCCTTCCACAAGGCTAGAAGAATGTCCCTCAATCTCCACGGTGAGATGGTAGGAGGCTATAATAACCCACTCAGCCGCCAAGCTGTGAGGGACAGGAACCTTAGATTGGGATGAAGAAGCAGATCCTCTTCCTGCGTCAGCAGCTCTAGTGAGAGACGGAGCAACAGGGGACATCAAGGCTGTCTGGGCCACCTCAGGGCTAAGAGGATCATCGAAGCCCTGTCCCGTTGGACCTTGAGAAGGGTCCGAGCGATGAGGGGTGTTGGTGAGGGGAAGACATATAGCAACCCCGTGTCCCATGAGACGAGGAAAGCATCGGGGGCCACCCTGTCCCGGTACTGGAGGGGACTGCAGAACCGAGGAAGCTGCAAGTTCACCGGGTTGGCAAAGAGGTCCAGGTCTGGAGTCCCCCAATGCTGAAAGAGGCGCTGTGCCGTTCGGGGACACAGGTGCCACTTGTGCAGCTGGAGGGCCCTGCTGAGCTGGTCTGCCAATGCATTGTCCTGGCCCAGGAGGGTAGGTGGCCCGGACGGTCATGCCCTGGCTCACTGCGAAGAAAAATAGGGCCATTGTCTCCATACAGAGGCTGTAGGAGTCGGTGCCCCCTTGTTCGTTCACAGAGAACATCGTGACCTGGTTGTCCATCTGGACCATCACCACTTGGTGCTACAAGCGGACACTGAAAACCCAGAGAGCGAGGCAAATTGCCCAGAGAGTGAGGCAAATTGATCTGCTGCCGGGACTCCTCAAGGGATCAGGAACCCTGAGTGCACCATCCCTTGCAGTGGGCTCCCCAGACCGCCAGGGAGGTGTCCGTGGTCAAGACCACTTGATGCACCAGGGCTTGAAAGGGCATATCACGAAGCAGGTTCTCAAATTCCTGCCACCAAGCCAGAGACTCCGCCGCGCTGGGAAAGACAGAAATAGGGTCCCAAAGGTGGCCTGCCAACTGTGCCTACTGCACTCTGAGGCACCTCTGCATCGCCTGCATGTTGAGATGGGTGTTGGGCACGACATGGACCATGGAGGACATGTGGCTGAGAAGGCGTAGCATTGTCCGGGCCAGGACAGAGTCGCGGCATCGCACCTCGAACACCAGGGACACGAGGTAGTCCGTTCTGTCCTGAGGTAGAAAAGCCATGGCCTGGAGGGTGTCCAAGCAAGTCCCGATGAACTCCAGGGACTGAACTGGAGTGAGGTAGAACTTTGGATAATTGATCACAAACCCCAGATGCTCAAGGAGGCAAATGGTGCGGTCCATGGCCTGTCTGGCTTCAGAGGCCGTGCCCCCTGTTACGAGCCAGTCTAGGTACGGTAGATGAAGATGCCCTGCTGCTGCAGATGGGCTGTAGCCATGGCCAAGCACTTTGTGAAGACCCACGGGGCGGACGCGAGGCCGAAGAGAAGTACCCTGTACTGGTAATGGTTTCCCAGAATCATGAAGCGGAGGTACTTCCTGTGTTTGGGATGGATGAGGATGTGAACATAAGCATCATTTAAGTCCAAGGAGCATAGCCAATCGCCCTGCTGGAGGTAGGGTAGTAATGTTCCAAGGGAGAGCATCTTGAACTTCTTGTTTAGGTTCTGCAGGTCGAGGATGGGCCGAAGGCCCCCTGTCCGCTACGGAGTTGCAGTGGGACTGGTTCTACCGTGCCGTCCTCGAGCAGGCCTGCAAGTTCCTGACTCAGGAGGGACTAGTGCTGGGGAAGCTGATGTGGTTCCTCAGGAAAGTATGGGGGAGGAGCATGGTCCAGATGGAGGCAATAGCCCCCCCGAACGACCTGGAGAACTCAGGTGTCGGTGGAGATGGACTTCCGCCTGTGGGAGAAATGGACCAGATGCCCTCCGATGGATAATCACCCTGATGGACTACGAGAGGCTATGCTGATGGTGTCAAAACCCCGAGGTTGACTGAACCAGAGCCGGGAGTTGGGTCTTGGGCCCTTCGGCTTGCGAGGACCGTGGACTTGCTCTGAACCTGAACGGGGGTCGACGCCGGCAGATAGGACAGGTAGCCCCTGTATGGGAACCCCTTTCACTGGAAGAAGGGCTTCTTGTTCTGCTGCTTCTTCCTGGGGAGGAAGGAAGTCTTCCAGGAGAGGAGAGTACGAGTCACGTACTCCATCATCTCGATCTCCGCGGCCTTATCCTCCATGGGCTTGCCAAATAGCTGCTCCTCAAGGCAAGGGACGTCCCTCTCCAACTCTAGAGACTGCCGAGGGGGGCTGAGAGACCGGGCGTGCGACCTCTCACGCATGTCTGGCATCTCTGACAGAGTCCTCGAGACCTTCTTCCGCTCGCGTTCAGGCAACCCCTGATCAGAGTGCCGCTGGACCTGGGGAGGAGCCTTAGGGGACTCCAGAGCTTGTGGGGCCAAAGAGCGGGAGGCTACCAGGGATACCAGGGCTGCCTTATGGAAGCGATCATCTAGATTCTGCTTACGACTCTGGATGGCCTTGGAGGACATCTTCTTACAGAGGGAGCATAGCTCCGGGTCATGATCGGCTCCTAGGCTCCTCAGACAACAGTCATGGATGTCCGTGAGTGACATATTTTTGGAGCATCTATCGCATTTCTTGAAACCAGAAGCCACTGGGGAAAAAAGGACCCCTGCATGGTAGAAGACCCTCGATGCGGCCAGCGGTTAAAAAAGGCGCAAAGCGCAGTAAAACAGAAAAAAGGCAAAAAGAAAAAAAATTAAGGCCAGGGCCGAAGCAGAGGCGCTCAGGAGGCAGGAAGAGGACTGGCAAGGGCCGGTAGAGCATAAACCGGTTGGAACAAAGACAAACTTTCTAGAGACGAGACGCACGTCCGAAGGGCTCCACGGAAAAAGGGAGACTGAGTAAGATGGCACCCTTGTTCAGGAAGGGGATCACGCATGTGCGGTTGCATTCCCAAAGGCTTTCTTTGAAAACTAGGGAAATGCTCCGCCGGTGCCAACATCACCCATATGTGAGGACTGACTTCCTGTTTGTTCCTGGAGAATCTATAGTTTAATATGAACTACAACAAAAGACAGACATTTGCAGCTCAGAAGTTTGTGATTTTCTTCCCCCTCTCCCCCGATTTGTATATTAAAAACAAAAAGAAAATAGATGCAAATGTGAATAGGAATTTCAGTCAGGCAACTTGCAATATGAAGCACTGGCTATCGTATCCATACAATCACTAGGCTGAAATATATGCTAAGCTGGTTCTGGCAAAAAATGAAATTAGTTCTTACCTGCTAATTGTCTTTCCTTGAGCATTCTCCGGGCCAGTCCAGGGAAGGTTAGGTTGTCAATCCCCTTCAGCAGCTGAGGACTGAAGACTTCAAGTTTTCTTGAGAGGTGAAGCCACTCCCCCTGAGGTCAACCAGCCAGTCTTCTCTTGACAAAGCAGCGAACTAGTAAAGAACTGAAAATACCAGGTTAACCCGATAAAAAACTGATCATGTTCTATAGTCCCTTAGGAAAGAGGAAGCAAACAAACCAGTGCTTCCATTGAAAATATATATATATTTTTTTTTAATTCAAATGATTCACGCCCCTCTCTGAGAAAGAAACATAGAAGCCCCAATACACCCCCCTCGTACGAATACCCACATTGCGCTATGATGTCTGCTCTGCATCCAAGGTATTCGAAGTAAAAAAGGGTGGGACCCTGGACTGGCCCGGAGAATGCTCAAGGAAAGACAATTAGCAGGTAAGAACTAATTTCATTTTCCTTATCGCTTCTCCGGGCCAGTCCAGGGAAGGTTAGGGCAGTACCAAAGCAGTACCTAAACTCGGGTGGGACCCACCAGCCCAGCGATAAGAGCTGACGTCCCCACTTTCGCATCTTCCCTGGCATGAACATCCAATCGGTAATGCTTCGTAAACGTATGCAATGAAGACCACGTCGCCGCTCTACAGATATCCACTGGAGGAACAAAAGCAAATTCCGCCCAGGAAGCCGCTTGAGCTCGAGTGGAATGAGCTTTCAGCCCAACTGGGGGAAAGCGTCCTCCGGCCTTGTAAGCTGCTACAATTGCGCAGCGTACCCAACGAGCAATTGTGGACTTCGACGACGCCTGTCCTTTATTGGGTCCAGCATACTGAACAAACAATCTGTCTGTTTTTCGAAAGGGCTCCGAGACCCTAAGGTACGCCTTCAAGACCCGACCAAGATCCAACTTTTGGAGAGCTCGATCAATCGGAGAACTTGACAAATTTGAAAATATGGGTAAAGCCACAGACTGATTAATATGAAAAACAGACAACACTTTCGGCAAAAAAGAAGGAACCGTACGCAATAAGACTCGTTCAGGGAGAAACTGCAGATAAGGCTCCCTGCAAGACAAGGCCTGTAAATCGGAAATCCACCGCGCCGAACATAAGGCCACCAGAAAAGCCATCTTCCAGGAACACTCACGCGGAGACTGCGAGGAAACCGATGCCAATGGCGATCTGGAAAACGCCTCTAAAACGATATTCAAATCCCACGCAGGCACTATCTGGCGCAGCGGAGGACGAAGGAGCTTAGCCGCCCGAAAAAATCTTTGCACATCCGGATGCATCGATAGCCGGCGGTTTTGCACCAATCCCCTAAAACATGCTAGCGCTGCCACCTGAACCTTAAGGGTATTAAGCGCCAAACCTTTATCCAAACCCTCCTGGAGAAATAAAAGCAATTGAGGTAAGGTAGACGAACGAGGAATAACATCGCGCCGTCCACACCAATCCTCGAAAAGCCGCCAAATCCGAACATACGCAAGGGATGTCCCTGGTCTTCTGGATCTAAGTAAGGTAGCCACAACGGAGCTCGCATAACCTTTGCGGCTTAAGCGAGCCCTCTCAAGAGCCAAGCCGTAAGCAAGAAGCGATCCACCTGTGGCATGAGTACCGGTCCTTGATTTAACAGATTGATCCGGACCGGAAGACGCCAAGGAGGAGCTATCACAAGCCGCACCAGATCGGCATACCAAGGACGTCGAGGCCAATCTGGCGCAATCAGAATCACCGAACCTCGGTGTCCCGCTATGCGTTGAACAACGCGACTCAACATCGGCCACGGAGGGAAAACGTATAAAAGAGTGTCCACCGGCCATGGTTGAACTAGAGCATCGAGCCCTTCTGACATGCGTTCTCTGCATCTGCTGAAAAACCGGTTCACCTTGGCATTGCTGAAAGTCGCCATTAGATCCATAACTGGTTGTCCCCACCGTAAGGTCAGTTCGTGATAAACCGCTACATTCAACTCCCACTCTCCTGGATTGAGGACAGTGCGACTGAGATAATCGGCCTGAACATTCTCTTTGCCCGCCACGTGAGAAGCCGACAACGCCAGGAGACGGCCCTCTGCCCAAGCCATCAACTCCTGACATTCGTTGAGAAGAGAGGAACTCTTGGTGCCTCCCTGCCGATTGATATATGCCACTGTTACGGGCATTGTCGGAGAACAACCGGACTGCAGTCCCCGTGAGTAGGGGTTCGAAGTGCTGAAGGGCGAGCCGAGCAGCGCGTAGCTCTAGCCTGTTGATCGACCACGAGGTCTCCTCCGGAGACCAAGATCCTTGAGCTAGATGCGACTGACAATGCGCCCCCCAGCCCGCGAGACTGGCATCTGTGGTGACTAAAACCCACGCGGGCTCCTGCAAAGGAACACCTGCTCTGAGATGGACAGGGTTCAACCACCACTCCAGACTTTTTCTCACCAGCTCTGGACAAAGCAGGCGCTGTGATAGAGGATGAAGCTGCGGCGACCATCGGGAAAGCAAAGCCTGTTGTAACGGGCGCATGTGAGTCTTGGCCCATGGAACCAGATCCAAGGACGCCGCCATGGAACCCAAGAGTTGCAAATACGTCCATGCCGACGGAGCCGGAGTTCTCAAAAACGCCTGCACCTGCTGCAAAATCTTGTTTATTCTGATCTCGGGCAAGAAAACTGCTCCTTGAGCCGTGTCGAAAAAGGCCCCTAGATAAGTCAGTTGCTGCAATGGTTGTAAGTGACTTTTGGCCTGATTTATGACCCAACCTAGTTGCTCCAAACATTGAACAACTCGAGCCGTAGCTGCTACTGAGGCCAGATGAGAATCGGCTCTGATAAGCCAATTGTCTAGATACGGATGAACACGGAAGGGCAAAATGCAAAAATTGTTGATGAGATGTCCTGATGGGAATGTGAAGATAGGCCTCCGTGAGATCTATGGACGAGAGGAATTCTCTGGGCCGGACTGCCCGAATCACGGTACGCAGCGTTTCCATGCGAAAATGTGGCACCTGCAAAGCACGGTTGACACCCCTGAGATCGAGTACCGGTCGAAAAGAACCTTCCTTTTTGGGGACCACGAAATAGATAGAGTATCGACCGCGACCGTATTGGTCTCGCAGTACGGGGACTATCGCCCGAAACTGCAAGAGACGAAAAATCGTGTCTGAGACAGCCTGCGCCTTTAGCCCCGGCGCACAGGGAGACAGCAGAAAGGCGGGCGACAAAGGGCAAGCGAAATCCAGCGCATACCCTTTTTGAATTATCTCTAATACCCATTTGTCTGCAGTGATTGCGGTCCAGGCTGGTAGAAAATCCTACAGGCGCCCCCCTACAGGAACCGGCGCCTGGACCAGCACACCTTCATTGTGGCTTCTTAGCCGTGGATTGAGAAGTAGTGAAGTAAGACCTGCCGAAACCTCGGGCTCCTCAAAAAGACTGACCGTGAAACCCCACACGGCCTCTAGAATAGGGAGTAAAGCGCGCTCCTCGGAATCTACGGGTGTCTCGCCCTGAGCCTCGGAGACTTCCTGCGCCTCGCCCGAGCTTGGGCTTATCCTCTGGCAAACGCCCTCCTTTAGAGTCACCCAGATCTTTAACAATCTTCTCTAACGCCTCCCCAAAAAGCAATCTTCCTTTATAGGGCAATTTGCTAAGCCGCAACTTAGATGAAACATCTGCCGACCAGTTACGCAACCATAAAAAACACCTGGCCGCGACCAGGGATGCCATGGTCTTGGCAGCAATCCGCAGCAGATCATAGAAGGCATCAGTCATATAAGCCGCGGCCGATTCCAATTTTGCACTTTCCGCCCCCTGTACTGAAGCGGAATCCCCGGATACGTCTCCTTGGAGCCACCGAATGGACGCCCTAGAGACATATGCTCCACAAACAGCCGCCTGCAGAGCTAAAGCGCTAGAATCAAATGCTTGCTTAAGAAGAAGTTCTAACTTTCGATCCTGAAGGTCCTTAAGAGCCGCCGCACCTTCTACAGGGATGGTAATCTTTTTTTTTTTTTTTTCTTCAATATTTTATTTTGAACCATCAAACAGAACATCAAATACAGAGCATAAGACAATCGCTCCCTGGGGTGGGCTCTGATCCCCAAGGTGCAAGATACATAGATGGTTACATAGTTTTTAAGATAATACCCCTATTTCCCCCCCTCCCCCCCCCCTCCACCCAGACGCAATACCCACCCGGACCAGCATATATAACAGTGCCGAACCTCTGTAGGTCTCCACATACATCCAGGGCTATCAACAGCCTAATTGCAGGGTTACATTACGTGTCCGAGGACTCAACTTTTGAATATAGGGCTCCCACAGTAACCAGAAAGCAGACCATTGCTTCACATGACCTCGTGCAGCCCGACACTCCAGGAGCATAAGTTGATGGAAGGAGTTCCGCCACTCCCAAAAAGAGGGAGGGTGGCTGTCCCTCCACCCACATAGAATGGGGCCCTTACCCACCAGACATGCCTTCCGCACCAGCCAACGACTCCATTTCCCCTTTGGAGAGGTGAGACCCAGGAGATCCAAGACGATCAAGGCCGCATCCCAGTATACAGGTTGTCCAAGGAGGTCGGCCATATAGAGGGTAATTCTATGCCAATAGGGGCGTATGCGCCGGCAGCCCCACCACATATGATACAAGGTCGCCAGGGGCTCCGCACAGCGTGGACAACTACCATCTGCGGTTAAATGGCAGCGAAGGGCTCGCCGCGGGGAGAAATGAACCCTAGTTAAACACTTAATTTGAATTTCTCGCCAGCGAGCACCATCTGCCAGGCTCGCCACCCTCCGGAGGGCCACCAAAATAGTACCATGGGGAATCTCTCGACCCAATTCCACCCCCCAGGCTCTTTCCACACCGCTGTAGTCTGGCTGTGGTCGAAAACTGCTCCAACCGAAGATGGAAGGTCCGAATAGACGGCCGCTCAACGTCGCCAAACCCGAAAAACGCTATTATCTGGGCCGAGCGGTCGCCACAGAGTTCCGACCGTGGAAGGGAAGCCACGTAATGGGCCACTTGCATGTATGCAAAGAAGTGTAGCGGCCCCAATTTATATTGCGGGATAGCATGGGAAAGGGCTTAGGTTTACCCGCCAGGTCCACCACATGGCCCAGCGCCCGCACTCCTCTCTCCCCCCACTGACGAAACGCTGCCGTTTCAGTCCCCGGGGTAAAATTGGCGTTGCCCCAAATAGGTAGCCAGCTCGACACCTGCCACCGTCGGCCCCAATAGACATTCAATTTCCGCCAGGTTTTATATACCGGGGCCAATAACACGCTGTCCGCTAAATGCGTAGGCCACCTACTCACCTCCAAATGCAAAAGGGCCCGTAGAGAATGGGGTGCCACGTACGCCTCCTCAAACGCTCTAGGGGTATAAAGATCATTATCCCCGAGCCAGTCCCCCAAATGGCGGGCTTGACAAGCCAGCACATAAGCACCAAGATCTGGAAGCCCCCATCCCCCCCCACGGATCCTCCCCATGAGTCTACGGTACGAGACCCGAGCTCTCGACCCCCGCCATAGAAAGCCCCGAACTTCCGCCTCAAAGCACCTGATATCCCGACGAAGGATCCACACAGGGAGGGTCTGTAGCCAGTATAAGATCCGCGGCAGGAGGACCAATTTGATCGCCGCAATCCTCCCCATAAGGGATATGGGGAGGGACTGCCACGCCTGCAGCTGAGTCCTCACCTTGGCCAGCATCCGTCTCAGGTTAGTCCTATATAGGCGACCCGGCTGACAGGACAGTACAATTCCCAAGTATATGAACTGGCGCTCAGCCCATCGGAGGGGAAAGTCGCCCACCCAGCTACCCCGAAGTCGGCCAGAAACATCAAGGGCTTCAGACTTATCCCTATTGATACTAAACCCCGCAATCTGCCCGAAAACGCGGAACTCCTGCAACAGAGGGGGTAGGGAATCCCCGGGAGAAAGCAAGTGCACCAACAAGTCATCGGCAAAGGCCGAAATCTTAAATACCTGAGGGCCAATACTTACGCCCCGGATTGTCCGCATACCCACCACTCGGCGTAGAAGAGGGTCCAAAGAAAGAACAAAAAGGAGAGGAGAGAGGGGGCAGCCCTGACGGGTCCCCCTCTGCAATGAAAAAGGCTCTGAGATGACTCCATTACAGAGTATCGCTGCGGTAGGATTGGCATACAAACTATCGACCATGTTACAAAACGACGGCCCCAAACCATACTGAGGGAGGATGAATCTCAGGTATTGCCAGTCCACCCTGTCAAAGGCTTTTTCTGCGTCAAAGCTAATCAAGAGAGAGGACAGGTGTCTATACTGAACCCATTCTAAAGACGCTATGATCTTACGTAAGTTACGGACCGCGTATCGCCCCTTAACAAAACCGACCTGGGACTCATGGACCAACTGCCCCAAAAACTCCGCCAGGCGGTCTGCTAAGATCTTAGCCATTAATTTAAGGTCGAAGTTGAGCAAGGAGATCGGACGATACGAGGCTGCAGAAAGAGGGTCTTTGGCCGGTTTGGGGATAAGAACAATATGAGCATGATTAACCCCCCACCGAAAAGAGCCCTGCTGCGCTCGCCGATTATGTACAGCAGTCAGCATTGGGGAAATCTGTTCCTTGAGGATTTTGTAGAATTCGGCACCTAGACCATCGGATCCTGGGGATTTGTAGCAGCTGGCCCTGGAAATGGCCCCTTGCAGCTCGGCCACCGTAATTGGCTGATCTAACTGAGCTCTTTGCTCAGTGGAAAGGCGGGGCAAGTCTAGTCCCCTCACATAATCCGCCATCTTCGTGGGAGAAGTCGCCTCCGCAGTGTAAAGTTTCTGAAAGAAAGAGCGAAAGACACGCGCTATCGCCGGGCTTTCCCTTTGCAAAGTCCCAAGATCATCTCGCAAGGCGGGCACCAATTTAGAGCCCCTGGGTCCACGCAGGCACCGAGCCAATAACTTTCCCGGCTTGTCCCCATAACGGTACAATTGATAGCGATAATACAAGACTGACTTCTTTGCTCTCTGGTGTAAAAGTTCGTTTAATTCCATTTGAGAATCCCATAGCTGCTTTTTTAAGCCCGCGGTGGGAGTATGAGCCCAGCGGCGTCGCAAGTTCGTCACTAATCGCTCTAAGACCATAATACGTTCGGCCCTTAATCGTCGTTTTCTGGCAAGAAACCCAATTATATCCCCCCTCAGTACGACTTTCGCCGTTTCCCAGAGCAATTCGGGGTCATCTTGATGACCCCTATGGTCGGCCTCGAATTCCTGCCACCGCCGCTGTATAAATGCGCGAAATTGGGCGTCTCTGTATAATTCCAATGGAAAACGCCATTGAAAGGCCCGTGACGTACTCCCACTCCAGAAGACTTCCATCCAGACAAATGGGCGTCCCCCACCTTGGCAAACAGCTCAGCGGATAACAACAAATAGTCTATACGTGCACTTGTGCCGTGGGCCCGGGATTGGTGTGTGTAATCCCGCTCGCCCGGATGTAGTAATCGCCAGGGGTCCACTAGCCCCAGTCTGGAACAGAAACGTCGCAGTGCCTGAACCGTCGCCCGTCTTTCTCTTTGCTCCCCCACTTTAGAGGTATCGAGATCGATATCCATGACCCCGTTGAAGTCTCCCCCCAAAATAACGGGGAGCTCCGGCAGCGTCTCAAGTGTGGAGGCAATGCGCGCATACAGGGACAAATCAAGTACATTGGGACAATACACGCTACCAAGAACTACTGGCCTCCCCTCAAGGACTCCCTGCACCAGTACATATCTGCCCGTCGGATCAACAAGTTCCTTCACCACCTCCATCCTTACCCGTTTGTGAATCAAAAGCACTACCCCACCCTTCTTACCAAGCGCTGGGGCCCCCCAGACCTGTCCCACCCACTCCCGGCAAAGTTTACGGTGTTCGTCGGCAGTCTGGTGGGTTTCCTGAAGCATAGCGATGTCTGCTCCCTGCCTAGCCAAGGCCTGCAAAATTTTTGCCCGTTTAATCGGACTACCCAGGCCACAAACATTCCAAGAGATTATCTTAAGTGGCATACATTATTAAACTGGGCACACAAATGTCTGTTAAGTACCATACAAAATATAGGGAAGACACCCCCCCAGCCCGGAGTCCTCCTCCATAGCCCTTCAAAGACCGTCCTCGGCCCGTCACTACCTCAACTGGTCCCCAAAAATACAGTGTTCCGACTCCCCCCCTCCCCCTACCCCTCTTCCCCCCTTCCCCCCCCCCTTAGCTTCTGCCTCTCCCTCTCCACCCCTCCCCCTCCCTCCCTCCACCCCCCTTCGATTCCTTAATTCTACTACCATCCTCCTCTCCTCTTCAGTGAATTCCTAGATGCGTGCGGTACCCCCCCACTCCTCCAACGCCCCTATCCCACTACAAACCACCCCTCCCCCCCGGCCCCCCCAAAGACACAGCCACCACCCGGACTGCTCCCCACCCATCCCCCACACCCAGAGGAAACCAACATTTCTACTTAAAGCAGTCAAGACAATCCCAGCAGCCCTCCACCCCCACAACAATTACCATCACCATCACTTTACAGTCCAAAGCAAGGAATTCTGAGCTTGTTCATCAGGGCATTAATCTTCTCCTCCGATCCTCAGGACTCGGCTGCCACTGCGGCCCTCCGCCGTATCTCCTCCACGTAGGGCGTTGCTGCTAACGCGGAGTCAAAAGTCCGACGGATCCCGTCGTGGGTGAAGACCAATCGGGCGGGATATTGCACCATGAACTTAATATTATTGTCTATCAGGGTCTGGTACAGTGGTCCGTAATCTCGTCGCCGCTGTCCTAGGGCTGCTGAGTAATCCTGAACAATACGTAGCCGGGCATTGTCCTTCTGAATGGTCCCTGTCTTACGCGCTGCACGCAAGACCGCTTCTTTCTGTGGAAATCTCAGGAACCGTGCTATTGTCACCCTGGGTCGGGTATCGTTAGTCCTCCTGGGTCCAACCCGGTGCGCTCTCTCTATTTGTACTGAGGCACCTTCGGTTTCATTCGCCAGTAGTTGTTTCACCAGATCTTCTAAGTAAGGTTGCAGGTCCCGATCCTCAACGGTATCTGGGATCCCAAGAAATCTCAGGTTGTTACGGCGGGATCTATTTTCTAGGTCATCTAGTTTGGCTTTCTGCCCCTGAAGCAGTTTTTTCACCCGAACCATCTCCCGCTGTAGCTCCAGCACGTGCTCCTTGGACTTCTCTATCCGGTGCTCCGCCTCCTGTAGGCGGCCGCCCAAGGCCTCCACTGAGGTCTGGACAAGGTCCATACGGCCCCGTAGGTCCTCGAACTGAGCAGACAGCGCTCCCGCTACAGCTATGGAAATTTCGTCCACCATCTCTGCTGTGGTCTTGGCCTCCCCCTTCAGCGGTGAGGATTGCTCCCCCCCCCTGGGCGGCAGGGGAGTCTTCTCCTTCTCCACCCGACGGCCTCCCTTTGCCGCCATCACCAAGGCCTCTGTTGTAATCCACTCAGGGGGAGGGGGGGTCCCCCTCCCGTCCCCGCTCCACACGCCGGGCGATGAGGGCCTCCTTCGTCGACCTCCCTGGTTCGCAACACAGTCCCAGATCCGAGCCTCAGGTGTCGCCGGGGCTACTCAGGCCTCTGTACACAGGAGATAAAGTATGGGTTCAGGGCTCTGAGGCACTAAATGAAAGGCAAGGATCCCGGTCAGCGGCGCTCTGGAGGGAAAGCCTGGGCCACGGGTACTGACGCCCCGTAGTTAGGTACAGTTCTGAGGCCCCTAGGTGTCAAAGGTGGGGCAGTGCGCTGAAGAAGGAACACCAGTCCCGGGCCCCTACACTCAGCGGGGTATAAGCTTCAGTCTCGGGCGCCTATACACCGGAGGCCAGGTGCAGGGCGCAGGTTACAGACTCTTCAATGGTGAGAGCAGGGCTCCGGTCAGAGACTCCAGAATGCCAGAGGCAGGGGGGGGGGGCAGGATTCAGTCCAGTATGTCCTAGTGCAAAAGGACAAATCTCAGGATCCCAGCTGGCAGAAAGAGGCATGGGTCACTGGCTCCGATGGAGGGGAGAGGAGGTCTCCGGTCATATCTACTCGGCCCTTTGCAGGTTCCCTGGGGTGGGGGTGGAAGCAGGCAAAACAAGGGGCATTTCACAGCCGGGCCCAATAAGGGATCTTAGCCTCCCCCGATCTTTCCCGCATCAGGCAGCCATACGGGGCACAGGCTGGAGACAAGCTGGAGGCAAAAACAGGGGGGGGGGGAGGAGCACCAGCCGTAAGGCCGCGGCCGCCGCAGGGATCCCCCTGCAATCCCGTGCAGGTTGTCTGGGGTCGCCGACTGCCTACTCACCCCACCACGTGGCTCTCAGCGCGGCGCCTGCAACATGAGCCGCGCTGGTCCAGGCCGCCTCCAGAAATCTTTAAACGCAGGTGAGAGGGGAGCGCCGGATCATCTCTCCCGGCTGCGGCTTGTGTAAGGGAGCTCGGGGTGTGTGTGGGAACCCCGATTTTAGCCCCGAACGAGCATTTGGCGGCGCCGGAGGAGCAAGGGGGCCCAGAGCTCGAGCGGCGTGCGTCCGCTCGGGCTCACCGCATCACCGGAAGTCCACAGGGATGGTAATCTTATTGGTCACTGCCGATACTATGGCATCTACCTTGGGCATGCGTAATAAATCCTTTTCCTCCTGCGGCATGGGGTAAAGACGAGCTAATGCGCGACTCCCACGCAGCGTAGCCTCCGGACACTCCCATTCAGATTCAATCATCTGCTTTATCACCCGGTGCATCGGGAAACAGCGCTGTTCCGCTTTAAACCCCTGCAATAACGGATCCTCCAAAGGTTCCTGTGATGTTGAAGGAATCAGCAGGTGTAAAGCAGATAAGGACTGGGAAATGAGAGCTGAAAGCTCTTCTTTGCGAAAAACGCGAAAGACATTAGGATCCTCTCCTGGGGTAATTTCACCCTCTTCTAGCTCTACCATAGCCAGGTCCAAGCCTGCTTCCGACAGACATTCTGTTTCTCCCTGACCCAGAGGCACAGAGAGCTGAGCAGGAAAAAGGTCCAAAGGATCCCTGAGGACCTCTTTAGGCAGAGAAGGACCCTCTCCAGGATCTTCTGATACAGTAACCCCCAAAGGAACTGCAGCAGAATCTTTAAACGTTCCCACAGAAGCAGACTGAGAAGATTTCATCAAAAATGCTCTGTGCATGGCTAGTATAAACTCCGGGGAAAAGAAAGACAAAATTCCTTCCTGCACGTCAGGCAGAAGCTGCGCAGGCTTCTCCTGTCGAGAGGCGTCCTTAGAGGACTTAGCCTTCCTTTTAGCAGGCCGGTGCTGTTCGGCCGTTGAAATGGCCGGCGCGCCTAAAATGGCCGCCTTTCCCGCGGGCAAAGACAGCTTTTCTGTATCTAATATCAGCTTTTCAGCCATCTCTCTTGTGTTACAGAAATTAAATAAATTAACTGCGAACAGAGAAGAAAATTAATTAATTCTTCTGCGTGTCGCGCTACAGCAGAGGGCAGAGACACAGCCGCTCGCTCTAATCGCGCTGGTTAAAAAAACAATGGATGCCGCACAGCTATACACACTCACCCCTGAAAGAACAACGCTGTAGCGCTGAGATTTCGTTCCGCTGCTAGCGGAACATGGACAAGGGCGGCTATGGCAACAGCAGAGGAAGTACTGGGGCTCCCAGGTTCAATCTGCTTTGAGAGACGGATACGGTTAAGAACAAGGCAGGCTCTACCTTATACCGTCATGTTAATAAATGCCCGACGTCTCTCAGCTCTTAAATGACAGGGAAAGAAAAAAAACACTCCCAGGACTATAGAATAAAATCAGCTCTGCTAGAGCCAACTTGTACTGCCATAACAAAATAAACGAAATCAAGCATTATACATGTACATGAGGGAGAGAGAAAAAAATTGATCCTCTTCAGCTGCTGAGGACTGAAAGACTGGCTGGTTGACCTCAGGGGGAGTGGCTTCACCTCTCAAGAAAACTTAAAGTCTTCAGTCCTCAGCTGCTGAAGGGGATTGACAACCTAACCTTCCCTGGACTGGCCCGGAGAAGCGATAAGGAATAGTATCTTGCTATATACAGACCATACACATTTCCAGATACTGCCAACACATGCATGCCACAAAGGCAAAGCGAGGTGATATTTCTGTACGGGAAAGAACCCCCATGCTTTTTCATTTCAAAATAGTAAAATCAGCTTCAAGTTTGGACTAATATTTTCTCCATTACATGGCATTCAGCATAAACAATTCAGAGTGATTTAGATAGAGATGTACTGGAGTGTGTATGGCTAAGACATAGCAAATAATACACCTGGGGGAATTCTGTGCAAAAATTTAGAAAATTCTGTAAGCTTTATTAGTAAATTTTTGCACATAACGTCCCCATCATAAAACCTAACTCCTCTTCCTCTAGACCAGAAATTCCCCCTGCCTTTTTCCTTCTTAGCACTCTTGTTCTAATCACAGTTCTCCACAATCTCTAAGCCTTCCCTGCCCCACACCCCAAGTTCTCTCTCCCTCTAACTTCTAGCAAGATCCCTACTGCTATCTGTAGCTAAGGTCTACCCTCATGCACCTCCAGCACCTCACTTCCTCTCTCCCCACATCATGCATCAAACCTCATCTCTCCTTTCTTCCCAGGCACATATCCACCTTTCTCTTTCTCACCACCCCCAGACATACACCCATCTCCAGTCCCCAGCCACCCTCCCCACCCTGACTTACCAGCAGCCCTTCTCTTGCCCCCAGACACCCTCAACTGACTAACAGCCTTTCTCTTCTACCTGTCCACAGCGGCTTTTTAACAGAACATTTTGCTTTGCTCCCACGGCTTGTTTCAAAATGTTGCATGCAGGCATCGGAATCTAGCACAGCTGAGGGAGCAAACTGAAATGCTCCCATGACTGAAAAAGTAGAAGTGTCATTTTATAGAGCGCCACATGCTCGAATAGTGAGAGAGGCAAAGCCTCCCAGTACTGCAATTGCTCCCACTTGTGCTTCAGCATTGGGGGAATGTTCAAACGATACAGCAGGGAGAGGTCCATGAGCAGATGCACTCCCAAATATGTGAATAAGCAGGTAGACAAAGGTGAGTCGGTTGATATAGGGTATCTGGACTTTCAGAAAGCCTTTGACAAGGTCCCTCATCAGAGACTTTTGGCAAAACTAAAAAGTCATGGGATAGGAGGCAGTGTATTATGTGAATCAGGAACTGGTTAAAAGATAGAAAGCAGAGTGTTGGGCTAAATGGCCAATTTTCCCAATGGAAAAAGATGAATAGTGGAGTACCCCAGGGATCTGTGCTGGGTCCGCTGCTTTTTGACATATTCATAAATGATCTAGAAAAGGGAATAACGAGTGAGGTTATCAAATGTGCATATGATACAAAACTATTTAAAGTTGTTAAAACCCAAGAGGATTGTGGAAAACTGCAAGAGGATCTTGATAAATTGGAAGACTGGGCATCCAAATGGCAGATGAAATTTAATGTGGACAAGTGCAAAGGTATGCACCTAGAAAATAACAACCCAAACTATGGTTACATGATGCAAGGTTCCACATTGGGAAGCACCACCCAGGAAAAAGATGTAGGCGTCATTGTGTATAACATGTTAAAACCCTCCGCCCAGTGTGCAGTAGCGGCCAAGAGAGCAAATAGAAAGCATAGTTACTCACCTGTAACAGGTGATCTCTGGGAACAGCAGGAATTTAGTCTTCACATATGGGTATCGTCGGTACAGACAGAGCCTGCGCGGGAACGCTCCCCAGCGTCCAATAGGAAAGCTTTTGGGAGCATCCCACAGCGCCTGCATGCTGCCTTCCCGCCTTTCCCAACTGTCCCTCTCCAGTTGAGTTTAAAGCTGAGACAAAAGAGAGACGGAAAGAGAGAGAGAGATAGAAAGATACAACTCCTAGGGGAGATGGGTGGGTTGTGAAGACTAAATTTCCTGCTATTCCAGGAGATCACCTGTTACAGGGTGAGTAACTATGCTATCTCCAGGAACAAGCAGGAATGTAGTCTTCACATATGGGGACTCCCTAGCTGCAGATGCCAGGGAGATGACCCCAGAAAGCTGTGTGCCCTTGGGAAAGGGCTCCACTTACCCCATGGATCTCTGGCATCCTACCAGGGATGGTGGGTAGAAGCTGATTAAGTCCAGAACAGGTGTTGAACAGCCTGACCAAAAAAGGCATCCCGGCGGGAGTACTTGTCTAAGCAGAAATGGGCTGTGAAAATATGCACCAAAGCCCAAGTAGCTGCTCGACAGGTGTCGTCGATAGACACAGAGTGAAGATGAGCCATTGAGGCTGCCATGGCTCTCACATTGTGACATGGCCTTCAAGAGGAAGGTTCCTACTCTCATAGGCAAAAGATATACACTGTGCAATCCAGCTGGACAGTGTCCTTTTGGAGACTGGAAGTCCCAAATGACTAGGATCAAAAGCAACAAAGAATTGAGAGGATTTTCTATGTTACTGTGTCCTTTGCAAGTAAAAGGCCAAAGCTCTTTTACAGTCCAAAGTACGAATGTTCCTTTCTGCATTTGAGGCGTGAGGCCTTGGAAAGAATACAGGAAGGTAAACCGCTTGGTTTAAATGAAAGGGCGAAACCACCTTTGGCATAAAGTGTAGATGAATCCTAAGGACTACCTTATCATGATGGAACCTTGTATAAAGAGGATCAGCCACCAACGCTTGCAATTCACTGATACGACATGCTGATGTAATTGCAATGAGAAAGATAACCTTCCAGGAAAGGAATTTCAAAGAGGTAGTGGCTAATGGTTCAAAGGGCGGTTTCATGAGCTGTTCAAGAACCAGATTCAAGTCCCATGCCACCGGTGGTGGCATAATGGGAGGCTTCGTTAAAAGAAAGCCTCTCATAAATCTCGCTATGAGAGGATGAGAGGCAATAGTTTATCTATCGAGAGGCTTGAAAGAAGCTGCAATAGCACTCAAATGGACTCTCACTGAATTGGCCTTAAGCCCTGCATTTGATAAATGAAGGAGGTACTCCAGTAATGATTCCAGAGGTATCGCAAGAGGGTTAAGACCCTTCTGCGAGCACCATATGGTAAACCTTTTCCACTTAAATGCATAAGAGCGTCTTGTGGAAGATTTCCTAGAAGTATGAAGGATATCCTTTACCTTCTGGGAAAGGTTAAGACCGTAAAGTTCTAGGCTTTCAGCAACCAGGCCCTAAGATACAGAGACTGGGGATTGGGATGTCACAGCATCCCGTCCTCCTGAGAAAGAAGATCTGGAGCAGATCCTAACTCCAGAGGCGGAGCTTGAGAGAGATGCAGGAGCAGAGGGTACCACGGTTGCCGTGGCCAACGTGAACCTATGAGGATCATAGGACCTCTGTCTCTTTGAAGCTTGAACTGGGTTTTGGGAATTAAGGGAATGGGTGGAAAGGCATACAGGAAGTCCTGATCCCAATGAAGGAGGAAAGCATCCCTGGCCTGACAACCTCGAGCTGGAATTCTGGAACAGAACCGGGGAAGTTTGGCATTCAACGGACTTGCAAAGAGGTCTATGTCCGGGGTTCCCCAAATTTGAAAAATTTGGGCCACCTGGTCTGCATGGAGAGACCATTCGTGTGGAAGCAGAATTCGACTGAGTCTGTCTGCCCAAGAGTTTTGAATGCCTGGAAGATACACCGCAAGCAGATGAATCTGATGCTCTCTGGCAAGGGCCCATAGTCACAAAGTTTCGTTGCACAGCGACAGAGAGCCTGGTTCTGCCCTGCTTGTTCACATAGAACATGGCTATTTGATTGTCCGTTTGAGGTAGGACTGTCTTGTAGCTGAGCTGGGTGTGAAATACTCGAAGAGCAAGGAAGATTGCTCTGAGCTCCAGGAGGTTGATATAGAGATAGGTCTCCTGTGGAGTCCAGGTACCCTGGGTAGAGAGTCCGTGCAGGTGGGCTCCCCAACCCTCCTGTGAAGCATCTGTTGTTAGAGTGCCTAGGGGTGGGGGTTGCTGAAAAGGAGACCCCACCAGAAGGATTTTGGGTGACTGCCACCATTGGAGGGACAAAATAAGGCGATCTGAGTTTGCTATTTTGTCTGACAAGCAACCTGACGCCTGAGTCCACTGAGTGGATAAGGTCCACTGGGCTGCCCTCATATGGAGGCGAGCATAAGGAAACACATGCACGGTGGATGCCATATGGCCTAGCAACTGTAACATTTCCCGAGCAGTGAGGTGAGGTTTTAGCACTGCTTGGGAAGATAACTGCCCAAAGGCAGCGGGGCTGTGGAAGGAAGGCCATTGTCTGTCTGGTATCCAGAAGAGCTCCTATAACCTCTAGGGATTGAGTGGGAGCAAGGTTGAACTTGGGGAAGTTTATGACAAGTCCCAAATACTGAAGGATGCGCATTGTGCGAGACAGAACCATCCTGGCCTCTGGCTCTGAAGGGGCTCGAATGAGCCAGTTGTCTAAATAGGGGAAGACGACTATTCCCAGGGTGCAGAGAAATGCTGCTACCACAGCCATGCATTTTGTGAACACCCTTGGTGCAGAAGCCAAGCCAAAAGGAAGAACCCTGTATTGGTACTGCTTCCCTTGAACCAGGAATCAAAGGAACTTCCAGTGAGTTGGATGGATGAGAACTTGAGTGTATGCATCCTTGAGATATAGAGAACAAAGCCAATCCTGACTCTGAAGGTATGGCAGCAGAATTCCTAGAGAAATCATTTTGAACTTCTCTCTGAACAGGAATTTGTTCAATTCTCCGAGGTCTAGAATGGGTCTGTGCCCTCCTGTTTTCTTTGGAATAAGGAAATAGGGGGAGTAAAACCCTGAACCCCATTGGGGAATGGGCACCTCTTCTACTGCCCCTTGAGCAAGGAGCATAGTGACTTCTTGACCTAACCAGTCATTGAGAGAGGTCTGAGAATTGAACTGTCTTACTATTGTAGGAGGGGGGGCATGCTGAGGAAATGAAGCTTGTACCCCTCTCTTACAATAGACAGAGTCCAATTTTCTGCTGTTATCTGACCCCATCTGGGGGCAAAATGACATAACCTTCCTGGGATGGTGGAGGGTTCTGGGCCGTTTAGGGCCAGGAAGGCAAAGTTCTCTAGACAGGAGTCAAAGCCCCTTTGGAGGCTGAGTCTGTTGAGCCGGTTGAGGCTTAGCTGCTTTTGGCTTCCTTTGTTGCCTAGGTTGTTGGTGCTGTCCCTTTTGGGCAGACTGACCTAAACGATGTCCCTTCTGGGTATAGGAGGGATAAAACTTTTATTTCTTGCTGAAGAATGGTTTCTTAGAGGATCTTTTCCTCGCAGGATCAGCTGTAGATTTGGACAATCTATCTAAAGTGATATTGTCAGCATCAATCTCATTAGCTTTTTCCTGCCAATTTTTTTCAAAGATATTCTCTCCTGTACAAGGTATATTCCCCAGTTTGTCCTGTACCCAGATTTCCAAGTCAGATACCTGGAGCCAGGCAATTCTACGTGCACCTATGGCAATAGCAAAGGTTCTGCTTATGCATTCAAAGCAGTCAAAGGCTGCACGATTCACAAACTTGGAAACATCCTGAGCATGTTTAAAAAGAGCAAGATAATCTTGCCTTTTATCATCAGGAAGGAAAGGGCTCATAAGCTCTAAGTCTCCTGTGACTTCCTTAAGGAACATTCCCATATACAGTCAAACCTCGGTTTTCATGATTAATCCGTTCGAAAAAGTCTGACTAAAACCGAAACGTATGAAAACTGAAGCAATATTTCCCATAAGAAATAATGTAAATCCAATTAATCCGTTCTAGACACCCAAAAATATTCACAAAAAATACATTTTATAGAGAATAACTATATTTTTACATACAGAAAACAATGAGAAATAAATATAAATGACTAATGAAATGGATAAATGAACATTTAACATCACTGAAAGCAAGCTAAGTACAGCACTGTACAGTACAGTATGTTAACATCTGGCCTTAGCCACCCCTGACAAGCTGCTGTGCCCAGCTCTCTTCGGAATCACATTGGATTCAGCCCATTAAAATACCTTTACATTATCTGCTCAATGCTTCAGAATGGCAGAAAATCTTAATGATATAGCTTCAGACGTACCCTGCAAGAAAAAGAACTGCCTCCCACATTCATGCAACATCTCCTGCTTACGTTGACAGCTTTTCTTCCCTGCTACCTCCGAGCCTGAGGGGGCGCTCCAGAGAACGGGCAGGCGGTGGACGAGATCGGGGCCTTCCTCTCTGCGCAATCCTTGCCTCTCTGACTCTGACCAGGCTCGAGGATGTGTTTCATTTACGTGCTCAGCTGGCTTTCGCTTCTCATCACGCTGGCGATCGGTGAGTCCGGGGGGCAGTGCTGCCGGGACCGGGCGGGCATTCCGGCAGTGTATACAGACCGGTGTGCAGCGTGAGGGTGTATGTATTTACAGTACTGTACTTTACGAAAACCGAGGCGATGTACGAGAACCAGGACAAAATCTCAGTCAAAAAAGACGTTGAAAACCGAAGCGATGTATGAGAACCGGGACAAAATCTCAGTCAAAAAAGACGTTGAAAACCGAAGCGTATGAAAACCGGGGCAAATGAAAACCGAGGTTTGACTGTACAAGATATAGGAACTGATCCTAACAGAGAGCATGGAAGCCTGGACGTATCGACGTCCAAAGGCGTCAAGAGTCCTGCACTCACGTCCTGGAGGATTAGATACATGCCTTTTTGCACTCTTTATCCGTCTCATGGCTGATTCCACCACCATGGAATGGTGTGGTAATTCAGCCTTCTGAAACCCAGGACAAGGAGGAACTCGATACATGGCGTTGAGTCTTCGAGAATGAGGAGATGTGGTCAGAGGTGTTTCCAACATCCTTAACATAAGATCATGGAATATCTCATGAATGGGTAAGGTAGCTGCCTCCTTGGGAGCTTTAGGGTATTGTAGGATTTCTAATTCCTTTGCCCTAGGCTCTTTTTCAGGAGCCACTGTGATGGAAAGACCTCGGGCCACATCTCAGATAAAATCATGAAAGGACATATCCTCTGGTGGAGACATCCTACGCCGAGGAGAAGAGGAATCCTCGGGGAGAAGTACTCTGGTATCGGCAGAGCTTTCAGAGTCTTCAGACTCATCCGAAGATTCGAAGTATCTCCGATCCAGGTGATCAGGCAAGGCACGGTACAGGTACCGATCAAAGTCGGCATCGGAGTGGTCCGGTACCGACATGTCGATGCCGGATATAGATGCATGACTCAGTCCTGGTAGAATACCTGCCGATGTTGATACAGTCGGTGCCGGTACTGGCTGAATTGTCTGAAGCGGTTTCAGGGGCATAGAGGCTGTGAGAAGAGCCGCCAGACTGCGTTCAATAGCCAGGAATCTCTGGTCTATCAACGCTGCCGATGCTTGGGTATCGGTGCCGGATAAAGCAGCCGGAACCCCAGAGCATGGCACCAGTAGTTCTGCCGAGGCTGAGGCCTCAAGAACATCCAAAGGCATCTCGATGTTTAGAAGGAGATCTACCCTTTGAGGACTGGCTAGATTTATATTTAGTTACCTAAGATCCATGGGAGGAAGATGAAGCCCTGGAGGACGTCGATGCCACAGAGGCTGCATCGGAGGGGAAAAGGGTACTAAGCTTAGCAGCTCTGTTTTGCCGACCCCTCTTTGACATCATCCCACAGGCAACACACTCTGAAATAGAGTGGTCAGGACCTAAACATTTGAGGCACCACTCATGGGTGCCGGTGACGGAGATGGTACCGCCACATTTAGAACACTTCTTAAAACCCAAAGCGGGTTTTTCCATCTTGAGGAAAAAACTGGGCCTAGTGCCCAAAATGGTGCGTGGCACCCGAGAAGAAAATTACTGGAGAAAGACTCCAGAAACAAAGGGGTTTTTTTTGTTTGTTTTTGTTTTTTAGAAAAAGGAAAAGAAGAACCGGCGGTACTGGTATAGCATCGAGGGAAGGCAGACGCGACTACAAAAAAGAAGTATAAGGGAATTTTCTGCAGTGACAGGATGTACGAAAACGAAGAACTGGAGAGGGACAGTTGGGAAAGGCGGGAAGGCAGCACGCAGGCGCTGTGGGATGCTCCCAAAAGTTTTCCTATTGGACGCTGGGGAGCATTCTTGCGCAGGCTCCGTCGGTACCGATGATACCCATATGTGAAGACTACATTCCTGCTTGTTCCTGGAGATTGCTAGGTATCATAAGGAAAGGAATGGAAAATAAAACAAAAGATATTATAATGCCTCTGTATCGTTCCATGGTGCGACCGCACCTTGAATATTGTGTGCAATTCTGGTCGCCGTATGTTAAATAGGATGTTGCGTTATTAGAAAAGGTACAGAGAAGAGCCACCAAAATGGTAAAGTGGATGAAAAGATACTCCTATGAAGAGAGGCTAAAATGGTTATGGCTCTTCAACCTAGAAAAGAGACAGCTGAGGGGAGATATGATAGAGGTCTATAAATTAATGAATGGAATGGAACTGATAATGTAGAACGATTGTTCACGTCATCAGAATATAAAAAGACTAGGGGACATGCAATGAAGCTACAGGGTAAGCTATTTAAGACTAATAAGAGAAAATATTTTTTCACTCAACGTGTAATCAAACTCTGGAATTTGTTACCGGAGGATGTAGTAAAAGCTGTTAGTGCAGCTGGGCTTAAAAAAAGGTTTGGACAAGTTCCTGGAGGAAAGGTCCATAAACCATTATTAAAAGGGACCCAGGATATCACTGCTTGACCCAATACAAGCACTGAGGAACCTGTGTCTTTTGGGGTGATTGCTAGGCATTTATGACCTAGATTGGCCACTGTTGGAAACAGGATACTGGGCTTGAAGGACCTTGGTCTGACCCAGTATGACATATCTTATGTTCCAGTTATAGGCCACCTGTTTAGTCTATCCAGCCTCTCAAACGGTCCTTTTTTGAAGGACTGCTGAGAGAGGAGCAGCTACTGCTGGGAAAGAATCTGCACTTGTATTATACCTGTTGGGAAATTCTCCAAATCTTGGACTAAAGTGAATTCTTTGGGTTAAACTGATAAAATCTCCATCCGTTTTAAAATTCTGTGTTTTGTTAAGTCAATTAGGGCATAGTATAAGAAACAATCTTTCAGTTAGTGTTTATTTCCCACACCCCAACTTCCACCCACCGCAGGTACACAATCTTTGATTTATATGCTCTTAAACAGTTCAGGGAAAAGAAGGAACATTTTTACTTTCAGGTTTAACTGGTTATTTTCATCTGCAAGTTATTAGGCTTTAGAAATAGATTAATTCTAGGTCCTTGCGCTTCATCTTGAGATGAACATTAAACAAAGTCCCTTAAACCTATTACATATATTTGTAATAGCTGGAATATCTCTATTCCCCTAGAAACTTTAAATAGCTAAATAAATCGTAACAGATATAAATACAGCAGTCAACCAGCAAAACAGGTGTTATCCGGTCTTTTGCACTGTATCTCATGTATGATCATCTCCTGATTGTTCAGAAATCTTATGTGCGCATTAGGTGCAAAGAACTCCTTGTTCTCAGGGACAGAGTCCGATCTCTGGAGGCTAAAGTAGTAGACTGAGAAACTGAGGCAGACAGAGGTATATAGAGAAGACCTTCAGGGACAAAGAAGAAAAGCCCCATCGCCAGTCTGGCAGCCTCTGTACTGTACTCACCTCAAAGGAGAGCATCACCTTGGTGTGGCAGGAAATAATCCTGCAGCTAGGATTTGTCCTCCAGATGATATAATATCCTCTTGCACCAAGGGTGTGTCTCCAGGTCAATGAGGGACGGGTTAAGGACAGCAGTTATAGTTGGTGATTCAGTCTTAGGCATGGAGATAGCTGGGTGGCTAGTGGACGTTAGGATAGCCTAGCAACTTGCCAGCTCATATATTTACATATATAAAAATATACCAATATCTAGATATATACACACACACACACACAAACATACATATCATTTACTTAAAAATGTTTATATATTAAATAATTACTTTTATTGTATATGGCAGATTTTATAGTTTGTCATTTTTAATGTTTTTATGTAACTCTTGAGTGATTATTTATTTATTTATAGATTTCTATACCGCGCTATTTGACATCAGTGCGGTTTACAGTTAACAATTTCGCACAGGCAGGGGGAGGTGCCACGTGCTTACATCGAACAGGACATAGTAACTTGGATTCATAACATTGAACTATTTACATCTAAACAATGACAGAATACTAGTGTCGCTTTTACATTATTAATGCTGTTAGGTGGTTGTGTTGGTACAAGGTGTAGGGGTGCAGTTGGATTGCAGGTAATATTCCATGTAAATATTTCATGTATATAGTTCACCCCTGTTATCCAAGTTTGTACTCCTGTTCTATGTAAAACCAAACAGCTTGTTGTTATGGTCATTATGTTATAATGTAAACCGCGCTGATACCGAATAGTGCGGTATATAAGAAATTGTAATAAATAAATAAATATAATAGGAATAAATTATGTTTAATGGCTTTCCTGAATTGTGTAAGATCTTTGATTGATCTGATATTGGACGGGAGATTATTCCAACACCTTGGCGCGTAGAAGGAGAATGCTCTGCTTCTAGTTGTTTGCGTGCATTTCGTCACTTCAGTCGGGATTACTAGTGTGTTGGTGCCTGTTGACCTTCTTGACCTATTGTTGGGGGTGTGGGTAATGAGTGCAGTGATGGATGAGGGGGATATCCCAAAAGAGTGATGTCTTTTCTATGTATATATGACTTGTAGATCCCCTTACCCAGACCAGGTCAGGTTCCTTCAATAAATCTCTATTGAAGGACATCTGTTTCCAAGGCTTTGGCCCTTCTCTGGTTTCTTTGTTCTTTGGTACATGTTCGCACCTACGACATAGTAAACGCGTGGGAGGGAGGTTCTTGAAGCCAAATTTAAACTTTTAGGTAGAAAACTGAAATTCAGAACTTTCAGGGCAGCATTCTCAGTAATGCTTCCCATTCCATGTAAAGAGCTCAAGAAGCAGGCAGAACTCAATGTGCGTCTCAATGTGTGAATGAGAGAATGGCGCATGGAAGAGGTTTTTAGATTTATTAGGAACTGGGCAACATTCTGGGGAAGGGAGTGGGGGTTCTGAAAAGATGGGCTCCGCTATAACCAGGTGGAACCAGGTTGCTGGAATTAACTTTTTTTTTTTTTTTTTAAATTTCCAAATATTTTATTCAGCAAATTCAAGAATACAAACATTCCAAAAATTAAACATTGTTAATCAAATAAGCAAACTAAATACAGTACACATCATGAGGAGCAAAACCAAACAAACTATAGAGAAAGAAAACATACACAAAGAAAAACTGTGAGAAAAGGGAAAGCTGACCTAGTCATTTTAAATGGAATTAACCTTTAAAAAGGCAATCCAGCAGCTTTTAAACTAGATAATGGGGGAAAGCAGACAGTCGCCCAAGTCTATCTTTGAAGGATACTAGCAAAACAGAGAAGGCAGGGCATACCGACAGAGAGGATCTAGTAAAGGTAAAAGAAAGCCAGGTGTCATTAAGTAACGAGCAGACCGTTGAGATTCCAAATTACCCTTGTTAACTGATAACCAGATTGCTAAATGACCAAAAAAACAAACTTTGCCTGTATGCAAATGCTAGACGTCTAAAAAAATAAGATGGAAAGTTAGACTATATAGCACTGAATGTAAGGTTAGATATAACTGACATATCAGAGACCTGATGGAGGGAGGATAACCAATGGGCACTGTGATACCTGGGTATAAATGATAGGGTAGATCAAATTGGTGGAGGGGTGGCGCTATATGTTAAAGAGGGCATTGAGTCAAACAGGATAGAGGTTTTGCAGGAAAAGAAATACACTATATAATCTCTATGGATAGAAATTCATGTGAAATACACTATATAATCTCTATGGATAGAAATTCCATGTAAAAAGGGGAAGGGTATGGCACTGGGAGGGGGAGGGGGGATACTGGCCAAAATAAACAGACAGATGATGAAATGCTAAAAGAAACTAGGGAAGTTAACAAAATTTACGACAGTAATAATGGGCAATTTCAATTACCCCAGTGGGTCAATATCACATCAGGACATGCAAGAAAGGGGTTTTTTTGTTTTAATTTTTTATTCATGCATTTTTCAACTTAACCAAGAATACCATTATGGTACAGAAATAGGGCAAGCTGCCAGAAAATAAAAAACAAACAAGAAAAATATAAGCAAATTCAATACTATAATATTAAGCAACTGCTCTCTCTAGCCCACCATAGACAGGGAGAATCATATAGAAATCATATAATCAAAAAGCAAAAAGAAATAGAGTTGGACAATAACCAGCACATAAACAAAATCATTTACAAAGCTCGAGGAGATTCACCAGAGGCTTCCAGGTAGCGGATATTAACAAAGGCAAGCAGCTGGGAGGGCTCATAAAAGACATAAGAAACTGAACAGTATTTAACCAAGCATTTGCAAGGATGCTTAAGAAAAAAAAGAGCCCACCCAGCTGCAATACTCCCTGCAGAAGGAGAAGAAATTCCCAACGCCTTTGACTTTCCTTAGCCAAATCTGAATATATTCGTACAGTTAGACCATGAAACGCTAAACTTCTTTTCCTAAAGAACAGTTTCAAAAGTCATTCTTTATCAGATATTAATGCAAAAGTCACCAATAATGTAGATGGTACTATGATTTTATCTTGAGAAGTTTCCAAAAATCGGTGACATTCAATACATCTGCCGGCTGTGTTCTGACAGTTGCAACTATAGATGACCTTTTTTCCTGTAGTTAAATAGTAAGCTTTGACTATAGGAGGATACGACTCACTCGGGACCCCCCAAAATCTCAGTCAAATAAGTACCAAGCACGAGCAGCCACATTAGGCATTCAAGGAAAATTAATAATTCTTAAATTTGCCGCTCTAGAAAAATTATCCATATGCTCCAATATTAAATTCACAGTAGACAAGTTCTGAATAGAAGCATCACAATGCACTGCCAAAACTTTTACTTCCTCCTAAGTTTCTGCCAAAGACATCTGAATTGTCATCTGGATCGCCTTAACATTTTCAATAGTATTAGTTACTTGCAACTTTAGTCACCAAAGTTGGCATCATTGGTATCAGCATCTCCCCCAACGATACAATAGCAACCCATAAAGTAAAAACTTCAGGACATGTAGGGGCAAAAGCAGGCACATTTCCAAGGTGAAAAAGAGCCTCCTCCTGTTGACTGCCCTCAGCCATTCCTCCCATCACAAGGGCAGCCATAGAAGCCAGCACCCGATCTCCTGGGTCCTCCACTCACTCAGCGTGCTGGGATTCTTCTGAGACTGAAGCACCAATCTCCCTTGCTCCATCTTCCGGCCCGCAAGGCAGAAACAATTCACTCTCTAACAGGGAGGCACTCTGTTACAGACTACCGCCC
This sequence comes from Ichthyophis bannanicus, assembly GCA_033557465.1. Lineage (NCBI taxonomy): Eukaryota > Metazoa > Chordata > Amphibia > Gymnophiona > Ichthyophiidae > Ichthyophis > Ichthyophis bannanicus. Next base: position 574,239,117 of record CM066031.1, read on the forward strand.
AGAGACAGCTGGAGGCACACTGCTTTGGAGGCCCTTTTTGATTTGGGGGAGGAAGACGCACCCGAGGCAGCTGCTGGACTACCCAGCCCCAAAGCAACTGCCGCCGGGCTCAGCTCTTCCAAAGTCGCTGATTGCTGGGTCAGGCGGGAAAAGAAAGTGTCAAGTGACCCCGGCACAACAACAGGTAATGGTGAAGAGGCTAAGGGGGTTTGGGAGGGCTGCACAACCCCCTTCGCCTTTCATTTATGACCCATAAGAAAATCAATGACTCAGAAAGGTCTATCTGCCACCATCTAGAAAACGTTTCTAGACGAAATAAATGACTGCTTCATAGAGCAGCTCCTTCATGAACTGACATGAAGGGAAGCTATTTTAGACCTAATCAGGAGTTAGTGGGCCTGTTTCCTGAGTGCAGTTGAAGCCTGCATAAAAGGCTCCAGTGCCCTGCCCTGTTGAGGCTTTCCTAACCAGGGCTCCACAGATCAACAAACAGTAAGGATTTGAGGGTTTGTTTGTTTGTTTTATTATATTACATTGCTAGCTCTCTGACTGAGAGCTCTTAAAAGGGTTTTTTGTATATTTTTTTAAAGCAAGGTTACTTTCTTTTTGGTGCTTTAGGGGAACTTTCCTTGAGCACAGTAGGTTGCTGAACTCCAGTAACCTCCTCAGGTTTAGAAACTGCTAAACACCTAATCAGGTGTTAGTTCCCTCCCTACCCACCCCGACTCCCACCCACCCCTAGTGAGCAGTCTTGCTTTATAGGGCACCTCCCCCTTTAACAAATCGCAGAGAATTGGACCAGCACATTTTGAATATAATTAGAGATTTAACTGCTTTTTCTCTGAAAGGACAGCTGGGAAACCGGCTGGTACTTGGTAGATCTCTATCTTTTGCTTTAACAGATACCTAAGCTCCACGAACAGAACAATGGCTGGGAAAAATCATATTGCTAAAGCTGTTGCCCCGTTACAGCTTCTGCCTCGGTCCAAACAGAGGTCCTAATGCCAGTTGAAGGACCGGTTCCATGTGCAGGGTGCCTGCATGCTGAAGCTCTGAGGAAACAAGTGGAGGAACTCAGAGAGGAGGTGGCGAGGCTGAGGAGCATTCAAGACAGTGAGAAGTACATTGATGAGATGCTTCTTGCAGCAACCAAGCTCTCCAGCACAGGAGAAGATGGGTGCCAACAGAATGTCGATGGTTGGACACAAGTCACCAGGGCCTGCAAAATCACCAATCCAACTTCTCCAGCCCTTGAATTGAAGAACCATTATGCAGCCCTGGAAGTGGAGGAGGTGAAAGCATCTCTGGAAAGGGAAGAACCAGAGTTCAAGAACACCAAAGTTGCAGAATCAGTGACCAGAAGGAAACGAAGGGTAGTGGTGGTTGGAGACTCTCTTCTGAGGGGTACTGAGGCGTCCATCTGCCGACCAGACTTGATGTCCAGAGAGGTATGCTGTCTGCCTGGTGCCAAAATCCAAGATGCTACGGAGAGTTTGCCAAGACTCATCAAGCCCACTGACTATTACCCAATGTTGCTAATCCATGTTGGAACAAATGATACTGCCAGGTATACCTCGGAACATATCAAAAGTGACTTCATGGCTCTGGGACAGAGGGTGAAGCAGTTAGGTGCACAGGTGGTGTTCCCTTCAATCCTCCCTGTTGAGGGTAAAGGCCAAGGCAGAGAGGCTCGCATCCTGGAGATGAATGCATGGCTGCGTGGATGGTGTCATCGAGAGCGTTTTGGTTTCCTAGACCATGGGATGCTGTTCCAAGGGTTGCAGAGCAGAGATGGCATCCATCTGTCCAAGAAAGGTCAACGCATCTTCGGTAGTAGACTGGCTAATCTACTGAAGAGGGCTTTAAACTAGATTTGTTGGAGATGGCTGAAGAAAGCCCCCAGGTAAGTGAAAGCCCCCAGATAGGTGATACATTAAATACCTTTATGGAAATGGGTAACAGGGGTAACATATGGAAAGCAGTGTGTATTAATGCCCGTAGCATGGGAAATAAGATCCCTGAAGTTGAAGCTTTGGTGGGAGTGGCTGACTTGGATTTAGTGGCAGTTACAGAAACATGGTTCACAGAAAACCATGACTGGGATGTAACTATACCTGGCTATACTTTATTCAGAAAGGACAGGGTAGGAAGAAGGGGAGGAGGAGTGGCACTATATGTAAAAACTACTATTAAAGCTTTGGAATTACAGAGCTTAAAAGGGAGAGAGGAGGCATTGTGGGTTAAACTAGAAAGAGGGAAAGAGAAATCTATTTGCATTGGTGTGATATACAGACCTCCCTCACAAGAGGAAGAGGTGGACAGAGAGTTAATTGAAGACATACGCAGCATTGCTAGGAAAGGGGAAGTGCTACTGATATGAGATTTCAATATGCCAGATATTGATTGGCACATTCCTGCTGCAGTATCATCTAGAAGTAAGGAGATCCTGGATTCTCTACAGGGAGAACTATTCAGGCAATTGGTAACAGACCCCACACGTGAAGGGGCCATACTGGACTTGGTGCTTACCAATGGTGAAAATGTTTCTGATGTTGTAGTGGGAGATCATTTTGCATCCAGTGATCACCAGATGGTGTGGTTCAGTATTAGGACTAGGGCTGTTAGAATCCATTCCAAGGTGAGGATCTTAGACTTTAGGAAGACTAACTTTGCGAAGATGGGCCAATACCTCAGGGAGTCGTTAGTGGGATGGGAACAGCTGGGGGATGTAGAAAAACAGTGGGCAAAACTGAAAGGGGGTATTTTAAGGGCAACCAACCTTTTTGTTAAAATGGTAAATAAAGGCAAAAGGAAAAGGAGACCGCTATGGTTTTCGAAGGAAGTAGCTGAAAAAGTGAAGAAAAAGAGGGAGGCCTTCATGAAATACAAGAGATCACAGAGAGAGGAAGACAAGCATCTGTATTTGGAAAAACTTAGAGAAGCTAGCAAAGTAGTCACGAAGGCAAAGATTCAAAAGGAGGAGGAAATAGCCAATGCAATAAAATGGGGGGATAAGACATTTTTCAGATATATTAGTGAGAAGAGGAAGGGCAAAAGTGGTATTGTCAGACTCAAGGGTGCAGGGGGGGAATATGTAGAAGCTGATAAGGATAAAGCGGAATTGCTTAACAAATATTTTTGTTCTGTGTTCACAGATGAAGAACCAGGAGCAGGACCTCAGAAAACACCCACAAATAAGAACAGAAGCGAGGGACATCTTGAACAATTTTCAGAAGACTGTGTTCGTGAGAAACTAGCTCAACTTAAAGTAGACAAAGCGATGGGACCGGATGGGATACACCCTAGAATACTGAGGGAACTTGGGGACGTTCTAGCAACTCCACTGACTGACCTTTTCAATGCCTCGTTGGAGTCGGGAGTGGTGCCAAAGAACTGGAGAGAGGCTCATGTGGTGCCTTTACACAAAAGCAGAAGTAAGGATGTGGTTGAAAACTACAGGCCGGTTAGTTTAACTTCGGTGGTGAGTAAATTATTGTTAACGCTGCTGAAAGAGAAAATAGTGAGGTTTCTGGAGTCCAGCGGATTACAGGATCCGAGGCAGCATGGATTCACCAGAGGCAGGTCTTGTCAGACAAATCTGATTGATTTCTTTGACTGGGTGACCAGGGAGTTGGACCGAGGGAGAGCTCTAGATGTGGTGTATTTAGATTTCAGTAAAGCCTTTGACACTGTTCCTCACAGGCGACTTATAAACAAACTAAGCACCCTAGGGATGGACCCTAAAGTTACTGCTTGGGTTAGAAATTGGTTGGGTGGGAGGCGACAAAGAGTACAAGTAAATGGAGCTCACTTTGAGGAGAAGGATGTTACCAGTGGTGTGCCCCAAGGATCTGTCCTTGGTCCTATTCTTTTTAACATCTTTGTTAGTGATATAGAGAGGAAGGGCTGTTGGGTAAGGTTTGCCTCTTTGCAGATGATACCAAAATCTGCAATAGAGTAGATACCCAGGAAGGTGTAGATAACATGAGGAGGGATCTAGCTAAGCTTGAAGAATGGTCTAGAATTTGGCAGCTGGGATTTAATGTTAAAAAATGTAAGGTCATGCATTTGGGCTGCAGCAATCCAAGGGAGCAATACAGTATAGGAGGTGAAGTACTTTTGTCCACTAAAGAAGAGCGGGACATAGGCGTGGTTGTGTCTGATGATCTTAAAGTAGCTAAACAGGTAGAAAAGGCGACGGCAAAAGCTAGAAGAATGCTTGGGTGCATACGGAGAGAAATGGCTAGCAGAAAAAAGGAGGTGATTATGCCTCTGTATAAGTCTTTGGTGCGACCTCATTTGGAGTATGGTGTGCAATTCTGGAGACCGCACCTTCAAAAGGATGTGAACAGGATGGAGTCGGTTCAGAGGGTGGCTACTAAAACGATTAGTGGGCTTCATTATAAAGCATATGAGGACAGACTTAAGGATCTTAATATGTACACCTTAGAGGAAAGGCGGGATAGAGGTGATATGATTGAGATGTTTAAATACCTCCGTGGCATAAATGTTCAGGGAGAGAGCCTCTTTCAATTGAAAGCAAGTTCTGCTACGAGGGGACATGGGATGAGGGTGAAGGGAGATAGATTCAGGAGTGATATGCGGAAATATTTCTTTACAGAAAGAGTAGTGGATCCATGGAATAGTCTCCCAGTGGAGGTGGTAGAGATGAGGACAGTAACTGAATTCGAAACAGCATGGGACCAACACAGAGGATCTCTAAAGGTAAAAAGTGGACTGTTGTAGTTGTTATGGAAGGACAGACTAGATAGGCCATGTGGTCTCTTTCTGTCATCATGTTTCTATGTTTCTATGTTTAATCCATAGTGACACTTGGCAACAGTCATAACATTATTACATTTGATTTAATAGAGGGAGGACAGTAAGGAAATACACTATGCTAGTGCTTAACTTTCAAAAGGGAGACTATGATAAAATAAGGAAAATGGCTAAAAAAAAAAAAAAAAGGAGCAGCTGTGAAGGATAGTTTACCTCAGGCCTGGACATAATATTTTTAAACCATCTTGGAAGCCCCGACCAGATGTTTCTCAGGCTTTAAGAAAAGTGGAAGGCAGGCCAAATGACTGCCGGCATGGACAAAAGAGCCAAATGATGAAAACAAGAAACATAAGCACTAGCAAAACCTCAAAGCGTAGTAACTCACCTGTAACAGGTGTTCTCCAGGGACAGCAGGAATCAGTCCTCACATGTGTGTGATGTTGAGTCAGGAGCCCTCATAGAAGCATGTGTGGCTCCCTTCCCATCCAAGGGTGCCATCTTGCTCAGTCAGGTGCCATAGCTAGAGCCCAACCAAGAAGATGGCCAAAATTGAATAGCAACTCCAAGGGGAGGAGGGAGGGTTGTGAGGACTGATTCCTGCTGTCCCTGAAGAACACCTGTTACAGGTGAGTAACTACGCTTTCTCCAGGAACAAGCAGGAAGTCAGTCCTCACATATGGGACTCCCCAGCTACAGGCTACCGAAAACCTTTAGAAAAATACGGCCGAGTCATGAGCAGCCGCAAGAGAATCTAAGGACAGACCCGAGGACCCCAAGTATAGGGAGAGCCATGTCCCCGGTAGCCTGAACAAGAAGGGTCTGAGGGCAGGAGTTGCCTAAATCCCTAATAGATTATGGAGTATGGCCTGGCCGAATGCACTGCCCAGACAGGACTCCCTCTCCAGGCAATAGTGGGCTGGTAAAGTGTGAGCGGAGGACCAGGTGGCGGCCCGGCAAATGTCTCCCAAGGGCACCAAGCAGAGGTTCACAACATCACTCGAACATTCTGCGCCGTGACCCAGACATGGGTAAAGGCGATGCAGTCTGCCACCCAGATTGACAAGGTCCTCCAGCGCCAAGCACAGCAGCAGCAGGAAGAGGAAGGGAAGATACCACCGCTCTGGAGCCCTCTTCACTCCCACATAGAGTAGTTACTCACCTGTAACAGGTGTTCTCCAGGAGCAGCAGGAATCAGTCCTCACTTATGGGTGACAGCGGCGCCGATGGAGCCCCCGGGCGGAGCATTTCCCCAGCTTTCTATGAAAGCTTTTGGGAATACTACACGCATGCGCGGTCCCCTTCCCGCCTAAATGTGCCATCTTGCTCAGTCAAATGACATAGCTAAAAAAAACAGCACACAAAAGATGTAAAAATAAACTATGTACAACTGCAACTCCTAGGGGAGGAGGGAGGGTTGTGAGGACTGATTCCTGCTGCTCCTGGAGAACACCTGTTACAGGTGAGTAACTACTCTTTCTCCAGGAACAAGCAGGAAGTCAGTCCTCACTTATGGGACTCCCCAGCTTCAGGCTACTGGGGACCCAGAGCTGAAAAATGAGCTCCCTCTAGCCTCAGCATCAGAGAAAGGATTTTACTGAAAACATACCTCCACCGGTAGCCCAACCAGAGGGCTGGAGGGTAGGAGTTGCCTAAACCTCAAAGAGATTCCAGAGCACTGCCTGACCGAAAGCACTGTCCCTGCGGGACTCCCTCTCCAGGCAGTAATGGGCCGCAAAAGTCTGGCTTGAGGACCAAGTTGCAGCCCTGCAGATGTCTGCCAACGGTACAGAGCGGAGATGAGCTACTGAGGCAGCCACTGCCCTGACACGGTGGGCCGTGACCCGACCCTGCAAAGGAAGGTCAGCTGCCCTGTAAGCCCAGGTGATACAGTCAGCCACCCAGATGGACAAGGTATGCTTGGACACAGGTACCCCCAAGTTATTGGGGTCAAAAGATACGAGGAGCTGAGTAGCCCTCCTATGCCCCTGCATACACTCAAGGTAGAAGGATAAGGTCCTCCTACAGTCCAGGGTATGCAGGACTGTCTCAGCCCGGCTGGCATGGGGCCTAGGGAAGAATGTTGGAAGAACCACCTCTTGGTTGAGAAGGAAAGAGAAGACAACCTTGGGGAGGAACTTAGGATGAGTCCTAAGGACTACCCTGTTCCTATAGAAGCGAGTGTAGGGCCTGTCACAGACCAGGGCTTGAAGTTCACTCACTCGCCTGGCCGAGGTCAAGGCCACTAGAAATAGAGTCTTCCAGGAAAGGAAGCGTAGAGGGCATGTGGCCATGGGTTGAAAAGGTGGGCGAGTAAGCTGCTGCAAGACCACATTCAACTCCCACTCAGGGGCCAGTGGACGGAGAGGAGGCTTGAGCAACAGTAAGCCTCTGAGAAACCTGGACACCAAAGGGTGAACCGACAGAGTGTCCCTCCACCATTAAGTGGTGAGCTGCAAGGGCAGAGAGGTGGACCCGAACAGAATTGGACTTAAGGCCCTGACTGGACAAGTGCAGAGGTTACTGGAGTACTACTGGCACAGTGCAGCAGAAAGGATCTTCCTTGCGTTGCTGACACCACAAGGAGAACCTCCGCCACTTCAGGGCATATGTTTTCCTGGTGGATTGCTTTCTAGAGGCCAAGACCACCTCTTCCCCTTCCTGAGGTAGGCCCCAGGGAGCCAAGACTACCCTTGCAGCCTCCATGCCATCAGATGGAGAGATTTGAGATTGGGATGCAGAAGGGAACCCTGATCCTGAGAGAGAAGGTCGGGTTGGAATCCCAGAGGCATGGGCGTCTCCACTGCCAGTTGAAGTAGCAGGGGGAACCAGGGCTGCCTCGGACACCGGGGAGCAACCAGAAGTACTGAGGCCTTGTACCTGAGAATCTTGAACAAGGTTCGGGCCACCAGAGGCGTGGGAGGAAATGCATATAGCAGGTCCTGGGACCACGAAATCAGGAAGGCATCCGCCGCCACCCTTAGGGGATGCGGTTGCCTGGAACAAAACCTGGGCAGTTGGTGATTCAGGGGACTGGCAAAGAGATCCATGGATGGAAGTCCCCATTTTAGGAAAATCTGTTGAACCACCAAAGGGTGCAGCTTCCACTCGAGGAGCTGCAGAATTCTGCTTAAGCGGTCTGCCAGAATGTTCTCCTGGCTAGGAAGATAAACAGCCCTCAGCAACATCTGGTGCCTGAGGGCAAAAGAGCAAAGGGCTTGTGCTTCCAGGCATAGAGGCCTGGACCCAGTGCCGCCCTGTTTGTTCACATAGAACATGGCTACTTGGTTGTCCGTCTGAACTAGAACAGACTGGTGGGCCAGGGAGTGAGAAAGCCTTGAGGGCTAAGTGAATAGCCCGCAGTTCCAGTAGGTTGATCTGTTGCATGGCTTCCCATGGGGACCAGAGGCCTTGGGTGCAGCTCCCTTGACAGTGTGCACCCCAGCCCTGCAAGGAGGCATCGGTTGTCAACACCACTGTGGGGGCAGCCACCTGAAAAGGCACCCCCTGCAGCAAGTTGGGGGGGTGTAGCCACCACTGAAGAGAATCCAGGAAAGGTTTGGATACCCTTACTTTGTCTGCTAGGCTCCCTGTGGCCTGCTTCCACTGAGTTCTGAGGCACCACTGTGCAGGTCTCATGTGGAGGCGGGCATTGGGGGTCACATGCACAGTCGATGCCATGTGTCCCAGGAGCTGCAGACAGAGCCTAGCAGGAACCCTCGGCAGACTGAGAAATCGGGATGCCAACTCCATGAGCCTTTGAGCTCTGTCCTCTGGCAAGTAAGCCCTTGCTTGCAGAGAGTCCAGCCTTGCTCCTATGAACTCCAAATTCTGGGAGGGGAGCAAAGTGGACTTTGCGAAGTTTATGACAAAGCCTAGGTCTTGAAGGAGTGTGACAGTCCTGAAGGTGGCCTGCCTAGCCTCCTGGTAAGTCTGACCTCGGATGAGCCAGTCGTCCAGATAGGGGAAGACAAAAACCCCTTGAGTCCTCAAGTAGGCCACCACCACAGCTAGGCACTTTGTAAAGACCTGTGGGCGGAAGTTAGGCCAAAAGGCAGCACCCTGTACTGGTAATGGCTTCCTCCCACCACGAACCTGAGGTACTTTCTGTGGTCTGGATGAATGAGGATGTGAGTGTACGCATCCTTTAGATCTAAGGAGCATAGCCAATCTCCCTGCTGGAGGTAGGGCAGAAGTGTTCCAAGAGTAAGCACTTTGAACTTCTCCTTCTCCAAGAACTTGTTGAGGTTCCTGAGGTCTAGAATAGGCCTTAGGCCTCCTGTTCTCTTTGGCACCAGAAAATACCTGGAGTAGAACCCATGCCCTTGTAGGCGAGGAGGTACCGGTTCCACCGCCTTGTCCAGAAGCAGACCCTGAAGTTCTTGGAGGAGGAGGCTGGTGTGCAGGAGAGGCCTCAGAGGTTCTCCTGGAAAGTAGACAGGAGGTAGCTGTTGGAAATGAAGCATATAGCCCTGGTGAATGATGCTTAAGATCCAAGCATCCCCTGTAATGGGTGGCCACCTGTGGGCAAACAGGGCTAAGCGACCTCCTGTGCAGGGATGGGACAGCAGGGACGGAGAGGCTATGCCTTGGGAGTCAAAAACCCCCTCCCTGCTGGGTAGGAGCAGGAGCCGGAGGCTTGGGGGTCTTCTGCCTACGGGGCCCATGTCCCTGCCCCTTGGCCTGCTGCCCCTGAGGGGGAGCTGGGGAGGCCTGGTATTGAGGGAAAGGTTTGTAGGCAGACACCTTTCTCGGGTAGAAGGACTTTTTACCCGAGCCCTTCTTTTTGTGAGAAGGGGCAGAAGTCTTTCTGGACAGCCTTGTCCTGGTCAGGTGCTCGGTTTCAAGCTCAGCCGCCTTCTCGGCCATGGGTTTGCCAAAAAGGTTCTTACCTCGGCAAGGGACATCGACCAACTTGTCCTGTACCCAAGGCTCGAGGTCCGATGACTGCAGCCATGCCTGGCGTCGGGCCGCGATGCCGGCGGCCGCCACACGAGCTGAAGCCTCGAAGCCATCATAGGCCGCTCGGGACATGAATTTGGAACAGTCCCGGATTCCTGAAGACAAAGACGGGAACCTCTGCAAAGGTTCCCCGGAGAGGCCAGCAGAGAACCCGGCAAGCTCCTTTGCCAGGTCTCGGAGGAACATGCCCATGTACAGCTGGTATGACTGGACACGGCAAGCAAGCATCGAGCCCTGGAAGCACTTTCTGCCGAAAGCATCCAGGTTCCGGGCCTCCCTGCCGGGGGGCACCGCAGAGTGCATCTTCTGGCTCTTCAGACGATGCATGGCCGATTCCACCACCATGGAATGGTGCGGCAGCTGCGCCTTTTGGAAGCCAGGGCTCTTACGGAGTCGATAAATGGAACCGACTCACTTGCCGGTGCCTCCCACATCCGGAAGAGGAGCCGTTCCAGCATCAGAGGAACCGGCACAGTAAACGCCTCCTTCGGAGGAGAGTCATACTGGAGGGCCTCGAGCTCCTCGGCTCGAGGCTCCTCCTCGGGGTCTGCGGGAATCGCCAAGGCCTTGGCCATGTCCTTCACGAACTCTGAGAACCGGGTGTCCTCCGGAGGGGACCTACTCCGGGGCTCGGACTGCGGTGAGTCCGACGGGACGCACAGAGTCCGGAAGGTATCGGGGGACTCCTCATCCTCAGTCTCCCAGGCTGACTCATCCTAAGAGTCGTCGAGGGGCTCCGACCGCGCGGGTCGAGGTGGCACCGGCGTCGACGCCAAAGGCACCGGCGTCGACGCCAAAGGCACCGGCGTCGACGCCAAAGGCACCGGCGTCGACGCCCTCGGTTCCGAGCGGGAGGTCGAGGGAGACCTTGACCGAGGACAACTTCGAGCCTTCATGGTCTCGAGTATCGGCTCGGTCTCCGGGGTCGACTTCGACATCGATGTCCCGGTGGTCGGGGCCGATGCAGCAGTGAGGCTGGCCATCAGTACCCGCTACTGCTCCATGAAGGCAGACAATCTGCACTCCAAGGCTGTCCAGCCTGAGTCCAAGCTCAGGAGACTCAGCAGCCACTGACTCGGGCCCCGGCGGCACCGGGCCCGACGTCAGCTTCCTTGGAGGAGAGTCCACGAGGACTATAGGACTTACGTGTCCGACGGTCTCGGGCTCTACACGAGGTACTTTGGACAGCTTCTCCTGCTCCAAAGGCCCGGGACGGCGGTCGGGGGTCTTAGACCTGGCCCTCGAGGAACCAGGGACCTCTTCCGATGCCGCCCTCACAAGCCGTTTCTTCCTCTTGCGTTCCCGGTCGGGGGACCCCCTGTCCGAGGAACCCCGGCGATGCTCGGGATCAGACTCCTGAGACGTCGAGGCCTCAGATGTTGTCTGGGCCCGGCCGGAGGCAGAATCCGAAAAAATCCTTTCCTTCTGGTGCTGACGGCTTCGAAGTGCCTTGGTGGACATTTTGCCACACGGGCCACAGATCATGGGATCATGATCTGGGCCGAGGCATCGAAGGCAGCAGTCGTGTGTGTCGGTGAGAGACATTAGTTTCTTGCACTGATCACACTTCTTAAAACCACTGGAAGCCATCGGGGAAAAAAAGGGCCCCCGCGAGGTCAAAAGACCGGCCTTCCAGGGAAAACAGAAAAAAGGGCGCGAACGCCAGCCACGAAGGGCAGAAACCGAAAAATAGAGAACAAGCTCAATACCGGTGTACCGAACCTGGCGGGAAGGGGAACCGGTGTTGAACTCGGAGAAAAAGGCGAAGAAATCTTCGAAAAAACGTCAACTTTTCCCGGGTGACTAGGACAAACGTCCGAAGGGCTCCACGGAAAACGAGAGACTGAGCAAGATGGCACCTTTAGGCGGGAAGGGGACCGCGCATGCGTGTAGTATTCCCAAAGGCTTTCATAGAAAGCTGGGGAAATGCTCCGCATGGGGGCTCCATCGGCGCCGATGTCACCCATAAATGAGGACTGACTTCCTGCTTGGTCCTGGAGAAACCGATGTGCTCATCAGCAAACTGGTGGAGAGCACTCCAAAGACCATCTCTGCACTTCCAGGCCAAGGCGGGGGGGGGGGGGGGGGGGTTCGCTGCTCCAGGGAAAGCCATACCCTAGATGCGCCCAGAACCGCAAAAATCACATCCATCGGCCTTGCTCAAGGTGCCTCTCCAAACCACAGCTGAGGAAAAGCACACACCACCAGCGTCTTCTGGCCAGAAATGGTGTTCTCAGCCATGCCCAAGGGTAGTCTGGCTTGCTTACGCTTCCACCGCCTCACCGGAGCTGTGAGTCTCGGTCAAAAGAGGTTAGTGAAGAGTGCCCTCGCTGCGGGAGTTCCAGGGTGCAATTTTCTTAACACCTTTTTGAGTGCTTCCCTTTTGATCCCCATTCTACTGACCATAAAAGTCAAAACAGAACGGATCAGAACAAGTAACATACCTGCTCTCCATTACAGAACTTGTAGTCTCTGCATCCCTCCCAGTCAAACAAAATCTAATGTTAGGGCCTCCACACTATGAAGGGGGACCTAAACACAGTACTCAAGACCCGTCCATCATAGTATTAAAAAAATAAACACCCTACAACCTCAGTATGATCTTCAGTATGAAGATTAAAAGCTTTGACAATGATCAAACAGGCTAAGAAATCAGCATCCGAAACCAACCAGGTCAGCCATGCATTATTTTATTTAGCTGTATTTAGCTCACGCCTTTCCAGTAGTAGTTCAAGGCGTGAGCTAAATACAGCACTTACCACCACCTCAGCTCACCCACACACATTCTAGCAGTAAGTACTATACCTTACTAACTTGAATCAAACCCAACTCCTTAACAGCTAACAAACCACACTCGCATAAATTGTCGCAACCTGCAAAAAATCCAGAGCCCTATGCACAAGTCTGTCATGGGCCACACTTAGGGACAGGCCCTTTATGAGATAGCCTGTCAATGACACATCAGCCAAGTCCAACATGACTCACAAGGGGGCAGGGTCACAATGCCCTAACATCAATGTGCCTCAAGACCAGGAAGAAAGTCCATAATAACAAGAAGCTCCCAGGAGAAGCAGCAGATAAGTGCAACAACAAAGAACTGACCTGAACATCTCTAAGTAGCTAGAAGGCTGCCTGCAGCAACTACTCTGGCAGAAATGCCATTGACATTGCTAAAATCAGATTAGCCAAGCCCAATGTGACCCTAAACGGGGTGGGGTCACAAGGGAACACCTTCCCTCTTGCAGTCTTCCCTTGTTTATTGGAAACAGTCAGGAGACGTGGCAGTTATATAGGCCTTTATTATTCCACGGATCAAGCGTGCCAACCCGACACTGGCCGTGTTTCGTATTACACTTCCTCAGGGGTTTACGTCTCACTATAAATAAACACATATAAGAACCAGACACACAACAAATAAATATAAAATACTATTTAACAATGTTAAAAAACTATTAAAAAGATAAATTAAACTCATGACATGTAAAATATGTAAGATAAAACATGAATCAATCAAATAAAACAAACAATGCTTGACTGCCTCAAAACCCAAAGAGAATCTAAGAAAATTGAAAGTGAAGGCAAAGCCAAATAAAGGAGGGACTGCACAGCTGTAGAAGGAGTAAATAATAAGCAGATTAATAGAAGCTGGAAATCTTTGTTTTCTATTTCCCTGTTTCTATTTACAATTTCACAAAGATTTTAAAAATGAACTTAAAGTCTAACTGGCTTTCCAACTTATAACCCTGCAATCACTGGCAAAGCATGTGGAAAGGATTGTCCCAAGCCTGTTGATGTTATCAGGACAAGCCTTTCAAAGTATTGTGGCAGGGAGAAGAAAAAGCTAATAGAAGCAACCCCCTCAATGTCTTATTGCTACAAGTTTTTAATCTTAAATTCACTCACACTCAGTTGAATTTCACAACCAACCTTTTGCTCAGTTTGAAGTTGTTCATATTTTTCTCTTTCATAGCTTAATTCCTTTTCCAGTCTCCCAATTTGTTGTCTAAGTTGTGCAGTTTCTTTCTCCAATGCAGTGGTGATCTTTAGGAGCTCTTCTTTTTCTTTCAGAGTTTTCTCAATTTTTAGCTACAACACAAGATAGAAATCAGTCATCAGTGATACAGTTTTTAATAAAGAGAACAAGGGACAACACAGAACAGAAGAAAAACTCTTCTGGGTGCAACACATTCTTCTTTTAATCCTTAATACAGTGCTAAGCAGGGCCGGCCCCAGGGCCAGTGTAAGGTATTTAATGCCCTAGGCCAGCGATGGCGAACCTATGGCACGCGTGCCAGCTGTGGCACGCGAAGGCCTTGCAGCTGGCACGCGGGAAGGTCCGCAAAAAAAGAAAAAGCTGGCTCTGACTGCTGCCGCGGACGCGGCAAGGGCAGAATGCAGCGTCCCGCGGGGCCCCTCTGCAAGAGCTTTCAGATTCGCGAGGGAGAGCGTCTCCCTCGCGTCTCTGTTAAGCCCGCAGGGGCTAATGGGAAATTTCCCATCAGCCCCTTTAGACGCGAGGGACTGATGGGAAATTTCCCATTAGCCCCTGCTGGCTTAACAGAGACGCGAGGGAGACGCTCTCCCTCGCGAATCTGAAAGCCCTTGCAGAGGGGCTTAGCGGGCGGAGGGGGCCCCGCGGGACATTGCAATCTGCCGCGGCAGCAGCCAGAGCCTGCTTTTGTTTGTAAAAAAGTTGCCCAGTGGGGGGGGGGGGTTAGGACTGCGAATGGGCCGGGAGGGAGGGGGGGGGGTTAGGACTGCTAATGGGCAGGGAGGAGGAGGGGGGGGTTAGGACTGCTAATGGGCAGGGAGGGAGGGGGGTTAGGACTGCTAATGGGCAGGGCAGGCAGGGCAGGGAGGGAGGGAGGGAGGGAGGGAGGGAGGGGGGGTTAGGACTGCTAATGGGCAGGAAGGGAGAGAGGGAGGGGGGGTTAGGACTGCTAATGGGCAGGGAGGGAGGGAGGGAGGGGGGGTTAGGACTGCTAATGGGCAGGGAGGGAGGGAGGGAGGGGGGGGTTAGGACTGCTAATGGGCAGGGAGGGAGGGAGGGAGGGAGGGAGGGAGGGGGGGGTTAGGGACTGCTAATGGGCAGGGAGGGAGGGAGGGGGGGGTTAGGACTGCTAATGGGCAGGGAGGGAGGGAGGGAGGGGGGGTTAGGACTGCTAATGGGCAGGGAGGGAGGGAGGGGGGGTTAGGACTGCTAATGGGCAGGGAGGGAGGAGGGGGGGGGGTTAGGACTGCTAATGGGCAGGGAGGGAGGGAGGGAGGGAGGGTGGGGTTAGGACTGCAAATGGGCAGGGAGTTGGGGAGAGCACAGCTAATAAGCACGGAGGGACGGCGGGGGGGGGTAGGACTGCTAATGGGCAGGGAGGGGGGGGGGGAGGGGGAGTTTAGGACTGCTAATGGGCAGGGAGGGAGGCAGGGAGGGGGGGGTTAGGACTGCTAATGGGCAGGGAGGGAGGGAGGGGGGGGTTAGGACTGCTAATGGGCAGGGAGGGAGGGGGGGTTAGGACTGCTAATGGGCAGGGAGGGAGGGGGGGTAAGGACTGCTCAAGGGCGGGCGGGCAGGGAGGGAGGGAGGGGGGGTTAGGACTGCTAATGGGCAGGGAGGGAGGGGGGGTAGGACTGCTAATGGGCTGGGGGGTTAGGACTGCTAATGGGCGGGCGGGCGGGCGGGGGGGTAGGACTGCTAATGGGCTGTGGGCTGATGGGGGCTGTCTGGAAATGGGGTGAGGGGGGTTAGGACTGGTAATGGGTTATAGGGGGGGCTTAAACTGAAAATGGGGTGATGGGGGTTTAGGACTGGAAGTGGGTTGATGGGGGGGGCTAGGACTGGTATTGGGTTGGGGGGTTGCTAGGACTGGAAATGGGCTGATGGGGGGCTAGGACTGGAAATGGGCTGATGCAGGGACTAGAAGGGAATGGATGCTGGGTGAGGCTGGAACTAGAAGGGAGCTGGTGTTGGGGGAGGATTAGAATGGGATGGGGCTGGGAGAGTAAAATGGAGAGGGGAAAAATATTTTGTGTGGGAGGGATAAAAAATCTACAATTGGCCGGGTATTGGGAGAATAAGTGGGGATTGAGGATGGAGGGGTAAATTTTGAGTAGATGAAATAGGAATGAGGAAAGAGCAAAAGGAGAAAGATATTAGTAATGTTAAAGCAGATGTAGAGAGAGAAGGGAAAAAAAAAAACAAAACAAGACAGAAGAAAGGACAAATGGACAGCAGATGGAGAGTTAGCAGAAGACACGAAGAAACCAGAAGAAAGTGGCTGGAACAATTGCAACTGAAAAAAAATGCACAAAAGGTAGAAAAATATCTCTTTATTTTGAATTTATTAACTGGAATATGTCAGCTCTGGGAAATGTGCATCATTAATTTTTGCGCTTTGTTTAGTACAAGAGGAAATTAATTTATAGTTTTATTTCTACAGTGTTGTTGTATATTCCAAGTTTGGCTTTTGGGGTTCCCAGTTTAATTATTGTCTTCCTGTTTCTAAATTGTGATTCCTTGTTTGGTGATGGTCTGTTCTGCATGTGTAACTGAGCTGAGGTATTCTGTTTATATAATTCCTATTTGACATTGCCACTTGTTCTTTCCCCAGTAGGTCATGTATTGTTGTTCTCTGAAATGTATTGGTTTAATATTTGCAGTGTTGCCTTTTGATAGTTAGGGTATGGTGCTTTGTGAGTCCTGGTAGTGCTGTTAGGATACGGCGGGTTTGCTATGGGTTCTAAATGGGCAGCGTTTGTAGTAGTTCCTAATGTGCCTGGCGGTTGGTACTGGATTATAGTAATGTAGAAACCTTTTAGTCTTTCTTTATCCATATACTCATTAAGAGGCATGTTTACTAAAAGTTAGTGTATGGTAACATTATGCAAATATTTATGCAAATGAGGCACCTTATGCAAATGAGGCTTTAATTGACGTGCTGGCACTTTGAGGAAATTCTTTGGTTTTGTGCGGCAGTTTGGGCACTCGGGCTCAAAAAGGTTAGCCATCACTGCCCTAGGCAAACCTTCAGAGTTACCACTCTGTCCTGTCGTCGTCCCGCCCCGAGATTTTGAAATTAAACTCAACAATCCTGATCTGCACATCACTCTTCCAACAATATGCCTGTAAAAATACATAATTAGACATTCTACTTTTAAATATTATTACTTTGTTTTGCCTGTATGTGCGTGCCTGCTCTCCCTGCAAATAAAGAATGTGCTGATGGCTCCGAGTTTGTATGGCTAGCTGAATCTATTGTTTTACTTTGAATGTTGCTGCTCCTTGCTGTGCTGCACATTCTCCCTTTCCCCCCTGAAGCTGTTGCCCTCAGTGGCAGTCCAGCCTTGCGCCTCATGGCTGAACCCTAGTGTTAAGGGGAAGATGGTAAAGACTGGTGAACTGCAGCAATTCACTCATTCAGCAGATTTTTAAAAAGTAACCTTTGTATTTAATTTTAATATGCTATTTTTAGTTTAAAAAAAAAAAAAAAGCCCACAATGGAAAACTGATCCTACATGTTTTATTATACGGCATTTAAGATGGTCACAGCCTATTTTGCTAATATTCTTGCTACATTTTAGTTTCAGCATAGTAATGAGGAAGGGTGGTGCCTCAAAAACATGCTACATTTCCCATTCAGAACAAAAAACTGAGCATGACTGTGTTTGACATTTTCTATTTGCCTATAAATGTTCTTAAACTGTTTTAGAAACATGCAGCATGAGCTCTGATTTTACAGTATTTTCGGTCTACTAAGGCTTTGAAGCATCTAAATAAAGATTTTGTGTACATACTGCTCTGTTTAAACCAACATACCAGCATTCATGCTAAAATCTGTTTGTTATTTTCCTATGGAATAGCTTACAATTATTTGCATGCTATAGTTATGTGTATATAAGCAGGATACAAAATTTACAGATGCCAGTTCAATGCTGGTAACTTTAAATTTCAAGCTAATACATGACTTGCCAGCACTCAAATGCAAGTAGGCCACAAATGCCAATAAGGGAACACCTTCCCTCTTGCAGTCTTCCTTTGTTTATTGGAAACAGTCAGGAGACGTGGCAGTTATATAGGCCTTTATTATTCCACGGATCAAGCGTGCCAACCCGACACTGGCCGTGTTTCGTATTACACTTCCTCAGGGGTTTACGGATCACTATAAATAAATACATATAAGAACCAGACACACAACAAATAAATATAAAATACTATTTAACAATGTTAAAAAACTATTAAAAAGATAAATTAAACTCATGACATGTAAAATATGTAAGATAAAACATGAATCAAATAAAACAAAACAAAACGTGATAACCAATGATGAAATCATCTAGAATTTAAAAATTATAAATACATAAATAACATGCACTATCTAAAAGACAATGATATATGAGTTATACATATATTGCAAAAGACAACATTTGCTAAAAGACAACTATTTGGTAAAAGACAACCATTTGGTGAGAACCAAACTGGGCTAAAAGGAGAGAGAGGAGGACCGAGGAAAGTAACTACCACTAAAAAAAAAGGTGTGAATTAAAAGCGATTAAAAAATGACTAAACAGTTATATAACTAAACAATTAAGTAGGTACTTGTGAAACCTTCAAAACATGTGACCCATAGATAGGACCAAATTAAAATATAATAGATATAACAGAGAATGTGTATAATGTAAATATTGTATACTCATACCGCTATGGCTTCCCGTGCGGCACGGGCATACTCCTGATCTTGCCGGGACACCAGAAACTTGTTCCGGTGCACATACAATATAATTAGAATTGTCTAATAAAATAAATAAACAAATTTTATATACCTGTTAGTGTGCACATACTGTATCCAATTGATCATAACCTTAAAGAACCGAAAAATGATGAAACGCCCGTGTTTTAAAACAGGAAAAAACATAGTACACTAGGGACCTGCTTTTAAACTTTGAACCTCCAAAAGTAAGTTTATACTATAAATAATGATAAAAGTTTGTTGTATCTACACACTATAAAATGTTATAGGTGCCGTGTATTATCTCACTTATCTCCAATCACTATGCGCTGTACAAACCGGAATCCGCATGTGAACGTATAAAAACGATCCTCTCAATAAGCCACATATATATTAAAACGCCAATGCTAAACCGAATGTGCAGACTCATATTACTGAAACTACCCGACCAGCGGGCACATCTTTAACCGTGCCTGAAAGGCGGAAATGGCTCCGTATCATATACATTATAAAAAATCTATTCTAAAAGGTAAATAAATATATAAAAAAATATTAAGAAGTAAAACACCCACGTATCTGACCAGCCACATCTATTACCGTGGCCAAACAGAAGTTCTGATTTAACAAGAAACCTACTCTTAAAAAAACTGTGGCACCGGAGAAAAGACTATACTACATCTATATAACATAAAATCCAAAATCATGACATCATCTCACTGTGCTAAAATATTTTGTAAATAAATACTAACATATCCAAACCTGTAAAATACAGAGGGAACCCCGCTTGCAAGCGGACTAACAGCTTCTACTCATTAGGTCGCCCGAACATGCGCTGTGGATATTTAAAGCTCTGTTTTTGGCGGGAACTGTAGTAGATGAAACTGTATGTCCAACAATTGTGCAGCAACCATCTTCTGATAAATTGAAAAAATTTTTATAAATTAAAAACTGGCGAATGGAAGGCTTATTGAGACCACCCTAAAAATAAATTTTAGTGGACGACCCAAGTCACATGTACTTTGGCTTTATTTAAATAAAAACTGAGGGAAATAAATGTGTGAACTATGTGCCGGTCTTATAGTGAATGCCAGGGAATACCAGGGAATAGGATTAAAAGAAAATGACAGCTCCGCTGAGCGGAACCCAAGACAAACCCTAACAAACAAATCGCACAAATTACACTATTAGAGTAAAGCTAATCCCTCTATTTAAAAATGTAACGTGATTGTTAAAAACGGACTTTAAACCCGTTGGGGGAAGGGGGGGGCCGCACTAATAAAACGCAGTACAGACAACCAAAAGAAACATGAACCCCTATAAAAAATAAATGAAAAGACCATGTATATAATCATAAAAAAACGGATAAATCTAAATCCAGATTTAATCCATGTGGAGCAATAGTACTGAGTAAAAAAATGTACTTTTGTTCCAACCGAAGAGTTGTTTTAACAAAATCACCTCCCCTCCAATTCTGTTGGACTTTCTTTAAAACAAAGAATTTTATATCTGCTACTGTGTGTCCCATGTCCAACCAATGCTGCACTAATGGTTTTTCTATCAGCTTCCTTCTAATACAGCTTTTGTGTTCAATAATACGTGTACGTATACACCGGTTCGTTTTGCCCACATAGAGTTTAGCACAGGGGCATTTGATAACATAGATAACATTAGGTGTTTCACAATTAGAAAAATCATTTATGTAAAATATCTTTTGAGTATCTGGATGAATGAAGGTATTGCGTACCGGAAGAACATGAGGACAAACAGAGCAGTGCCCACACTGGAATTGCCCCTTATATTTAGATAATCTCTTACGCTCTGTAAAAGCAGAAGGAACTAGGAGATTCCGAAGATTAACATTCCTCTTATGGGCCACTATCAATGAAATATTGCGAAACTCGGGAAGGGACTGTATGAGACGCCATTCTCTTTAAGTATGCTTACAATTTTATGTGATTGTAGTGAATATAATAAAGGACATACAATTTTAGATTGATCACTCTTTTCTTTTGGTCTTAGCAAATTCTCACGTAATTCGTCTCATGCTCTCACATAAGCTTTTTCAATACACTGATTAGGATATTGGCGTACCCTTAACCTGGCTGATAAATCTCTGGCGTGATGTTCAAACTCACTTGGAGTGGTGCAGGCTCTTTTCACTCTAAGAAACTGTCCCACAGGTAAATTTCTCTTAAGAGCAGGATTGTGGAAACTGGTGTAGTGCAAAAGCTGATTTTTATCTGTGGGTTTTCTGTACAATGTTGTTGTGATCGAAATTTCCCCTTTCTATTTGAACCAAGAGGTCCAGATAGGGTATATGTGTGGAATCATAAGTGATTTGAAACCTTAAATGAACATCAAGAGAATTAATCCATATATTGAATTCAGATAACAACTCCGTAGAACCCTTCCAAATCAAAAAAATGTCGTCAATATAACGTATCCATAGTAGGACTTCATTTTTAAATGGATGTTCTTTCAAAAAGGACTCCTCAAATTGAAACACATATAAATTGGCGATGTCAGGAGCCATCGAGGAGCCCATAACCACCCCCTTGATCTGCTGATATACGTTCACATGCGGATTCCGGTTTGTACAGCGCATAGTGATTGGAGATAAGTGAGATAATACACGGCACCTATAACATTTTATAGTGTGTAGATACAACAAACTTTTATCATTATTTATAGTATAAACTTACTTTTGGAGGTTCAAAGTTTAAAAGCAGGTCCCTAGTGTACTATGTTTTTTCCTGTTTTAAAACACGGGCGTTTCATCATTTTTCGGTTCTTTAAGGTTATGATCAATTGGATACAGTATATGCACACTAACAATTATATAAAATTTATTTATTTTATTAGACAATTCTAATTATATTGTATGTGCACCGGAACAAGTTTCTGGTGTCCCGGCAAGATCAGGAGTACGCCCGTGCCGCACGGGAAGCCATAGCGGTATGAGTATACAATATTTACATTATACACATTCTCTACGTTATATCTATTATATTTTAATTTGGTCCTAACTATGGGTCACATGTTTTGAAGGTTTCACAAGTACCTACTTAATTGTTTAGTTGTTGTTATTGTTAAGTGCCATCGAGTCGAAGTTGACACATGGCGACCCTCTGGATAGCTATCCTAAATTGTGTTCGGTCTTCAGTCAGGCGGCTCATTGTTGACAGACTGGTACCCGTAGCTGATGTTATTGTATCGATCCATTTCATTGCTGGCCTTCCTCTTTTGCGTTGACCTTCTATCTTGCCAAGCATGATGTCTTTCTCTAATGATCTCTCTCTCCGTATGATGTGTCCAAAGTATGAAAGTCAAAGTTTTGTCATCTGAGCTTCTAAAGAAAGCTTAGGTTTGATCTCCTCTAGTACAGACTGGTTTGTTCTTCGGGCAGTCCATGGTATACACAGTATTCGCCGCCAGCACCATAATTCAAAGGCATCAATTTTCTTCCTGTCTCTCTTTTTCACTGTCCAGCTTTCACATCCATATGATGTTATTGAAAATACCATGGCTTGAACAAGTCGAATCTTTGTATGGAGAGAGACATCTCTGCTCTTCAGAATCTTATCTAGGTCTTTCATAGCCATTCTGCCAAGAGCAATGCGTCGTCTGATTTCTTGACTGCTTGTTGCTTCTTTATTGATAGTTGATCCAAGTAGGTTAAAGTTATTCACGATTTCAATTTCTTCTCCTTCGACGATGAACCTGTTGATTATGCCAGTTGTCATGATCTTTGTCTTCTTTACATTAAGGTGCAGGCCCATTTTGAGACTATGTTCTTTGATTGTGAGAAGCAAATGTTTCAGATCATCTTCACTTTCCGCCAGTAATGTGGTATCATCAGCATAGCGAAGGTTGTTGATGAGTCTTCCACCAATCTTCACACCTCTCTTGTCTTCATACAATCCTGCTTCTCTGATGATTTGTTCTGCATATAAATTAAACAGGTAGGGGGAAAGTATGCAGCCTTGTCTTACACCTTTGCTTATTTTGAACCATTCTGTTTCTCCTTGTTCCGTTCGAACTGTTGCTTCTTGATCAATGTACAGATTGTGCAAGAGAACGATCAGGTGTTCTGGTATACCCATGCTTCTTAATGTGGGCCCAGAGTTTCTCATGGTTTACACAGTCAAAAGCTTTGCTATAGTCGATAAAGCACAAATAGATATCCTTTTGGTATTCTTTAGTCTTTTCAAGGATCCATCTCACATCCGCAATGATGTCTCTCGTTCCTCGCCCTTTCCTGAACCCTGCTTGCACTTCAGGTAGTTCTTGTTCCAGGTATGATTGTAGTCTCTTTTGAATAATCTTCAGTAGAATCTTGCTGGCATGTGGGATCAGAGCAATTGTGCGATAATTTCCACAGTCAGTTGGATCACCTTTCTTTAGTATTGGTATAAACACAGATCTTTTCCAGTCAGTTGGCCATGATGCTGTCTTCCATATTTCTTGGCAGAGCCTTGTAAGTACGGTAACAGCTGCATCAGATTGCTGTAATACTTCTATGGGAATGCAATCAATGCCTGGTGCTTTGTTCTTTGATAAGGCTTTCAATGCTGCTTCAACTTCTTCTTTCATCACCAATGGTTCCAGATCATAAGGTACAGGTTGAAACGGCTGTTGGTCCACTTGATCTTTATCATATAAAAACTCTGTATATTCCTTCCACCTTTTCTTGATCTTCTCAGCATCATTCAACATAGAACCTTGAGCATCTTGTAACATTCCAATTCGAGGCTGGAACTTTTTCTTTAACTCTCGTAGCTTTAGGAAAGCTGATCTTGTTCTTCCTCTAATAGTTTCTGCTTCTATTTCCTTGCATGTGTCATTGTAGTACTTTTCCTTGTCCTGTCTTGCTGCACGTTGGAAATCTCTGTTGAGTTCTGTGATTGTCTTTCTCCTCTGGCTTTAGCTTCTCTGCGTTTCTGGGCAATTTTCAGAGTTTCTTCCGTCATCCATTTTGGCCGTTTTTTCTTTTTTACCTTTTGTAGAGACTTCTCGCTTTCTTCCAACTGTTTAGTCATTTTCTTCCAACTGTTTAGTCATTTTTTAATCGCTTTTAATTCACACCTTTTTATTTAGTGGTAGTTATTTTCCTCGGTCCTCCTCTCTCTCCTTTTAGCCTAATTTGGTTCTCACCAAATGGTTGTCTTTTACCAAATAGTTGTCTTTTAGCAAATGTTGTCTTTTGCAATATATGTATAACTCATATATCATTGTCTTTTAGATAGTGCATGTTATTTATGTATTTATAATTTTTAAATTCTAGATGATTTTATCATTGGTTATCACGTTTTGTTTTGTTTTATTTGATTGATTCATGTTTTATCTTACATATATTACATGTCATGAGTTTAATTTATCTTTTTAATAGTTTTTTAACATTGTTAAATAGTATTTTATATTTATTTGTTGTGTGTCTGGTTCTTATATGTGTTTATTTATAGTGAGCCGTAAACCCCTGAGGAAGTGTAATACGAAACACGGCCAGTGTCGGGTTGGCACGCTTGATCCGTGGAATAATAAAGGCCTATATAACTGCCACGTCTCCTGACTGTTTCCTTGGTTGCCTACGTGGCAGAGTGCTGTTTTTGGTGGTTCCCTTGTTTATTGGTCATTAGCTAAGTATAACTCACAGCCAACTGGAGGAAGCAAGGGGAGTGGAAGAGTAATCAGATGGTTAAAGAAGTGGGTTGTGAATCAGGAAAATCAGAGTTCAAATCCCACTGCGGCTCCTTGTGATCTTCAACAAGTCACTTAAACCTCCTTTGCGACGGGGACAAACTTAGGTTATAAGCTCTCCAGGAACAAGAGAAAGCGTAGTTACTTACCTGTAACAGGTGTTCTCCGGGGACAGCGGGAATCAGTCGTCACATATGGGTGATGTCGGCGCTGACTGAGCCCGCACAATAATCTCTCCCCAGATTTCAAAGAAAACCTTTGGGATATACCATATGTGGTCCCCTTCCTGCCTAAGGATGCCGTCTTGCCTCAGTATGATACCATAGCACTCGATGGGAAAAAAAAACAGCAAGAAGCAACTACACGGGGTAGAGGGAGGATTGTGAGGACCGATTCCTGGTGTCTCCGGAGAACACCTGTTACAGGTGAGTAACTATGCTTTTTCTGGGAACAAGCAGGAAGTCAGGCTACCAAAAAAAAAAAACCTGTAAAAAGCTCACGGGTGACCAGAAAAAGTGAGCAGTGAGCAGCAGCAACTGAGGCGAGAGATAACAGACTGCCGAACGGCCCAGGTTTCCAGCAAGGAACCAATGCACTGGTACCCTGAACATACCGAAGGGCAGGAGTTGCCTACACCCCAAACAAATGACAGTACTACTCGACTGAAGGCAATGTCCCAACAGGACTTGCTCTCCAGGCAGTAATGAGCTGCAAAGGTATGAACTGAAGACCAGGTGGCAGCCCAGCAGATTTCTGACAAGGGAACGGAACGCAGGTTCGCCACAGAAGTCACCATGGCTTGGAAGCTGTGCATGTCACTCGGCGCATCAGCGAGAGGCCAGTCTACTCATAGGCAAATGCAGACAGGGCAGACCCCAACCGATTCTGGTCATAGGAAACAGAGCCGAGAAGCTTGACGGTGCTCCTGGGTGCACCTTAGGTAGAAGGTGAGTGCCCACTTACAGTCCAACATGAGGAGCACAGCTTCTGCCTGCTGGCATGGAGCCATGGGAAGCACCACCTGCTGGTTGAGATGAAATGGGAAACCACCTTTGGCAAAAACGTGGCGTGTGCGTGGAACACGACCCTGTTCTTGTAGAACGTAGTGTATGATGGGTCCGCTACCAATGTTTAAAGCTCACTGACCCTGCGAGCAGAGGGGAACACCATGAGAATGCCACCTTCCAGGAGAGATATTTAATGTGGCAAGAGCCAAGAGGCTCAAAGGGTGGCGCAGTAAGCTTAGAGAACACAACATTAAGTTCCCACCCTGCTGCTGGGGGAGGGGGGGCAGACAGGAGGCTTCAACAGGAGGAGACCCCCAGGAAGCGGTACACGAGGAGTTCAGCTGAGAGAGGCTTGCCCCCGATTAGATGGTGGTGCGCCATGAGGGCGCTGAGGTGCACACTCTCACAGAATTAGATTTCAGCCCTGTCTGAGACAAGTGGAGTAGATATTGCAGCACCAGCTGGATGCAGCAGAAGAAAGGATTGATTCACCTCTCTACACACTAGACTGAGAACTTCTGCCACTTGAAGGCATATGCCCGGCGGGTGGAGGTTTTACAGGAGGCCAGAAGGACCTCCTCTACTTAAGTAGAGAGATTGAAGGGGGCCAGGGCTACCCTCTCAGCAGCCAAGTCGACTGTCAGGGATCCCAGGTTGGGGGGCTCTCTCCTCCTCCGGCATGAGTAGGCCTGTGCCACACCCCAGGGGAACCAGGGGCCTTTTGGTCAGGAGGAGGAGCAAGGGAAAACATGGCTGCCTGGTCCATCGTGGGACCACTAGAATCATTGTGGCCATGTCGCGCTGGACCATGAAGAGGGTCCTGGCGATTAGGCGTGGACGGGAAGGTGTAAAGGAGACCCTCTGCCCAGGAGATCGGGAATACATCCACCACCACCCAAGAGGGGAGAAGCTGCCAGGAACAGAAGCAGGGCAGCTGTGTATTGGTCAGACTGGCACAGAAGTCCATCCTCAGAAGCCCCCAGTGCTGAACAGCTTTACAAGGGTTCAGCCAGCCGTGCAAGAGTACAGCCTCCATTCATGCGGCTGGAGAACCCAGCTGAGTCTCTCTGCCAGGGCGTTGTCCTGGCCCGGGAGATAAACTGCCCCCAGGAGCATCCAGTTGCTGCTAGCTTAGGAGCAGAGGCTCATCGCTTCCTGACAGAGCAAGGCCGAACCTGTGCCACCCTGCTTGTTTATGTAAAACATAGCCACCTGATTGTCGGTCTGAACTAGCACCACCTGGTGCTGCAAGTGGTGGTGAAACGCCTGGAGGGTGAAGGCTACGGCTCGGAGTTATAGGAAACTGATTTTCTGGAGGCTCTCCGTCGGTGACCAACTGCCCTGGGTGCAGAGGGTGTAGCAAGAAGCTCCCCACCCCAGCTTGTAGGCATCCATAGTGAGAATCCTCTGGGGTGTGGGGTTCTGGGTAGGCATCCTGGTCAGCACCAACTGAGGGAGATAGGCAGGGGGTGAGTGACAAGCACCCTGTCCTGTAGGCGTCCTGTGACCTGGGACCACTGTGAGCATAGGGTCCACTGGGCCTTCTGCATCCGCAGGTGAACGTCCGGAGTGACATGTACTATATATGCCATATGCCCCAATAGGCAGAGCATGAGGTGGGCAGACGCCGAGCGATGGCACCGAGTGCCAGCGGTGAGCGCTTGGAAGCACAGGGCCCTGTCCAGAGGGAGAAAGACATTGGCATGGATAGTGTCCAGCCGTGTCCCTATGAACTCCAGACTTTCGGTCAGCTGGAAATGGGAATTCGGTTAGTTTATGATGAAGCCCAGGTGCTCCAGTATGAGGATGGTGCGGGCCTGACAGACCTCCACAGCTGTGCTTCCTTTCACAAACCAGTCGTCCAGGTAGGGGAAGACTAAAAAACCCCAGGAGCATGAGGTGGGCTGCAACCACTGCCAGGCAATTTGGCAAAGACATAAGAACATAAGCACATAAGATATGCCATACTGGGTCAGACCAAGGTCCATCAAGCCCATTATCCTGTTTCCAACAGTGGCCAAATTAGGTTATACGTACCTAGCAGTTTCCCCAAAAGACACAGGATCCACAATGCTTGTATTGGGTCAAGCATTGATATCTTGGGTGCCTTCTTAATAATGGTTTATGGACCTTTCCTCCAGGAACTTGTCCAAACCGTTTTTAAACCCAGCTAAACTAACAGCTCCTACTACATCCTCCGGTAACAAATTCCAGAGTTTGATTACACGTTGAGTGAAAAAATATTTTATCTTATTAGTCTTAAATAGTTTATCCTGCAACTTCATTGCATTTCCCCTAGTCTTTCTATATTCAAATAACGTAAACAATCGATCTACGTTTACCCATTCCACTCCGTTCATTAATTTATAGACTTCCATCATATCCCCCCTCAGTCATCTCTTTTCCAAGTTAAAGAGCCCTAACCTTTTTAGCCTTTCTTCATAGGGGTATCCTTCCATCCCCTTTACCATTTTGGTGGCTCTTCTCGGAACCTTTTCTAATAACGCTATATACTTTTTAAGATATGGCGACCAGAATTTCACACAATATTCAAGGTGCGGTCTCACCATGGAACGATATAGAGGCATTATAATATCCTTCGTTTTATTTTCCATTCCTTTCCTTAAGAAACCTAGCATTCTATTTACTCTCTTGGCTGCCACTGCACACTGGGCTGAGGGTTTTAACATGTTATCCACAACGACGCCTAAATCTTTTTCCTGGGTGGTGGTTCTTAATGTGGAACCTTGCATCGTGTAACCATAGTTTGGGTTGTTCTTCCCTAGGTGCATAACTTTGCACTTGTCCACATTAAATTTCATCTGCCATTTTGATGCCCAGTCTTCCAATTTATCAAGATCCTCTTGCAATTTTCCACAATCCTCATGGGTTTTAACAACTTTAAATAGTTTTGTGTCATCTGCAAATTTGATAACCTCACTCGTTATTCCTTTTTCCAGGTCCTTTATGAATATGTCAAAAAGCAGCAGTCCCAGCACAGATCCCTGAGGCACACCACTATTCACCTTTCTCCATTGGGAAAATTGGCCATTTAGCCCTACCCTCTCCTTTCTATCTTTTAACCAGTTCCTGATCCACAATAGTACACTGCCTCCTATCCCATGACTCTTTAGTTTTGCCAAACGTCTCTGATGAGGGACCTTGTCAAAGGCTTTTTGAAAGTCCAAATACACTATATCAACTGACTCACCTTTGTCTACCTGTTTATTCACACCTTCAAAAAAAACATAACAGCTTAGTAAGACAAGATCGTCCTTGTCTAAAGCCATGTTGGCTGTCTCCCATTAAGCCATGACTACATGTTCAGCAATTTTGTTTTTATGATGGTTTCTACCATTTTTCCCGGTACTGACATCAGGCTCATCGGTCTGTAGTTTCCTGGATCACCCCTGGAGCCCTTTTTAAAAATTGGAGTTACGTTCGCCATCCTCCAATCTTCAGGTATTACAGATGATTTTAATGATAGTTCACAGATTACTAATAGTAGGTCTGCAATCTCATATTTCAGTTCTTTCAACACCCTTGGATGTATATCATCCAGTCCAGGTGATTTGCTACTCTTCAGTTTATCAAATAGTTGTAATACATCTTCCCGATGTATCGCTATTTCCTTCAATTCTTCCGCACCTTTAAATACCACTTCAGTCATGGGTAACATCCCTACATCTTCCTCACTAAAGACTGAAGCAAAGAATTCATTCAGTCTCTCTGCTATCGCCTTGTCACCTCTTAGTGCCCCTTTAACCCCTCTCTCATCTAATAGACCAACTGACTCTCTCACAGGTTTTTTGCTACAAATGTACTTGAAAAAGTCTTTATTACGCATTTTTGCTTCCGCAGCAAGCTTCTTCTCAAATTTTCCCTTTGCCTGCCTTATCAATGCCTTGCATTTAACTTGCCAGTGCTTCTGCTGTTTCCAGTTTTAGTCGTTTGGCTCTTTTTTTCCATTTCCTGAACGATGCTTTTTTGGCAACAGCCTCTCTGACCTCACCTTTAAACCATGCTGGCAGTTTTTTGGACTTCCTTCCACTTTTCTTCAAGCGTGGCATACAGCTGGTCTGGGCTTCCAAGATAGTATTTTTCAACAACACCCACGCTTGATGTAAGTCTAACCTTTGCAACTGCTCCTTTTAGTTTTTTCTTAACTATTTTCCTCATTTTATCATAATCTCCCTTTCGAAAGTGAAAAGGTAGTACTGTGGATTTCCTTCCCATACCTCCTCCACTAATTAAATCAAAGATGATCATGCTGTGATCACTATTGCCAAGTGGCCCCAACACCCTTATCTCTTGCACCAGATCTGGTGTTCCACTAAGGACTAGGTCCAATATGGCTTCCCCTCTGGTTGGTTTATGAATCAGCTGTTCCAAGAAGCAGTCATTTATTTCATCTAGAAACTTTATCTCCCTAGCATGTCCTGCCGTGACACTGACCCAGTCGATACCGGGGTAATTGAAATCACCCATTATTATTACTGCGCTGTAATCTTTGTTAGCTTCCTTGATTTCTTTGAGCATTTCATCATCCATTTGTTCATTCTGGCCAGGCAGTTGATAGTACAACCCCACTGCCATCGCCTTACCCTTTTTACATGGAATTTCAATCCATAGAGATTCTACAGCAAATTTTGTTTCCTGCAAAACTTTAATCCTTTCTGACTCAATGCCCTCTCTAACATTGAGCGCAATCCCTCCAACAATTAGATTAGCTCTAGCATTACGATATAGTTTGTACCAAGGTATCACAGTGTCCCACTGGTTGTCCTCCTTCCACCATGTCTCTGAGATTCCAATCATATCTGACCTCTCATTTAGTGCTATATAGTATAACTCTATCATCTTATGCGCTCCTGGGCGACTGTCGGCTTTCCCCCATTATCTAGTTTAAAAGCTGCTCTATCTCCTTTTTAAAGGTTAATGCCAGCAGCCTGGTTCCATCCCGGTTAAGGTGAAGCCCATCCCTTCGGAAGAGCCCCTAGCTCCTCCTTTCCCCAGAATGCTCCCCAGTTCCTAAAAAAATCCAAAACCCTCAGCCTTGCATCATTGTCTCATCCAACATTGAGACTCCGGAGCTCTGCCTGCCTTTTGGGTCCTGCGCGTGGAATGGGAAGCATTTTGGAGAACGCTACCCTGGAAGTTCTGGATTTCAACTTCCTACCTAAAAGTCTAAATTTAGCCTCCAGAAACTCCCTACCACATTTTCCTACGTCATTGGTACGAACATGTACCTAGACAGCAGACTCCTTCCCAGCACTATCTAAGACCTTATCTAGGTAGCACGTGAGGTCCACTACCTTCGCACCAGACAGGCATGCTACCAGGCGATCCTCACGTCCACCAGCCACCCAGCTATCTATGTGCCTAATGATCGAATCACCAACTATAACAGCTGTCCTAACCCTTCTCTCATGGGCACATGGCCCTGGAGAAACTTCCTCAGTGCGAGAGGGTTTTATGTCACCTGGAGGACAGGTCCTAGTTACAGGATCACTTCCTGCCACACCAGGGTGATGCTCTCCTGTCACGTGACCTCTCTCCTCCATGGCAACAGGGATGCTACCAGACTGGAGGTGGGATTTCAGGACTATATTCCTGTAGGTCTCGTCTATGTACCTCTCTGTCTTTCTTATGTCTTCCAAGTCTGCTACTCTAGCCTCTAGAGAACGGACTCGTTCCCTGAGAGCAAAGAGCTCCTTGCACCTAGTGCACACGTAAGACCTCTCACCAACTGGGAGAAAATCATACATGTGACACTCAATGCAAAAGACTGGAAAACCCCCATCTCGCTGCTGGACTGCTGTCTGCATCTTAGTTTTAAGCTTGTGTTTAGATCTTTAAGTTCTTTACTTACTAAGGGTTGCTATGGATACCTATACTAAGAAAATTGTATGTAATATGTTTAATATACCTTGTTCACATGAAGCTTAATTAATCTCAGGCCCTTAGTGTATGACTGATTTGGATAACGAGCTGCACCTGCGAGCACCTCCTTTCCTTTAAGATGTGTAAGTACCTATAAAGCTATGATTATCCCAGGGATGGGTGGGTGTTAGGGAGGGAGGGAGGGAGGGAAATAAGACTTATTAAAAGAGGGTTGCTACGGACGTCCGGTAACGTCACGGAGCGTATGGCCGTGGTATAGCCGAGCTCTGTCTAATTCCTGATAAAAGGAGTTAAATGAGCGATATCCCGTGTGCAAAGGTGGCGGATAAAGTGACTCCGGGGAGTGCGATGGCAGCCTGGAAAAAATTGGAGGAGTTTAAGTCCGCGTACGCGCGGCAAGAAGAGAAAAACGTGCGGAGCCTAGGCGAGGCTGAGGAGGGAAGTGGAGATGAGGGCCCAGGGGAAGACACTGGAGAGACTGAACAGCTGCTTGGGGAAATGGAGCTTAAGGACTGGTTGAAGGAGTTTAAACGAGAGCTCCAGGGAGATATCAAGGCGATGAGAAGAGATCTGAAAGAGACGCTGCACTCGATCCAACAAGAAATGAACAGCCTGGGGCAGCGCGTGGAGGAGGTGGCGGAACAAGTGGATTCACAGGAAGGAACCCTGAGAGAGGTGGCGGTGGAGCAGCGTCGACTGAGTGACAGGCAAGACGAAAGGCAGGAAGAGATGGAGGATAGGGCTCGGAGGAATAATTTACGTTTTAAAGGACTCCCCGAAACGGAGAACTATACGGACTGTGCACAAACGGTGCAAAGACTGTGCCGGCATATTTTGAGAATGGAGGAGAGTGGGGAAAACCACATGGAGGCCATTGGAGTGGAGCGAGCACATCGCAGCCTGGGCC
This sequence comes from Ichthyophis bannanicus, assembly GCA_033557465.1. Taxonomy (NCBI): domain Eukaryota; kingdom Metazoa; phylum Chordata; class Amphibia; order Gymnophiona; family Ichthyophiidae; genus Ichthyophis; species Ichthyophis bannanicus. The sequence goes on from CM066031.1 coordinate 574,271,090, forward strand.
CTCGGCGGGAAAAACAAGGGATGTGATTGCGTGCCTAAGCAGCTTCCCTCTTAAAGAGCGTATCCTGAGTGTGGCCAGGAAGTATGGCCTTATTGCATGGGAATCATGTGAGGTGGAGATTTATAATGACCTTTCCAAAGGGACCCTGGAGAGGAGGAGAGGCATGAAGGAGGTGACGGCGTTCCTCCGTGGGAAAGGACTGAGATACCGCTGGCTGTTCCCCTTTGGTCTTTTGCTGACAGTAAATGGAATATCTCGGAGAGTGAAAGGGGCGGAGGAGGCCTGGAGCGTGCTGTCGGAGTTGGGGTGTGAACATCTTCCACAGACCAAGGAAGGAGCTCGTGGAGGGGTGGCCAGAGCGCGGCAAGGAACAGAGAATGTCACAGTGGCAGCGAGTGTCGTAGAAAGGGAAGAGGCTCAAAAGGCTTTCGCAGGACTCGAATGAAGCGGACCATCCAGTGACTACCTGAACATTGGGGGAGGGGCATGGGTATTAATTCTGTACCGGGTTTAATATGGGGAGGAGGTAGAAGGGGGGGTCTCTGTGTAAGGGGTAATGGGGGGGGTTGCATAGGACTGATGGTTAAAGAGGGGGATGGAATGGTGAGGGACAGAAATAGAAATGCAGGGGGAGGTGGGCCAGTGGAGGTGGTGTGGGGATAATTTGGGATGCGATCAAGGGGTAGAATCGGGATAGGACCTGACTCACACGGAAGGGATGGACGGGAGGTGGGGAGGAGAGGGGGGGCAGGGGGAGAGGGGGGTAATGAAAGGGAGGGAGCAGGCACAAACTCAGAGGAGAGGGATGGGCGGGGAAGGGGGTGACATAGGGTAATGCTGAGGATTGGTTTTATAAATGTGAAGGGATTGAACTCCCCACACAAAAGGAGGCAATTTTTCAGAGAAATAAAGAAGAATAAGTGGGAGGTGATCTTGGTGCAAGAAACACATCTGAGGGGAGGAGAGGTTGGAAGGTTAAAACATCCAGGTTATCCGGAGCAATTTTTCTCATGCGGTAGGGGGGGGAGAACGGAAACGGGAGTAGCTATACTGGTGAAAGGAGGGGTAGGGATTCAGGTGAGGGATTGGTTTCGGGACAAGGAGGGGAGGGTGGTCGGTATAAAAGGGAGATGGGGGAATGAGGAGATAAACATTGTCTCGGTTTATGCACCAAACGGGATGCAGGGGACCATCTGGAAAATTACGAGTCAATTGCTAGAGAGGGAAGTACAGGGGAAGTTACTGGTAGGAGAGGATTTTAACGTCACATTACAAGATGGTTCAGATAGGAATCCTAGAGGGTGGGAGGGGAGGGGGTCGAGTAGGAAGGAGCTAAAAAAATTGATGGAGCAGCATGATCTGGTGGATGTTTGGAGGAGGCGGAATCCGGTTGATAGAGAATATACTTCCTTTTCAGCACCACATAAGTGTTGGAGCAGAATTGATATGATCATGATGAATGCTGATTGGCTGGTGGAGGTGACAGAGGGGGAGATTCTCCCGATTGTATGGTCAGATCATAGCGCAGTAGTGGTGGGGATTCGGAGTGAGAGACAAGTGGGGACTAAATTCTAGCGGTTGAATGAGAGTTTGTTGAAAAATAAGGAGGTGAGGGAGGACATTAGAGGGGTGATATGGGAATATTTCGAATTTAATGATAATGGGCAGGTACGAGAGGTTATGGTGGGGGGGGCTGAAGGCATATATCAGAGGTCGGTTCATCAAATGGGGAACGCGGTTGAAGACGGAGAGAGGGAAGAAGGAGGAAAGGTTAAGGGAGGAGCTGGTGGTAGCAGAAAGGGAGCTATGGGAAGCAGGAACGGAGAGGGCCCGGAAAAACCTGGATCGAATCAGAGGGGAATTAAAAACCTTACAGGTGGATCAGATAGCTATGGATATGAAACGAGTGCAACAGATATATTATGAATTTGGAAATAAGGCAGGGCGGTTGTTGGCCCGGAAGCTCCGGAAGCAGAAGGGGGCCTCTATGATATATCAAATTAAGCGCCAAGATGGGGTAGTGACAGGGGAAGAGCAGGAGGTTCGGGGGAGATTTGAACACTATTACAGAGAGTTATATCGGAGACAGGATGGGGTGAGGTTAGAGCAAATAAGTAGGTATCTGGAGGGCTTGGAGTTACCTAGGCTGGGTGAGGAAGCGCGGGGAGGGCTGGAGGGGGGAGGTGACGGGGGAAGAAGTGGGGAAGGTGGTTAAGGGATTGAAGGGGGGAAATCGCCAGGCTTAGATGGACTACCAGGGTCCTTTTATAAACGGTTTTTGGGGGAAATAGGAGATATAATGATAAGAGTATTTAATGGCATGTTAAGGAGGGGGGAGAGTTGCTCCCTGAGATGTTAACGGCGGAGATTACGATCTTGCCAAAGCCAGGGAAGGATCCATTAGAATGTGGATCGTATAGGCCGATATCCCTGCTTAATGTAGATGTAAAAATTTTGGCCAAGGTATTGGCGGATCACTTGGCACCATGGATGCCTGGGTTGATTAAGGAAGATCAGACGGGATTTATTGTGGAGAGGCAGACGGCTGATAACATAAAAAGGGCGATAGAGGTGATTGGGGTAGCGAGGGCGGGGAGAGAGGAATGCATCTTGATGCCGAGAAGGCGTTTGACAGGGTGCATTGGGATTTTGTTTGTCAGGTATTAGGGAAGATAGGTTGTGGGCCAAATTTTGTAAAGTGGGTGAAAGGTCTTTATAGGGGGCCTAGGGCGCGGGTGAAGGTCAATGGGAGCTATACTAGGGACTTTGAATTGGAAAGGGGGACAAGACAGGGGTGTCCTTTATCGCCGTTGATTTTTGCCCTAGTGGTGGAGCCACTGGCGCAGCGGATAAGGGGCAATGGGATGATTAAAGGGGTTCAGGCGGGTGGAGTGGAACATAAAATTTTTTTAAATGCAGATGATATACTGTTATACATTAGGAACCCGCAGGGGGGGCTGCCAGTAATAATGGAGGAAGTGGAGGGGTTTCGGGGGGTTTCGGGCTTTAAGATGAATGTAGGGAAAACGGAAGTATTAAATATCTCCGTATCAAGAGGGGAGGAAAGTCGGTTGAGGAAGGAATACCCGTTCAGGTGGGTTGTGAAATCGCTGGGGTATTTGGGGGTGCAGAAGACATCTATCAGGTAAATTATCCCAGGGTGCTAGGGGAATTGTATAAGGATCTGGATTGCTGGATGAACTCAGAGGTTTCCTGGCTAGGGCGGATGGCGGGGGTTAAAATGAATATCCTTCCCCGATATTGTATCTATTCCAGATATTACTGGTGAAAGTGCCGGACAAGGTGTTGCGGGTCCTTCAGCGGAAAGTGTTTCAATACATCTGGAAAAGAAAGACCCCGCAGATTTTGAGGGAAACTATGTATGCGTCTAAAGAGGATGGGGGGTTTAGGTGTGCCAAATGTTAGGGATTACTATAGGGCAGCGCAGCTCCATCATGTGATGGATTGGAGGGGGAGGGGTCAGGTAAAAATGGGTGTTAAGGTGAAACAAACTTATGTTGAGGGGGGGGGAGGTTGGATGCCTGGTTGTGGGCGCAGGGGAAGGATAGGAAGGAATTGGGGATGGGTTCGCCAGCTATGAGACAGGTCGCGGCGGTTTGGGATGAGGTGCGGGCTCAGGGATATAAAGGGAAGAGGAGGGGGTTTTCTCTAGCGGCCCCATGAAGGGGGTATAAAGCTTTCAAGCCGGGCTGGGAAGGAGGGGTGTATGATGGTTGGACGGCTAGAGGGTTGCAATGCTTTTTTCAGCTAATGGATGGGGATGAGCTTATGAGTTTTGAAGAGGTGCAGGAAAGCTATGGACTCCAGGAGAAGGATAGGTATGCCTATGTACAGGTGAAGTCTTTCCTCATGGGGGTTCATGGTTCTGGGGAGCTAGAGGGAGATCTGACGGAGGTAGAAGCTCTGTGGGTTGGAAAAGGGGGGTCTAGGGGTATGATCTCGGCTCTGTATAAAGGGGTTAGGAGGGGGGGAGGGACGAAATTTAAGTATATGAGGGAGTGGGAGACTGATCTTGGGGCGCAGTTGGATCATAAGGGTTGGAAGGGGATCTGGGACCAGATTAAAAAGTCCCCTATATCTAGTAGCATACGAGAAAATAATTATAAAATACTGCTCCGATGGTACTATACTCCGGAGAGATTACACAGGATGTATCCAGGAACGTCCTCTGCCTGCTGGCGGGACTGCGGAGAGGTGGGTTCATTTTGGCATATTTGGTGGGGGGGTGTGAAAATTCAGGCCTTCTGGATTAGGATTCGGGACTGGATAAGAGATAAATTAGGGGAGGAAGTTGAGTTGACCCCGGGTCTTTTCTTGCTGTCCGGAGGGGGGGGGGTGAGTGCCAACGGGGATGGGGGCGGGTAGTAGTGGCATGCCTTAGTGCGGCAAGATGTGCAGTGGCAGCCGCATGGAAACGTAAAGAGGTTCCGGGACTGGGGGAGTTTGAAGGGAGGGTTCGACATATAATCCTCATGGAGAGGTTAACGGCGGCGAGGAAAGAGAGAGAGGGTCAATTTGAAGTATGTTGGGGAGAGTTGTGGCGGATGTTACACCAAGAGGGGAGAGGGGAGGGGGGAGGAGGGGAGTTAGGGAGGGAGGGAGGGAAGTACGGGGGTTACGATAAGGGGGAGGGGGGTAGGGGGTATATGATAGGGGCACGGGCTAGCAGCTCGGCATAATAAGACTCCTGGAATAGACAAAGCATGTGTCCTTACGGGGGGGAGCTATGGTGGGGAGTGCTAGAGGGGGTGTGAGGGAAGTGGGGGGGTTCTGTCCTAAGCATGGTGAAGGGGGTGGGGAAGATTGTAGGGAACGATACTGATGGGCGGGACTGTAGCTATATGGTATGTTTTGATGTTTATCCATGTATTTTCTCTAGTTGTGTTTAAGAGTGGGGGGTACGGGGGGGGGGTGGGCTGTGGGGAAGTGTGTGGAGAGGTGGGGCTGGGTTATAGAAATGTTGTACTGTTGGTATGGTACCTGAGGTACGGTTATTTGGATGTACTTGTCTTTGAAAAGTTAATAAAAGATATAAAATTTTAAAAAAAAGAGGGTTGCTACACAGTACCCTGTCCTGTGCTTCTGAGGTAAGCTGTGATCAACTTTCTGGATGATTAACAGTCCTTGTTTGGATAGAAGGAGTCTTTCAAAATGTCCTTCGACCTGCCACCTGGCTTTAACACCTATTGAAAAGGTTTCACAGGTCTCTTGCCCCCTAGGTAGGGGGCCTCTTTGTCAAGGTCTCTAGAAGACTTAATTTGTTGCTCAAAGAATACTGACCCTATTTTGCCTTTTATGCTAAGTTATATTCTGATTTGATTTAAATTAAAGCTCTTTGCTGCTGCTAGGTTCTGACTTATTATGAAATGTAAACTAGAAGCTCTCTACTGGGTTCTAAATTTAACCAGAAAGCTCTCTTCTGTGTTTTAAATTTAAACTTAAACTGCTGCTACTAGGCCCTGACTGATTTAACAAATACACTGGGTTCACAGATTAATCAGCTTTAATCCAAAGACATCCCTTCAGAAAAATTCCGAGAAGTATATACTCACAATTGCAGATCTCTCTCCAGAAGTAGCAGTCCCCTTTTCTAGTCCATCAAGACCCATGGGGCAGAGGGTAGGCCAAATGGTAGCATTCTATACTGATAATGTTCTCCCCGACCACAAAGCAGAGGTACTGCCTGTGAAGGGGTTTGACAAGGATGTGTGCGTACGTATCCGTTAGCCAGTCCCCCTGCTGGAGGTAGAGCAGCAACATTCCAAGAGAGTATCTTGAACTCCTCCCTCGCCAGGAATTTGTTGAGGTCTCAAGTCGAGGATGGGACAGCATAGAGTAGTTACTCACCTGTAACAGGTGTTCTCCAGGAGCAGCAGGAATCAGTCCTCACTTATGGGTGACGTTGGCACCGACGGAGCCCTCGCGGAGCAATTTCCCCAGCTTTCGAAGAAAGCCTTTGGGAATTGCAGCGCACATGCGCGGTCCCCTTCCCACCCAAGGGTGCCATCTTGCTCAGTCTGATGACATAGCGAAAAGACAGCAAAAAAGTTAGCAAAAACAATGGATAAGAATAACTGCAACTCCGAGGGGAGGAGGGAGGGTTGTGAGGACTGATTCCTGCTGCTCCTGGAGAACACCTGTTACAGGTGAGTAACTACTCTTTCTCCAGGACCAAGCAGGAAGTCAGTCCTCACTTATGGGACTCCCAAGCTTAAGGCTACCGGAGACCTCAAGCCAAAAAAATGAGCTCCCTCTAGCTCAGCAGTACAGAAGGAGGAATCTTCTCTGAATACGCTCCCGGCCAGTAGCCCAACACCAGGGCCGGAGGGTAGGAGTTGCCTAAACCTCAAAGAGATTATGGAGGACTGCCTGACCGAAAGCACTGTCCCTGCGGGACTCCCTCTCTAGGCAGTAATGAGCCGCAAAAGTCTGGCTTGAAGACCAAGTAGCGGCCCGGCAGATGTCTGCCAACGGAACAGAGCAGAGATGAGCCACTGACGCAGCCTTTGCCCTGACACGGTGAGCCGTGACTCGACCCTCTAAGGAGAGGCCGGCTGCCCCATAAGCCCAGGCGATACAGTCAGCTACCCAGATGGACAAAGTACGCTTGGAGACAGGGACCCCCAACCTATTGGGGTCAAAAGAAACTAAAAGCTGAACAGCCTTTCGATGCTCCCGCGTACGGTCAAGGTAGAAGGATAAGGCCCTCCTACAGTCCAGGGTATGTAGAACCGTCTCAGCCCGGCTGGTATGCGGCCTGGGAAAGAAGGTTGGAAGAACCACCTCTTGATTGAGATGAAAAGGGGAAACCACTTTTGGAAGAAACTTGGGGGGGGGGGCCTTAATTCCACCCTATTCGGGTAGAACCTAGTGTAAGGAGGCTCAGACACTAGGGCTTGAAGTTCACTAACGCGCCTAGCGGAGGTAAGGGCTACCAAGAAGAGAGTTTTCCAAGAAAGGAAACGAAGAGGGCAGGTAGCCATAGGTTCAAAAGGCGGACAGGTAATACGCTGCAAGACCACATTGAGATCCCAGTCAGGGGCTGGTGGGCGCAAGGAAGGCTTAAGCAGAAGGAGGCCTCTGAGAAAACGCGCCACCAAGGGGTGTGCGGAAAGAGGCCTGCTGTCCACCGGCGAGTGATGTGCAGAGAGAGCACTGAGGTGGACCCTTACAGAGTTGGACTTGAGGCCGAGATTAGAAAGGTGGAGCAAGTATTGCAGTACCACCGATACCAAGCAGGAGAAGGGGTTCTCAGACTGCTGAGAACACCACACGGAGAAGCGACGCCATTTAAGGGCATAAGACTTCCGGGTGGATGGACGCCTAGACGCTAGGACGACATCTTCCACCTCCGGAGGTAGGAGTAGCAGAGCTAGGACTACCCTATCAGCAGCCAGGCCATCAGGTGAAGGGCTCGGAGGTTGGGTGCAGGAGAGTGCCTTGATCCTGAGTCAAGAGATCGGGCTGAAACCCCAGAGGAAGAGGAGAGTCCACTGCCAGTTGTAGCAGGAGCGGGAACCAGGGCTGTCTCGGCCACCTGGGCGCTACCAGGATTACTGAGGCCCTGTCCCGGAGAACTTTGAAAAGCGTCCGGGACACTAGTGGCGTGGGACGGAAGGCATACAGTAGGCCCGTGGACCACTGGATGAGGAAAGCATCCGCCGCTACTCTGAGCGGGTGCGGGTGCCTGGAGCAGAACCTGGGAAGATGCCGGTTCAGAGGACTGGCAAAAAGATCCATGGTGGGGAGGCCCCATCGGAGGAAGATCCGCTGAACCACCAACGGGTCTAACCTCCACTCGTGTGGCTGCAGAATCCTGCTCAGTTTGTCGGCTAGGTAATTTTCCTGTCCTGGCAGGTAAATTGCCTTGAGGAGGATGCCATGGTCGACTGCCCAAGAGCACAGTCTCTGAGCCTCCCGACATAGAAGGAGGGAGCCGGTACCCCCCTGTTTGTTGACATAGAACATGGCAACCTGATTGTCCGTCTGGACTAGTACAGACTGATGAGAGGTGAGGTGAGAGAAGGTCCGTAGAGCTAGACGGATCGCCCTGAGCTCCAGGAAGTTTATCTGTTGAGCAGCCTCCCAAGGGGTCCAAAGGCCTTGAGTACATGTCCCCTGGCAATGTGCTCCCCATCCCAGGAGAGAGGCATCTCACGTCAGCACTTGGGAAGGCGGAGGAGACTGAAAAGTCATGCCGAGTACCAGATTGGGCAGATGAAGCCACCATTGCAGAGAGGAGACCAGGCGGTCGGAGATCTGTACTAATCCTGAGATGGGAGCAAAGTGGACTTTGCGAAGTTTATGACAAACCCCAAGTGCTGAAGCAGAGCCACAGTGCGATGAGTGGCCTGAATGACCTCCAGGGAAGACTGTGCCCGGATGAGCCAGTCGTCTAGGTAGGGAAACACAAAGAGGCCATGAAGCCTCAGGAAGGTTGCCACCACTGCCAGGCATTTGGTGAACACCCTGGGAGCGGAGGACAGGCCAAAGGGCAGTACCCTGTACTGATAATGATGTCCTGCCACAACAAATTGTAGATATTGTCTGTGGTCCAGATGGATAAAGATGTGAGTATAAGCATCCTTTAGATCCAAGGAGCATAGCCAATCTCCCTGCTGGAGGTAGGACAGCAGAATTCCAAGGGTAAGCATCTTGAACTTTTCCCTTTGCAGGAACATGTTGAGGTTGCGCAAGTCTAGGATGGGTCTGAGGACTCCTGTTCTTTTTGGTATCAGAAAGTACCTGGAATAAAAGCCGTGACCTCGCAGGTGGTGGGGCACCGGTTCCACAGCCTGTTCCTGAAGAAGACTTGCCAACTCCTGAAGGAGTAAGTCCCTGTACAGAGGGGGTCTTGGAGGCTCCCCTGGAAAGTAGGAGGGAGGTACCTGGTGAAAATGCAAAAGGTAGCCCTTTTGAACTACCTGAAGCACCCAGGTATCTGATGTTATGGCTGACCACCTGTGGGTAAAGTGGGCCAGCTGGCCTCCCGTGCTGAGAGAAGCCAGCGGGGGGGGAAGAGGCTATGCTGACGGAGTCAAAATCCCCCACCCTGCTGAGCAGGGGCCGGTGTAGTGGGCTTGGGGGCCTTCTGCCTACGGGACCCATTACCCTGTCCCTTAGCCTGCTGACCCTGATGGAGAGCTGCTGAGGCTTGATATTGTGGGTGGTGTTGTTTATAGGCAGACACCTTCCTCGGATAAAAGGGCTTTTTCCCCGAGCCCTTCCTCTTCTGTGAAGGGGCAGAGGTCTTTCTGGACAGCCGAGTCCTGGTTAGAGTCTCGGTCTCGAGTTGTGCAGCCTTTTCAGCCATGGGCTTGCCGAAGAGGTTTTCACCTCTACAGGGGACATCGACCAACTTGTCCTGCACCCATGGCTCGAGGTCGGATGATTGAAGCCAAGCCTATCGGCAGGCACGGATGCCGGCCCCGGTTACTCGAGCCGATGCTTCGAAGCCATCGTAGGCTGCTCGAGAAATAAACTTCGAGCACTCTGGAATACCAGTGGACAAGGCCTGGAACCTCTGCAAAGGTTCCTCGGAGAGACCAGCAGAGAACCCGGCAATTTCCTTTGCCAGGTCTCTGAGATACATGCCCATGTAGAGCTGGTATGTCTGGACTCGACAAGCAAGCATAGAGCCCTGGAAGCACTTCCTACCGAGGGCATCCAGGTTCCGGGCCTCCTTGCTGGGAGGCACCGAGGAATGCATCTTTTGACTTTTGAGTCGATGCATGGCCGATTCCACCACCATGGAATGGTGCGGTAGTTGTGCCTTCTGGAACCCGGGGCTCTTGCAGACTCGAAACATGGAATCGACCTGCTTGCTTAACACCGGCGTCGACGCCGGGCTCTCCCACATGTGGAAGAGAAGTCTTTCCAGCATCGGAGGAACCGGTACAGTAAAGGCCTCCTTCGGGGGAGAGTCATACTGGAGGGCCTCGAGCTCTTCGGCTCGAGGCTCCTCCTCGGGATCCGCAGGGGAAGGCCAAAGCCTTGGCCATATCCCTCACGAAGTCCGAGAACCGGGTATCCTCCGGGGGGGATCGTCTCCGAGGCTCAGACTCGGGCGAGTCGGAGGGGACGCACCAAGTCTGAAAAGAACCGGGTGACTCGTCCTCCTCCGTGTCCCAGCCCGACTCCTCCGTGGAGGAATCGAGTGGCTCCGTGCGGGCGGCCGCCGAGGACCTCCGCCCCAACGCCGAGGCCGGCGTCGACGACGACCTCTGTCCCGAACGGGAGGCCGAGGGAGACCGTGGCCGGGGATCGACTCGAGCCCACATGGACTCTAGGATCGGCTCGGCCTCCGGGGTTGACTTGGACGTCGACGTCCCGGTGGTGGGGGCAGATGCAACGGCGAGGCCAGCAATCAATGCCCGCTGCTGGTCCATGAAGGCAGCGAAACTGCTCTCCAAGGCCGTCAACCTGAGTCCAAGCTCAGGAGACCCAGCAGCCCCCGACTCGGGCCCCGACGGCATCGAGCCCGACGTCGGCTCCTTCGGAGGCGAGTCCACGAGGACTACAGTACTCATGTGTCCAGGAGACTCCACTTCGAGACGAGGATGCTTCGAAGGCCTCTCCGACTCCGAGGACCCGGGGCGGCTATCGGGGCTATGCGACCTGGCCCTCGAGGGACCAGGAGCGTCCTCCGACGACGCCCTCACGGGTTTCTTCTTCCAACGATGTTCCCGGGCGGGAGACCCCCGCTCAGAGGAGCTCCGACGATGCTCGGGGCCGGAGTCACGAGACGTCGAAGCCTCTGACGAGGTCCGGGCCCGGCCGGACGCGGAGTCAGAGAAAATTCGCTCCTTTTGAGACTGCAGACTCCTCAACGCCTTCGAGGACATTTTGGTACACAGACCACAAATCATCGGGTCATGATTGGGTCCAAGGCAGCGGAGGCAGCAGTCGTGTGTGTCGGTAAGAGATATAAGCCTCGTACACCGATCACACTTTTTAAACCCGCTGGCAGCCATCGGGGGAAAAAGGGCCCCTGTGAGATCAAAAGACCGTGCTGCCAGAGAAAAAGAAAAAAATGGCGGGAACGCCAGTCACGAAGGACAAAAACCGAAAAATAGTGAACGGACTCGACACCAGAGTATCGAGGCCGGGCGGGAAAAGGACACGGCGTCGAACCGAGAAAAAAACAGAACGAAAAAATCAACTTTTTCACCGGTGATCACAAACCACGTCTGTAGGGCTCCGCAGAAAAAAGAAGACTGAGCAAGATGGCACCCTTGGACGGGAAGGGGACCGCGCATGCGCGCTGCAATTCCCAAAGGCTTTCTTCGAAAGCTGGGGAAATTGCTCCGCGAGGGCTCCGTCGGCGCCGACGTCACCCATAAGTGAGGACTGACTTCCTGCTTGGTCCTGGAGAACTCTCCTGTCCTTTTTGGTACCAGGAAGTAGCAGGAGCAGAACTCTGTGCTCCTGAGGTGGGCTGCGACGGGTTCCACCACCTGGTCCTCTAGCAAGTCTGCGAGCTCCAGCTGGAGCAGGGCCCAGTGGAGGGGAGTCCCGAGTGGATCTCCCGCCATTCTTCCCAGGGCACTCTGGTGTAGGTGGAGGATGTAACCCTCTTTCACCACCTGAAGGGCCAACGATTCGGTAATGCAGGGACACCTGTGGGCAAAGCGCACCAGACATCCCCGTGTGTGTGGCAGGGCTGTGCCTCCTGGGGGAAGGCTAAGCCAAAGAAGTCAAAAGCTCTCCCCAGGTTACAATGGGGGTGCAGGCTGGGGCTTGGGGCCTTAGGCTTAAGCGAACCATGCCCCTGTCCCTTGGCCTGCTGACCCTGTTGGGGAGATGAGAAGACCTGAAAGACCCGATACTGCAGGCAGTTTCCGTAAGCCGCCTTCTTCTTCAGGTATGAGGACTTTCTACCTGAGGCCTTCCTCCGGGAAGGGTCAGTGGTCTTCTTGGAGAGCCTGATTCTAGTCAGGAACTCTGACTCCAGCTCGGCGGCCTTATCTGTCATGTGTTTGCCAAATAGGTTCTCTCCCTAGCAAAGGATGTTGACCAATTTGTCCTGAACCCACTGCTCCAGGTCAGAGGACTGTAGCCAAGCCTGGCGTTGAGCACTAATGCTCGCCGCAGCTACTCTAGACACCAACTCGAAGCCATCATAGGCCACTTGAGTGATCAACTTGGAGTACTCTGACTGCTAGGGAGAGATTACCCGAAAGTTAAAAGTAAAAAAAAAACTTGACCTACTCTCTTTCAGTTGCCATCTTTATCTTCCTTCCATCTTTATCACGTGTTCTTGCAAAACAGTTCTCTTACCACACAGATCATGGCAGAAAGAAACAAGAATTATTTATCAAGCCACAGGCTTGATAAAGAAGAACTTCCTGTGACATCTTGACAAGCTACCTATACATATTACATCTTATGAACTTCAGAAGGAAGCTTTTTTGGCACAATGCAAGTACTATGGCAAGTATTAGCAGTAAATTTGAGAAACCAAAATCATACTCTACATACCTTGGCTTAGAAGTGAGGTTCAAGACTGTCATGTTATGTGCAAAACTAAACCATTTGGAGAAATTGCTTCGGGATCATGGAACTATGCATGGCACCAAGGAGAATGAAATCACAAATCTTTCAGGTAAAATCTGTGCATCTGTGGGACTAACCACACTATAGTGACTCCCCAACTTCAAGAGCTCCCCCCCCCTCAGGCTTCCAGGTCCCAGCTGATATATAAGCAGGAGACTGCTGAAGTAACGCTGCCATGACCTTATTAAACTGATTATACTTCCTAGACATTCCCGAGTGGTGGGCCATGGTGGGCATGCAGAGAGCCCCACATGGAAAAGTTGGTAAATCCATTAAAGATTTGTATGCCAAAAAAGATAAGGTGGTGCAGACCTCCCCAACTGCCTTGGGGAAGATGGTGGTACCTGTGCAGACTGATAAGGGTCATAAGACGGGTCTTAAGGGACACAAGATGGGCCACATTGCTGCCTGACAAATGTCTGCAGGGGCTACTGAGCTCCGCTCCGCCCTCAAGGACACTTGTGCTCAGGTAGAATGGGTGCACAGACCCTCCGGAACCAGATGGTCTCTTAATCCAGCGCCCCAAGGTCAACTTGGGCGCCTCTTCACACTTGCGCAGGCCAGCCAACAGCACAAAAAAGATGGTCCGACTTACGAAAGGGTGGCTATTAAAATGGTTAGTGGTCTTCATCATAAAGCATATGTGGATAGACCTAAGGATCTTAATACGTACACCTTAGAGGAAAGGCGGGATAGAGGTGATACGATTAAGATGTTTAAATACCTCCGTGGCATAAATGTACAGGGGGAGAGCCTCTTTCAATTGAAAGCAAGTTCTGCTACGAGGGGACATGGGATGAGCGTGAAAGGGGATAGATTCAGGAGTGATATGCGGAAATATTTCTTTACGGAAAGAGTGGTGGATCCGTGGAATAGTCTCCCAGTGGAGGTGGTAGAGATGAGGACAATATTTGAATTCAAAAAAGCATGGGACAAACACAGAAGATCTCTAATGGAAAAAGGGGACTGTTGTAGTTGTTGATATGGAAGGACAGACTAGATAGGCCATGTGGTCTTTTTCTGTCATCATATTTCTATGTTTCTTACAGAGTATATAAGTATCTCTGAATAGAGGAAGGAATGACACTCTAGCAAAAGCCATTAAGAGAGAATATCAGTACAGAATTACAGGAGATTAAAATTGTTATTGAAAAGTGCTTCGACACCACACAATAATATACAAACCATCAATCAGAGCAATTCCTATACTCTCATACAGCTTTGAGACTCTAGACTGGCCTCTTAAAAATCTTGAAAAACTGGATGTGTGAACAAGAAAACTCCTTCATGCTCATGAAGCAATTTACAAGAATCAGTATATGCCAAGACTGTACATTCCTAGAGCTGAAGGAGGGCTAGGGCTTATAGAGATTGATTACATCTACAGAGTTACTATCATAGGCCTCCAAGCCTACCTAACAGCATCATCTGATCCAAACACGCAAAAAGGTATTGAAATATGAAAGTAAACGTCCAGAATCTGTTGCCATCATCAAACTTGGACAAGCGTTCCTGAGATTAGAAGGAATGAATGAGAATCCACAGGCATGCACAGAAAGGAAGTAACAATTTGCAAAACAAGAGAAAAAAACTCTTCAAAGAATCAGATCAGCAGGCGAAGAAAAACAAATGGCAAATGTACAAATACAGTGGAAAATACAGAGTGTTGCTCCAAGAACCTTTTGTTAATCAAAAACAGAAACATGAATGGTTAAGAAGAGGTGAACTGAAACCAAAGGATGAAAGATTGATAGTTGTGGCCCAGGATAGCAGATTACGGACAAGATGGTTTACTGCGAGTATTGAAAAAATTGGCAAAACAGACATATGCCGATTCTGTAAGAAAGAGCTGGAAACAGTGACTCACTTTATAGCAGGCTGTGAAGCTATGATGGCAGAAAATTTCTATACAGAAAGGAACAAAGTAGCATGCCTCCTCCACTGGAAACTCTGTAAACACTACAACATTGCTGTCCCTGAAAAGCAATGGGATCATGACCCTAAGACAGTAACAGGGAATGAAGTGGTTATGATCACCTGGGACATTCCCATTCCGACGGATAAGAAACTGGATGCCAGGAAACCTGACACAGTGGTAAAGGAGAATAATACCTGACACAGTGGTAAGGGAGAATAATACCAGAATAGCACTGATAATAGAAGTGTCGGTACAGAGTGATTATTCCGTGAATTGCATGGAGAGGCAGATCATGTAAGTAATGCAGTTAGAGACAAACCAGGCTTGATAAAGAAGAATTTCCAAGCACATCTTGACAAACTACCCATACCTGTTACATCTTAAGAAGTCCAGAAGGAAGCTTTTGGCATGATGCAAGTATTACACCATGCATTAGCAGTAAATATGAGAGACTATGATCATAACCTGGGGCTTCGAAGTGAGGTTCACGGCTGTCAAGGTTTCTGCAAAATTAACACCATTTATCTACTAATATTCAAAAAATCTCAACCAACCAACTTTTCTAGCATATAAATATTTCACAATTCAATAAAGCATATATGACCTCAGGATGGCCTTACCCCTACATATGGCGAAACTAGTCACCATTGGGTTAAAAGCAGACGCTCACATCATAGGTCACTGCCCTGCTTATAATTAAATTTAAATATTGCACAAATTCTACTAATATTATCAAAAACTACCAACATCCAAAAAAGTACTTTTTTAGGGATTCTCTAAGTTGTTATAAAAACTCAACAGGGTCTGCACTCCAACAAGAAACCGGAACCAATGGATCACACATTCACTTCCTGCAAAAATAAAGAGAATATTTTCTTCAAGAGGAGTGGGAACCACGGTTGCTGAGGCCACTGTGGGACTATCAGAATGACTGAGGCTCTGTCGCGAAGAATCTTGAACAGGGTCTTGGTGATCAGAGGTGTCGGGGGAAACGCATACAGAAGACCCACCGACCAAGAGATTAGGAAGGCGTCAGCAGCCACCCTAGCCGGGTGTGGTTGCCAGGAGCAGAAGCGGGGCAACTGGTGATTGTCCGGGCTGGCGAACAGGTCCATCATTGGTTCCCCCCAAATCTGGAAGAGCACGCAGGCCACTTTCGGGTCCAGCTGCCACTCATGCGGCTGGAGCAGTCTGCTGAGTCTGTCGGCCAGCCAACTGTCCTGGCCTGACAGATATACTGCCCTGAGGAGAATGTCCTGACGGGCTGTTAGTGAGCACAAGTCCATAACCTTCCGACAAAGGATGCAGGACCCCCTGCCCCCTTGTTTGATCACGTAGAACATGGCAACTTGGTTGTCCGTCTGGACTAGGATGGATCTGTGACTCAGGGGTCTCCAGGAATGCCCTTAGGGCAAGGTGGATCACACGCAATTCGAACAGATTGATATGTTGGGCCCTGGGTGTGGTACCCCTGGCAGTGGGCTCCCCAACCCAGCAGGGAAGCGTCTGTAGTGAGGACCCTCGAGTGATGAGGAGCCTGAAAAGGCATCCCTGCTTGTAAGTGGTGGGGTGACTGCCACCACAAGGACTGCGCCTGGTGCCTGGTAACTTTGATTCTGTCCTGGAGATGAGCCAGTTGTCGAAGTAGGGGAAGACGAAAATCTCCTGAAGCCTGAGAAAGGCGGAGACCACCGCTAGGCACTTCGTGAAACCCTGGGGGCCGAGGCAAGGCCGAAGGGCAGCACCCTGTACTGAAGATGGCAGCCCCCTACCACAAAGCATAGGTATATGCAGACCATGCATGCGTGGAGGCAACTCCCAAAGGCTTTCTTTGAAAGCTGGGGATTTGCTCCGCGCAGGCTCCGTCGGCGCCGATGTAACCCACATATGAGGACTGACTTCCTGCTTGTCCTGGAGAAGGTCCCCTTACACAAAAGCGGAAGTAAGGATGAGGTTGAGAAATACAGGTCAGTTAGTCTGACTTCTGTGGTGAGTAAATTAATGGAAACGCTGCTAAAACAGAGAACAGTGAGGTTTCTGGAGTCAAATGAATTGCAGGATCTGAGGCAGTATGGGTTTAGCAGAGGCAGGTCTTGTCAGACAAATCTGATTCATTTCTTTGACTGGGGGACTGAGGGAGAGCCCTAGATGTGGTGTACTTGGATTTTAGTAACCCCTTTGACACTGTTCTGCACATGTGATTATCACCCTAGGGATGGGCCCTAAAATAAGAGTTAAAAAATGGTCGCGTGGGAAGCGACAAAGCATACAGGTAAATGGAGCTCACTCTGAGGAGAAAGTGGTTACCAGTGGTGTGCCACAGGGATCTGTCCTGGGTCCGATTATTTTTAACATTTTTGTTAATGATATTGTGGAAAGGCTGTCGGGAAAGATTTGCCTCTTTGCGGATGATACCAAAATCTGCAATAGAGCAGACACCCAGGAAGGAGGGGATAACATGAGGAAGAATCTAGCTAAGCAGGGTCATGCATTTGGGCTGCAAAAATCCAAGGGAGCGGTACAGTGTAAGGAGCGAAGTACTTCTGTCCACAAAAGAAGAGCGTCACCTGGGCGTGATTGTTTCTGGTGATCTTAAAGTTGCTAAACAAGTAGAAAATGCGACAGTAAAAGCCAGGACGACGCTTGGGTGCATAAGGAGAGGAATGGCCAGCAGAAATAAAAGGTGGTGATAGTGCCTCTGTATAAGTCTCTGATGTGACCACATTTGGAGTACTGTGTACACTTCTGGAGACCATACCTTCAAAAAGATGTAAACAGGATGGAGTCTGTACAGAGGGTGGCTACTAAAATGGTCAATGATCTTTGTTATAAACTATATGGAGACAGACAAAGTTCTTAATATGTATACATCAGAGGAAAGGCGGGATAGATGAGAGAGACATTTAAGTACCTCTGTGGCATAAATGCAAAAAGGAGAGCCTCTTTCAATTGAAAGTAAGCACTGCAATGAGGGGACATAGGATGAGGATGAAAAGTGGATAGATTCAGGAGTCCTATGCATAAATATTTCTTTATGGAAAGAGTGAAAAATGCGTGGAATAGTCTCCCAGTGGTGGTAATAGGGACAAGGACAGTATCTGAATTCAAGAAAGCATGGGACACAGAAAATCTCTAAAGGAAAAAAAGGGGGGCTATAGTATCTGATATGTAGGGCAGACTACATAGGCCATATGGTTTTTTTCTGCTGACATGTTTATGTTACTATGGCTGAAAACAAAACTAGGGAAGTGCCCACAGGCGATAATCATCATTTACATTCTTTGCTATCAAGAAAAGGAGTAGGACCAGCCCCAGGATTGGTTCAAAGTATTGGTGCCCTAGGCAAACCTTAAACCCCCCTCCCACCTGGCTGTCAGAATCTATTGTTAAGCTTAGAATGTCCTGTGCTTTGCTGTCACCCAGAAGTTGCTGCCCCAGGTAACCGCCTAGTTTGCCTAATGGTTGGGCAAGCCCTGAGAAGGAGTCCGTAATTGGTGAGGCTCGTAAACCTAAAAATGTCACAAACGAGAACTGGAAAAGTTTTGATACTGCCTGATCTTCATGGCAGAACTGCAAACAGAAGGCACTCATGGATTACAGAAATACATTGGTTACAAGCTGGGTTTCATGTAAGTATTTGGTTTCCTGCCAGGCTCACAACTGTGAATCATGGGGTGTGAAAGATCTTGCACTCACCAGAGAAGGTGGAGCAGCTGTTGTAAGAGAGTGACAAAGTGAGGAAAGGAGGAGCAACAGGTGGCTCAGAAATGTACAAATGCAGGAGGAAAGACCCTTTCACTTAGTCCTACTGATGGGGAGAGGTCCTGAGGACTACGCAAGGGACCTGATGAGACTGCAACAATGGCAGAGGACATTCCAGCAGTGATGGACAGGCGAGAGAAGCTGCCCGAGTCATTGCCTACTAGATATCAGAGGAGGAAGGTGACAAATGTGGGAGACTGCGATGTCCCCAGAAGTTCTCCAGGATGTGGATAAGCTTCCCCTTCCAAAAGAGGATTAGAGAGACAAAAATTTGAGTAATTTGGTTTGAGTCAGGTTTATTTTCTTCTACTGAAGAACTTTGAGAGACCCTGACCTGTTTTTAGTTATTGTGGAAGTTAGGGGGTGAAGCAGGTAGACATTGGGGTATTTCTTGAGAGGGAGAGCTGGACTTGATTTAAAATACTGAAGTTGCTTGGGCTTTTTTCTTACAGTTACAGTAAGGGGTATGACTAACCGTGGGTTGGTAAATAATTGGGGATGGGTTGGGGAAGAGTGTATGAGGAATGAAGCGTGTGCACCCTGTTGTAATACATCTTCCTGATGTATTGATATTTCCTTCAATTCTTCCGCACCTTTAAATACCACTTCAGTCATGGGTAACCATCCCTACATCTTCCTCAGTAAAGACCGAAGCAAAGAATTCATTCAGTCTCTCTGTTATCGCCTTGTCGCCTCTTAGTGCCCCTTTAACCCCTCTATAATCTAATGGAACAAATGACTCTCTCACAGGTTTTTTGCTACGAATGTACTTGAAAAAGTCTTTATTACACGTTTTTGCTTCCGCAGCAAGTTTCTTCTCAAATTCTCCCTTTGTCTGCCTTATCAATGCCTTGCATTTAACTTGGAAGTGCTTGTGCTGTTTACAGGTTTCGTTTTTTGGCTCTTTTTTCCATTTCCTGAAAAGAGTAGTTACTCACCTGTAACAGGTGTTCTCCAGGAGCAGCAGGAATCAGTCCTCACATATGGGTGACGTTGGCACCCACGGAGCCCTCATATTTCCCCAGCTTTCAAGGAAAGCCTTTGGGAATGCAGTGCGCATGCGTGGTCCCCTTCCCGCCCAAGGGTGCCATCTTGCTCAGTCTGATGATATAGTTAAAAGACAGCAAAAAAATCAAAATGAAGTATATGACTGCAACTCCAGGGGAGGAGGGAGGGTCGTGAGGACTGATTCCTGCTGCTCCTGGAGAACACCTGTTACAGATGAGTAACTACTCTTTCTCCAGGACCAAGCAGAAAGTCAGTCCTCACATATGGGACTCCCCAGCTTTAGGCTACTGGGAACCCTAAGCTGAAAAATGGCTCCCTCTCAAGAGCCTCAGCATTCGTGATAAGAATATCCTCTGAGAACCTCCCCATTCGGTAGCCCAACACAAGGGCCAGAGGGTAGGAGTTGCCTAAACCTCAAAGAGATTACGAAGTACCGCCAGTCCAGAAGCACTGTCCCTTCGGGACTCTCTCTCCAGGCAGTAATGGGCTGCAAGTGTCTGGTTTGAAGACCAAGTTGCGGCCCGGCAGATGTCTGCCAATGGAACAGAGTGGAGATGAGCTACTGATGCGGCTTTCGCCCTGACACGGTGGGCCGTGACTCGACCCTGCAAGGGGGGGGGGGGGGGGGGGTCGGCTGCCTTGTACGCCCAGGCGATACAATCTGCTATCCAAGTGGATAACGTACGCTTGGAGACAGGTAACCCCATCTTATTAGGGTCAAAGGAGACGAAGAGCTGAGTAACCCTTCGATGCCCCTGTGTTCGTTCTATGTAAAAAGACAAGGCCCTCTTACAGTTCAGGGGATGCAAGACTGTTTCAGCCCAGCTAGTATGCGGCCTAGGAAAGAAGGTCGGAAGAACCACCTCCTGGTTGAGGTGGAAAGAGGAGACCACTTTTGGAAGGAACTTGGGATGGGTCCGTAGGACCACCCTTTTCCTATAGAACCGTATGTATGGCCTATCAGAAACCAGAGCTTGTAGTTCACTCACACATCTGGCCGAGGTAAGAGCCACCAGGAAGAGTGCTTTCCAAGAGAGGAAGCGCAAATGGCAAGTAGCTATCGGCTCAAACGGTGGGCGAGTAAGTTGTGCAAGACCATGTTCAAATCCCACTCAGCTGCCAGTGGACGAACCGGCAGTTTGAGCAGAAGCAGGCCTCTGAGAAATCTGGACACCAAAGGGTGAGCCGACAGACTGTCCTTCCACTGGTCAGTGGTGCGCTGATAGGGCACTGAGGTGGACCCAAACAGAGTTAGACTTAAGGCCTAGGTCTGACAGGTGAAGTAGATACTGCAGTACTATTGGCACAAGGCAAGAGAAAGGATCTTCATTGCACTGAGCACACCACAACGTAAACTTACGCCACTTGAGAGCATAGGATTTTCTGGTGGACAGCCTCCTAGAACTAGAAGCCAAGACCACCTCCTCAACCTCCTTAGGTAGACATAAGGGAGCTAGCACTATCCTTTCAGCAGCCAGGCCATCAGATTGAGGGACCTGAGATTGGGATGCAAAAGGGAACCCTGATCTTGAGAGAGATCGTGTTGCAACCCCAGAGGGAATGGAGTTTACACCACCAATTGCAGCAGAAGTGGAAACCACAGCTGCTTCGGCCATCTGGGAGCTACCAGAATCACCGAGACCTTGTCCAGGAGAATCTTGAACAGAGTTCGGGCCACCAGGGGCGTGGGAGGAAACGCATTCAGGAGGCCCGTAGACCAAGAGATCAGAAAAGCATCTGCTGCTATCCGCAGGGGATCTGGCTGTCTGGAACAGAATCTGGGCAGCTGACGATTCTGTGGACTTGCAAAGAGATCGATGGATGAAGTCCCCAGCGGAGGAAGATCTGCTGGACCACCAATGGATTCAACTGCCATTCGTGAGGCTGGAGAATCCTGCTTAGCTGGTCTGCTAGGAAATTCTCCTGACCAGGTAGATAAACTGCTTTGAGAAACATGCCTTGATTGACTGCAAAGGAACACAGGGCCAGGGTCTCCCGACACAGGACCTGGACCCCGTGCCCCCTTGTTTGTTCACGTAGAACACTGCCACTTGATTGTCTGTCTGAACTAGGACAGACTGGTGAGATAGGGCATGAGAAAATGTTTGTAGAGCTAAGTGGATTGCTCGCAGTTCCAAAAGATTGATTTGCTGCGTGGCCTCCCAAGGAGACCACCGGCCTTGAGTGCACATGCCCTGGCAATGTGCAACCCAGCCCATTAAGGAAGCATCGGTCGTCAGCACCCTTGTGTGTTTTGGAGCCTGAAAAGGTACCCCCTGAGAAGGATTGGGAGATGTAGCCACCACTGTAAGGCGTCCAAAAGTAGTTTGGACACCTTTACTCTATCTTGGAGATTGCCTGTGGCCTGCATCCACCGAGCTCTGAGGCACCACTGAGCAAGCCGCATGTGCATGCGGGCACTGGGAGTCACATATACCGTGGATGCCATCTGGCCCAGGAGCCGCAGGTAGTGCCTGGTGGACACATGAGAACTGCTGTGGAACTGGTTGGCCAAGTCCATCAGTCTGTGAGCCCTGTCCTCGGGCAAGTAGGCTCTTGCCTGAAGGGTGTCTAGTCTTACCCCTATAAATTCTAGGTTCTGAGAGGGGAGAAAAGTGGACTTTGCGTAGTTTATGACAAAGCCCTGATGCTGAAGAAGACAGAGAGTGCGAAGAGGGGCTTCTCGGGCCTCCTGGGGAGACTGGCCCCTGATGAGCCAGTCGTCCAGGTATGGGAAGACGAAAATTCCCTGATTCCTGACTCGGCTGCTCCTGACTTCACTGCCTTCAACACCTGTCTCTCTTCCGTAGCCTCCTGGCTCTCGGCCAATTTTCTTCACATCAATCTCTCAAAATCCTCAGCTATTTGGTTCACCTTTGGTAATCCCCCCCCCTCCTCTCACTCCCTTGTTCTCTTCCACACCCATCCCCACTGTCTCTTCTTTGCGCTACTTGGGTGTTATTTTCAATTCCTCCCTCTCCTTCAAAGAACATATTTCCTCTGTTATTCAACGTTCCTTCTTTACTCTAAGACAACTTCGTGCTGTACGCCCTTTTCTCTCCCCCTCCTCCATGGCCACTCTTATCATTTCCCTCGTTATGTCTCGTCTTGATTATTGTAATGTCTGTCTTGCCGGGCTTCCCCAATCCCAAATTTGTCATCTTCAACGGGTTCAAAACACTGCTGTCCGTGTCCTCTCTCATGCTTCACGTTTCGATCACATCACCCCCTTGCTAATACATTTTCACTGGCTCCCTGTTACCTTCCATGTTCAGTTTAAAGTCCTTATTTATGTACACAGGGTACTCCACTCTGGTATCCCCCTGTATCTTGCCAATCAAGTTCACCTCCATACCCCGTATCGGTCTCTACGTTCCATCCATGCCAACCGTGTCTTTCTTCCCTCGCCCTCCCAGGCTCACTTAGAATCCACCCGATCTTCAGCTTTCTTTTTTCTTGGTCAGAGGCTTTGGAATTCACTTCCTCACTCCCTTCGATTAGAAACTTCCTACCCGTCCTTTAAAGCTAAACTAAAAACTCATCTTTTCTGTTCTGCATTTAATCTCCCCCTTCCTGCTCCGTCCCCTTCTCCTTCCTAGTACTACCATGCCAGCTCCTTATCCCTTTCTTTCCTCCACCCTTCTGTATTGTCGATGTGTTTCCCCTCCCACCTTATGTTACCACCTTTGTTCCCCGTCTGTTCTCTGTCCTTATCTCTTTTCTGTATGATTTTATGGCGTTCTCTCTCTGTTTCTCCCTTCGCAGCTCTCTTTTTAATTTGATTTTATGTATTGTGAACCGCCCAGATGCTAACCGTATTGGGCGGTATATAAAGTTTTAATAAACATAAACATAAGCCGCCACCACCGCCAGGCATTTGGTGAAAACCCTGGGGGCAGAGGTTAGGCCAAAGGGAAGTACCCTGTACTGAAAATGGTTTCCTCCCACCACAAATCTGAGATATTGTCTGTGGTCTGGATGAATGAGGATGTGAGTATAAGCATCCTTTAGGTCTAAGGAGCATAGCCAGTCTCCCTGCTGGAGGTAAGGCAGCAGTATCCCAAGGGTAAGCATCTTGAACTTTTCCCTCTCCAGAAACTTGTTTAGGTTTCGCAAGTCTAGGATAGACCGGAGGCCCCCTGTCCTTTTTGGTACCAGGAAGTACCTGGAGTAGAAGCCTTGCCCTTCCAGGTGGTGAGACACCGGTTCCACCGCCTGTTTCTTTAGAAGACTTGCCAACTCCTGAAGGAGGAGGTTCCTGTGTAGAGGGAGTCTGGGAGGCTCCCCTGGAAAATAGGAGGGGGTAGCTGTTGAAAGTGGAGCATGTAGCCCTGCTGGACTATGCTCAATAATCAGTGTCGGTGTGGTTCTTGACATTTAGAAGCTTTTTTTTTTTTTTTTTTTTTAAAGAAAATGTATTCCGGTGCTGGTTCTGCCGGGTAGCGTTCTAGCACTCGAAAAGTCCCGAAGCCGCAGAAAGCGGGGACAAGGGTTTGCGGATTTGGAGGGCTGAGAGCCGAAACGTCCTTTCTTTCGGTTCCATGTATAAGGGTATAGGCGCATGCCGCTGCCTCAGCTTACTGCTCCGCGCAACCATGGGTTTTGTGTCGCTTCTATCTTGGGTTTATTGTGATAGTGTAGCCGTACCCGCTGTCTCCCCACCTTATCCCTCTAGCCCAGGAGAAGATCAGTCCCAACCTAAGCGTGTCTCATTATATTCTGGGCTTACATGCTCCCAGCCCGGATACATGGACCGATACCAGCCACTTATGTTCTTCGCTGTTCATCCTCACAGATTGGGAAACGCAAAACTGGACTCTGGTTCATGGCAATAGTGATCGTGAAGTAGAACGGGCATTGAAAAATTTCAAGGGAGAGTGGATATGCATCAAAGCAATTAAACTTAACCTTATTTATTGGCTTCCCCACGTAAATATGTTTCTGCTTTGGGATAAAATAGAAAGGAAAACCATATTTTTGTCTTCTACTTAATAGAATTTTGAAATTTAATATACAGTAAGCCTTTTAATTCAAAACAAAAATCACAGGTCCTTTAGCTAAATATTCCTTAATGATGCCCCTAGAAAGTAATATTAGTTAAGCAATTACACACTGGTACAGTAAATGTGACTATGCTGTCATATAGGAAGCAGGGCTGCCCCCCTCTGCTGTCAGTTCTGTTGGTGGGGACGTGGCTTGGCTTGGTGTGACAGCAGTCCATGACAGGCCACGAGCTTCAGCACACCTGGCCTGCTACTTCTGACCCCCCTCCAATGTAGCTTCCTGTTGGGAGGGGAGGTATGGCAGAAGTGCCCAGGCCATGTGTGCTTTGCTTCGTTTCGCTTCCCACAGAGGTCTGCTGCCTAGTAGACAGGCCAGCCTCAATAGGAAGGCATAGCTAGTGGGTTAATTAATGATTATGGAAACTTGCCTCCCCCACCGACAGCTCTTATGATCTTACCTCCTCGCAAACACCTTTAGACTGTAAGCTCTTTGGGGCATTTAATTATTGTACACAAATTCCTAATAACGTACATTGCCGTGGACATTATTTTATATCCTCATTGGTTGAGGTGCAAGTATAATAGACTAAGAGACCAGTTTACTAAGGTGTACTGTTTTTGCTCTTAATATGTAAAAGCTCAACGTGTAATCAAACTCTGGAATTTGTTACCCGGAGGATGTAGTAAAGGCTGTTAGTGTAGCTGGGGTTAAAAAGGTTTGGACAAGTTCCTGAGGAAAGGTCGATAAACCATTATTAAAAAGGGACCCATGATATCAATGCTTGACCCAATACAAGCATTGTGGAACCTGTGTCTTTTGGGGAAACTGCTAGGTACGTATGACCTAAATTGGCCACTGTTGGAAACAGGATACTGGGCTTGATGGACCTTGGTCTGACCCAGTATGGCATATCTTATGTTCTTAGGTATCCCCTGTGATAGCTGGCCACCTGTAGGCGTACAGGGTCAGCCGACCCCCTGTGCTGAGTGGAGCCACCGGCAGAAGAGAGGCTATGCTGTAGGAGTCAAAACCCCGCTCCCTGCTGTGCAGGAACCGGAGCTGGTGGCTTGGGGGTCTTCTGCCAACGGGGCCCATGCCCCTGCCCCTTGGCCTGCTGGCCCTGTTGGGGAGCTGGAGAGGCCTGATATTGAGGGTAAGATTTGTAGGCAGCACCCTTCCTCGGGAAAATGGGCTTCTTTCCCGAGCCCTTCTTTTTTTCAGAAAGGGCAGAAGTCTTCCTGGACAGCCTCATCCTGGTAAGAGTCTCAGTCTCCATTTCTGCAGCCTTTTCAGCCATGGGCTTACCGAAACGTTTTTCACATTGGCAGGGGACATCGACCAACTTGTCCTGCACCCATGACTCCAGGTCTGATGAATATAGCCAGGCCTGACGGCATGCACCGATGCCGGCCACGGCTACCCGGGCCGAAGCCTCGAAGCCATCACAGGCTGCTCGAGAGATAAACTTCGAGCACTCTCGGATCCCTGTTGACAAAGCCTTGAACCTCTGCAAAGGTTTCTCAGAGAGGCCAGCTGAGAACTCGGC
This sequence comes from Ichthyophis bannanicus, assembly GCA_033557465.1. Classification (NCBI taxonomy): domain Eukaryota; kingdom Metazoa; phylum Chordata; class Amphibia; order Gymnophiona; family Ichthyophiidae; genus Ichthyophis; species Ichthyophis bannanicus. The sequence goes on from CM066031.1 coordinate 574,296,904, forward strand.
AAACTCCTTTGCCAGGTCTTGTAGGTACATGCCCATGTACAGCTGTCAGGTCTGGACATGGCAAGATAGCATAGAGCCCTGGAAGCACTTTCTACCGAGGGCATCCAGGTTCCGGACCTCCCGGCCAGGGGGCACCGAGGAGTGCGTCTTCTGACTCTTCAGGTGGTGCATGGCCGATTCCACAACCATGGAGTTGTGCGGTAGCCTCGCCTTTTGGAACCCAGGGCTCTTACGGACTCGATAAATGGAATCGACCCATTTGCTAAGAACCGGCACCGAGGCCGGTGCCCCCTACATACGGGAGAGCAGCCGCTCCAGCATCAGAGGAACCGGTACAGTAAAGGCTTCCTTCGGAGGAAAGTCATACTGGAGGGCATTGAGCTCCTCGGCTCGAGGCTCCTCCTCGGCGTCCGCAGGGAAAGCCAAAGCTTTGGCCATGTCCCTTATGAAGTCCGAGAACCGGGTATCCTCCGGGGGGACCTTCTCCAAGGCTCGGACTCCGGTGAGTCCGAAGGGATGCACCGGGTCCAGAAGGTGTCCGGGGACTCCTCGTCCTCCATCTCCCACGGCGACTCCTCCGAGGAGGAATCGAGTAGCTCCGGCCGTGTGGGTCTCGGTGCCACCCGCCCCGATGCTGAGGGTATCGGCGTCGACGACCTCGGCACCACATGGGAGGTCGAGGGGGATCTTGACCAAGGATCGACTCGAGACTTCATTGACTCGAGGATCGGCTTGGTCTCTGGGGTCGACTTAGACGTTGAGGTCCCGGTGGATCAGCACCCGCTGCTGTTCCATGAAGGCAGCCAACCTGCTTTCCAAGGTCATCAGCCTGACCCAAGCTCAGGAGACTCAGTAGACCCCGACTCAGGCCCCGATGTCGGTTCTCCCAGAGCAGAGTCCACAAGGACAACAGCACTTACGTGACTCGGGGACTCCGGCTCCACCCGAGGTAACTTGGATGGCCTCTCTGACTCCGAGAGCCCGGGGCGGCGGTCAGGGCTACGCGACCTGGCCCTCGATTACCCAAGAGCCTTCACCGACGCTGCCCTCGCGAGCTTCTTCTTCCTTTTGTACTCCCGGGCGGGAGACTCCCTCTCAAAGGGACCCTGACGGTGCTCGGGGTCAGACTCCCGAGATGTCGAGGCCTCTGACAAAGTTCAGGCCCGGCCGGATGCGGACTAGAAGAAAATTCTCTCACGTTGATGCTGACGGCTCCGAAGTGTCTTCGACGACATTTTGCTGCACGGGCCACAGACCAGCGTGTTATGGTCAGGCCCGAAGCAGCGGAGGCAGCAGTCATGTGTGTCGGTGAGAGACATACGTTTCTTGCACCGATCACACTTTTTGAACGCGCTGGCAGTCATCGGGGGAAAAAGGGCCCCTGCAAGGTCAAAATACCAAGCTGCCAGTGAAAACACAAAAAAGACGTGAACGCTAGTCACGAAGGACAAAAACGGAAACTCAAAATTCCGGACTCAATACCGGTGTACCGAGCCGAGGCGGGATGGGGAACCGGCATCGAACCGGATCAGAAAAAGCCAAAAAAAATCTACTTTTCCCGGGTGACACGAGCTCACGTCCGTTGGGCTCCATGGAAAAAGAAAGACTGAGCAAGATGGCACCCTTGGGCGGGAAGGGGACCGCGCATGCGCACTGCATTCCCAAAGGCTTTCCTTGAAAACTGGGGAAATGCTCCGCACGAGGGCTCCGTCGGCACCGACGTCACCCATATGTGAGGACTGACTTTCTGCTTGGTCCTGGAAAAGATGTTTTTTTAGCAACAAACAGCCTCTCTGACCTCACCTTTAAACCATGCTGGCAGTTTTTTGGACTTCCTTCCACTTTTCTTAAAGCGTGGAATACAGCTGGTCTGGGCTTCCAAGATAGTATTTTTCAACAGCACCCAAGCTTGATGTAAGTCTTTAACCATTGCAACTGCTCCTTTTATTTTTTTTCTTAACTATTTTCCTCATTTTATCATAGTCTTCCTTTCGAAAGTTAAACGGTAGTATTGTGGATTTCCTTACTATCCCTCCTCCACTAATTAAATCAAACACTATGATCACTATTGCCAAGTAGCCCCAACACCCTCATCTCTTGCACCAGATCTGATGTTCTACTAAGGACTAGGTCCAATATGGTTTCCCCTCTGGTCGGTTCACGAACCAGCTGCTCCAAACAGCAGTCATTTATTTCATCTAGGAACTTTATCTCCCTAGAATGTCCTGCCGTGACACTGACCCAGTCGATACCGGGGTAATTGAAATCACCCATTATTATTACCGCACTGTAACTTTTGTTAGCTTCCTTGATTTCTTTGAGCATGTCATCATCCATTTGTTCATTATGGCCAGGCGGTCGATAGTACACCCCCACTGCCATCGCCTTCCCCTTTTTACATGGAATTTCAATCCATAGAGATTCTACAGCAAATTTTGTTTCCTGCAAAACTTTAATCCTCTCTGACTCAATGCCCTCTCTAACAGAGCACAACTCCTCCATCAATTTGATCAGCTCTATCATTACGATATAGTTTGTACCCAGGTATCACAGTGTCCCACTGGTTGTCCTCCTTCCACCATGTCTCTGATATTCCAACCACATCTAACCTCTCATTTAGTGCTATAAATTCTAACTCTCCCATCTTATTTTTTAGACTTCTAGCATTAGCATACAAACGTTTTACAGACTATTTTATTCATATTAATTTGGCTATTGGTAGGCATGGGTAATTTGGGATCTTTAAGCTCTGTCTGCTCCATACTCGAGGGCATTTGGGCTACTTTACTCTTTTTTGGAACCTCTCTGCTTTTGGTAGTATCCTTCAATGATACATTCTTCTGAACCATGCGCTCTTGTGCGACTGTCGGCTTCCCCTATTATCTAGTTTAAAAGCTGCTCTCTCTCCTTTTTAAAGGTTAATGCCAGCAGCCTGGTTCCATCCCGGTTAAGGTGAAGCCCACCCTTTGGAAGAGTCCCTCCTTTCCCCAGAATGTTCCCCAGTTCCTAACAAATCCAAAACCCTCATCTTTGCACCACTCTCTCATCCACACATTGAGACTCCGAAGCTCTGCCTGCCTTTTGGGTCCTGCACGTAGAACGGTAAACATTTCAGAGAACGCTACCCTGGAAGTTCTGGATTTCAACTTCCTACCTAAAAGCCTAAATTGAGCCTCCAGAACCTCCCTACCACATTTTCCTATGTCATTGGTACCGACATGTACCAAGACAGCAGACTCCTTCCCAGCACTATCTAAGACCTTATTTTGGTGGCGCATGCCGAGGGCGTCCAGGTTCCGGGCTTCCCTGCCAGGAGGCACCGAGGAGTGGGTTTTTTGGCTCTTGAGCCTGTGCATGGCCGATTCCACAACCATTGAGTTGTGCGGCAGCTGTGCTGTTTGGAACCCAGGGCTCTTGCGGACTCAATAGATGGAATCGACCCGCTTGCTGAGAACCGGCATCGAGGCCGGTGACTCCCACATGCGGAGCATTGAGGCCGGTGACTCCAATATCGGAGGCCCTAACCAGATACACAGAACTTCTCTGGCCTCTGGAGGAGACATCAGAGTGCATCACCAAGGACACACCTCGAACTCGCCTCTGGTAGCAAAACTACAACTATCCAGGACTTTTCCAAGCAGCAGCTCAGCTCAATTAATAAGAGACAGGAGAACACAGATTCCTTTATTACACAGGTGGCCGGCACAATCGTCCTTACTCTCGAAAGACTGTGATGAGGCGTGGTCTTGGTCATAACAGGGCATGAAACCGAAAACAGTGGTACAGGATGCAGAAGCAGAAAAACTGCCATATTCCAGACAGGAATATGGCAGTACATCTCAAAGCAGTCCCAAAGGGGACAAACCCCCTCAACACCAGATCCACAGACAGACTAACTTGAAGGTCTTCAAGTGGAACAAATGCTTAACACTGACAGCCTACAAAATTCAAAAGGGCCTGGGAGGACCTGGCTCTCTGCATTTGTACTATGTATAACATCTACCGTATTTTCGCGCATAAAGTGCGCACGCTATACACTTTTTTACCTCTCGCACGGTATTTGCGAAGGCGCACTATACCGAAACTTTATTACAGGGAACAGATTCCATAAAAGAGTCCTTACAAGAATATAATGGTTTCAAAATATATTTAATTAATTGTCATCATCCGATTCCATAAAACCTTCGAAATCACTTCCCTCATCAACATCATCATTGAAATAATTTAAAACCGTCTGGAGACGCTCTTCCGTAACATATGCACTGTCATCGTCATTCCTTTCAACATTTTCATCATCATCATTTTCATCATCATCTTCGTCATCACTACGCACCCGATCCTTGTTCTTATAAACAATCCCGGCTTTTCGAAATCCATTTCTTATGGTTTCCGGGGATATTTTGTCCCAAGCAGAACACAACCAATTGCAGATTTCCGTTAATGTAGCCCTCTTTAATCGTCCCGATGGTGTGAATTCATGAATTCCCCGCTGCATCCAATTATCCAACTCTCGTCTGATGAACGTTTTGAACGGGTGATTAACTGCTATACCTAGCGGCTGCAGCTTGCAAGTAAGACCACCCGGTATCACTGCAATATGGGCACCAGTCAAATTAATATAATTTTGCACATTTGTTTCTTTATGGGCAGCCATGGAATCGAAGATCAACAAAGACTTTTTAGAAAAGAAATCACCAGGCCTGGCCCTATAACATTTATCAATCCATATTTTCATGAACTCAGAGCCCATCCATTCCTTTTTGTTACAGTGAACAACAATACCTTGTGGAAATGTTTCACGGGGCATGGTTACTCGCTTGAAAATAACCATCGGCTTCAATTTAAGCCCACTCGCTGTGCAACCCAAGACTACAGTGAAGCAAGCCCTCTCGTGTCCAGTTGTTATTGCGATAGTTTTTGAACCCAAAGCAGCTACAGTCCTGGTTGGTGGAATGTCAAAAGACACAGGAACCTCATCCATGTTAATAACATCCATTGCCAAAATGCCGAACTCTGAAATTTCTTTGCTGACAAACGTGCCGAAATCCGCCATCTTTTGTTCCCAGTCATCCGGAATTCTCTGGCCTACACAGTTGTTCTTATTCACACGGAAAGACCATTCCTCTTCATAAATTTGCAAATCCAGTTGAAACTAGCCTGGAAACGTGAAATTCCTCTTTCATTGGCCAGCAGTTTTACTTTGAATTGAATTGCGATAGTTGAGACAGCTTGATTTTGCTCCCTTCTAGACAGAATCCACTTTTTTAAGTCACTCTCTAGCTCTGGCCACTTTTCTTTGGGACCCCGACGCGCACGTTTTTGTGGGTTCATCTCCTCTAGCGCCGTTTTCTCCTTTCTCCAGTCGCGAACAGATGACTCACCAACATCAAATTCTCTTGCTGCTGCTCTGTTGCTTATTTCTTCAGCTTTTGCCACAACTTTCAGCTTGAAGTCCGCAGTATAAGACTTGCGTTTAATTCCGGGCATGATGACTGGATTATAATATAAGAGATTGCAAAGTTTAAATGTAAGGTATAATAGAACCGAGGGCCTTTTATATGCCTCACAGTGCACTCGACACATGCGCGATATACGTGCGTGCGCATAATGCGAGACATTCTCTGCAGAACAGGCCGAATATTGCACTTTATATGTGGGTGCGTGTTTTATGTGGGTACGCGTTACATGCGCTAAAATACGGTATGTAATATGTTCTCCCATTCCAGTCTGCTACAGCAGAAGGCTCTAAATGGCCCAAAAGAGCAGTGGTTGAGAAGACTAAGAGCCACAAGGAGACTCCCCAAATGTGGGCTAGAGAGGCTCTGCAAGCTCTAGATCATATGCCAGCTTGAGGATCTCTAGGTACCAAGGGCCAATATGCGCCCATTTTGAACAACCAGCCAGTGTTGCCTGCCACCTGAAAATCTCACTGTGAAGGTTTGCCGGCCCTTGAGGAAGCACCTTCTGAGTTCTCAAGGCACTGAAAACCCCAAAAGGTCTGAGGCCCATAGGAGGAACAGGCAACCAGAACTGTTACTGACCTTAAGCCATTGCCATACTCCTCACTGAGCCCTACACAAGGGTGGAACCTCAAGGCTCATCAATCAGAAGAGTGAGTATTGCCAAAGACTTCCACCAGATACTGCAGGTTTTTAAAGGAAGTCACCAACTCGTAAAATCAAGCTTGCTAAGCCACAACTGGGCGGTAGCCTCTGCAGACCATCTCTGGAGCCAAGGCTACCACTGGGTCACCCCAGTCGACACCAAGGACTGAAAGGAGATCCTGCTCACACCATAAGGACATTTACCCCCCCCCCCCCCCCAAAGTGTTGCCACAGGATGGCCTCAGCCAAGTGAATCTTGAGTTACAAAGCAGGTCTTGCAGGAAGAGTTATATCTTCTCTGGGCTATCCAGCAGTTGCTGGAACCATCCAAAGAGTGCTCAAGACATCAGGCCCTATGAAGACGCTGCCAGAGCAACCACAGCCAAAAATGTGGGTTCTCGAGGAAGGCTTCCACACTTGCTTCCCAGGATACTTGAAGCTCCATATCAGTGATCACATGCTACAACACTGCTGTGATTAGAACAACTACTCTAGCAACTACAAGGCTGTTCCAACTTCCCTGGGGTAGAGATTACAACCAAAGCTCCCTTCAGTCCCAGATCCACTGTCTTAAGAGGACACAAGTTTAAGCAAGAACACAAAGAGGGGAAGAAACTGGAGGGACATCTGCAACTCTCCAGACTAGGGTCCACTTATTGCTGTTGGAGGAGAATCCACAAATTGCAGAGGCACGCTAACCAGGGATAGAAAGATCCACTCCCTGAGGCAAAGTACGAAATAACTTCTTCCATTGCCAGAGGAACTCCCTTTCAACCCATCAAATATAAGAAAATCACCTTCTTGTCCCCTTTGAGGAGATCTTAGGACATGCCAAAAGGCCTAAATTCCCCCATAGGGGAGGCAGGAGACCTTCAGGGCCTCCCGCCCCATAGCGGAGGACTTCAGGGCCTCCCGCCCCATAGCGGAGGACTTCAGGGCCTCCCGTCCCATAGCGGAGGACTTCAGGGCCTCCCGCCCCATAGCAGAGGACTTCAGGTCCTCCCGCCCCATAGCGGAGGACTTCAGGGCCTCCCGCCCCATAGCGGAGGACTTCAGGGCCTCCCGCTCCATAGCGGAGGACTTCAGGGCCTCCCGCCCCATAGCGGAGGACAGCCCCACAGCTACTAAAGAAGGAAAACATCTTGTGAGCTGTTTCATATGTCAGGCAGTGGCAAGTCCGCCGCCTAGGGGGAGCGGGTCTGTCCACCTGATGACCCTTTCGCTGAAGGAGTAGTTGTGGACACCAATGGGTCAGGTACAAAATAGGATTTTATTTCCCCTCCCGGGGCTGGATTTTCAAATATACAACACAACAAACTTAGGACAATAAAGCCATACACTCTGGCATGTGATAAAGGAAAATGAAACACAGCTTCTTCTTGCTTCTTACTCAAATTATATCCATAGGAAACTATATTCTCAGCATACAGTTCCTTTGCAAATGAACAGCAAATCTCGTGATCTTTACAGCTAGCCTTAAGCAATGCACAAACGCTGGCTTAACACAAAGAAGTAATCTTGTCTGAAATGGTTAGCGTACAATCCATTGGATCACCAAATGAATCTTCACTAGCAGAATCAATTATCATAGGCTCCTGCTGACTTTCAGCAGGACAAACGTTTTCTTTATTGCACAACGTTTGTAAACCTCCTTCTAATGTATCTTCACGGGGCTTATCCAGCCAGCCCTCTCTAAGGTAAGAATTACTGTTACCATATATATCAGAGTGTGAGAGAGGAGAGACCCACCTTCCAGGATTTTCAGCATATAACTTTTTATAAGAGCTTTTCCCTTTAAAGTATTTGCTTGTCCTACCTTCAGGTTTTGGCTGAGGATAATGGAACTGCTCTACCCTGTTAGCAAAGGGTTTTGCCCTTGGAAGCTTTCTCTGAGGTTTAGGCTTTTCAAACTCTTCTTCTTCTGACATGCAGATATCTTCTACACAATACCTCTCCCTCTCAGGGGCTTGTAAATGCTCCCACGCTAGCTCTCCTGTTAAATCCTTCTGGTGGCTTTCCCAGCACGGCACCAGCCTTGGACTTTTCCCACAAGGCTTCTGAGCATTAACTCTCAAGGTATTTCTGCTGCCAGTAAGTTTCCTTAAGTCTGGTTCATAATCACTTCCAGGGTCACAATTCTCAGATACATACGGTTCCACTCTCTCAGGCTTCCATTCACTCTGCAAAGCACGTTGTCTCTGAGCTCCAAACTGCGTCACAGCAAACTGACTCTCACAGCTGTTTCTCGCTCTCTCTCTCTGGGTCTGTCGCTGGATCTCTCTTTGAGTTCCTTCCAGTTCCTTCCTTCTCCCCTTTCTACCTCTACTGAGTGTTTCTTATAGTGCTGATTAGCACTTCCCCCACTCAGGTGAAAACTATTTGCTTCAGGAGCTAGGGATTGCTTGCTAGTTGGGCGGGGTTGCAGACCTCGTGGCTGGGTCTGTTTACGTTGCTCCTGACAACTATTGATCATTTGGTTTGCCTGCCTGTCAGATTCTGACCTAGTTCTCACAGAATCCTGTGTTTTTAAGGCCAAGGATGGATCTTCCCCATTACACATAAGATGCTGTACAAGGCTGGCTGAAAGAAGGGCCCCGGAGGACCTCAGGAGCCTGTGGGCTTGAAGCTGCAGCTGATCCACCACACTCCTCCTCTGTATCGATCATGTGGCCATTTAAGATGGCTGCCAAGACCGCCGGCAGGAAAAATCAGGGGACAATGGAGTAGAGGCACCACAATTGGCATCAGGCCTCAGGTGCACCTTTGGTTTGGGGGGGAGGGGAACAAATATGCCAAAAAATGTGGCCCAAGGCAAAAAAAAACACCAGCTGTAGGGGGAAAAATACAGGGATGGGGGCCCACAAGCTGTATCAGGCCACACAGCTCAGAACTGCAGCAGCAAAACAAAAAGAAAAGCTGTGAAGAAAAAAATCCCTGACTGAAAAAGAAAAAACAAGGCAAAAAAGGAATCCCTAATCAGTAAGGGCCTGATTTTCAAAGGCATTTACAGATGTGGTCTACATTATTGGCATCCATGCAGTTCAACCCCTTAATGTCCAATATCTCCTTAAAAAAAAAGTGGCCAGTGAAATGGCATTGGACTATATATGCACACATATTTGACACAAAGTGTCACCTGTAACAGGTTATCTCTGGGAACATCAGGAATCAACCTTCACATATGGGTGACTCTGGCACCAACGAAGGCTGCACAGGAACACTCCCCAGCGTCCAATAGGAAAGCCTTTGGGAGCAGTCCACTGAGCCTGTGCATCTGCCTTCCCAACTCCTCTCCTCAGTTGAGTTTGTAGCTGAGAGACAGAGGAAAAAATAAAAACTACCCTACAACTCCTAGGGGAGGAGGGCGGGTTGGAAAACCAATTCCTGCTGTTCCCGGAGATCACCTGTTACAGTTGATTAACTACGCTGTCTCCAGGAACAAGCCGGAATGCAGTCCTCACATATGGGAATCACTAGCTCCCAGGTACTAGGACTGGCATGGAGGAGGAGAGGAGTGTGATCCCTGAGGCTAAAGCATAGAGCCGAAGAGTGTGGACACAATGAGGCCTAGTGGACTCTATTCCAGTCTGCTTTACCATCTCTAATTGGAGTCTGATCTCTTGTAGAAGTCCAGGATGGAGGGTAGGAGTTGCGTTTTAAGTCTCAAAAAGATGCTAGAATATAGCTTGGTCAAAGACAGCAGTTAAAGTATGAATGGAGGACCAGGTAGCTGCCCGACAGATCTCATCAATGGACAACCAATGGAGGTTGGTAACTGAGGTTTCCATGGCCTGCACATTATGAGCAGTGACGTGACCTTCCAGGGAGAGTTCTGCTTGTCCATAAGCAAAAGAAATACAATCTGCTATCCAACTGGATAGAGTCTGCTTTGTCATTAGTAGACCAAGGTAATGTGGATCAAAGGAAATTAATAATTGAGAGGATTTCTTGTGAACTTTAGTTCTATCTAAGTAGCAAGCTAACTGCTTCCGCTCGAGACGCATGTGGTCTCGGGAAGAAAATCAATAGAATTACCGAATGGTTCAGATGGAAGGAGAAGACAACGTCTGGAAGGAAGTGTGGATGGGTACGGAGGACCAACTTGTCATGGTGGAAGTGGGTATAGGGTGGTTCCACCATGAGAGCCTGCAGTCAAAGAGAGAAACTTCAGTGAAGCAGTCGCTAAAGGCTCAAAAGGAGGTTTCCGAAGTTGAGCTACTCCACGTTGAGGTCCAAAGCCACCTAAGGCGGCTTAATGGGTGGCTTGGACAGCAGGAGACCCTGCATAAAGTGTGCTACTAAGGGGTGTAGAGTGTTAGGCTGTCCACCCAGTGGTTTGTGATAGGCCGCACTGGCACTAAGATGAACTCTGAGCTGGCCTTAAGACATGCCAACAACAAACGGAGGAGATATTGAAGAAGGGATTCCAATGGGCAGGCAACGGGGTCAATGCCCTTTGGGGAGCACCAGAGGGCAAACCTTCACCATTTGAAAGCATAAGATTGCATCATGCAAACAGTCCAACAGGCAAACAGGATATCCTTGACCTCTTGTGACAGGTCGAGGTCAGCAAATACAATGCCTTCAGCAGCCATGCCGTGAGGCAAAGGGCATGAAAACTGGGATGGAGAAGCGTCCCTTAATCCTGAGAGATGAGTTTGGGTGTACATCAGAGTCTGAGAGGTTAAGTCTGTGCGGGCAAAGGAGCAGAGGAAACCATGATTGCTGGGACAAAAAAGAGGCTACGAGGATCATGGAGCCCTTGTCAGCTTGTAGCTTAAAGAGTGTTTTCAGCATCAAGGGGATGGGTGGAAATGCGTAAAGTAGGTCCTGGCCCCAGTGCAGGAAGGCAGGCGTCAGAGGCTTGTTGGTGCAGGGACAGAAGCCATGAGCAGAACAATGGAAGGTGTGTTCTGTTGAGTAGTGAAAAGATCTATGAGTGGGGTTCCCCATGTTCGGAAGATCCAAGCAATAGCCTCCCAATGTAGGGTCTACTTGTGTGGATGAAGGACCCTATCCACAAGGATATTAAGTTCTCCCGGGAGGTACACCGCTCTGAGGTGAATGTGGTGTGCAATGGAAAAAAAACAGAGGCAAAACGCTTTGTGACATAGGAGATAAGATTTTGTTCCCCCATTTGTTCACATAGAACATGGCCAACTGGTTGTCTGTTCTAATACCCTCTTGGCCCGAAAGTTGGTTGAAAAAGCCGAAGGGCATTTGTTAGGGCACGTAGCTCCAGGAGGTTTATCTGCAGAGCAGATTCCTGCAGCTTCCACAGACCCTGTTTGGTTAGGTCGTTCAGATGTGCCCCCCACCTAGTTTGGAGGCATCCGTTGTCCATGTGCATCGAGGTGGAGGGATCTGTTGTCCTTGTGCATTGAGGTGGAGGCATCTGAAAAGCTGACCCGACGAGTAGTAGACACCACCAGTGAAGTGATCTGATTAATTGAGGGATGATGTGTATGGAGACACCCCTTTGCTTGGGTCCATTGAGAAGACAGTCCATTGGGCTTGCCACATGTGTAGGCGAGCATAAGGGACTACATGGACTGTCAAGGACATGTACCCCAAGAGGCGTAGCATCTCTTGAGCTGTTACCAATCTTTGTTCCTTAATGTGTTTTACGAGCTCAATGAGGCAGGCAGAGTGATCCTGCAGAAGGAAATACTGGGCCTGCTGAGTGTCCAAGAGTGCTCCGATAAACCCGAGCCTTTGGGATGGAAAGAGGTGTGACTTTGGGAAGTTTAGGGCAAATCCTAGATGTTGGAGCACGGTGATGGTGTGATGCAGAGAGAGTTTTACCTCCTGAGGGGAGATTCCCCTGATTAGACAGTCGTCCAAGTAAGGGAAGACAAAACAATTCCCAAAGTGCAGAGATAGCACAGTTACTTACCTGTAACAGGTGATCTCTGGGAACAGCAGGAATTAGTCCTCACATATGGGTACGTCAGTACCGACGGAGCCTGCACGGGAATGCTCCCCAGCTTCCCAGGATGAAAGCTTTTGGGGCATCCCACAGCGCATGCGCGCTGCCTTCCCGTCTTTCCTAACCAACTCTCCTCAGTTCAAGTTTAAAGCTGAGACAATAGAGAGAGATAGGAAAGGAAAGACAGAGAGAGAGATACAACTCCTAGGGGAGGTGGGAGGGTTGTGAGGACTAATTCCTGCTGTTCCCAGAGATCATCTGTTACAGGTAAGTAACTGTGCTATCTCCAGGAACAAGCAGGAATGAGTCCTCACATATGGGGACTCCCTAGCTGAGATGCCTGGGAGATCCCCAAGGGTATGAGACCCTGGAGGGTTCCTCGTCTTCCTATGGATCTCAAGCATCCATTCAGGGAAGGAGGGCAGGAGTTGTTCAAGAATGGAACAGGTGTCTGAGGACAGCCTGACCAAACAAGGCATCCCGGCGGGAGTCCTTGTCCAAACAGTAATGGGCTGTGAAGGTATGAACCGAGGCCCAGGTGGCTGCTCGACAGATCTGGTCAATGGAGACAGAATGAAGATGAGCCATAGAAGTGGCCATGGCCCTCACATTGTGAGCTGTTACATGGCCCTCCAGAGAAAGGTTCTTACTCTGGTAAACAAAAGAAATACACTGAGCAATCCAATTGGACAGTGTTCTTTTAGAGACTGGAAGTCCTAAATGAGAAGGATCAAAAGCAACAAAAAGCTGGGAAGACTTTCTATGTTGCTGTGTCCTGTGTAAGTAAAAAGCAAGAGCTCTATTACAATCTAGAGTATGAAGGTTCCTCTCAGCACTGGATGCATGAGGAGCTGGAAAAAAGACAGGTAAATATACCTCTTGATTAAGATGAAAAGGTGAGACCACTTTAGGCATAAAGTGAGGATTTGTCCTAAGGACTACCTTATCATGATGGAACCTTGTATAAGGTGGATTAGCCACTAAAGCCTGCAGTTCACTGATGCGGCGAGCAGAAGTGATTGCAATAAGGAAAATAACCTTCCAGGAAAGAAATTTCAAGGAGGTAGTGGCTAAGGGTTCAAAAGGTGGCTTCATAAGCTGACCAAGAACCAAGTTTAAGTCCCATGCCACCGGAGGAGGTCGAATGGGAGGTTTAGTTAAAGTTAGGCCACTCATGAATCTTGCAATAAGAGGATGGGAGAAAACAGGTTGTCCATTGATAGGCTTAAGGGATGCTGCAATAGCACTTAAATGGACCCTTACTGAATTCGTCTTAAGGCCTGCATTGGAAAGATCCAGGAGATATTCCAATAGAGAATTCACAGGAAGTGCCAGAGGGTCAAGACCCTTTTGAGCACACCAAATGGAAAATCTTTTCCACTTAAAAGCATAGGAACGCCTAGTGGAAGGTTTCCTGGAAGCATGGAGGATATCCTTCACTTGCTGAGAAAGATTGAAGTCTTGAAGGTCTAGGCCTTCAGTAACCAAGCTCTGAGGTGAAGGGACTTGGGGTTTGGGTGCCACAAAGTCCCCTCCTCCTGAGACAGAAGGTCTTGAGCAGCTCCCAAGTCCAGGGAGGGGGCTTGGGAGAGATGCAGAAGTAGAGGGTACCACACTTGGCGTGGCCAACGTGGAGCTATGAGGATCATAGATCCTTGATCCCTCTGAAGTTTGAACAGAGTCTTGGGAATCAAAGGAATGGGTGGAAAGGCGTACAGGAAGCGCTGACCCCAATGAAGGAGGAAGGCATCCTTGGCCAGAGTTCCCTGACACGGAATTCTGGAACAGAACCAGGGAAGTTTGGCATTCCACGGACTTGCAAAGAGGTCTATGTCCGGGGTTCCCCATTCCTGGAAGATTCTGAGTACCTGATCCATGTGCAGGGACCATTCGTGTGGAAGCAGAACTCGACTGAGTCTGTCTGCCCAAGAGTTTTGGATTCCTGGGAGGTATACTGCCAGGAGATGGATTTGATGCTCTCTGGCGAAGGCCCATAATTTTAGAGCTTCGTTGCAAAGCGACAGAGAGCCAGTTCCTCCTTGCTTGTTTATGTAAAACATGGCTACTTGATTGTCCGTATGAATGAGGACGGTCTTGTAGCTGAGGAGGGTATGAAAGACCTTGAGAGCTAGGAACACTGATCGCAGTTCCAAGTGGTTGATATGAAGAGAGGTCTCCTGTGAGGACCAAGTGCCTTGGGTGGAGAGGTCTTGTAGATGAGCTCCCCAACCTGTTTGGGAGGCATCTGTTGTGAGGGTTGCTTGGGGTAACACAGGTTGGAAGGGGGACCCCAGCAACAGATTTTGAGTTGACATCCACCATTGGAGAGACCAAAAGAGACGTTTGGAGGTTGCTATTTGGTCTGAGAGAGCTCCTGATGCTAGAGTCCACTGTGTGGACAAAGTCCATTGAGCTGCTCTCATGTGTAGGCGAGCATAGGGCACCACATGCACTGTGGAAGCCATGTGGCCTAGTAGTTGTAGCATCTCCCGGGCAGTTAAGTGGCTCTTTGACTGAATCTGGGAGGCTAACTGCACTAGACGTAGGCAACAAGCCTGAGGAAGATAGGCTCTTGCAGTAGTGGTGTCCAACCAGGCCCCTATGAATTCTAGGGACTGAGTAGGGGTGAGCTGAGACTTTGGGAGGTTTACCTCAAGTCCCAGATACTGCAGAATGTGCCTGGTGCGGTCCAGGGAAATTTGGGCTTCTGACTGAGATGGAGCTCGGATGAGCCAGTCGTCCAGGTATGGGAAGACAAATATTCCCAGAGTGCGTAGAAATACAGCAACTATTGCCATGCATTTGGTGAACCCTCTTGGAGCAGAGGCTAGACCGAAAGGAAGCACTCTGTATTGGTAATGTTTTCCCTGGAAAAGAAAACGTAGGAATTTTCTGTGGGATGGATGGATGAGTATATGAGTGTACGCATCATTGAGATCTAGAGAACAAAGCCAATCCTGACTCTGTAGGTATGGAAGGAGAGTGCCTAAAGAAAGCATCTTGAACTTCTCCTTGAATAGGAATTTGTTCAATTCTCTGAGATCTAGAATGGGTCTGAATCCCCCTGTTTTCTTTGGGATGAGAAAATAGGGGGAGTAAAACCCTGACCCTTGTTGAAGAAGCGGAACTGCTTCTATGGCCCTCTGGGCCAGAAGGGTAGTCACCTCCTGATCCAGAAGGTCGAGGGATGGGGGAGAATTGAAGTGTCTCACCCTGGTGTAGGGAGGAAGGTCTGAGAAATGAAGTTTGTAGCCCTCTCTTATGATAGAGAGGGTCCACTGCTCTGATGTGATTTGCTCCCATCTGGGAACAAAATGAGCTAACCTTCCTGGAATGGTGAGAGGCTCTGGTTGTTGTAGAGCCAGAAAGGTTAAGTTCTCTAGTATCAAGTCAAAAACCCTGAGGGGGTTGGGACTGCTGGGTTGCAGCAGCCCCTGCAGGTTTAGGCCTGGCCTGTTTAGGTTGCTGACGCTTAGTAGCAAAGCGACCTGTAGAAGACTGTTGACCTGAAGTGGAAGGAAATCTGCCCTTTTTGTAAAAAGACTTTTAAAAGATTTTTTCTTGGCCGGAGTGGAGGTAGACTTAGAAAGTCTATCCAGAGCAGCATTTTCTGCATCCATTTGAGTGGCTTTAATTTGCCACTCTTTGCCAAATAGATTTTCACCTGTACAGGACAGATTTCCTAAACCATCTTTAACCCAGGGTTCTAGATCAGAAGCCTGGAGCCAAGCAATTCTACGAGCAGCTATAGCAATGCCTGAGGCTCTGCTGGCACCTTCAAAAGAATCAAAGGCTGCCCTGTTGGAAAACTTTGAAATGTCTTGAGTATGCTTAAGCCAAAGGAGGAACTCATCCCTTTTATCCTCTGGAATAAAAGGGAGAAAGTTGTGCAGCTTTTCTGCAACCTCCTTCAGAAACATACCCATATAAAGGCTATATGAATTGATTCTGGCAATAAGCATGCTGGCTTGGAAGATTTTCCTACCAAAAGCATCCAAGGTCCTGCATTCTCTTCCTGGAGGAGTAGAAGAGTGTCTTTTGGTACTCTTTATCCTCTTCATAGCTGACTGCACCACAATGGAGTGGTGAGGAAGCTGAGTTTTTTGAAATCCAGGAGAAGGAGGGACACGGTACATAGTGTCCAATCTACGAGAATGAGGAGAAAGGGTGAGAGGAGTCTCCCACAATTCAATCAAATGTTCTTGAAGAATTTCATGAATTGGCAAGGTGACTGCCTCTCTGGGAACCTTAGAGTATCCCAAAATATCTAATTTTTTTGCTCTAGGTTCTTTTTCAGAGGTTACTGAAATAGAGAGTCTTTTAGCTACTTCTATTATGAAGTCTTGAAAGGACAAATCCTCTGGAGGAGACATTCTCCTTTTTGGAGAAGAGGGCTTCTCAGGAAGGGTGACAGATACTTCAGGGGACTCATCCGAGGAATCAGAATCATCAGAAGAATCGAAGTATCGTCTGCTCGATTCCAAAGTATCGATCGGTACCGACATCAGGTGTTCCCGGTACCGGATCGGTACCGAGAAAGAGCCCAGGACAGGGAGCCGGAATCGGTATCCTGGCCGATGTCGATGCAGCCGGTACCGGTATCGAAGTTGGTACCGGTGCCGGTACCGACAATGGAGCTTGTTGTGGTACCGTCGGCGTCGCAGCCTTAATGAAAGCCAGTATAGCCTGCTGCATGGATTGCACAGTGTGATCCATGGACACCACGACTGCCTGGATGTCGGTACCGGGAGATTGTGCCGGTACCCCAGAGCAGTCTAACAGGTGATCGGTCGAAGCCGTGCCATCGATATCAACCTGTAACCCCATAGGAGGAGCTTTGGAAGCCGGAGCTTCCCGCCGGGGTTGTTTGGCTGGGGCAGGATCCTCGAGGGCAAGCCCGGAGGCATCTCGATGCTTAGAGGGAGATTTGCCCTTCGAGGACCTGCTAAAAGTATGTTTGGTTACCTGAGACCCATCAGGAGAGGAAGACCTGGAAGATGTCGATGCCACCGCCGGTGCATCCGTGGGAAACAGCACATGGAGCTTGGCTGCCCGGTTCTGTAACCCTCGTTTAGACATTAGAGAACAGGACTGGCAATCCGGGATGGAGTGTTCAGGCCCCAAACATTTCAGACACCATTCATGGATATCTGTGACAGAAATTGTACCGCTACACTTAGTGCATTTTTTGAACCCGGAGGCTGGTTTTTCCATAAGGGAAAAATTTCTTGTGGGCCTGGAGGCCTAAGAAGAAAATACACCAAGTGACGAAAAAAGATAGTTTTTTTTTTTTTTTTTTTTTTAAAGAAAAGAAAAGACCAGCGGTACTGGTCCGGCGTCGGGGAAGGCAGACACGCGACCAAAGAAATAAATTAAAATAAAGAACTTCTTCAGCGGTGACAGGAACACGACCTGCTGGCTCCGCGGAAAAGAAGAACTGAGGAGAGTTGGTTAGGAAAGGCGGGAAGGCAGCGCGCATGCGCTGTGGGATGCCCCAAAAGCTTTCATCCTGGGAAGCTGGGGAGCATTCCCGCGCAGGCTCCGTCGGTACCGACGTACCCATATGTGAGGACTCATTCCTGCTTGTTCCTGGAGATAGGCTGCAACCACTGCCATGTATTTTGTGAATACTCGTGGTGTGGAGGGGAAGCCAAAAGGCAGCACCCAGTATTGGTAGTGGTTTTGCTGAAACCTGAAACGCAGATACTATCTGCAAAGGATGAATCAGTAAATGCGTGTTTGTCTCCTTTAAGTCTAAAAAAAGATAGCCAATCGTACCTCTGGAAGTATGGGAGAAGAGTTCCTAGGAAAATCATTTTGAATTTTTCTCGGACCAGGAATTTGTTTAGGTCCCCGAGAACAGGATGGGCCTGAATCCTTCTGTTTTCTTTGGAATGAAAAAATATGTAGAAACTCATCCCTTCCTAAGGGGTAGGAACTCTTCTATGGTGCCCTGAGATAAAAGGGTGGACAACTCTTCCTTCAAGAGTGTGCTCTGAAAGGGGTTTGTAAGATTTGTGGAGTGGAGGAGTAGCCCAATGGTTAGAACGCCCAATGGTTAGACGCCCTACACAGATCCGGCTCGCCCTCCACGGGACAGGCTCCCTCACCAAGACGCCCTACACGAATCCGGCTCGCCCTCCACGGGACAGGCTCCCTCCACGGGACAGGCTCCCGCACCAAGACGCCCTACACGAATCCGGCTCGCCCTCCACGGGACAGGCTCCCTCCACGGGACAGGCTCCCGCACCAAGACGCCCTACACAGATCCGGCCATCCCTCCATGAGACAGGCTATCTCACCAAACAGCCAACAGACGAAGACTTAAGAAAACAGGCATCACCTTAACAGAACGTCAAAAAAACCAACATGCACGCCACATACTTCCTCCCACTCTACCTACTAGTTACACAAATCCTCCCACCAACCACACACCCCCACCACCCACAAGCAAACACAACATGGCACCCACCAACCGTATTGCCATATTTAGAATCACGGCACATACACAAAGAGACACTCAGAACCTCCCATGCAAAACGACCATACAGACACAAATCAAGCTCCCACACCTGCTCAAAGGAAACACATGCAACAGCAACCTCCTCAACAGAGACAACCACGATAGAGCTCATAAATGCCAGATCCGTCTGCAACAAGATACACACGCTTGTAGACCACATTGAAGAGCAACAGCCCGATATAATATGCATCACAGAGACATGGCTCAACAAGACGGACAATGTTCTACTCAACCAACTAGTACCAAACAACTACTCAGCGTACAACTGCCCACGCACCAACAAACGTGGAGGAGGAGTCCTGATAATAGCGAAATCAAAACTAAACTTCAAGACACAGAGCCTCACCGATACACAGCACTGTAACACAATTAGCATCAAGAACAAGAGCATTGCAATCTGCCTAACATACAGGGCACCCAGAGCCCCACCCGACGAACTGGCCTTCACACTCGAAGAAGCCTGTGTCATAACAACAAACAACAAACCAGCGCTGCTGATTGGAGACTTCAACCTAAAATCCACCAATGCCAAAGACGCAGAGGCCTTCCTTCAAGCAATGTCCTCACTTCAATTCACACAAATAATCAATGCACCAACACACAGACATGGATCATCGCCAGACCTCATATTCGCATCCAATTACCTAACATCAAGAGACCTGATTTCTCCACCCACCATTACCCCAGTACCATGGTCTGACCACTACTTAATCGAGACAAGGCTGCGGTCACAAGAGGCCCAGACGATCGAAAGAGCAAACATCTCACACACACAAAGACGATTCAAGCGTTTTGACAAGGACGAATTCATACAGGACACAATACAACACCTGAACACTTCTACAGATGACCTGGAGGAACAAGTCTCCAGCTGGAACAGCATTTTAGCCAACGCTGCCACAACATCCAAGGGTGGGACCGAGAAACAATACCACAACAGGAGACAAAACAAACCATGGTACTCAACAAAAATACGACAGGAAAAGAGGGAACTCAGGAAGATTGAACGGAGATGGAGAAAAAACAAAACAACTGCCGACCAGCATCTTTATCTAACGAAGCAAAAGCAATACAATGAACACATCAACCAATCAAAGAGGGAATTCCACACAAACATGATAAATACCTCCATCAACAAACCCAGAGAGCTTTTTGAAATAGTAAAGATCCTCACAAAAGAGCAAACAACTGAAGGGGAAGCACAAATTGATCCACAGGAATTCGCCGACCACATCAAAGAGAAATTTCACTCCACAGAACAAACAACGCCTAGTAGAACCACAAGTTGGACGTATACCCCAAAACCTGGGGCACATTCTCCTCACCCTCAACAGAACAGATATCCCACATCATCTCTACAATCAACACTAGCACCGCTCCTACAGACCCATGCCCAGTGTCATGGGTCAAAGCCACCAAATCAAGCCTCATCCCCACCATACATAAAATAGTACACGACTCACTCACTCAAGGAATCATGCCAAAGCAACTAAAACTTGCATCAGTAAGACCAATCACAAAGAAAACAACTCTCGACAAAAAAGATCCAGCAGCGTACCGACCAATCTCCAGCATACCCTTCCTCGCAAAAAATCATTGAAAAAGCGGTTCAACTACAACTTCAGGATCACATCGACAAACATGAAACACTCGACGACAACCAACACGGATTTCGTCCCAACCACGGTGTCGAAACGCTACTGATCTACCTCTTCGACAGCATCCTAAGAATAATTGACAATACCAGGAATGGAATCATAATGATCTTCATCGACATCTCCTCAGCATTCGACACAGTGGACCACAACATGCTCCTGGAAAGACTAAAAAACACTGGTATACACGGCATCACACTGAAATGGTTCCACTCGTACCTAACCGAAAGACAGCTACAGGTCAAGGTGGGACACATCACCTCCCGACCCATCAAAATCCGTCAAGGAGTACCTCAAGGATCTGCGCTCTCAGCACTCCTATTTAACATCTACATCCAACCAATATGCAACATCATGAAAGAGAACAACATTCAATACACAATCTATGCGGACGACATCATGATATACACCCCGATATCAATCGACAACCCGGACTTCTCTAAGATAACAGACTGCCTTACACAAATGACCAATTGGTGTCAGGACAACAACCTCGCAATAAACTACAACAAGACTGAAGCTTTAATCATCACTCGGAACCAAAGCTTCACACACCCACCGAATATAAAGATACAAAACACTACTATACCAATAAGGTCAGAAGTGAGATACCTCGGGGTTACGCTGGACAATAAACTCAATCTCAAGCCACACATAGGCAAAACAATACAAAAAGCCTACTACAAGATGCGAATCATCAGGAGACTGAAACCACTCCTCGCCCCAGAACACTTCCGTACCGTATGTCAAGCTCTGATAACCCCACTACTGGACTTCTGCAATCCGATATACCTTGGTCTACCGAAACAAGCCATCAAACCACTCCAACTGGCACAAAACACCGCAGCACGAATCATATCCGGAACTGCAAGACAGGAGCATATCACACCCACCTTAAAGGACTTACACTGGCTTCCAATCAGTGCACGCATCAGATACAAAACTATCATAAACCTATGCCTGCACACCCTCATACAACCAGACACCAGTACACGTCCAAGAAGAAAACAAACTCACAACCGAGTCAGCACCCCAAGTGAATACAAACACACACGCAAGGACACAACAGACCGAGCACTCTCCATGGCTGCTCCAACAATATGGAACAAACTACCGGACGATTTGAGGGCAACTACAGACCTCAAGGACTTTAGGAAACAGCTGAAAACCATGCTGTTCATAGAACACTATGGACACATCACATAGTCTAAATAGCTGTATATCAGCACACGTCACCGCCTAACACTGTATGTATATAAGATGTTTTTAGCACCACTGTATATAGCCCACATTGTACATAACTCAAACTAATCTAGCACACAACACAACACGCACCCAACTAAATTTTCTCCCTCACTGCATGTATAACACACTCACACTACCAGATTGTTTGCTGTGATACCACCTTGATTATTATGATAAGGCGGTTTAGAAATACTGTTAAATAAATAAAATAAATAAATAAGAGACCAGGGTTCAATTCCCACTAGCACTCCTTGTGGCCTTGGGCAAATTACTTAACCCGCCATTGCCTAAGAAGAATCCAAGTTATCAATGTCCCTGTTTAATGTACATTACCAAGTTTAAGATACAATGTAAATTGCTTTGACTAAATGATAAAGCGGTATAAAAAAAACCCTCTTAAATAGTCCCCTCTAAAGACAGTGAGGGGTAAATTTTCAAAGTGAAACAGATACACATTTTGGACAATGTTGAGAGTCCACTGTTCTGAAGTGATAAAGTGCTACCTGTGGGTATAGGAAATCTGCCTATGTTCAGGGCCTGGGGACCCTGCAGAGAGTGGCAATGGTCTCTAGGAACCTCTACAAAAAATAGCTGTGCAAGAGCTAAGCAGTAAAGCCAAATAGTAAAAGCTCTTAGATTACAACATTCCACATTATAAACCCATTCACCATTAACTCATAAGCAATGTGACCTCAGGAAAGCTCGATATCTCACACAAAGTGAAAATCTCACTTAAAGAGCAGCTGACGCTTACATCATCGGTCACCAAAGCCCATCACAAATTCATTCACATGTATGAGTATTGTGAATGAATTTGTGATGGGCTTTGGTGACCGATGATGTAAGCGTCAGCTGCTCGTTAAGTGAGATTTTCACTTTGTGTGAGATATCGAGCTTTCCTGAGGTCACATTGCTTATGAGTTAATGGTGAATGGGTTTATAATGTGGAATGTTGTAATCTAAGAGCTTTTACTATTTGGCTCTAGGAACCTCTACCATATTTAACTGTAGGAAGGGTGTGTTTTTCCTTATAAAGAGAAATTAGACTTACCTGCTAATTGTAGTTCCTTGAGGAACTCCAGTTCAGTCCTCCACCTCTGGGTAGTGTACGTCCTCCTGCAGCATGGAGACTGGGCATGTCAAAACCGTGACATCACTGGATGTATCCTGCTGGACTCTCGCATCATCCCCAGTGTACTATTAACAAAGCAGACTCAAAGGAGTAACAAATAAGTAGCTAATGCATTAAATTCAACTCTCAATTTTAACTTAACTACTAAATTTCTTTCTAACAAAGGGAAACTATTTATTTTAACTGCCTCTTTCTTCAGGGACCCCCCTAATAGAGACCGAAAGCAAGTAAGAAAACACAAGAAGAAAGATTAGAGTAGAAGAACCCCAACAATTCCGACAGAAGTGAGGGTTCATATGCCTCAAGTGCCTGACCATCCTCCCAAACCAACTGACCTGAGGGCAAACCATCCCCGGGAGGGAATGAGGACTGAACTGGAGTTCCTCAAGGAACTACAATTAGCAGGTAAGTCTAATTTCTCTTTCCTTATCGGTCCTCCAGTTCAGTCCTCCACCTCTGGGATGTAACAGAGCAGTAATTATTGGGAGGGACCTGCCCACCCGGATCGCAAGACCGCCGACCCGAAACAGGCATCGTTCTCCACCTGAACATCCAGGCGATAGTGCTTACTGAAGGTATGCATAGAAGACCATGTGGCCGCTCTGCAAATTTTCACTGGCGGAACCAAACTGTGTTCCGCCCAAGAAGTCGCTTGCGCTCTTGTAGAGTGAGCCCATAACCCCACGGGCACCTGACGACCCTGATAGATGTATGCGGACGCTATCGCTTGTCGGACCCATCTGGAGATTGAAGCTTTTGCTGCCACTTCCCCTCTTCGAGGCCCCCTAAACAAAACGAATAAGCGTTCCAATTTACGAAACGTTTCTGATACCTTTAAATAGTGGCGGATAATCTGATCCCTCTTCAAGTCCAAACAGCGCAGGCTACGGTCTGAAGAGAGACCTTCCGCCGGGCCTAACACCTGCAGCGACACCGGTTGATTCAAGTGAAAAGGAGAAACAACCTTGGGCAAAAAGGACGGTACCGGCCACACCACCACCTTTTCCTTAAAAAACGACAAAAACGGCTCCCAACAAGACAAGGCCTGCAACTCAAACTCGTCTTGCTGAACAAATGGCCACTAAAAACACAGTCTTTAAGGTTAAATCTTTGACCAACGCTTGGTGCAGGGGCTCGAACGGTTCCCTGGACAATGCCCCCAGAACTAAGTTGAGACCCCAAGGAGGCACCACTACTCGACGAGCAGGGCACAACCTAGAGACTGTCTTAAGAAAACGCACCACGTCGACGTGAGAGCGCAGGGGGACTCCCTGGACCTTCCCCCTATAGCAAGAGAGCCACCAGTTGAACCTTTAAGGAGCTGGCCGCCAAACCTTTATCAAAACCGTCCTATAAGAAACTGAGCACCATCGGCACAGAAACTGTGATAGAATGTACCTGTCGCTTAGAGCACCAGTCCTCAAATATGCGCCAAATATGCACATAAGCTAGCAATGTGGACCGCTTTCTGGCCTTGAGTAAAGTCGCAATAACCGCTCCCGAGTAACTTTCTTCCATAATCTCGCCCTTTCAAGGGCCAAGCTGTAAGCGAGAACCAATCCACCTGAGGCATTCGGAGCGGACCCTGAATCAACAGATTCTCCGTGGCCAGCAATCTCCAAGGATCCCCGTCGAGGAGTCTGACTAGATCGGCATACCATGGGCGTCTCGGCCAGTCTGGAGCCACCAATACCACTCTCCCCTGATGAGACTCAATGTGCTGAACCAAATCGGCCTATGAGCGCCCACGGAGGAAAGACATAGAGCAGACGCTGTGATGGGCAAGGTAGCAACAGGGCATCGATTCCTTCCAACATCCTTTCTCTTCTTCTGCTGAAGAACCGCCCTGTTTTGGCCAAACTGAAGGTCGCCACAAGGTCCATGACCGGTGGACCCCACCTGCGGACTATTTGAGCAAATACTTCCGTATGGAGCTCCCATTCCTCGGCGTCCACCCGGACTCTGCTGAGAAAATCCGCAATCACATTGTCCGTTCCTGCAATGTGTGCTGCCGATATCACCCGCAGCCAAGGCTCCACCCAGGCGAACAGTGCTCCTGCTTCTTCCTCCATGGCCGCGCTGCCTGTGCCGCCCTGTCGATTGAGGTAAGCTACCGTCACAAAATTGTCGGAAAGTACTCACACCACTTGTCCTATCAGCATTGCCTCGAACGCTTGAAGCGCTGGGAATACAGCTCTCAACTCGAGACGGTTGATCGACTACTGAACCTCCTGTTCGCTC
The DNA here is from genome assembly GCA_033557465.1 of Ichthyophis bannanicus. Classification (NCBI taxonomy): domain Eukaryota; kingdom Metazoa; phylum Chordata; class Amphibia; order Gymnophiona; family Ichthyophiidae; genus Ichthyophis; species Ichthyophis bannanicus. The sequence continues at coordinate 574,321,733 of CM066031.1, forward strand.
CAAGTTCCCTGAACGAAGAGACCCTTGCAATGCGCCCCCCAACCTGTGAGGCTCGCATCCATCGACACTGGGAGCCATTGTGGTTGCTCTAGCGGCATGCCCGCTGCCAGACTTTCTGGGCAGAGACACCACCAAAGGGATTGCTTGACCCGCAGTGGGCACGGGAGGCGTCTGTTCAGGGAGTCATTCTGGTGCAACCACCACCGCAGTAACGACCTCTGCAATGGCCTCATGTGGGCCCTGGCCCAAGGGACTACCTCCAGGGTTGCCGCCATCGTTCCTAGCACACGCAGGTAGCTCCATGCCGACGGAGCTGGAGTCGAAATGAACTTGTGCACCAAGAGTCTCAGGGCCTGAGCTCTCCAAGCCGGAAGAAACACTAACCCTCTGCGGGTGTCAAAGCGCACTCCCAGGTATTCCAGATCCTGAGACAGGACCAAGCAGCTCTTGGTGGCATTGACTTCCCAGCCGAGACCCTGCAGAAACCTCACTACGTTGTCTGTAACCTGAACGCTCTCGGCCTTGGATTTCACTCGAATCAACCAATCGTCGAGATAGGGATGCACCAGAATACCTTCCTTTCGCAATGCCGCCGCTACCACCACCATAACCTTGGTGAAGATGCGCGGAGCCATCGCCAGCCCAAATGGCAAGGCTTGAAACTGAAAGTGTCCCCAGGGGAGAGCAAACCTGAGGAATTTCTGATGTGTTGGTCTGATAAGAATGTGCAAGTATGCCTCGGTGAGATCTAGTGACGTCAAGAACGTCCCCTGTCGCACTGCCACGATTACTGAACGCAGCGTTTCCATTCAAAAGTGCGGCACATGGAGGCAGCGATTCACTCCTTTTAGATCTAGAATAGGCCGGAGCGCTCCGTCCTCCTTGGATATTACGAAATAAATAGAGTAGCAACCGGCACCATAATACCCCTGCGGCACCAGCACTACAGCTCCTAACTGTAAGAGACTATCTACTGTTTGCCTCACCGCGAACGTCTTTTGATGTCCTTTGCAAGGCGAAAGTACGAACAAATCTAGTATTGGACGAGTGAATTCGAGAGCATAGCCTTCGCGGATTACCTCCAACACCCATTGGTCGGAGGTTATTTGGACCCAGGCAGGAAGAAATTCCCGAAGCCGTCCCCCAATCGGTTGAGTTCCTACCCGGGCCCGCCTCACTTCATTGTGGCTTTCGCACAGACGTGGTTGAGGAAGCTGCAAAGCCTCTGCCTGCTCCGCGGAACCCATGAAACCCCTGGGACCTTGAGGAAATCTTCATCTTTGAAAGCCTCCCAAGCGTGAGGTACGAAACCTTCTGAAGTCCCTAAACTGCCCTCGGGAGGCCGGGGGAGATCTGCCCTGCTTAGGCTTATGCTCCGGCAACCTTCCGCCTTTGGACTCACCCAAGTCTTTAACCAACTTGTCAAGATCTTCCCCAAACAACAATTTCCCTTTAAAGGGAAGCTTACTGAGGCGTGACTTAGAAGAACTATTCGCTGCCCAATTCCTTAACCACAGATGAGGGCGCGCAGCTACCAAGCAAGCCATACTATTTGCCAAAGTCCTAATCAAATCATAGTGGACATCCGCTAAATACGCCGAACTGGATTCAAGGCGTGTCACCTCTATCAGGCGCTCCTGCGCCTGCGAATCAGACTGCTGCAAACGTTGGGACCAACGGAGGCAAGCTCTCGCCACCCACGCCCCGCAGATAGAGGCCTGCAAGGCGAGGGCATTAACCACAAAGGCCTGCTTTAGCAATCCGTCCACCTTTCTATCTTGCGCATCCTTCAAAGCTGCGCTACCTTCTACCGGAATCGTTGTCTTCTTTGTAACCGCTGACACCGCTGCATCTACCCGCAGAGAGCGAAACCTTTCCTTGTCTTTGTCAGCTAGGGGGCAGAGTCTATTTATAGCTCTAACTTCCCCGAGTCCCGCTTCTGGCAAATCCCATTCATCTTGGATCATCCGGTCAACCACCTGGTGGACCGGAAACACCGCCTGCATTTGCCGCACTGCCTGAATGAGAGGATCTTCCAGACCCTCCTCCTCTGAAGGCTAGACGGGAGCTAGAATGAGAGCCTGAAGAAATTCCGTAATGAGTGCGGTAAGCTCATCTCTTCGAAATACTCAAATGATTCTCGCCTGGTCCTCAAGGTCTGGAATCTCCCCTTCTTCCAGCTCTTCCATTCCGGACTCCTGTTCCAACTCTACATCCTCCTCATTAAGCCACTCCGAAACCAAGGACTGATCTTCTTGAGGGCAAGCCCTCTTGGGCGGTCTCACCACATTAGCAACCATCTCTTGCCCAGGCTGCTGAACTGGCATCGGCAGAAGACCTGGCACGGAACCTTGCTGACGCAGACAATACGCCTGATGCATTATCAGCACAAAGTCTGGGGAAAAAGCCCCCAGGGCCGCCCCCGGCCCCCCAGCACTAGATGGTCCTGACTAGCTTTCCGGAAGAGCCCCAACGGACCCTCCTGTGGCGACTCGCCTTCGATCCTTGCCGACGAACAAGGTGCTCCTTCGGGAGCTGTATCTTGTAGCTCCTGCTCCATACTCGATGTTGCAGCACAACCCCGACAAACCCCTGTGTCTGAGACCGTGCCTCTTGTGACGCTGTAGCAGTGCTAGAAGCCATAGAGACAGATGGTGACCCGCTGGAAGGTCCGGGTACTGCAGCTAAATGCAAGATTTTCCCTTCTCAGCACAAGATGCATAGGGCTAATCAGCTAACACAGCTCACCTCGGGGGAGGGGAGAAGCAGAGTTGCTGATTGGGCACACCCTAGCAGGAGGCAGGTTCCCCAGAGCAGAAGCAGCTTGTTAAACAGGAAGAAGGAAGAGAGAATGAGAAAGGGAACAGGAACGAGAGAGAGAAGCCGAGGAGGAGAAAGGAAATACAGGAAACAGAAGAAGCAGATGTGTGCTTTAGAGACGGAGTAGCCTTGGATGCCAGAGCCTTTGACTTTGAAGGAGAAACGCTCCCCAGCTGCAATTCCAGGAGAACGCTTGCCAAGCCAAGAAGCAGGTACCAGGGAGACTCAGTGCATGAAAGAACCTTCTGGGAGCAAGAGAAGGGCGAGGCACTGAGAGACCCAGGAGTAAAGCCTATGCTTGTGGAACAGAGAGCTGACCCGTGGAAAGAATGGCAGACTGCTACAGAACTTTCAGGCATTCCTCAACACAAGGTACAGGGTGTCTTTAATTCTGATAACTGCTTTTATGAGAAGCCAGACTGTATGAATGCTTATTTTAAAACCCAGGGCAAACGCAGGTTTTATGAGGGCAGTTGGCTGCAACCAGAAGCTCACTCAGATAAACCCTGCTTTTCTCCTCAAACTGCTGACAGAATTAGCAAGCAAGCTAGCTACAAGGACGTAGCAGATATATTTGCTAGAGATATATGCCAGAAGGCTTTAGGAGGTCATAAGTTTGAATTGCTGTCTAAAAATCCTTCACCTGCAAATGAACTGACTTACCCAGCACTTGCTGACAGAGACAAGTGGGGGAGGGGTAACTCCAGTGCAGTGAATGAGCATAGTAAGAGAGACGGCATTGTTTGCTTACCTGAAGAGAAACCCACAAGCTATCACTCACCCCAGGAAGGAGTTAATTCCCCGCCTAGCCCATATAGCAAGCAGGCTGAAGAACTCCTGAAAGAGTTTAGAGATTTCTTAGAGAAACGAACTGTTCCTGGACAGAAAGTAATTGAATCAGTACAGAGCCCAAAAGCACAAGTGCCATTGGTTCATCCCTTACCAATGGTGGATTTGAATCAGCCTATGGACTGCTCAACCTGTCTCATAGACAAAGAATAGTCAAGCAAAGCTTGTGTGGTCATTCGTTATAATATGCTGAAATGCAGGCTGTTTTAAGTTCCTTACCAGAAGAGCTTATGAGGAGATAAAGAATAAGCTGAAGCATAACTTAGTTACAGTGCATGAACTTTATTATTTGCTCTTTGTTTAAGTGATTTCAAGTAAAGCTCACATGACAGGAATGTGAACTCCTGTGTTGAAGCACAGTTTTGAACACAGTGTTGGAAAAGGCCTGTTTTCCTTTTGTTCTTGTTTTGGCTATAAAAATATATTCCTTTACGCCTGTTCCATTCCACCACGGAGCGGGAGAAATAAATCCTTATAAAAAAAATATTCTTTATACCTGCCTTGTCATTCGACCTTCACAACTACAACTTAACCTCAAGGCACACCCCTCCTCAAACCCTCAAGGTTAGGGAGCGGGTGCTGGCTATACTCTGCACGTGCCACACAGCAGGCACTGCAGTCGTGAAGGCATTAGCCACAGGGTCCACTGAAGTGACTTCCAGCAGAGAAATCCCGCTGACTCTAACAGTCCTGTCCTAACATTAACTTGAATACAAATAATAAAAATTCTTTTTTTTTTTTTCACCCCCAAGGGTGCACTAAAAACTCCCAAAGCAAACCAAATAAAGAAAAATCACCTTTAATTAGGACCTATGCGTCTATGAAGGGAACTGTGTACCCCCTTGCCATTGACCTAGCCTTCCTTTCCTGCTTGGCTGAGCGCGCTGCCGTTGTCGCGGCTGAAAGCGCAGGAATACTGAGACTCCCAGGCCGTCGGGCCTTTTTGGCGCCAAAACGCCCGTGGCAGGACCGGACCTCTTCCTGCCGACCTGCGCATCGCTAATACACTCACCTTCTTTGCCGCCCTCAGAATACCCCGATGGCAGTTCTCTCTGCCGCGCCTGTCCGCCTCACAGTCCTGCAATCCGCGATGCCGCTCACCTCCAAAGTGAGCCACGCCCACGGAGAGGCTCCTCCTTCAGCTTTGGCTGCACGCTTCTGTTCCCCGCGGAGCTCCGGGGGAGACAAGGCAGGACGATCGGCTACTGCACAGCTCCCCTCCGTTCCAACTAGGAGGGGAGGGCAGACCAAGGCACTTCAGCCGAAATTAAGCGGGAGAAGAAGGGAAGAATCCCCAACAGGTCTAACCCCCTTTTAGGCAATAAAGTTTTTTTTTTTTTTTTTTTTAAAGAAACAGTCTTAACCAAATTAAAGAAATGACAGAGAATAAAGAAATGGGTTTAAATCTATCCTAAGATGCTCCTTATCTGTTACTCTAGTGAGCCCAGCACCTAGGCTCACTACGTCCTCCTGCTGCATGGAGACTGGACACACTGGGGATGATGAGAGAGTCCATCAGGATATACCCAGTGATGTCACGGTTTTGACATGCCCAGTCTCCATGCTGCAGGAGGGCGTACACTACCCAGAGGTGGAGGACTGAACTGGAGGACCGATAAGGAAGCTTCATTTCTTCGCTTGTAAATGTATCGCTGGTCTGCATTGCCAAAGAGATCAAGTTTGGTTCCATCTATCCACAGTGAAAGTACAGCGGAGGGCAAGAAACCACAGCCAACCAAACGATGAATGATCAAACCAACTTTATTGAAGACCCAACTTTACAAGTTTCGGCCAGAGGCCTTCATCAGAGGTCTAAAAAACAGACATATAAATTAAACATTAAAAATGATAAATTCACAGTACCACAAAACATAAAAAAATATATAAATAAATAATAAATAAAATGGTAAAAAGTACATTACCATAAAACTGCAGAGAGTGTGTATGGAATATATCTATGGGGTGGAAAAACCACTCTTCCCAATCTAAGATGAGTGAAAATATAAATGCATTAAAGTATCTGAAAGTCCTCAAGATACCATACAGTACATAAAATGAATTTAAAAAACAAGAGAATACATATCCACCAAAAGTAATCTTAGAGCATAAATGTTAAATGTAACAAAATGTTTGAATCGATCAGATGTTTGAAAGGAGCATATAACCAGGTATAAACTTACAATGAAAAATATAGAAGTATGTAAAAAAAGAAGAAAGAAAAAACTACATGTTGTGTAGTGCCATAGGAATGTTATATGGCACATATTTCAAATAGAAAGTAAAGTAAAACCAACAACCAACAGAGAGGACAACTAACGCAAAAAAATATATAAAGCATGGCCCTCCATTCTTGAAATGTAAAAGTAACTTACTGCAACAGGCTTATGAAATATTTTCTAAAAAACATTCCATAATGATATATGGATGAAACAAAACAAAAAAACACATAATATACAAGTGACTTAAGTAAACTGTACCGACAAGTTTTACAGCTTAATGATCTGTCAGAAAAAGCCTGCAAAAGCTTTTACATGTATATATAATAAGGGGCTGAACTGAAAACAATGGGCTGCTTTTTGTGTTTGTTAAAAAATGAATATTATAGACAATTAAAAAAGAAGATAAATAGCTTAAACAACATATAAAGACTAGAAATTGTGTGCAATGCATTGATTCAACGTAGTGGGCAGACATAATAAATGTTATGTTAAATCAAATAAACAAAAGTAATGTACCACAGAGAAAAAATATACCTGCAAGAGCTGTCAGAGGCGGTAAGCGCTATGCAGGGGCAGGAGTAACAACTTTAAGGACGAGGGAACTCCTCCCTATCATGACGTCAAGTGTAATTGGCAGTTGAAGAAAAAAGACTAAACGTGGTATGGGCGGAAAGAAGAAATTAGGCCTTACCTGCTAATTGTCTTTCCTTGAGTACTCTCCAGGCCAGTCCAGGAACAGCAGGAACGGTAGGGTAGTCAACCTCCTTCAGCAGCTGAGGACTGAATTCTTCAAAGACTTGCTGACTGCTTAACCCAGCTCCCCCTGGTGTCAGAGAGACAGTCTACCTATGTCAAAGCAGCTCCATAAACCGAACCCTAGAGCTAAAAAAACTGCACAAAAACAAAAACTAGCCTTGAACTTAGGCATAAACAAATGCACAACCAGTAAGACTACTGTCCCTCCTCTCCAGTTAACTGATTTTCTTCTTTTCTTTTCTTTTTTTTTTTTAATACATGACCTCTAAGCGTCCACTAACACTCCTTGCTCCTAACACCTGAAGGAAACCCCCTAGCCAGTTGCACTCCGGAAGAGCCTGCACCCCCTCGAAGCCCAAAGGACTACTGCAAGCAAAATGTCGGCTTCCTATGATTCCACTGGGGCGAACGCACCCTCCCAGGACCTGAAGAAATACTGATCAACTGCAACCGCCTGCCTTTTTCCTGGGTGGGTCCTGGACTGGCCCGGAGAGTACTCAAGGAAAGACAATTAGCAGGTAAGGCCTAATTTCTTCTTCCTCTTCGTCCGTATACTCCACCCTCTCATTTCCTATCGCTTACAGCTCCTTTGAGTTTCTGAATCCCAAAAAAATTCACTGTAGAATCTCTATGGATTGAAATTCCATGTAAAAAGGGGAAGGGGGAGGCGATGGCAGTGGGGGTGTACTATCGACCGCATGGCCAGAATGAACAAATGGATGGTGAAATGCTCAAAGAAATCAGGGACGCTAACAAAAGCTCCAACACAATAATAATAATGGGTGATTTCAATTACCCCGGTATCGACTGGATCAGTGTCATGGTAGGACATGCTAGGGAGATAAAGTTCCTAGATGACATAAATGACTGCTTCTTGGAGCAGCTGGTTCATGAACCGACCAAAGGGGAATCCATATTAGACCTAGTCCTTAGTGGAACACCAGATCTAGTATAAGAGCAGCTGGTTCATGAAACGACCAGAGGGGAAGCCATTTTTGGACCTAGTCCTTAATGGAACACAAGATCTGGTGCAAGAAATAAGGGTGTTGGGGCCATTTGGCAATAGTGATCATAGCATGATCGCGTTTGAGTTAATAAATGAATGAAGGACAGTAAGGAAATCCACAGTATTACCTTTTAAATTTCAAAAGGGAGACTATGATAAAATGAGGGAAAATAGTTAAGAAAAAACTAAAAGGAGAAGTTGCAAAGGTTAAAGATTTACATCAAGCTTGGGTGTTGTTTAAAAATACTATCTTAGAAGCCCAGACCAGCTGTATTCCATGCTTTAAGAAAAGTGGAAGGAAGTCCAAAAAACTGCCAGCATGGTTTAAAGGTGAGGTCAGAGAGCATCTTTCAGGAAATGGAAAAAGGAGCCAAATGACAAAAACTGGAAACACCACAAGCACTGGCAAGTTAGATACACGGCACTGATAAGGCAGGCAAAGAGAGAATTTGAGAAGAAGCTTGCTGTGGAAGCAAAAACGCATAATAAAGACTTTTTCAAGTACATTCATAGCAAAAAACCTGTGAGAAAGTCAGTTGGACCATTAAATGATAAAGGGGGAAAAGGGGCACTAAGAGGGGACAAGGCCATAGCAGAGAAACTGAATGAATTCTTTGCTTCGGTCTTTATTGAGGAAGATGTAGGAATGTTACCCATGACTGAAGTGGTATTTAAAGGAGATGCAGCGGACGAATTGAAAGAAATATCGATACACTGGGCAGATGTATTACAACTATTTGATAAACTGCAGAGTAGCAAATCGCCTGATGGTATACATCCAAGGGTGTTGAAAGAACTGAAATATGAGATTGCAGACCTACTATTAGTAATCTGTGAACTATCATTAAAATCATCTGCAATACCTGAAGATTGGAGGATGGCCAGTGCAACACCAATTTTTAAAAAGGACAGGGAGGGACACGATACATAGTGTCCAATCTGCGAGAATGAGGAGAGATAGTGAGAGGAGTCTCCCATAAATCAATCATGTGTTCATAAAGAATCTCATGAATTGGTAAAGTGACTGCCTCTTTAGGAGCCTTAGAATAACCCAAAATATCTAATTTTTTTGCTCTAGGCTCTGATTCAGAGGATACTGAAATAGAAAGACCTTTAGCCACTTCTCTTATGAAGTCTTGAAAGGACAAGTCCTCTGGAGGAGACATTCTTCGTTTTGGAGAAGAAGGCTCTTCAGGAAGGGTCACAGATACTTCAGCAGACTCCTCTGATGTATCAGAATCACCAGAGGAATCGAAGTACCGTCTGTCAGGGTGCTCTTCTAACGCTCGGTATGCGTATCGAGCAGTATCGACATCGGGCGTCATCGGAACCGAATCGGTACCGATGAGCAGCCCTGGACAAGGAACCGCTGCAGTCGGTATCCTGGTCGATGCTGATGCAGTCGGTACCGGTATCGGCGCTGGTGCTGGTACCCGAGTCGATACCGACAACGGAGTCTGTTGTGGTATCAACGGCGTCGCAGCTTGGATGAAGGCACTGATAGCCTGCTGCATGGACAGAACATTCTGATCCATCGACGCCATGAATGCCTGGAACTCGGTACCGGAAGGTTGTGCCGGTACCCCAGAGCATTCTAACAGGTGATCGGTCGAGGCCGTGCCATGGATGTCAACCTGTAACCCCATAGGTGGAGCTTTGGAAGCCGGAGCTTCCCGCCGGGGTTGTTTTGCCGGTGCAGGATCCGAGGGCAAGCCCGGAGGCATCTCGATGCTTAGAGGGAGATCTACCCTTCGAGGACCGGCTGGATTTATGTTTGGTTACCTGAGATCCATTGGGGGAAGAAGCAGCCCTGGAAGACGTCGATGCCACCGAAGCTGCATCAGCGGGAAACAGCACATGGAGCTTAGCTGCTCGGTTCTGTAAACCCCATTTAGATATCAGAGAGCAGGACGGACAATCCGAAATGGAGTGTTCAGGACCCAAACATTTAAGACACCATTCATGGGTGTCTGTAACAGAAATAGTACCGCTGCACTTAGTGCATTTTTTAAACCCGGAGGCTGGTTTTTCCATGAGGAAAATTTCTTGTGAGGCCTAAGGCCCAAAAAGAAAAATACACTAAGTGAGGGAATAATATATAGTTTTGTTTTTGTTTTTGTTTTTTAAAGAAAGAAAAGACCGGCGGTACCGGTCCGGAGTTGGGGAAGGCAGACAGGCGACCAAAAAAAGAAAATAAAGAACTTCTTCAGCGGTGACAGGGCTCGACCTGCTGGCTCCGCGGCAAAGAAGAACTGAGGAGAAGCGGTTAGGAAAGGCGGGAGGGCAGCGCGCAGGCGCTGTGGGATGCTCCCAAAAGCTTTCCTTTTTTGGGAAGCTGGGAAGCGTTCCCGCGCAGGCTCCGTCGGTACCGACGTACCCATATGTGAAGACTCATTCCTGCTTGTTCCTGGAGATACTGATTTGCCAAGGCCATCAACCTTTGGGCCCTGTCTGCTGGCAAGAAAGCCTTTGCCAGCAGAGAGTCCAGCCTTACTCCTATGAACTCCAAGTTCTGGGAGGGGAGAAAAGTGGACTTTACGAAGTTTATGACAAACCCCAGCCTTTGGAGAAGAGCAATAGTGCTGAGGGTGGCTTGTTTGGCCTCCTGGCACGTCTGACCCCTGATGAGCCAGTCGTCCACATAGGGGAAGACAAAGATGCCCTGATTCCTCAGGTAGGCCGCCACCACTGCTAGGCACTTTGTGAAGACTCTGGGGGCGGAGGTGAGGCCGAAAGGCAGCACTCTGTACTGATAATGGTTTCCTCCCACAATGAACCCGAGGTACTTTCTGTGGTCTGGATGAATGAGGATGTGAGTGCACACATACTTTAGATCTAAAGAGCATAGCCAATCTCCCTGCTGGAGGTAGGGCAGAAGTGTGCCAAGAGTAAGCATCTTGAACTTCTCCTGCACTAGGAACTTGTTGAGGTTCCTGAGGTCCAGAATGGGTCGAAGGCCACCGGTTCTTTTGGGCACCAGGAAATACCTGGAGTAGAAACCGTGACCTTGTAAGTGGGGAGGCACAAGCTCCACCGCCCTGTCCACCCAACAGACCATGAAGCTCTTGTAGAAGAAGGTCTGTGTGTAGGGGAGGCCTTGGAGGCTCCCCTGGAAAATATGGTGGAGGCAGTTGGTGAAAATGGAGGGCATAGCCCTTGTGGACTATCTCCAGCACCCAACTGTCCCCGGTGATAAGGGGCCACTGGTGGGCAAAGAGGGCGAGGTGACCTCCTGTGCAGGGTTGGGAGAGCAGTGGAGGAGAGGCTACGTTCAAGGAGTCAAAAACCCCCACCCTGCTGAGTGTTAGCAGGGGCCAGAGGTTTGGGGGTCCTCTGCCTACGGGGCCCAATACCCTGCCCCTTGGCTTGCTGACCCTGGGGGGCAGCTTGGGCAGCCTGATATTGCGGGTACTGTTTGTAGGCAGTGCCCTTCCTCGGTAAAAGGGCTTTTTACCCGAGCCCTTCTTTTTATGAGAAGGGGCAGAGGTCTTCCTGGACAGCCTTGTCCTTGTGAGGTGCTCAGTTTCAAGCTGTGCGGCCTTCTCGGTCATGGGCTTGCCAAAAAGGTTTTCACCTTGGCAAGGGACATCAACCAACTTGTCCTGAACCCATGGCTCGAGATCCGATGACTGCAGCCATGCCTGGCGTCGAGCCGCGATGCCGGCTGCTGCAACTCGGGCCGAAGCCTCGAAGCCATCGTAGGCGGCACGGGACATGAACTTCGAGCAGTCCCGAATCCCCGAGGACAAGGACTTAAATCTCTGCAAGGGTTCCCCGGAGAGACCAGCAGAGAACCCGGCCAACTCCTTGGCCAGATCCCGCAAGTACATGCCCATGTACAGCTGGTAAAACTGGACACAGCAAGCAAGCATCGAGCCCTGGAAGCACTTTTTACCAACGCCATCGAGGTTCCGGGCCTCCCTGCCGGGGGGCACCGCAGAGTGCATCTTCTGACTCTTCAGACGATGCATGGCCGATTCCACAACCAATGGTGTGGTAGCTGTGCCTTCTGAAAACCAGGGCTCTTTCGGAGTCGATAGATTGAGTCGACTCGCTTGCTGAGAACCGGCGCCGAGGCCGGTGCCTCCCACATACGGAAGAGGAGCCGTTCCAGCATCGGAGGAACTGGAACAGTAAAGGCCTCCTTCGGAGGAGAGTCATACTGTAGGAGCTCGAGGCTCCTCCTCGGGGTCCGCCGGAATAGCCAAGGCAGCGGCCATATCCCGGACGAACTCTGAGAACCGAGTATCCTCCGGGGGGGACCTACTCCGGGGCTCAGACTGCGGTGAGTCCGACGGGATGCACCGAGTCTTTAAGGTATCAGGAGACTCCTCGTCCTCCGTCTCCCAAGCTGACTCGTCCGAGGAGGAGTCAGGGTCCGACCCCGCGGGGCCCTGGAGCACCCGCCCCGATGCCGGAGGCACCGGCATCAATGCCCTCGGTCCCGAACGGGAGGTCGAGGGAGACCGCGACCGAGGTCGACTCCGAGCCACGATGGACTCGAGTATCGGCTCGGTCTCCAGGGTCGACTTCGAGGTCGATGTCCCGGTGGTCGGGGCAGATGCGCCAGACAGGCTGGCCATCAGTGCCCGCTGCTGCTCCATGAAGGCAGACAATCTGCTCTCCAAGGCTGTCATCCTGAGACTCAGCTCAGGAGACGCAGCAGCCACCGACTCGGGCCCCGGCAGCGCCGGGCCCAACGTCGGCTCCCTGGGAGGAGAGTCCTCGAGGACTACGGAGCTTACATGTCCAGCAGACTCCGGCTCCATGCGAGGAACGTTTGCAGGCTTCTCGTGTTCCACGGGCCCGGGGCGACGGTCGGGGGTCTTAGACCTGGCCCTCGAGGAGCCAGGGTCCTCCTCCGACGATGCCCTCGGAAGTCGCTTCTTCCTCTTGCGTTCCCGGTCGGGGGACCCCCCTGTCCAAGGAGCTTCGACGGCACTTGGGATTGGAATCCCGAGATATCGAGGCCTCAGATGAGGTCCGTGCCCGGCCGGAGGCTGAGTCCGAGAAAAGCCTTTCTTTTTGCTGCTGTCAACTTCGCAGTGCCTTGGAAGACATCTTTCCACATGGCCCGCACGACTTAGGGTCGTGGTCGGGGCCGAGGCACCGAAGGCAGCAGTCATGTGTGTCGGTGAGAGACATTAATTTCTTACACGGATCACACTTTTTAGAACCGCTGGAAGCCATCGGGGAAAAAAAAAGAGTCCCCGCGAGGTCAAAGGACTGGCCTTCCAGGGAAAAATGGGAAAAAAAGGGCGCGAACGCCAGCCACGAAGGGCAAAAACCAAAAAAGAAGAATCAGGCTCGATACCGGTGTACCGAACCCGGCGGGAGGGGAACCGGCGTCAAACCGGAAGAAAAAAATAGCGAAAATCGCCGAAAAAATCTAATTTTAACCGGGAGAACAGGACACACATCCAGTGGGCTTCACGGAAAAAAAGGGACTGAGGTAAGATGGCACCTTTAGGCGGGAAGGGAACCACGCATGCGTGCCTGCATTCCCAAAGGCTTTCATAGAAAGCTGGGGAAAGGCTCCGCTGGGGCTTCATCGGCGCCAATGACACCCATATGTGAGGACTGACTTCCTGCTTGGTCCTGGAGAATGTATTCAATTTCCATGCCCCTAGCTTATAGAACCATCTCCCTCCAGATCTCCATAAAGAACCACTTATCAGAAATTGAAGACTGCTCTCAAAACTCATCTATTCCAAAAGGCATTTAATCTCTCTGCAACAATCCTATTTATTTATTTATTTATTATTTATTTATAGTTTTTCTATACCGCGCTATTTTCCATCAGCGCGGTTCACAGGCAACAAACTCGCACAGCAGGAAAAGCCATACTGCGTTTTACATTGAACAGAGAATTGCACACATTTTACATTGAACAGGTATTGAACATGGAACACAGGCTAACAATATACATCGTGGAACTATATACAATATGGGATTATATACAGGTTGATAACAGTAGTAAGATATCAACTAGGCATTTTTCAACGTAAACATGGCTTGAGGGGTACTGTCGTATGTTAGCATGTTAAGGCTAATTTGCTGGGGGCACAGGAGTGATATTAAGGAAGAGGGGATAAAGGAGGAGTGAACAGTGGTTGGTTATGTGATTTCTTCAGAGTTGAGGAAGTGCTGAAGAAAGAGGTGATGTTTCAGCTCCTTCCTGAACTGAGAGAGGCTGTTTATAGCTCGGATGTTTGCTGGAAGCACGTTCCAGCAATGGGGGGCATAAAGTGCAAAGGCTCGGTTTCCTGTAGCCTTATTACATTTGGTGAATGCTTTTGGGAGGCATAAGGTGTTGGCAGCAGCAGCTCTTCTCAGTCTAGCGGGGGGGATGGGCCGGATAAGTTCGGAGAGGGAGCTAGATGTGCAGTTGTTAATGGCTTTGAATGTCATTGTCAGTATTTTAAAAGTGATTCTGCTGTGAACAGGGAGCCAGTGTAGATCTTTTAGGATAGGGGTAATATGGTCTCTTCTGGATGCTCCGTATAGGGTCCTTGCTGCAGTGTTCATTGCTATCTGCAATGGGAGGAGTGCACTCTTTGGTAGACCATGCAGAATGGAATTGGCATAGTCAAAGTGAGGCATCACCATTGCCTGAAACACTGTTCGGAAGTCTTTTGGCTCTAGAAGTTGTCTCATGTGTCGCATCATCCGGATTTTATGGTAAATTGCTTTTACTAGATTACTTATATGGGCATTTAGGTCCAGGTGTTGGTCGAGGGTTATTCCGAGGTATCGTAACGAAGTCTTAGTAGGAAGCTCCGCACCACGTACCTTCAATGATGTAGGTGGGATGAATGTCTGATCTCTACTGATGAAAAGCACATCAGTCTTTTTCAGGTTTATCATTAGCTTCTGGGAGTGTAACCAATCCGAGACTGCATCGAAGCAGGAGGAAAGCTGAGTTAAGTCTGGGTGCTCAGTGGAAATTGGAGTAAACATAAGGACGTCATCAGCATAGACTAAGCAGTCGATGTTGAATGATCTAATGATGGTGCAAATAGGTTGCATATACACGTTGAAAAATAGGGCTGAAAGAGATGAGCCCTGTGGGACACCTCTGGTTTGAGGGAAAGGGGTGGACTTGGATGTGCGAGAACGAACATGCTGCCATCTGTCATTAAGGTAGGAGGCACACCAGGCTTAGAGCATTTCCATGAATTCCCTTCTCATTTAGGCGTAGCAGGAGTAACTCATGGTTGACAGAGTCGAAGGCAGCTGCAATGTCAAGGAACACTAGAGCGAAGCCTTGTCTGATGTTATCCAGACCTGTTATCAACGTGTTGAGTAGAGTTGTTAACAATGTTTCGACACCATGAGCCTCCCGGAAACCATGTTGACAGGGGTCGAGGGGAGCGTTGTTCTCAATGTGGTGGTTCAGTTGACGCTGGGCTATTTTTTCCATGATCTTAGCTAGGAGTGCGATACTGGAGATGGGTCTAAATGAGTCCATCTTTTCTGGCTGTCCTGCTCCCCTTCCTCCCACTCCTATTCTGTTTTACCTTCTTTCCCTTTTTTTCCCCTACCTCTTTCCTCCGTTTTCACGTGACTGACACATACTTGACACTTCCTTTCCATTCTGTTTATTTTATGTAAACTGTTCTGCTGACCCCGAAGGAAGGTATACCAAAATTTTAATAAATTATTTCTTTTTTTTTTAATTTTATTTTTAATACAATTTTCACAAAATATAACCCAAGCAGTTGCAAAGGTTAAAGACGTACATCAGGCTTGGCTGTTGTTGAAAAATACTATCTTGGAAGCCCAGACCAGCTGTATTCCACGCTTTAAGAAAAATGGAAAGAAGTCCAAAAAACTGCCAGCATGGTTTAAAGTTGAGGTCAGAGAGGCTGTTGTTGCCAAAAAAGCATATTTCAGGAAATGGAAAAAAGAGCCAAACGACGAAACCTGGAAACAGCACAAGCACTGGCAAGTCAAATGCAAGGCATTGATAAGGCAGGCAAAGGGAGAATTTGAGAAGAAGCTTGCTGCAGAAGCAAAAACGCGAAGTAAAGACCTTTTCAAGTACATTCGTAGCAAAAAACCTGTGAGAGAGTCAGTTGGTCCATTAGATGATAAAGGGGTTAAAGGAGCACTAAGAGGCGACAAGGCGATAGCAGAGAGACTGAACGAATTCTTTGCTTCAGTCTTTACTGAGGAAGATATAGGGATGTTACCCATGACTGAAGTGGTATTTAAAGGTGCAGAAGAATTGAAGGAAATATCGATACATTGAGAAGATGTATTACAACTATTAGATAAGCTGAAGAGTAGCAAATCACCTGAGCCGGATGGTATACATCCAAGGGTATTGAAAGAACTGAAATATGAGATTGCAGACCTGCTATTAGTAATCTGTGAACTATCATTAAAATTATCTCTAATACCTGAAGATTGGAGGATCGCCAATGTAACACCAATTTTTAAAAAGGGTTCCAGGGGTGATCCGGGAAACTACAGACCGGTGAGCCTGACGTCAATACCGGGAAAAATGATAGAAACCATCATAAAGAATAAAATTACTCAGCATGTAGATAGTCATGAACTAATGAGAGACAGCCAACATGGCTTTAGACAAGGAAGATCTTGTCTTACTAATCTGTTATGTTTTTTTGAAGGAGTGAATAATCAGGTGGACAAAGGTGAGTCGGTTGATATTGTGTATCTGGACTTTCAGAAAGCCTTTGACAAGGTCCCTCATGAGAGACTTTTGGCAAAACTAAAGAGTCATGGGATAGGAGGCAGTGTACTATTGTGGATCAGGAACTGGTTAAAAGATAGAAAGCAGAGGGTAGGGCTAAATGGCCAATTTTACCAATGGAGAAAGGTGAATAGTGGTGTACCCCAGGAATCTGTGCTGGGTCCGCTGCTTTTTCACATATTCATAAATGACCTGGAAAGTGGAATAACGAGTGAGGTTATCAAATTTGCAGATGACACAAAACTATTTAAAGTTGTTAAAACCCAAGAGGATTGTGGAAAATTGCAAGAGGATCTTGATAAATTGGAAGACTGGGCATCAAAATGGCAGATGAAATTTAATGTGGACAAGTGCAAGGTTATGCACCTTGTGATAAGGAAGCTTATCATAGCTCAGGTAGGAGCTATAGAAAAGATGATGTGACTCTGAACAAGCAACTTGTCAGTTCTGGTAGAAGTGAGAAAACAGAATTTTCACATAAAAGACTACCAGTCCCAGAATGCACCAGGTTTCCAGCAGCCATGAGAGGGGCTGAAGTGAGAGAATGTGTGTGCAATCAAGAGAGCTATGAGGTAATCCCTAAGCACTCATCTCAAAGGGCAGGGCCTGATTCAACACAGCTGCGCTGTGTTAGGGAGCAGCACACATTAGAACAGGATAAGAATAGAGCTTATTCTTCAGATAACAGCTTCAGGGAGAGCTTCAGCAAAAGCTACAGAGGGAGGAAGAGATACAGAGACAGCAACGGCTACAAGCTCAAGCACCAGTATCACCTGGAGAAACAGAAGCCAAGCCAAGCAGATAGAGAGAGAAGGAAACTCTCTGGAAGGAAGAGAAGAAAGGCCATTGGAAGGTCTGGGAGATTCCAAGGCAGTACTCATACTGGGAGGTATTCCAAAAGCCAGCAGAGTCCATTGGACTGGATTCAGCCAGAGGAATGGAGTGGCAGAGATAGGAATCACCAGTGGCTACCTGGAAGAGAGAAGACTGCATGTGGAAGGGACTTTCAGACCAAGGCCAGAAGGTATGTGAGAGGAGATCCAGTGTCCAGGGATCAAGATTGGAAGGCTGGACATCAGAATTGGATTACATATTGGCCAGGCTATACAGAGAGGAATAATGATAGCAGGAGAGGCTCAGGTATGAACACTGATCCAGACCCTATCTATAATAGAGAATGGCAGCAAGGGAATAAGCATTCTCATGATAGTGCCTTAATGAAAGACTCATCTGTGCCAATGTATGATATTGACCCTATGATAATTGATTCAGCAGATGAAAATACAGTTTATATGGACTGTTCTCTGTCTAAATGCTATTGCTAGTTTTCCGTGAGCAAACACATCAGCCATCACAAAGAAACCTAACTTTGTTCTTTATTTCCACTGCAAACAGCTCTTAAAGCAGGATTTGGGCTCACACAGTAGCAGCCAGCCAGCTAAAGGCTTTCAGCTGGTCCATTGATAGTAATTAGGGCTGCACCTGATTGTGTGTGTGAGCAAGGGAGAATCACTGCTGAGATCGGCGTGGAAAATAAGCAGAAGTTAACCTAACCAGCAAAGTTTATTCTTTACTTTGTGCCTTTGTATTTGGTAATTATTTGCTAAGAAAACATTAGCTAATTGCCTGACAAGCTGAAGGTTGTTTCTGGTTTACTTTGTGATTTTTTGTTATCCATTTTAAACATTGCAAGCAAGTAACTTCATTTATAGTGCTATCAAGCATACATGTGCTGGGTGAATTAAACCCCATCAATAAAAGAAGTATTTTATTGATCTTACCACTTGGTTTCACAACTCAAATTATTGTCATCAGCTGTGTTTGGGAGTGAATGAACTACAATACCCACAATACCTTGCAAGAATCATATGAATATATGCATCGTCAAGATTGTGTAAGTTCTCACCCTAGGCAGCCGTCTGACAACCTAGGGAAGAACAACCCACGATGCAAGGTTCCACATTAGGAACCACTACCCAGGAAAAAGATTTAGGCGTCATTGTGGATACCATGTTAAAACCCTCGGCCCAGTGTGCAGCGGCGGCCAAGAGAGCAAATAGAATGCTAGGTATGATAAGGAAAGGAATGGAAAATAAAACAAAGGATATTATAATGCCTCTATATCGTTCCATGGTGAGACCGCACCTTGAATATTGTGTGCAATTCTGGTCGCCGTATTTTAAAAAGGATATAGAGTTATTAGAAAAGGTTCAGAGAAGAGCCACCAAAATGGTAAAGGGGATGGAAGGATACTCCTATGAAGAAAGGCTAAAAAGGTTAGGGCTCTTTAACCTGGAAAAGAGACGGCTGAGGGGAGATATGATAGAAGTCTATAAATTAATGAGCGGAGTGGAACGGGTAAACGCAGATTGATTGTTTACCTTATCAGAATATAGAAAGACTAGGGGACATGCAATGAAGCTACAGGGTAAACTATTTAAGACTAATAAGAGAAAATATTTTTTCACTCAACGTGTAATCAAACTCTGGAATTTGTTACCGGAGGATGTAGTAAAGGCTGTTAGTGTAGCTGGGTTTAAAAAAGGTTTGGACAAGTTCCTGGAGGAAAGGTCCATAAGCCATTATTAAGAAGGGACCCAGGATATCAATGCTTGAACCAATACAAGCATTGTGGAACCTGTGTCCCTTGGGGAAACTGCTAGGTACATATGACCTAGATTGGCCACTGTTGGAAACAGAATACTGGGCTTGATGGACCTTGGTCTGACCCAGTATGGCATATCTTATGTTCTTATGTTCTTATGAACAGAAAAAGGCTAAACACAGTAACTAAAAAAAATATAGTAAGGTAATAATCAGAGGTACTTCAAGATACCAGCCCTAGCCCATCAGCCCAACAAGAGCATAGGAGATCCAAAAAGGAAATAAGATACAAACCAAAACCGTAAGGTACTATATAGACTGCCTGAACAGCAAGCTTACTTCAAATGCTACGCCTTTACTCAATCCGAGGTCGGAGACAAATGTGAGCTGATGAACATCCCCAACTGGGTAGGATCAAAAAAAATATAAAACTTTCAGAATGCCATTTTAGGCATTTACATGGAAATTTAAGAAAAAATTGACTACCCAGTTGGGCAACAGCAGGTTTTTAGAGCAAAAACTCATGCTGTCGTTTCTGGGTTTCACGGGCTAAATCAGCATAAATTCTAACTTGAAGCCCCCTAAATGAAAAAGAGCGCTTGTGAAAATATATCTTTAAAAAACCACTCCCTATCGGTGGGTAACACAAACGTAATTAGCATTGTAGCAGGTACAACCACAGCTTCGGAATCTGAAGTTTCTATTAACTCTGATACATTTAAGACATCCATTTGTTGCAAATCAGGACAAGACTGCGGTAATACAGCAGAACCTTTCTTCCCGCTAGGCATATAAAACACTTTAGATAAAGGAGGCAAAGATTCTGTAGCTATTCCCAAAGTCTCAATCATATAACATTTCAATATGTCCCTCACAGAAATCAGAGAAGAGCGAGGATAATTCACAAACAAAGGTTGAGGGAACGGACCTGATTTTCCAGAAGTTCCATTTTCAATTTTATCCTTAACCATCAGGGAATAGTATGCTTTACTCCTTCTGATTGTAGACTCTTTACAGACTCTTTAAGCTCACCAAGCTCAGCAGAAACACCAGACACTGAAGCAGCATTAAACATTACTTGTGAGGCTAATTTATTGATTGTTGAACAAATACGTTACCCAGTGATGAAATAGCAGTCCAAATAGAATCCAAAGAAATAACTGCAGACTTTTCCAAGTGAAAAGGAAAAATCCTGTCCAGCCACTATAGAACCCCCTGAAGACGATGCAGGATCTTCTGCTATAGCTTTAAGTTCATCAGCTACTTCGGCCTCCATGCCCACCGGAGGAGAAACCCCCCCTGTAGCAGACTCCAAGAGCCCCCCAGTCTGCTCAGTAGCTGGAGCCAAGACAGGAGAGCTGCCTCCAGCTGAAGTCGCAACCAGTTCCCTATCAGGGCCGGCCACCTCAAGCGCACCTGAAACGGACAATCCAGCAAAACAACCAGGAGGAGCACATAGCACCGACGAGAGCTCACAACCGGACGACGATGCCAAGCTCTCCAGCTCCAGCGTCGTCAAGCCCAGTAAAGTGCCAGTTCCTGCATGCTGGCTCCCCAGGCAGAAGTAACGATCCAAAGGACCTGTGGAAACCAAAGGTAAGGGAGCTCCCACTGCTGAGGGAAGCTTCCAGCAGGTTTTCCCTTTCCTTTTTTGGCATACTAAAAACAGTGCTCAGCAGAATGGCAGCCTAGTCAGCCATCTTGGATCCTTAATAAACTATTTCTAAGCCTTTGTTTATAGCTTGCTTCATCTGAGAGAATACTTACAAAACAAAGGCATTCAAAAGATTGAAATATTTTTGAACCTCACCTCAAGAAGACCAGCTTTTGTGGTCACTACCAACATGTCTGAATGCCCTTCATCTTCCATAGTCAGGAGCTCTTCCACTGGAGATGATGTACGAAACTGGAAAGGGGTACTTGCTCCGCGGATCTCCCCTTTATGTGTAACATAGCAGAACTGGTAAAATTCTCCATCATCATTTGGGAGATAATATCCTAAAAACAAAAGGTCAACTAAGTCAATCATCTAAGTACCAAACACTTCAGAATGAACCTACATGACTGCATAAGTATACAGCAAGATGAAATAATTCAATTTTAATGTATACAATTTGCATTTAATGGCCTCATCACATTATATCTGTTCTTTCACAGGAAACATATTTGAACTGTAATGCACAAAACACTCCTAATACATTAGGTACATGGCTCTAAGCAATTATTAGTCATGGAAAAAGCTAGATATTTACTGCAGGCTGCAATACCTTTCACTGAACCTATGTAAGAATGATCCAAAGGTGACATATATAAACTTTTGAGAGCACACATCTGAAGAAGGGTCTCAAGTAATCTTCAAAGCTCATGAACACCATATTTGAATAATTCTAATACCGGTCTAATAGAGGGTATCACAGCTTGCTAATCCAGGACACAATGATGCTCAAAACATTAGCAAGTTTTACAAAACTTTTCCTCAAACCATTTCACAAAATTTTCACTTTCAAAGATAACATGTTTTCTAACCTGTTGATGAGTAGGCTTGCACATAATACAGTAAAGGCAATATTTGAGGGGGGGAAAAATAGAATTTAAACATATCCATGCTATTGGCCCACTAGCTCTTTCCACCACTGTCTCAGCATCTATTTCCTCCACTATGTCATCTGAGTCTGTTGATGAGGCAGTATCTTCTTGCAACACTGCACTCTCATCTGCCCTGTATGCTCTAGCTCCGCCCTTGCCACATCTGGTGAGACGTACTGCACCCTCAGTCCTGGGTGTCTTCGACTACCTGCTATCTATGTTCCTGTGCTTGATCTGCTGAGCGCACTCAACTCAAATCCTGCACCTCTGATGGACTTTCTACACTTCAAATAAATGCTTGCCTCTTTCCAGTCAGCCATAGCACTCGCCAAATAAGACTTATGTCCATCTGACTAATTCTCTTGCCTCTGACCCTCGCCGTCTCTTTACAACTCTCAACTCTCTCCTCAAGGGTACCTCCACCCCCGATCCTTCCTTCCCTCTCTGCTCAAACTTTGGCTGACTATTTGAGACAAAATCCACAAAATTATACTTCAATTCCCCACTAGGTCCACCCCATCCCCTCTTCCCCCTCTTCACGCCCAACTCTCCCCCTCAACCTCTGACACCCTTTCTTCCTTTCCTAAGATCTCAGAGGAAGATATCACACATTTTCTTTCCTCCTCTGATCCTAGTCCCATTCATCTCCTAACCACCATCTCTCCCCCCCCCCCCCCCCCACTGTCATCCCTTCCATCTCTCACATTCTCAACCTCTTGCTCTCCACTGCAACTGTCACTGCAGCCTTCAAGCATGCTCTGGTCGCACCACTCAAGAAACCCTCACTTGACCCTATCTGTCCTAATTATTGACCCATCTCCTTCCTCCCTTTTGTTTCTAAACTACTTGAACGTGCAATTCACTGCCATTGCCTTTACTTTCTCTCCTCTCAAGCCCTTCTTGATCAACTGCAATCTGGCTTTCATCCTTTACATTCTACTGAAACAGCTCTTGCCAAAGTTTCCAGTGACCTGTTCCTGGCAAAATCCAAGGGCCTTTACTCTATCCTCTCATCCTTCTTGATCTCTCTGCTGCTTTTGACTCTGTTGATCACCCTCTTCTCCTCGATACCTTGTCCTTGCTTGGTTTCAAGGGCTCTGTACTATCCTGTTTCTCTTCTTATCTCTTCCATTGCACTTTCAGCGTTTGTGCTGGTGGGTCTTCCTCCACTGCTGTCCCTCTCTCAGTTGGGTCCAAGGGTCTGTCTTGGGCCCATTCTTTTTCTCCCTCTATACCCAGTCTTTTGGTGCACTCATCTGCTCCCGTGGCTTTCAGTGCCATCTTTATGTTGATGACACCCAGATCTACCTCTCTATACCTGAAATCTCCCTGGCAATCCAAGCCCAGATCTCTGCCTGCCTATCTGACATTGCTGCCTGGATGTCTCACCGTCATTTTAAAGTGAACTTGGCCAAAACTGAGCTCCTTATCTTGCCCCCCTAAGCCCACCTCCTTCCTTCCTCCCTTCTCTATTTCTGTGGATAACATTACATTCCTCCACGTGTCCTCAGCTCGCAACCTTGGAGTCATCTTTGACTCCACTCTCTCTTTATCTGCATACATCCAACAGATAGCTAAAACCTGTCACTTCTTTCTCTATAACATTGGCAAAATGTGTCCCTTCCTTTCTATGTACACCACTAAGACACATATCCACTCTTTAGTCACCTCCCATCTAGACTACTGCAACCTCCTCCTTGCTGGTCTCCCTCTGAATCATCTCTCTTCCCTTCAAACTGCTCAAAACTCAGCTGCATGGCTAATCTTCCGCCAGCCTCGTTATGATCATATAACCCCTTCTCCTCAAGTCGCTTCGCTGGCTTCCTATCCGTTTCCATATCCAATTCAAACTTCTCGTACTGACCTATAAGTGCACTCATTCTGCTGCCCCTCACTACCTTTCCTCTCTTCTCTCTCTCTATAGCCCTTCTCGGAACCTCCGCTCTTCTGGCAGATCCCTTCTATCTGTGCCCTTCTCTACTAATGCCATCTCCAGACTTCGATCCTTCCACCTTGCTTGCTCTCCTTATGCCTGGAATAAACTTCCTTGAGTCTATGCGTCAGGGTTCATCACTGTCCCTTTTCAAATCCAGGCTAAAAAAAAAAAAACAATAAAACCTTACCTCTTTGAGGTAGCTTTTGGATCCTGATCCACTTTGACTGTTATGCGTTTCTTTATCATGTCCCTTGACAGTTCCTTGTCTTCCAAAAAATAGTAGAATTACTCTATTATTAACAGCACTTAATAAAAGTGAAAGTAAAACTTTTGTACAAGTACAATGATGGAAGGTCAGATGATTTGGAAAGACACGCTAAGTTTTTCTCAATCCCATATTTCTAATTTATGTAAGGAGAAAATTATGTTTGCGTTGGAAGGTCCACCAGCTGCCGATTCAGATGGTCTATGGGAGGCACTATTGAAAAAGAAGAAACAAACAGTTCGATCTGATTTGCATCGGCTGTCTATGATTGAGTATGTGAATAGGCAGCACATTCCTAGAGGTCTGCGGGTATATAAGGAACCTCGAATGTTTACTGCAGATCCTGAGTTTGTAGCAAATTGGAATCGGATTCTGAATAAGTGCTCTCTGGATTTAATGGTACTGATTATTAGTGCTACACAAGCAGCTTTGGGGGAATTTCGGGTAGAGGCAGATTCCATTTTGGCCGAATTGAAGATTAAAGAACCCGAAGAACGTTATTCATCTAAATTACTTGAATTACAGAAAAAAATTGACGCTCTTCAACATGAAGTACATACTCTTAAAGTTAATAAGCTAAAACGAGATTATGATGATTACACCACGGGATGGATCAAAAACGGAAGACACGGCGTACACGTAAACAAGTTAATTTTGATGTGACTTCGGATGAAGCCAGTTCAGCAGAATCGGGTAAGTCCTCAAGAGAGGATTTTTTTTAGACGACCAGGAGGAAAAAAGAGGAAAAAGAAAAAAGAGGGAGGGAGACGACGTCAACAATAACGGAGACTATGGGGATGTGTGAAGGTCCCCTTGCTTATAGGATTAGTGATTTGGTGATAAACGTATCAGGAAAAACTTTGACAAGTGCACAAATTGATGTATTAAATAAAGGTCTCACCTATGTGCCAACAACAGTATATGATCCTTTTCATTTCCGAGTTGATTTTGAGGGGCTATTACGGAAGATTAATTTGAAGATCTTTTTTGCTGATAAGTTGCAAACAGAGCATCAGTGCTGGAGTGATCTCGATCAGCGCCGTTTACAGCTGCCCATTAAATCAACCTGGACTCCTCCAGGACCGGTGCATCCGGCTGTTACTATTTTCAGAGACTTAGTTTTGAAAGATCTGACTGTTTTGGAAAAGACACATCGTCGATTTTATCATGCCTTGTCATCTTCAGAACGTACAGCTTTGAAAGAGTTGGAAACCAGGACTGATGTTGTTATCCGCTGCGCTGATAAAGGTGGTGCGGTGGTTGTCCTGAGTAAGGATTATTATTTGGAAGAGGCTTTACGACAATTATCCGATATTGCTACCTATCGAATAATGGAAGATGATCCTACTGGATCCCTTAAACGAACAATAAAGGAGTTGACTTCTAGTGCATTGGATGCCCATATAATTTCAGCTAAAGAATGTAAATTCTTAAATGTGGTGGCTCCAACGATGTCTCGATTTTACCTGGTTCCGAAGATACATAAGGATTTGGACCGGCCCCCTGGGAGGCCTATTGTATCTACTACAGGTACTGTCTTGGAACCACTATCACTTTTTGTTGATTCTTATTTACGACCTATGTTGAAGGATATACCATCTTACATTCGGGACACCTCGCACTTTTTAGAAATTTTGTCCCATCATGCACAATTGGCCACTGAACCGGGCACCATTTTAGTGACTTTAGACATCACTGCTTTATACACGAACATTCCTCAGGAAGAGGCTTTAACCACTGTTGAACGAGCTTTGAGACAGCGGGGTGACTTACCGGAAGAACATTTATCTTTTTTGATGCAGTTAACCAAATTGGTTATTTTTCACAATTATTTTGTTTTTGAGAATGTGATTTACCATCAAATCTCTGGGGTTGCTATGGGGGCCACCTGCGCCCCTTCCATCGCAAATTTGTTTTTGGGATTTTTCGAGCATCGGTGGATTGCTACATCTCCCTATCAAGAGCATATCAGAATGTGGCTTCGGTTTATCGATGATGTCTTCATGATATGGGGAGGTTCTGAAGACTCATTAGCATCTTATTTCGTCTGGATTAATAGTCTGGACCACCACATTCAATTCACTTATACGATAAGCACCTCCACCTTGGCTTTCTTGGATGTACAGGTGACAAAGGGCCTGTTAGGATGGCAGACGTCCCTGTACAGAAAACCGGTGGACCGGAATACTCTTCTTCATTACAACAATGCTCACCCCTTGCGTCTGAAAGATGGTCTACCTACCTCGCAATTCTTGAGATATCGTAGGAACTGCTCTGATCTTCAAAGCTAAAATGCTAGCTAGAGATTTTTTTTTTATAACTTAAATTGTTTATTAATTTTTATATTAAACAGTCCAATACAATATCAAAGGCAGAGAACAATCCAAATAAATACATAAGCAAACTATACACCTCTGACCGTGTCCCCAG
The DNA here is from genome assembly GCA_033557465.1 of Ichthyophis bannanicus. Classification (NCBI taxonomy): domain Eukaryota; kingdom Metazoa; phylum Chordata; class Amphibia; order Gymnophiona; family Ichthyophiidae; genus Ichthyophis; species Ichthyophis bannanicus. Next base: position 574,347,923 of record CM066031.1, read on the forward strand.
GCCCCAGACATAGGCACCGACTAACATCCTAAGCAATAGAACCCCCCCTCCAGAAGCCCCCCTTCCCCCCACACCCCGCCGCTAATACCCCAAGTCCTACCCCCCCCCTAAGTAGACCCCCCAGAAGCCAAGTATGTTAGCAAGGGCTGCCATTGTTTATCAAACTTCTCTCCCTGATTTCTTTGTAACGCTGTCAAACGTTCCATGTGCAACACTCGACGCAATCGAGTATCCCAATGTGCCAAATCTAAGGGGCCACGCTGCTTCCACTTCCAAGCTATTTCGCAACGGGCCGCCACCAGACAGGTCCTCATTGGTTTACTCCATCGATTGGTGAGCTTAGATGGCCACCTACCCAAAAGAAACAGAGAGGGACTCATCTCCAAAGCTACCCCCAAAATCCTCCCCATTCGATCCCTAACCTGCGTCCAATACAATTTTACCAGTGGGCAATCCCACCACATATGCATATATGTACCACGGGCGCCACATCCCCTCCAGCAGAGATCAGAGGTCGCAGTGAACATCCGGTGAAAACTAACCGGAGTGTGATACCACCTCATCAAAATCTTATAAGCATTCTCTTGAATGGTGGTACACAAGGAGGACTTCGATGCAGTCATTATAATCGCTTTCCAGTCCTCATCATCCCACTGCTCTCCCAAGTCCCTTTCCCATTCTGTCATATATCTCAGCTTTCCCCCTCCCCGTCTAGCCGTGTGGAGGCTAGTATAAAGCAGCCGGATCAGTCCCCGGGATTGGTAATGACTGAGCCATAAGGCCTCAATATCATTTGGCCCCTCATCCACCCTCTCCAGAAGTACCTTCTGGCGTAGATAATGGGATACCTGTAAATAAGCAAAAACGTCCCGTGAACCCAGCTGGAACTCCCCTTTTAACTGTTCAAACGACTTAAGGTCTCCCAGCTCTGTCAACTGCACAAATGTCTCCAGACCCTTCCGTGCCCATCCTCGAAATATTCCCTCCCTCCCCGGGCCAAAGGCAGGAGTGGCAACGATCGGTGCAAGCAAGGATGTCCCTGCCCGGATATTAATCCTACGCCACCCCCTTTGCCATTCAGTCCATAAATGGCGCACAAAAGGATTCGCTGTCCATTCCCCATGCAAGAGACCCTTCTGTAACCAAGGGATATACTTTAAGCTCCACCCTTTCACCCAAAATTGTTCAATAGCCTGAAATCTTTTAGGGCGCTCCAAGTCCCGCCAGTCCATAACCTGGCGCATCTGAGCGGCTAAATAATAGTCCACAATCTCCACCATCCCCAACCCCCCTTTCCGCCGCGAGACATACAGCACCTTCCGTGCTATACGCGGGGGCCGATGGCGCCACATAAACAGAAACATTTTCCGTTGAAGCTGTTGTAAGACCAATCTAGGAACTTTCAAAGGTAAGACCTGAAAAAAATACAGTAACCTAGGTAAGACCGACATCTTTAGCGCCGCAATCCTTCCTAGCCAGGAGATTTCCTCATCATTCCACTTAGCCAGATCCCGTTCTATCTGCCCAATCAAAGAGGGGTAATTTGCCCCATATAAGCCCGTATGGTCCCACGTAAGGTGCACCCCCAAATACTTAAGGGAGCATGAGGCCCAACGAAAATTATAGTTCCCCTGCAAATGCTCCACAGAGTTAGCTGACAGGCCAATATTTTAATGCCTCAGATTTATCCCAATTTATTTTAAACCCCGCCACCCTTCCAAACTCCCTCAGTTCTTTCATATAAGTAGGCAAAGCTAACAGTGGACTAGTCACAAACAACAATAAATCATCCGCAAATTACGCCACTTTATGTTCGTCCTCTCCTATGCGCAGCCCCCGTGCATCGATGTTCCGTCGCAGCCTCTGCGCCAGCGGCTCCATAGTTAAAGCGAACAGCAAGGGGGAAAGAGGGCAGCCCTGTCGCGTTCCTCGTTCTAAGCGAAAAAAATCTGAGTACCGCCCATTACTCTTTACGGCCGCCACAGGACGAGCATAGAGGGCTTTAATCAATGCCATCATATTCGAACCTATCCCGATCTTGTCCAGCACCGCGAACAAAAAGCTCCACTCTACGCGGTCGAAGGCTTTTTCAGCATCTATGGCCAACAAAAGCAATGCCTGTTGTTGCTTCCGGGCGGACCAGATCACTTGGACAGCCCTCCGAATATTGTCTCCCGTATTCCTCCCGGATATAAACCCGGTTTGGTCCGGATGGATGATCTTGGGGAGAATACTCCCAAGCCGGTTTGCTAAAACTTTAGCTAAAATCTTCCCATCCGTGTTCAATAACAAAATCGGACGATAGGACCCACACATAGTGGGGTCGCGGCCTGGCTTTACTAAAACCGAAATCCCCGCCTGTTGCATAGAGGGAGGCAACGGTCTCCCTTGTAAGACCTCATTAAAGAGTCGTTGTAGAACCGGCGCTAACTGATCCCGAAATTTCTTATAAAAGATCGCGGGGAGACCGTCTAACCCCGGTGCCTTATTTAAGGCCATCTCATTAATTACCTGCAGGATTTCGACGAGCCCAATAGGCTGATTGAGCTGTTCAGAATCCGAGTCACTGATCTCGGGTAGCGCCCCATCCTCCCGCAAATATGCCTCCACACTAGCTATGGACCTCCCGCAGGTGCTGGTATATAAAGTCTGATAATAATGGTGAAATTGCTCCCTTATTACCTCGTTTCGAAACAACAGCTTGTCCCCAGGCCCTTTAATCTTTATAATATTAGACCGTCGGTCCCGCTCGCGTAGCTTACGAGCTAGCAATGTACTAGCCTTATTATTAAATTCATAATAATATTGGTTAACGCGGCTCAATTGATAATTGATAGATTCCATCTGCAACATTGTTAAGGCCGCCCGCGCCCCCTCTAAATCCTTCCATACGCGCAAACTCCCACCTTGTTTATGACGTCGTTCCAAATCCATAATCTTGCCAAGTAGTTCCCCCTTCAGTTCCTCCCTCTCACGTTTGCTCCGCACCGCCCAGGATAACAATCGCCCCCGTAAAACTGCTTTTAACCCATCCCACAAAATCTCCCATGTCACCTCACCGGTGTCATTCAACCGAAAATACTCTGTAATTTCCGCCTCCACATCTTTTAATACCTCTTTATTTTGCAGCAAGCTTTCATTGAGGCGCCAAAAAGTCCAGCCCACCGTGTCTCTCTCACTCCCAAATGCTACCCATACCGGGCCATGATCGGACCACGTAATAGGTCCAAGCTCTGCTCCAGTAACCCTCTGAAGCCAATACTCATCGCCGAGAAAGAAGTCAATCCTGCTATAACTGTGATGCACCTGAGAATAATAAGAATAGTCCACTTCCAAAGGGTGGACCTGACGCCAAATATCGCTAACCCTAAAATGCTTCATGAATTCCCTCAATTGACTTCTCCCCCTGGTCTCCCCCCTCTCTCCCATCACCGATTTATCATTCCGAGGGTCCAATACTTCATTGAAGTCCCCCCCTAGCAGTAAGGCCCCATGAATTTTAGCTTCCAGCCACTTTGATAATATCCCCCAAAAATTGGTGTGTGGGTCATTGGGGCCATATATATTCAGAAAGGTGACCTCTTGACCATTCAGTTCCCCCCAAACTAGTAAGACTCGCCCCTTAATGCCTTTCTGCACCCCTCCCACCTGGAAGGAAACATCCCGCCGCATCAAAATTGACACTCCCGCCTTCTTATGGGAGCCTTCAGCATTAAACCAAACATTCCCAAAGGCGCCATGACGAATCAAATGCTCGTCTTTCGGTAATAAATGAGTTTCTTGTAGGAAGGCCACCTGCCATTTCTGAGATTGTACTTTTCTAAACATCGCCTTCCTCTTTTGTGGAGTAGTCAGTCCTCGCACATTCAGGGAGCCTACCTGAAATCCTGCCATCCTAAGGAAACCTTAATCACCGCTCTCCCGGCCCCATGGTACCTGGCTTCTACCCTCCCACCCTCCCCCTTCCCCCTTCCTACTACCTGAACCCATCCTCCCCACCCCCCCCTCCCCACCCCTCTCCCCCCCATCCTCCCCCACAAACATCACGCAGGCCACTCTCCTGCGCCTCCCTAGCCTGAGGACATAACCCACCCCGGGACCACTCCCCCCAACTAAGGCGGCCCCCTTCCTTCATATCTCTATGTAAGCATCCATGTCCCCTATTAGAACAATTAACAGTATCAGAGAACATGAGAAAAAAGAAAACTATAATTATCATTTAAAGTTATACAAACAGATTAAGCCAAAACTAGGCACTGTAGGATTTTACCACCCCCTGCACACCCGTGGGGGGATGAAGCAGCAACCGTCCAACAGAAGGCAATCACCACCGGCTTCAGCCGCAGGTAAACGGCTGGGAGCCGCTGCACGCCCCCTCCGCTCCGTCAGAAGAGTTCCGAGACAAGCGCTGAAGCCGCCGGCCCCGCGCCGGAACTCGGTGCCACTTCTGCTTCACAGCCAGGCTCGCTGATCTGTCCTCCCCCTCCGGGGCATCCGGCTGAGCTCGGTTCTGGGCCAGATTCAGCGCCGCCGCTTGCTCCAGACACCCCCAGGCCTCAGATAGAGTTTTTACATGATGGGTGACACCACGCACCTCGAACTGTAATCCGAAGGGGAACAACCATTTGTACTTCATATGTTCCTGCTGTAGATAGGTTGTCACTGGGCGCATGGCTCACCGACGCTGTAATGTCGAAGGAGCTAAGTCCTGGAACACCTCGATGGTCGCCCCCTTCCAAATAAGTTTGCCTTTTTTTGCCACTGCTCTCATTATATCGTCCTTGAGCTGATAGTTGGAAAGGCAAGCAATAATATCCCGGGGGCGATTCCCCAAGGGGGGCCGAAGAGCCCTATGCGCCCTGTCCAGGCCAATCTCCCGCTCTACTCCAGGAAGCTCCGGGTTCTCTCCAGCTAGCAAGGCCGCACAGACATCTCGGACCACGCGGCGGGCTTGTTTAAATTGATCCTCCTCCGGGACTCCCCGGATTCGAATATTGCAACGCCGCGACCTATTCTCAAGGTCCTCGATCTTGTCCCGCAGGTCCGTGCTCTCCTTCCGCCACTTATCGAAGGCGCTCTGTGAGCCCTGCGTCGCCATTACCACCTCCTCCACGTGCTCCTCTAAGTTATCCACTCTCTCCCCCAAGGCCTGCAGATCCAACCGGAACTCATACAAGAGCTCTTTCACCTCTTTTTTAACGCCAAGGACCTCCGCTTTTATTTCTTTACACCAGCGCCACAAGTCGCTCAGGGTGCACTGCTCCTCACCGTTCTCCGGTTCCTCCTCCATCTCCGTCTCACCACTCTCGCCCCGCTCCATCTGCGATCGTAATGGAGCGTAGGAGGATCGATACTTCTCAAGTTTTTTCTGAGCTGATATTTGGGGGAATGCTATCCGCTACTTTGCACAAAGTTAGCGCTCCAGGTAGGCCCAATGCATTCGCTTTTTGCTGCGTTTTCTCTCCGTCCCGAAGATGGGATGGGCGATGACGTCACATCCTCCTAGCTAGAGATTTTACTGCTCGAGGTTACCCGTCTCATGTTGTTACCCGTGCTTATCGGCATGCCCTTTATAATGATAGAACTCAACTACTGCAGCCTCATGGGATCAATACTACTTCAACCGCTGATACTGATGGCATTAATCTGATTACAGGTTATTCTCCCCTGAGTTTTAAAATCCAAAAGATTGTTTCTAAACATATAAATGTGCTCCATTCAGTTCCGGGGCTGGTTAATAAACGAATCCGTTGTGTATGGCAACGTGGCCGAAATCTTAAAGAACGATTGAGTCCTGCTATTCTGCGATCCGATGGTCCCCATATTGGGTCAGAAGAGAGCACTGGTCATAGGAAGTGCGGACGATGTAATATATGTGACATCACCTGGGAAACTGATCATTTTACCTATAATGGACGTACATATCTTTTGAAGGGTAATACATCTTGTGCTACTAGTTGTGTCATATATGCTATACGCTGTTCCTGTGATCTCCTATATATTGGAAAAACGACTCGATCGTTTCGGATTAGAATACAAGAGCATAAAAGTCGATTAAAACATGGAGTACTGACAGCACCGATGGTTCCTCATTGTAAATCGCAAGGATACACTTTTGAAAGTTTGCAGTGTTTTTGCATCGAGGAAGTTCCTAGGGGTGCTTATGGGAAGTCACAGGCACAATTTTTGCTCTACCGTGAACAATGGTGGATCTTCACTTTGCGGTCAGTTTTTCCTGGTGGGCTCAATACAGTCGTAGACTGGGGTGCTTGCCTTTAAATAGCATTTTCTTCTTTTTTTGAAGCTGCTTTTTGTCCGGATTTTGGGACACCAGTAGAAGGTGAGATGGTGTTTATACTTGTCAATGTTTTGTTCCCTTGTCTACATATTACTTTCCTTAACATCAGCCGATGGCTCTATGGCTCCTATTTACAGGTTCAAATTTCTATTGAATACATGAGATTTTTTGGTTATGGAGCGTCAGTCTCGGTTAAATGCTGAAGTCATTAAGCCCTTTAAAAAGCGCTCCTAGACGCAGGTCCGCATGCACGGCGTTTTTTGGACACTTGAATCTCACAAGTCATACTCTTCGACTCTAAAACGTGGGCAGCATCAGTTTAACATTTCAGGTATGGCATTATTGGCTGTGTCTGTTGGCGATGGACTATATATTTTTATTTGTGCACTAATATAAGGGATAATTATTTTTATGGCGTTTTTGTTTTGACTTAACTTTTTTGTCTATTTTTAGTAATAAATCCCCCTGAAGAAACTCAGCATTATTGAGTGAAACGCAATAAATGGCGCCGAGACAACTGGCGTTGGGGTACCTGAAGTGAAGTCAAGTGCAAATGTTCTTTTAATATTTTGCCATATGCTGTGGGTGTATTGGAAACACTGTGTCTGAATATAAAAAGAAGCTGTCACAAGCAATTTAAAAACATCGAAAAAGTGATCTGGGCCGGTGGACTGTCATTGATGCTATTGTGGCACTGATAGATGCTTGTTGTCTGTGTTTTGTGCCGATCAGTCTGAGATGTCCCCGTGCCATTTTTTGGAGCTACACCCACGAGTTTACTTTCACTTTTATTGAGTGCTGTTAATAATAGAGTAATTCTACTATTTTTTGGTCACTCTTATTACTCTGAAAACCGACCGGGTGCTATTTTGTACAAGTTCCTTGTCTTCAGCAGTTTGTATTGACCACCACTGTTCCCTCTAAGCTGTGCGCGTGTGCGCGCGCACACACCTTGCCGAGTGAGCGCACATACTTTACAACAGAGCGCACAAAAATTACGGTTCTGATTCTGATAGAAAAAACACAGATGTTCTTAAAATTGAAAAGTTGTTGTGTATTTATGGTTTTCACAAGTTCTACAATATTTTCTAGTGCAATCAATGTGGTGTACATACTGTATTCTGACGTGTAGTCAAATTTTAAAGTATATAACTCCGAGTGTCGTTATGTGGCGCACAAAAATTTAACTTTCCTTCAAAAGCTGCACAGCTGATATTTTGTGCGCACACAGCCTACAGAAAATTAGAGGGAACATTGTTGACCACCCTAACTAGACAATAAGCTCTGATGAGCAGGGACTGTCTTTACATGTGTCTGTTCAGTGCTGTGTAAACCTTGTAGCGCTATACAAATGATCAGTAGTAGTAGTAATAGTAGAATAGGAATTTGAAAAGTTATCAATGACATTTATTTCAAGGGGATAAGTGTACTAAATTTAACACTATCTGCCACCAATGCAACTCACTCCGCATCAAAACACACATTCCCCTTCAGTCACTTCTCTTAACACTTCCTCACTCAAACTCTGAAGTCTCTATTTTCCTTGCAACTGCCACTTCTCACAAATTATGAAAATGGACTTGCCTCAGACAAGCACATTTTTGAACCCTGCTGCATCTATACATGATACAGTTTTGTGAATATAACTCAGCCTCTTACTCAACATTAGCTCAATTTAGGAAAAACCCAATTTAACTAAAACATAATTACCCTAAAATTCCTATCTTAAAGAAACAAAGGATAATGATTAAATTTCTTCAACTAAATATCCATTTATGTGACTTTATTGTTCTAGTGGCTCTGTGGCATTGTTCTGTATTGCTCTGTGATTCGATCTACAAGTTAGGTCTTCTGCTCCCCAGAGCAGCTAAAGATGGGGATGCAGATATTGCAGAGGTACGGGGCAAACTCAACTGTGAAATGGCAAGAGGGCAGAACAACTCAACCACCAACTATGTAAAAAATGAGTGAAAGTTTATTTTCTTTTTATAGCCTAGACAGAATAGAATGGGCCTAGGAGGATGGAGTTGGATTCTAATCCCCAAACAGATTCCAAAGTACAGATTGGCAAAAGTTGCTGTCACATCAGAAATCCCCATCTAGACAGTAGCGAGATGTGAATGTGTAGACTGAAGACCACATTACAGCAGATCTCTTCCATGGAGATCGAGCGCAAGTTGACCACAGACACAGCCATTGCTCTGACATTATAAGCGGCGACTTGACCCATCAAGGATCAAGCCTGCCCCAACATAAGCAAAAAAGATGCAGTCTGCTAGCGAAATTGAAAGTGTTTGGAAATGGCAGCCTCTAGCTTGCTGGTGTCAAAAGAAACAAAAAGTTGGATGGACTTTCTACTTGGAGTGGACAAAAGCACATAGAAGGCTAAGGCTCACTTGCAGACCAACATGTCCCGCCCCGTCACACCCCCTCCCCACAGCCTCCCCCTTGCAGCCATGAGGTCTTGGGAAAATGTTGGAAGATCCACTGACCGATTACTGTGGAAATCTGCTATTACTTTTTGAAGGACGAGTATGGACCACCACCCCATTATGATGGGATTTTATGTAAGGTGGATGAACTACTAGGGCCTGAATCTAACTGCATCCCGCATGTTGAAGTGACCGCCACCAGAAAAAAAACCTTCCAGGTCAATAATTCCAGAGGACAGGAATTAAGCAGCTCAAAGGGAGCCTTTATGAGTTGTGTAAGAACCACACTGAGGACCCAAGACACCGCAGAAAGCTTGTAAGGAAGTTTCAGGAGCAGCAGACCCCACGTGAAGCGAACTAAAGACTGTACTGGGGTGAACTTTCCTTCCACACCTCGATGATGGGCTCTAGTTGCACCGAGGTGGACTCAGAGTTGGAATAGAGTCCAGACTCAGAGGTGTAGGAGATACTCAAGCAGTTTTTGTGTGAAACAGAGGAAAAGGATCTAGGGCCTGGCCCTCAAACCAGACAGCAAACCTCTCATTTGTAAGAGTAGGGCTTTATTGTAGAGGCCCTCCTGGAGGCTAGAAGGAATTCAGTCACCTTGTCCAGGAGGTTCAGTTCTGACATTAGCCTCTCAACATCCATGCTGTGAAGGCCAAGGACCAGATGCTGGGGTGCAACATCGTCCCACCATCCTGCGATATCAGATCTCGTGCATGGCTGAGCCAGGGCAACTCCCAACTGGAGAGCTACAGCAGGAGAGAAAACTATGGCTGTCTGGGTCTGTAGGGAGCAATGAGAATCATCATGCCTCCATCTGTTTTGAGTTTCAGCAGGGTCTTCGGAATACAACACAGAAACATGACGGCAGATAAAGACCACATGGCCTATCTAGTCTGCCCTTCCATATCGACTACTACAACAGCCCCCTCTTTTCCTTTAGAGATCCTCAGTGTTTGTCACATGCTTTTTTGAATTAAGATACTGTCCTCATCTCTACCACATCCACTGGGAAACTATTCCATACATCTATCACTCTTTCTGTAAAGAAATATTTTCGCATATTACTCCTGAATCTATCCATTCACCCTCATCCCATGTCCCCTCGTAGTACAGCTTGCTTTCGATTGAAAGAGTCTCTCCTCCTTTGCATTTATGCCACGGAGATATTTAAACATCTCTATCATATCTCCTCTATCCCACCTTTCCTCTAAAGTATACATATTAAGATCCTTAAGTCTGTCCTCATATGCTTTATAATGACGACCACTAACCATTTAAGTAGCCACCCTCTACACCGACTCCAATCTGTTTATATCCTTTAGAAGGTGTGGTCTCCAGAACTGCACACAATACTCCAAATGAGATTGCACCAAAGACCTATAGAGAGGCACTATCACCTCCTTTTGTCTGCTGGCCATTCCACTCCCTATACACCCAAGCATCCTTCTAGCTTTTGTCATCACCTTTTCTACCTGTTTAGCTACTTTAAGATCATCAGACACAATCACGCCCAGGTCCTGCTCTTCTTTTGTGGACAGAAGTACTTCACCCACTACACTGTACAGCTCCCTTGGATTTTTGCAGCCCAAAGGCATGACACTGCATTTTTTAGCAATAAATCTCAGCTGCCAAATTCTAGACCACTCTTCAAGCTTAGCTAGATCCCTCCTCATGTTGTTATCTACTCCTTCCTGGGTGTCTACTCTATTGCAGATTTTGGTATCATCCACAAAGAGGCAAACCTTACCCGACAGCCCTTCCACAATATCACTAACAAAGATGTTAAAAAAAAATCCGACCAAGGACAGATCCTTGCGGCACACCTTTGGTAACCTCCCTCTCCTCAGAGAGTTCCATTTACCTGTACCCTTTGTCGCCTCCCTCTCAACCAACTTCTAACCCAATCAGTAACTTTAGGGGCCGTCCCTAGGATGTTCAGCTTGTTGATAAGACGCCTGTGCGGAACGTTGTCAAAGGCTTCACTGAAATCCAAGTACACCACATCTAGGGCTCTCCCTCAGTCGAACTCCCTGGTCACCCAGTCAAAGAAAGAAGATTTGTCTGACAAGACCTGCCTCTGGTGAAGCCATGCTGCCTCAGATCCTGTAAACCACTGGACTCCTGAAACCTCACTATTTTCTCTTTGAGCAGCGTTTCCAATAATTTACTCACCACAGAGGTTAGACTAACCAGCCAGTAGTTTTCAGCCACATCCTTACTTCCGCTTTTGTGTAAAGGGACCACATGTACCTCTCTCCAGGTCCTCTGGCACCACTCCCAACTCTAAAGAGGCATTAAAAAGGTCAGTCAGTGGAGCTCCTAGAACATCCTTAAGTTCCTTTAATATTCTCAGATGTATCCCATCTGGTCCCATCGCTTTGTCTACTTTTAGTTTAGCTAGTTCCTCCCGAACACAATCTTCCGAAAATCGTTTCAGATCCCCATTGCTTCTCCTCCTATTTGTGGGTATTTTCTGAGGTCCTGCTCCTGGCCCTTCATCTGTGAGCACAGAACAGAAATATTTGTTAAGCAATTCCGCTTTATCCTCATCAGCCTCTACATATTCCTCCCCTTCACTCGAGTCCGACAATACCACTTTTGCCATTCCTCTTCTCACTAACATTTGAAAAATGTCTTATTCCCCCGTTTTATTGCACTGGCTATTTCTTCTTCTTTTAGTATCTTTGCTTTCCTGACTACTTTGCTAGCTTTAATTTTTTCCAAATAAAGATGGCTGTCTTCTGCTCTCTGTGATCTCTTGTATTTCATGAAGGCCTCCCTCTTCTTCTTCACCTTTTCAGCTACTTCTTTTGAGAACCATAATGGCCTCTTTTGGCTTTTACCTTTATTTACCTTTCTAACAAAAAGGTTGGTTGCCCTTAAAATATCCCCTTCGAGTTTTGCCCACTGTTTTTCTACATCCCTGAGCTGTTCCCATCCTACTAACAACTCCTTGAGGTATTGGCCCATCGTGGGAAAATTTGTTTTCCTAAAATCTAAGACCCTCATTTTTTAATGGATTTTATCAGCCCTAGTCCTAATGCTGAACCACACCATCTAGTGATCATTGGATGCAAGATGATCTCCCACTATAACATCAGAAACACTTTCACCATTGGTAACCACCAAGTCCAGTATGGCCCCTTCACGTACATAAGAACATAAGAACATAAGATATGCCATAATGGGTCAGACCAAGGTCCATCAAGCCCAGTATTCTGTTTCCAACAGTGGCCAATCTAGGTCATACGTACCTAGCAGTTTCCCCAAGGGACACAGGTTCCACAATGCTTGTATTGGTTCAAGCATTGATATCCTGGGCCCCTTCTTAATAATGGTTTATGGACCTTTCCTCCAGGAACTTGTCCAAACCTTTTTTAAACCCAGCTACACTAACAGCCTTTACTACATCCTCCGATAACAAATTCCAGAGTTTGATTACACGTTGAGTGAAAAAATATTTTCTTTTATTAGTCTTAAATAGTTTACCCTGTAGCTTCATTGCATGTCCCCTAGTCTTTCTATATTCTGATAAGGTAAACAATCGATCTACGTTTACCCGTTCCACTCTGTTCATTAATTTATAGACTTCTATCATATCTCCCCTCAGCCGTCTCTTTTCCAGGTTAAAGAGCCCTAACCTTTTTAGCCTTTCTTCATAGGAGTATCCTTCCATCCATCCCATTTACCATTTTGGTGGTTCTTCTCCGTACCTTTTCTAAAATCGCTATATCCTTTTTAAGATACGGCGACCAGAATTGCACACAATATTCAAGGTGCGGTCTCACCATGGAACGATATAGAGGCATTATAATATCTTTTGTTTTATTTTCCATTCCTTTCCTTATCATACCTAGCATTCTATTTGCTCTCTTGGCCGCCGCTGCACACTGGGCCGAGGGTTTTAACATGGTATCCACAATGACGCCTAAATCTTTTTCCTGGGTGGTGGTTCCTAATGTGGAACCTTGCATCGTGTAACCATAGTTTGGGTTGTTCTTCCCTAGGTGCATAACCTTGCACTTGTCCACATTAAATTTCATCTGCCATTTTGATGCCCGGTCTTCCAATTTATCAAGATCCTCTTGCAATTTTTCACAATACTCTTGGGTTTTAACAACTTTAAATAGTTTTGTGTCATCTGCAAATTTGATAACCTCACTCGTTATTCCACTTTCCAGGTCATTTATGAATATGTCAAAAAGCAGCGGACCCAGCACAGATCCCTGGGGTACACCACTATTCACCTTTCTCCATTGGGAAAATTGGCCATTTAGCCCTACCCTCTGCTTTCTATCTTTTAACCAGTTCCTGATCCACAATAGTACACTGCCTCCTATCCCATGACTCTCTAGTTTTACCAAAAGTCTCTGATGAGGGACCTTGTCAAAGGCTTTCTGAAAGTCCAGATACACAATATCAACAGACTCACCTTTGTCCACCTGATTATTCACTCCTTCAAAAAAACATAACAGATTATTAAGACAAGATCTTCCTTGTCTAAAGCCATGTTGGCTGTCTCCCATTAGGTCATGACTATCTACATGCTGAGTAATTTTATTCTTTATGATGGTTTCTACCATTTTTCCCGGTACTGATGTCAGGCTCACCGGTCTGTAGTTTCCCGGATCACCCCTGGAACCCTTTTTAAAAATTGGTGTTACATTGGCGATCCTCCAATCTTCAGGTATTAGAGATGATTTTAATGATATAGTAATCTCATATTTCAGTTCTTTCAACACCCTTGGATGCATACCATCCGGCCCAGGTGATTTGCTACTCTTCAGTTTATCTAATAGTTGTAATACATCTTCCCGATGTATCGATATTTCCTTCAATTCTTCCGCACCTTTAAATACCACTTCATTCATGGGTAACATCCCTACATCTTCCTCAGTAAAGACTGAAGCAAAGAATTCATTCAGTCTCTCTATCGCCTTGTCGCCTCTTAGTGCTCCTTTAACCCCTTTATCATCTAATGGACCAACTGACTCTCTCACAGGTTTTTTGCTATAAATGTACTTGAAAAGGTCTATACTTCACGTTTATGCTTCTGCAGCAAGCTTCTTCTCAAATTCTCCCTTTGCCTGCCTTATCAATGCCTTGCATTTGACTTGCCAGTGCTTGTGCTGTTTCCAGGTTTCGTCGTTTGGCTCTTTTTTCCATTTCCTGAAAGATGCTTTTTTGGCAACAGCCTCTCTGACCTCACCTTTAAACCATGCTGGCAGTTTTTTGGACTTCCTTCCACTTTTCTTAAAGCGTAGAATACAGCTGGTCGGGGCTTCCAAGATAGTATTTTTCAACAACAGCCAAGCCTGATGTACGTCTTTAACCTTTGCAACTGCTCCTTTTAGTTTTTTTCTTAACTGTTTTCCTCATTTTATCATAGTCTCCCTTTCGAAAGTTAAAAGGTATTACTGTGGATTTCCTTACTATCCCTCCTCCACTAATTAAATCAAAGGCGATCATGCTATGATCACTATTGCCTGGAAGATATACCACTAGAAGGTGAATTTGATGCTCTCTGGCGAGGGCCCACAGTCGCAAAGCTTTGATGCATAACAACAGATAGCCCGTTCCGCCCTGCTTATTCACATAGAACATGGCTACCTGATGGACTGTCTTGTAGCTGAGCTGGGCGTGGAACACTCAAAGAGCTAAATAAATTGCTCTTTATTCCAGGTGGTTTATGTGTAAACCAGCCTCCTGTGGAGTCCAGGTGCCATGGGTAGAGAGATGATTCAGGTGTGCTCCCCAACCCACCTGTGATGTATCTGTTAGGGTGGCCTGAAAGAGGGGTTGATGGAAAGGAGACCCCACTGTCAGATTTTCTAGTGATTGCCACCATTGGAGGGACAAAATTAGTCGTTGAGAGATTGTTATTTTGTCCGACAAATGACCAGTGGCCTGTGTCCACTGTGTGGAGAGGGTCCACTGAGCTGCTCGCATGTGAAGGCGAGCATATGGGAGACTACATGAACTGTGGATGCCATGTGTCCCAGTAACTGCAGTAGCTCCCGAGCAGTGAGGGAGGATTTGTCTGCTGCTTGGGAAGCTAGCTGCATTATGCGAAGACACCGGGCTTGTGGAAGGAAAGCCCTTGGCCTGTCTGGTATCCAGACAGGCTCCTATGAATTCTAGGCATTGGGAAGGAACTAGTTGAGATTTCGGGAAGTTTATTACCAATCCCAAGTATTGGAGGATTCGCATTGTACGGACAGTGCAGTGCTGGCCTCCGCAACTGTGGAGGCTCGAATGAGCCAGTCGTCTAAGTAAGGGAAGACGAAAATCCCCAGGGTTCGTAGAAATGCAGCTACTACTGCCATGCATTTCGTGAATACCCTTGGTGCTGAAGCCAGACCAAAAGGAAGAACCCTGTACTGGAAATGTTTTCCCCTGAAAAGGAAACATAAAAATTTCCTGTGATCTGGATGGATTAGAAAGTGAGTGCATGCATCCTTTAAGTCTAGACAGCAAAGCCAATCCTGGCTTTGAAGGTATGGCAGAAGAGTTCCTAGAGAAATCATTTTGAATTTCTCTCGAAACAGATATTTGTTCAATTCTCTGAGGTCTAAAATGGGTCTGTGTCCCCCTGTTTTCTTTGGAATAAGAAAATAGGGGGAGTAGAACCCTGCCCCCTGTTGAAGAATGGGGACTTCCTCTATTGCCCTTTGGGCAAGAAGTGTGGAGACCTTGTGATCTAGCAAATTGTCTGCAGAGGTTTGTGAATTGAATTGCTTTAGAATTGTAGGAGGGGGTATGCTGTGAAATTGAAGTCTGTACCCCTCTCCTACAATGGACAAAGTCCAATCTTCTGCTGTTATCCGATGCCATCTGTTGACAAAGTAGCATAACCTGCCCAGAATATTGGGGGATTGGGGACCCCTCAGAGGCAGGAAGGCAAAGCTCTCTAGGAAGGAGTCAAAGCCCTTGAGGGGGCTGAACCTGGAGAGCTGGTTGGGCTCTCAGGCCCTTTGGTTTCTTTTGCTGTCTAGTTTGTCCCTTTTGGGCAACATGACCTGGAGTCTGACTCTGCTGGGTATAGGAAGGATAAAACTTCCTCTTTTTGCTAAGAGAGGGTTTTTTATAAGGCTTCCTTTTGGCTGGAGTGGCTGTAGGCTTTGACAATCTAAGGTAGAATTGTCAGCATCTAACTCGTTAGCCTTTTCCTGCCAGTTCTTGCCGAAGAGATTCTCCACCGTGCAAGGAATGTTGCCTAACTTGTCCTGTACCCAAGTCCCCAAGTCTGATGCCTGTAGCCAGGCAATCCGTCTTGCGCCAATGGCAATAGCAGAAGTTCTGCTGATGCATTTGAAGCAGTCAAAGGCTGCACAATTGACAAACTTGGAGACATCCTGAGAATGCTTAACTAGAGCAAGAAAATCTTGTCTCTTATCTGGGAGAAATGGGCTCATAAGCTCCAAGTCTCCTGTGACTTTCTTGAGGAACATTCCCATGTATAGGATATATGAACTGATCCTAGCTGAAAGCATGGAAGCTTAAGTTCTGCATCCAAAAGCATTCACAACCTGGAGGAATGGATGCATGCCTCTTTCCACTTTTCATCCTACGCATGGCAGATTCCACTACCATTGAATGGTGTGGCAGCTGAGTTTTCTGAAATCCAGGACATGGTGGAACTCGATACATAGTATCAAGTCTCCTAGAGTGAGGAGAAGTAGTCAGAGGTGTTTCCCACATTCTGAGCATCAAGCTATGCAGAATTTCATGAATAGGCAGAGTGCTGCCTCCTTAGGAACTTTAGGATATTGAAGGATTTCCATTCCTTTGCTCTGGGTTCCTCTTCAGGAGCTACTGTGATTGAAAGACCTTTGGCCGTATCACGGATGAAATCCTGAAATGACATATCCCTCTGGAGGTGACATTCTGCAATGGGGAGAAGAGGGATTTTCTAGGAGAAACCCTCTAGTGCCAGCAGAATTGTCAGAGTCTTCGGAATCGGAGGAATCAAAGTATTCCCGACCCCGATGCTCTTGCAAAGCACGATCCCGGTACCGATCAAAGTTGGTACCGAGGTGACCCGGTACCACTTTGTCAATTCCAGCCAGAGATGGCATGGGAAGAGTTCCCACCGGGGCCCATACCGTCTGTACTGGTGTCGGTACCAGCATCGGTGTCGATGTCGGTACCGGTGCCATTGGGACCACCGGTACTGCAGCTGAAAGAAGAGCTGCGATACTGTGCTGAATAGCAAGAAACCTCTGGTCTATCGACGCTGCCAATGCCTGGGTGTCAGTACTGGTAAGAACGGCCGTAACCCCTGAGTATGGCACAGGTAGTTCTTGCGAGGTTGAAGCCTCGAGAACATCCTGAAGCCTCATCGATGCTTTGGAAGCCGAAGCCTCCCGCCGGGGCTGTTTTGCCGGTGTAGTCCCTCAAGGGCAATGCCAATGGCCTCTCGATGCTTAGCAGGAGAGCTACCCTTTGAGGACCAGCTTTTATGTTCAGTTACCTGAGATCCATGGGAGGAAGAAGAGGCTCTTGACGATGTCGATGCAATGGATCTGGCATCTGAAGAGAAGAGGGTACCGAGCTTTGCGGCCCGGTTCTGTCTTCCTCTTTTGCGGTCATCCCCATGCAGAAGAGACATTCAGTTGGAGAATGATCAGTTCCTAAACATTTTAGACACCAATCATGGGTGTCAGTGATGGAAATGGTACCGCCACACTTAGTACATTTTTTAAAACCACTAGTTGGTGTTAACATGATTTAGGAAAATGGGGCCTAATGCCCAAAATGGCGCCTAGCACCAAAGAGAAAAGTTTCTGAAAAGAAACCATCTAAGTTTAAGTTTTGTTTTTATATGAAAAGAAAAGAAAAGAACCGGCGGTACCGGTAGGCGTCGTGCGGTAGGCAAACGCGACCACAGAAAGAAATTTAAAGACGGAATTTTCTGCGGTGACAGGAAGTAGGTCCTGTCGGCTCAGCGGAAAACGAAGAACTGAAGAGGGACAGTTAGAAAGGCGGGAAGGCAGCGCGCATGTGCTGAGGGATGCTCCGAAAAGCTTTCCTATTGGACGCTGGGGAGCGTTCCCGCGCAGGCTCCATCGGTACCGACGATACCCATATGTGAGGACTACATTCCTGCTTGTTCCTGGAGATAGAGATTTGCATATCATGATAAATAGTAGTAGTAGTAGTAGTAGTAGTAGTAGTACTGTATGCAAATTGCTCCTGCATATTCATTGTGGATATCCTGAAAACCTGACTGGCTGGGGAGGCCCTAGGACAGGTTTAAGAATCACTGCTTTAGAGCATTTGTTATGGATCTTAACTCCAAGAAATGTATCTTAGATGGACCAATCGCCCTGGGTGTGCACCCACCGAGATGAGTTTTCCCTCCAGCTTGGATTCATCTGTTGTGACAACCTTTTGGGAAGGAGCAATTTGGAAAGGAAGACCTTTGAGCAGATTGTGGTAGATTGTCCACCAATGCAATGACTGAACGAGAGGGGCAGAGACCAACAGACGATCCTGAGGCGACCCATGGCCTGGGACCTCTGGGTCCTCAAGAGTGCACTGAGCCTGCCTTATCTGAAGCATACCAAGGGTGTGACATACTGTGGAGGCCATGTGGCCTTGGATAGTCAACATTCTGCGAGCTGATACCTGCTGACTCAGTTGATATATTGCACTAGTGCTATCAATCTGTAAAGACGTCATGCTGAAGGAAGGCACTCACCTGAGTCGTGCTGAGTATGGCTTCTATGAACTCCAATTACTGGATGGGCTGTGGGCTGCAGGTGGGACTTGGGGTAATTGATCATGAACTTTAGTAGCTCCAACACCTGAATGGTCATCTGTGTTGATTTTTTAACTCCCTCTGAAGTGATAGCCATGATCAGCCAATAATCCAGATACGGGAAGACAAACACTCTCAGTGTATGGAAATACGCAGCTACCACTGCGAGACATTTTTTGAACACATAAAGAGCAGAAGCTAGGCCAAAGGACAACACTCTGTACTGGAAGTGTTGACCCCCCCCCCCCCCATGATGGATCTGATACCCCGATACCTTCTGTGAGCATGATGTATGTGGGTATATCCATCCTTCAGATTCAGGGAGCGTAGCCAATCTCTGCTTTGCAGGTAAGGAAGCAGGGTGACCAGAGAAATTATTTTGAACTTCTCTTGCCAAGTACTTGTTCAGATCTCTCAGATCTAGGATGAAATGGTATCCCCCCATTTTCTAGGAAACCAGGAAGTACTTGGAATAAAACAACCAACTTCTTTGCGCTGGTGGCATGAGCTCGAGAGATCTGATAAGAGTGGCAATGTCTCTCTGAAGTATTTCCTGATGCAAAGAGTTAAGATAATGCACCCTCCAGGGAAGCAATTCGGTGGTAGTTCTAATAAATGTTATTTGTAACCACTCGATGATTTGTAGGACCATGGGT
Organism: Ichthyophis bannanicus; assembly: GCA_033557465.1. Classification (NCBI taxonomy): domain Eukaryota; kingdom Metazoa; phylum Chordata; class Amphibia; order Gymnophiona; family Ichthyophiidae; genus Ichthyophis; species Ichthyophis bannanicus. The sequence continues at coordinate 574,367,078 of CM066031.1, forward strand.
ATGAAGTTATGGAGGGGTCACCTGTGTGCAAACAGAGTGAGGCATCCTTCAACCGGAGCTTCCCACTTGCAATCTATGGAAGAGTGGCTATGCTCCAAAGGAACCAATCAAAACCCCACCCCCAGTTTTGGCTGAGGAGCCAGTTGGGCCTTTTGAGGCTTCTTCTGATGCTGCTGTTGACAAGGGGCCTGTTTGGGCTGGGAGGTCTGAGGCCCAGGAAGGTATCTACTCCGAGAGTAGTAGGTCTTCTTCTTCTGGCCCCCACCCTGGTACCTCCTCCTGTAGTGGGTGTGCTCAGACATATGCCTAGAAAGCCTTGCGAGAGTGACATACTGCTTCTCTATGAAGCCAGCCTTATCCTCAACCTACTCACCATAGAGTTTCTCTTCCCAGCACAGGACGTCTACCAGCTTGCTCAGCACAGATCAGTCCTTGCCATGGGCCATCAAGGCACGATATTGTTCCAATTTCTCTGACAGCGTAAATCAGACCAGGTCAGCTAGGTCGCACATGATGTTCTTTAAGAACACGCCAATGTAGAGCTGATAAGAGGCCACATGGGCTACAAGCATGGAACTCTGAAAACATCTTCGACATAAAGAGTCCAATATCTTGAACCTCTCTCCCTGGGGTCGCCAAGGAATGAGTCTTGGTACTTTTGATCCTCTTTAAGGTGGATTCAACGACCAAAGAATGTGTGCAGGCTGAGGCTTCTCAAAACCAGCAGCTTTCTGAACTCTGTACATAAAGTCAAGCCTTCTGCTAACTGGAAGAACAATGAGAGGGTTCTTCCACATTCTCATCTGTACCCTCTGCAGGATGCGATACATGGGCACTGTCACTGCCTCCTTAGGGGGGGCACCAAAGGCAGCACACTGCCACGCAGGCAAACAGCAAACAGTACAAAAACGTAGGCAGGTGTAGGCTCTCACCAATACTTTATTGATCCATATATGTAAAAGGGAGACCTGACCCGACACAGGCCGTGTTTCGATAAAATCTTCTTCAGGGGTTGGCTCACCTTATACTAAAAACACATTATAAATAAATTAAAAACACAAGTATAAAAATCATAATTAAACTAAATACATCATGTATAACACCGTAAAGAACGCGATAAAAGATAATAAATAAATAAACTTAAAACATATAATACACAAAAATTATTATCCATAAACCTATAACAGACTAATATTAAAAAATATCACACTCAAATATGTTAAAAAAACAAGTAAAACATGAAAACTCTTTGGAAATTGAAAAGCTCCCTTTTAAAAGTGAAGTAACACATTATATATATGAGACAGTAATAGCAAATGAATATTAATCAAAAGTTAAGAAATAATATTGATAAAAACATATTGTAGATACCATTCATGCCACATAAATAAGATCTATAGTACAAATAAACATGTCAATGTGAAACGGAGAAATAAAGCATGGAGAAAACACAGAGGAGATGGAGAAACAAGGAGCAGGAGTGAAACAAATTTACCTGAAAACCCGTATTAGGGATACGCCAATACGGTTAATATGTTGCACTGAAAATGAAACAACCTTTTGTAACTGCAAAAAGGATGAAAGGAAGAGTGTTTATATTGAAAAACTAATTTTATCCAAAAGGTTCATTGATTTCTTCAAACTATTAATAACTTTTAAATAATGATCGTAGTCTCTTAGGTATAAGAGACGCAGCTATGCTGCAAACGTTCAAAAATAACCCTCTGTATACTAATGAAGAGACAAAAACTAAGGGATTTAAATTGGGAGACTCTATACATTTAAAAGGATGGTTAATCTGTTCAAGTTTAAAAAAACATTAGTTAAAAGCATGCCTTGCTGTAAGGTTAAAAAAATAATAATAGTAGCATTTAAAAATTATAAAAATCCATCTAGGTACAGAAATCAAAAAGGGATTAATCATCACCGGTATATGGTAATTATGAGCCTGGGGAACAGCATCACACTAACATTGTTCAAACTTTACTGTAGTTTTGTAAACTAAAGAATATTTTACTGACACGCCTATAACCAAGGGAACACCATCCTAATTGTATGATACTCTCTTCAAACAATAAGCCGTCATGTGGGCTGGCATTTTGGTTATACCGATCTCTCTATGATAAAATGAAACAAACCAATAAACAGAATGATATCTTAAAGTGTCGACATGCAAGCTGAACTTCTATATAAAACAGTTTCACCATTGTATGAAACCACACTTTGCAGGATACCTCGGACTAAGGGACCCCTCTAGGATATAAACCCTATCCCTCAGTAACAAATGCTACCGAAGATTTTTACCACTTAAAAAGAGGGAAAAAATTTTTTCTGTAAGTGGTAAAAATCTTCGGTAGCATTTGTTACTGAGGGATAGGGTTTATATCCTAGAGGGGTCCCTTAGTCCAAGTTGGACCGAGGGAGAGCTCTAGATGTGGTGTATTTAGATTTCAGTAAAGCCTTTGACACTGTTCCTCACAGGCGACTTATAAACAAACTGAGCACCCTAGGGATGGACCCTAAAGTTACTGCTTGGGTTAGAAATTGGTTGGGTGGGAGGCGACAAAGAGTACAAGTAAATGGAGCTCACTCTGAGGAGAAGGATGTTACCAGTGGTGTGCCCCAGGGATCTGTCCTTGGTCCGATTCTTTTTAACATCTTTGTTAGTGATATAGCGGAAGGGCTGTCTGGTAAGGTTTGCCTCTTTGCGGATGATACCAAAATCTGTAATAGAGTAGACACCCAGGAAGGTGTAGATAACATGAGGAGGGATCTAGCTAAGCTTGAAGAATGGTCTAGAATTTGGCAGCTGGGATTTAATGTTAAAAAATGTAAAGTCATGCATTTGGGCTGCAGCAATCCAAGGGAGCAATACAGTATAGGAAGTGAAGTACTTTTGTCCACTAAAGAAGAGCGGGACCTAGGCGTGGTTGTGTCTGATGATCTTAAAGTAGCTAAACAGGTAGAAAAGGCGACGGCAAAAGCTAGAAGGATGCTTGGGTGCATACGGAGAGGAATGGCTAGCAGAAAAAAGGAGGTGATAATACCTCTGTATAAGTCTTTGGTGCGACCTCATTTGGAGTATGGTGTGCAATTCTGGAGACCGCACCTTCAAAAGGATGTGAACAGGATGGAGTCGGTGCAGAGGGTTGCTACTAAAATGATTAATGGGCTTCATTATAAAGCATATGAGGACAGACTTAAGGATCTTAATATGTACACCTTAGAGGAAAGGCGGGATAGAGGTGATATGATTGAGATGTTTAAATACCTCCGTGGCATAAATGTTCAGGGAGAGAGCCTCTTTCAATTGAAAGCAAGTTCTGCTACGAGGGGACATGGGATGAGGGTGAAGGGAGATAGATTCAGGAGTGATATGCGGAAATATTTCTTTACGGAAATAGTGGATCCGTGGAATAGTCTCCCAGTGGAGGTGGTAGAGATGAGGACAGTAACTGAATTCAAAAAAGCATGGGACCAACACAGAGGATCTCTAAAGGTAGAAAGTGGACTGTTGTAGTTGTTGTTATGGAAGGACAGACTTGATGGGCCTTGTGGTCTTTTTCTGTCATCATGTTTCTATGTTTCTATGTTTCTATGTATCCTGCAAAGTGTGGTTTCATACAATGGTGAAACTGTTTTATATAGAAGTTCAGCTTGCATGTCGACACTTTAAGATATCATTCTGTTTATTGGTTTGTTTCATTTTATCATAGAGAGATCTGTATAACCAAAATGCCAGCCCACATGACGGCTTATTGTTTGAAGAGAGTATCATACAATTAGGATGGTGTTCCCTCGGTTATAGGCGTGTCGGTAAAATATTCTTTAGTTTACAAAACTAGAGTAAAGTTTGAACGATGTTAGTGTGATGCTGTTCCCCAGGCTCATAATTACCATATACCGGTGATGATTAATCCCTTTTTGATTTCTGTACCTAGATGGATTTTTATAATTTTTAAATGCTACTATTATTATTTTTTTAACCTTATAGCAAGGCATGCTTTTAACTAATGTTTTTTTAAACATGAACAGATTAACCATCCTTTTAAATGTATAGAGTCTCCCAATTTAAATCCCTTAGTTTTTGTCTCTTCATTAGTATACAGAGGGTTATTTTTGAACGTTTGCAGCATAGCTGCGTCTCTTATACCTAAGAGGCTACGATCATTATTTAAAAGTTATTAATAGTTTGAAGAAATCAATGAACCTTTTGGATAAAATTAGTTTTTCAATATAAACACTCTTCCTTTCATCCTTTTTGCAGTTACAAAAGGTTGTTTCAATTTCAGTGCAACATATTAACCGTATTGGCGTATCCCTAATACGGGTTTTCAGGTAAATTTGTTTCACTCCTGCTCCTTGTTTCTCCATCTCCTCCGTGTTTTCTCCATTTATTTATTTTTTTATTTATTTAGTATACATTTGTATACCGCTACTTCCAGCGATCAGCAGCGGTTTTTGATTACAGATTGGAAATTGTCAAATCATGACAGGAAATTTTTGAAATTTTTGAGGTATAAACACATTGATTAGACAGGAAAGCACAGCACACAGAGAACTATTTTACAGGGAACATGGGCTATGGAGGGTTAAGTGGCTTGCCCAAGACCACAAGGAGCACCTGTGGGACTAGAAACCCCAGTCCTTCCGGCCCAAGGTTGCTGTCCTCTAGTGGGATTTGAACCCCCGACCTTCCGGCCCGAAGTACCTTGCCCCAACCACTAGGCTACTCCTCCACTCCATGCTTTATTTCTCCGTTTCACATTGACATGTTTATTTGTACTATAGATCTTATTTATGTGGTATGAATGGTATCTACAATATGTTTTTATCAATATTATTTCTTAACTTTTGATTAATATTCATTTGCTATTACTGTCTCATATATAATGTGTTACTTCAGTTTTAAAAGGGAGCTTTTCAATTTCCAAAGAGTTTTCATGTTTTACTTGTTTTTTTAACATATTTGAGTGTGCTATTTTTTAATATTAGTCTATGTTATAGGTTTATGGATAATAATTTTGTGTATTATATGTTTTAAGCTTATTATTTATTTATTATCTTTTATCGCGTTCTTTACGGTGTTATACATGATGTATTTAGTTTAATTATGGTTTTTATACTTGTGTTTTTAATTTATTTATAATGTATTTTTAGTATAAGGTGAGCCAACCCCTGAAGAAGATTTTATCGAAACACGGCCTGTGTCGGGTCAGGTCTCCCTTTTACATATATGGATCAATAAAGTATTGGTGAGAGCCTACACCTGCCTACGTTTTTGTACTGTTTTACTGCCTCCTTAGGGGCCAGGAGTGCTGCAGAATCTACAACTCTTCTACCATGGGCTCTTCCTCAGTCTCCAAAGAAATGGAATGGCCTTGGCCATATCCCTCACAAACTCTGGGAAGGTCATAAGAACATAAGATATGCCATACTGGGTCAGACCAAGGTCCATCAAGCCCAGTATCCTGTTTCCAACAGTGGACAATCTAGGTCATATGTACCTAGCAGTTTCCCCAAAAGACACAGGTTCCGCAATGCTTGTACGGGGTCAAGCATTGATATCCTGGGTCCCTTCTTTTTTTTTGTTTTTTTTGTAACTTAAATTTTATTGGTTTTCCAGAAGGTTAGAAAATACACACAATAGGAAACAACAAAACAGAGAAGCAGAAACTCCTCCCTAACAAACAGAGCGATTCCCCAATATACCACAGTGCCCTTACTTTCAACCAGAACAGTCCAGGCAACTCAGAGCATTTAAGCTCACTAACCCTTCTGCCCCTGTCCTCCCCCCCCCCATCTTTTACCAGAGTCTCCCATCCTACTCCCAACTCCATCCCCCCCTCCCCCCTACCGCCCCCTAGCCCCTTACCCACTCCCCCCCCCCTCCCTGCCATTTCTGCAGCCACACATCATACCCCTGCCACATGCTCCGAAGGTTCTGCACCTTATGCTCCCTAAAGGCCGCAATTTCACATATCCCGCAACCCCCTCAGTCGCGCAACTATCACCCGTCTAGTTGGTGCTTCCCTGCTCCTCCACCTCAACAGAATCTCCCCCCTCGCCGCTGCAACACAGTATCCAATCATCTGCTGCAGTCCCCTCTCCCCCACACCCTCCAGATCATTCAACAAGGCCATAGCCGGGGTCAGTGCAACCGGAACCCCCGTCACCTCCCGGATGACCCCCTCCCAATCCAGCCACATACTCCGCACCACAGGGCAAGCCCACAGTAAATGATACAAATCCCCCCGCCCCATGCATCCCCTCCAACCAATGTTCCCTCTAATTTTCTGTAGGCTGTGTGCGCATAAAATATCAGCTGTGTGCAGCTTTTGAAGGAAGGTTAAATTTTTGTGCGCCACATAACGACACTCGGAGTTATATACTTTAAAATTTGACTACACGTCAGAATACAGTATGTACACCACATTGATTGCACTAGAAAATATTGTAGAACTTGTAAAAACCGTAAATACACAACAACTTTTAAATTTTAAGACGTCTGTGTTGTTTTCTATCAGAATCAGAACTGAAATTTTTGTGCGCTCTGTTGTAAAGTATGTGCGCTCGCTCGGCGAGGTGTGTGCGCGCGCAAACGCGCACAGCTTAGAGGGAACAGTGCCTCCAACACTCCCCCACTTCATCCCTACAAAATTTCCGCATTTTCCATGGTGTCCAATACATCTGATAGCGAATCTTAAGACTGCTCTCCAAGTATATCGTCCCCGGGGCCACCCGCTTAGTCCAGCCATAAATACTGCGCCATCTCTCTCGATCCCATTCCCCCCCTAAGACCTGTTCCCATTCCATCTCTCCCCGGATCCTTCCCCCATCCCCCTCCTGTTGGGTCAACGCCCCATACAATTGAGCGATAGCTCCCTTCCGTCCCCCTCTTGCCAGGATTTTCTCAACCACCGTTACCGCTCTACCCAAATCTTCCTTGATCCTCCTCTGACCCAGAAAAGACGTCACCTGAAGGTGCGCAAAAAATCCACCCCCCTCCAATCCAAATTCAGTTTGCACTTCCTCCCAACGTTTCACTCGCCCCGTCGAATGCAACAACTGCCCCATTAACCGCAACCCCTTCCCCCACCACTCTCTAAACACCCCCCCTCTCTCCCTGGAGCAAACTCCCGTACCCCCATAATGTGCATACCTCTTGAGTAACTTTTCCCCCCTAACAACTGGGACCGCAACCACAGCCAAAGCTCTTTGGTCAGTGCCCTAAAAGGATTCTCCCCCCTTCCCCCTTCCACTGCCGCCCCCGGGTCCCAAATCCACGCCGCCAAACTGCCCCCACCGCTTTGCTCCTGCTCCAATTGCACCCACCGAGGAGTCTCTTCTCCCCACTGCCAACTTTGTAACGCCCTCAACTGGGAAGCTAAATAGTACTTCTCCAGCCAGGGCACCCCATCCCCCCCTCCTTACTGTGTCGAAACAGCGTACACCTCGCTACCCTCGGGCGCTTCCCTGCCCATATAAATTCCATCATAATCTGCTGGGCCCGCTTCAAGTAGGCCCGGGGCACTTTACACGGTAAGGAACTAAATAAAAAGAGAAAACGCGGTAGTACATTCATTTTTAAAACAGCTATCCTACCCAACCACGTAAGATATAGCCCCTTCCACTTTTGCAAATCCCGCCTCACTGCATCCAACAACCCCCCATAGTTTACCTCCCCCAACCTCATCAAATTTTTGCCCATCTGGATCCCCAAATAGCGATAGTTTCCATCTACCCACTTAAACGCAAACGCCCCTTTCAATGCAGCCGCCATCCCTTCGCCTAGGTTATACCCCAAGATCTCCGACTTGCTGCTGTTAAGCTTATACCCCGCCACCTTACTATATTGCGCAATCTCCCCCAGCAAGACCGGTAGAGTTAACAATGGTTCCCTAAGGGTAAAGATGACATCGTCAGCAAACAGCGTGATTTTCACTTCCTGGGAATTCATTAGGATACCCTTAACATCCTGCAGCCCCCTAACCCGCACCGCTAGGGGCTCAATCACCAAGGCAAAGAGCAAAGGGGACAAGGGGCACCCCTGCCTAGTACCCCTACCCAACCGAAACGCTTCAGAATAGCTGCCATTAACCCACACTCGGGCCTGCAGCGCCTCGTACATCGCCTGAATCCACTGAACAAAGTTTTGCCCCAAACCCACTTTCTCCAGCACACTAATCATAAACGGCCATTCCACCCTGTCGAACGCTTTTTCAGCGTCTACCGACAGAAAGACAGCCTTCTGTCCCGATCGCTGCACCTCCCAGGTAAGATTGCAGATTTTGCGGATATTATCGCCCCCTTGTCGCCCTCCAATAAACCCCGTTTGGTCGGGATGCACCAGAGTGGGCATCACCGCGGCCAGCCTGGTGGTCAATACCTTCGCCAACAGTTTAGCATCTACATTTAATAATGAGATGGGCCTGTACGACCCACAAACCATGGGATCCTTACCCGGCTTAGGGATAACCGTTATCCCAGCTTCTCACATCGATCGGGGGATGTCCCCTCCTGTTAACACTCCATTGAACACTTCCACCATCAAAGGCCCAAGCAACGAACGGAACACTTGATAGAACCGCCCCGTCAATCCATCCAAACCAGGGGCCTTGCCCCTTTTCAAGGAACCTATCGCCATATCTACTTCCCCCTCCGTGATGGGTCTATCTAGCCATTCCGCCTCCTCTTTTGACAGAGATGGCATTTCACACTCTTTTAAATATTCCTCACACTGAGCCTTCCCCCCTCCACCTCACTCCGATATAGCTGCTTATAGTAGTCTGCAAAAGTCGCCCTAATTTCATTATTACCATGCACCAGCTTCCCCCCCGCACTCCTAATACCCCCTATATTCGACTGTATTGCCTTACTTCGCAGCCGCTGGGCCAGCCGACGCCCCACCCTATTCCCCCCCTCAAACCAGCCTTGCTTCAGCACCCGCAGCCCATACGCTATTTCACTCGCGCGCAACTGATCCAACTGCCCCTCAACTCCTTCAATTGTACCTGGACCCCCCCCCCCTCCGCCCCCCTTGCGCCAGCTGCTCGAGTCTACGAATGTCCTGCAGTAGCCGATACTCCTTGTCCCCCTTCCGCCGGCGCTCCCGGGCCGCTGCCTGGACCAAATGTCCCCGCACCACTGCCTTCAACCCGTCCCATACCATCCCTAGCCCCACTTCACCATTCAAGTTAAGGTCCTTGTACTCTTTCACCACCTTCCCCAACTGCTCAATCACCTCCGGCTCCTCCAGCAGGGCCTCATTAATCCTCCAAAATTTAAGCCCCTCATCCACATACCCCAAGCTAAACTTGACTCTCACCGGTGCATGATCCATCCAGGTGATGGAGCTGTGGTCCGCCTCCACCACCCGGTTCGCCCAGCCCCCACCCGCCCACACCATATCTATCCGACTGTAAGTACCGTGTGGTGCGGAGTAATATGTATATTGCTTGCATCCGGGGTTCTGACTCCTCCACACATCTACTACCCCCAACCTTTCCCGCAAATTCAGCATTTTGACCCGATCCACCCTCTTCCCCAGTGCACTGCCCCCTCCATTGTCTAAGCACGGGTTCACTGTCAAATTAAAGTCCCCCCCAATAATTAGAGGGGCATCACTCAAACCACCCAAAACATTCTGCATCCGCTCAAAGAACTCTCCCTGTTTCTCATTAGGGCCATACACACTCACAATCCACACCTGTTCCCTCCCTATTTGAACCTTAATGCCCACCGCTCTACCCTTTTTATCTCGAAATTCCCCCACCACCCTATCCACCCACTCCGCCCCCACCATAATACCTACTCCCCCCTTTCGGGCCTCCTCCCTCTGCCCCGCCAAGACCACTCTGGGGTACTTTCTCATTTGTAACATCCGCTCCTGTCCCACCTTTAGATGGGTCTCCTGGATGCATAGAAAATCTGCTCGTATCCGGTCACCTTCACGCTCCACCATCCTGCGCTTCCTCCAAGTACCCAACCCACGCATATTGAGCGTAGCTACTACCATGTTCTGCTGTCCCATTCTTCACCCCCCTCCCTCTCCACTCCCCACTCCCCCCCTCCCCCCTCTCCCCCCCCTCGCTCTCCACTCCCCACTCCCCCTCTCCCCCCCATCCCCCTCTCCCTCCCACCCCCTCCCCCCCCCCCACTGCCACCCTCCCGCCCTTGGAGGTCTCCTGCAGAGTAGTGCCCATCAACCAGAGGTAACTTCTTGTTCCCCCCCTCCTTATTCCCGCCCACTGCCCCCCCCATCCAGCCCTCCTCCTCCCTCGCCTCTTGCCCAACCCCCCCGCCAACCCTCTCCCAAGTACAGCAATCCCCCTCCTCACTCACATACACACACCCCCACCGCAGCCCCCCTGTCCAGCCACCCCCCTCCCCCTTCCCTCAACCCCTACGATCCTGCAACCCCACAATTAACACACTCCGCAGTAAAATAAAGAAAAAGAAAAAAGAACAGGGTAGCAAAGTCCTGCACATTGCGGCTTGAAAAACATCAAGAGCTCCCGGCCCCTCAAGTGTCCACATCTCTGTTGTCACTGGCCCGATGCTCCTCTGCCAGCATCTCCGGGCTTCGGCGACGCTTCTCTCCACTCCTCTGAAGCACCGTCTCCTCCTCTCCGCAACTGCCTTCTGGCCGGGCACTCCGCAGGCCGCTCTCCAGCCCCGCCCCTTTCAAAGCTGCCAGTGCCTCCTGAACTGTATGGACCCTCCAGTTCTTAAGCCCAACAGTAAAAACCAGTCCAAAAGGGTACAACCACCTATAGCGGACATTTTCCTTCCTCAAAATAGTCGTGACTGGCTGCATTTCTCTCCGCCGCTGTAAAGTCATCGCGGCTAGGTCCGGGTATAGCTGGAGACTGTACCCCTGCCACACAAATTCCTTTCGAGACCGTGTCAGAGTGAGGATCCTCTCCTTAAGCTTATAGTCCTCCATACACAGGACAATGTCTCCTGGGCGATTCGGCTTGCTGGGGCTTAAGGCTCGGTGGGCTTGCACCAACTTAAGCTCCACCTGCTCAGTCTCGTTGCCCAACTCCAGTAAAACAGTCCGGAGCACCGCTTGCGCCACCTTCTCGCCATCAAGATACTCCTTCTCCTCCGGCACCCCGCGGATGCGCAAGTTATTCCGGCAGGACCGGTTTTCCAGGTCTTCCACTTTCAGCAGCACAGCAGCACCTCTAACTCCTTAAGCGACCGTTCCACTCCGGTCTGCCGCGCATCCAGGCGCCCCAGCTGTTGTTCCTGCTCCTCCACTCTATGCGCCAATTCGCCCAGCTCCTGTTTCATGGCGGCACACATGTCTCCTACTTCCACTTTCACCGCCTGCAACTCTGCTTTGAGTTCCCCAAACCAGCCACATAGCTCTTCGCGGGTCACGTTCTGTACCACCATCTCCGCCAGCTCATGGGCCTCGCTCCTCTGCCCCTTTCTCTCCGTAGCCATGCCGTTTCCCGCGCTCGGCCCCGCCATCTTTTTCTCGCCACCCGTTGGCTTTGCGCTGCTGTACGCGAACTCCTTCAAGTCCGCCGCCTTCTTTCTCGTCGCCATGCGTCTCCGCAGACTTTCTTCCACCACTGCCTGCAATTTTTCGCCATGTCCCGGGCTCGGATAAGGGGGAAAAACTCCAAAGATTAAGCTGCCCATCGGAGCTCACCACCTAAGCTGCCATTCCAGCTGATGACGTCACTTCCTCCCTGGGTCCCTTCTTAATAATGGTTTATGGACCTTTCCTCCAGGAACTTGTCCAAACCTTTTTTAAACCCAGCTACATATAACAGCCTTTACTACATTTTCCGGTAACAAATTCCAGAGTTTGATTACACGTTAAGTGAAAAAATATTTTCTTTTATTAGTCTTAGTTTACCTTGTAGCTTCATTGCATGTCCCCTAGTCTTTCTATATTCTGATAACGTAAACAATCGATCTACGTTTACCTGTTCCACTCCATTAATTTATAGACTTCTATCATATCTCCCCTCAGCCGTCTCTTTTCCAGGTTAAAGAGCCCTAACCTTTTTAGTCTTTCTTCATAGGAGTATCCTTCCATCCCCTTTACCATTTTGGTGGCTCTTCTCTGAACCTTTTCTAATATCGCTATATCCTTTTTAAGATACGGCGACCAGAATTGCACACAATATTCAAGGTGCGGTCTCACCATGGAACGATATAGAGGCATTATAATATCTTTTGTTTTATTTTCCATTCCTTTCCTTATGATACCTAGCATTCTATTTGCTCTCTTGGCCGCTGCTGCACACTGGGCTGAGGATTTTAACATGTTATCCACAATGACGCCTAAATCTTTTTCCTGGGTGGTGGTTCCTAATGTGGAACCTTGTATCGTGTAACCATAGTTTGGGTTGTTCTTCCCTAGGTGCATAAATTTTCACTTGTCCACATTAAATTTCATCTGCCATTTTGATGCCCAGTCTTCCAATTTATCCTCTTGTAATTTTCCACAATCCTCTTGGGTTTTAACAACTTTAAATAGTTTTGTGTCATCTGCAAATTTGATAACCTCACTCATTATCCACTTTCCAGGTCATTTATGAATATGTCAAAAAGCAGCGGACCCAGCACAGATCCCTGTGGTACACCACTATTCACTTTTCTCCATTGGGAAAATTGGCCATTTAGCCCAACACTCTGCTTTCTATCTTTTAACCAGTTCCTGATCCACAGTAGTACACTGCCTCCTATCCCATGACTCTTTAGTTTTGCCAAAAGTCTCTCATGAGGGACCTTGTCAAAGGCTTTCTGAAAGTCCAGATACACTATATCAACCGACTCACCTTTGTCCACCTGTTTATTCACACCTTCAAAAAAACATAACAGATTAGTAAGACAAGATCTTCCTTGTCTAAAGCCATGTTGGCTGTCTCCCATTAGGTTGTGACTATCTACATGCTGAGTCATTTTATTCTTTATGATGGTTTCTGCCATTTTTCCTGGTACTGACGTCAGGCTCACCGGTCTGTAGTTTCGCGGATCACCCCTGGAACCCTTTTTAAAAATTGATGTTACATTGGCGATCCTCCAATCTTCAGGTATTAGAGATGATTTTAATGATAGTTCACAGATTACTAATAGCAGGTCTGCAATCTCATATTTCAGTTCTTTCAACACCCTTGGATGTATACCATCCGGCCCAGGTGATTTGCTACTCTTCAGTTTATCTAATAGTTGTAATACATCTTCCCGATGTATCGATATTTCCTTCAATTCTTCTGCACCTTTAAATACCACTTCAGTCATAGGTAACATCCCTACATCTTCCTCAGTAAAGACCAAAGCAAAGAATTCATTCAGTCTCTCCACTATTGCCTTGTCGCCTCTTAGTGCCCCTTTAATCCCTCTATGTCTAGGCCATGTCCTCGGGAGGGGACTTGCATCACTCATGAGGTGGAGAAGGGTCCGAAGAAAGCTCAGGGGACCTCCCCTCCGACAAGTTCTCCAATTCCACAACAGTGACCCAGCCTTCTGAGTCAGACTAATAAAGGAAGTCAAAGTACTTCCGAGTCTCTGCCTGGATCATCGGGAGCGATGATGCACCAATGCCCTTCTAAGATTGAGGGTGCATCGGACCTTAAGACACTAGATAGGGATTATCAGCCAGGCAGGTATCAGTGTTGGGGTCCTTCGATGCCCCTATGTCGATGCTTCTCCCGTGGGCAATGCATGCATGCATCTCTAGGAAGAGCTGCATAGCGGCAGATGTTGATGCAGTCAACATTGAGGCCCCGACATGCTGCATCATTACTAGTAGTGCCGCAATGCGTTTGAACGCTTTAGAAGGCACTTCTCCATCGTTGCTGATTCCGAAGGTTGTGGGCCAGAGCAACCTCGACCAATGTACCTGGTATTTGTACAGCAATATCAGCGGCAAGCTATAGGTAGCCCCTCCGATGTCCTGGAGGATGGACTCTCCTCCCTTCAGGGCACCTTCGAGGGGTGTTCACACGATCCTCTAATCGCTCTTGATGCCATGCCTCAACGGGCTCCGATGCCAGTGCACCAGAGTCTTTATCCGATGTTCATTGTGGTTATCCCTGAATGTCAAAGACGACTCGGATTTATCCTTCCTCATCTTCAGGTGGATACTGATCGATGGCCGATGCACTGGGGCACTACAGGTGCTCAACTCTGATTGAGCTCGAGAGCTCCTAGATGTCGATGCAGCATCAGCATCTGATGCAGCCTTGGAAGCTATACAGACCAATGCAGTCAGCAATGGATCGGACTTGCAAGCGCCAAAAAATGATTTGTGCTGCTTCTCATGACTCTCCTCTTGTCATCTGCAAACACAAAATTACAAGAAGAGGGCTGATGATCGGGTCCCAGGCACTGTAAGCACCAATTATGAGTATCCGTGGCAAATCTGGTCCTAGAGCACTTGGAACACTTCTTAAACACACTGGCGGGTTTCTGGGACATGTCATCTGGAGAAATAGCCATGGCGAAGTCAAACGGCTCAATCACAAAGACAGAGGCCTGGGCCAAAAGGCCACGGCAAGAAAAACAAAAAAAAAATGACCAGAGGAATAAAAAAGTAAAGGGAGGAGAGAATTGCAATGGCAGGCGACTAGATTGAAACCCCCAAGGCAAAAAAAACCTTGTTCAGGGGGGGAAAAAGTCTGAAACAGGTCTGTGAGGCTCCGTGGAAAACAAAAGACAGAGGCATCATAGCGCCACGGCATCAGGCAGGCATGGAGAAGGCGCATAGGCATGGTGGAGCCTCCCAAAAGCTTTCAGTAGAACCTGGGGAATGTTCCCGCATGGGGGTCCATCAGGGACGTCACTCATACGTAAGGACTCATTCCTGCTTTTCCTCTGAGAACCTTTGAGTCCCTGGCAGCTTCATTTTCAGAATCCGATGGACCGATATGCAATACACAAAGCCACTTTGGCACGAGAATCCAGGATATATTCAGCTGTGTTGACGCAAGGGTCAGGGGACCTTGCATCAGCATCGGACTTTGAAATCTCACTTTCACTGTAGAAGCAGAATTCAGCAGAGCCTCACACTGCCAGAAGGCAGCTCTAGTCGGCCACCACTGGAGGTCAGCACTTGTGGCTTGCCTGCTCGAGGAGTACTCTCTAACAGTGTGGGTGGGAGGTCTGCTCCTATGAAGATCTACTAGGACAGCTGCTGTTATCAATGGAGGCATTGGTTGCCATGAAGAGAGACACGTTGGAAGATGTAAGCGCAGTGGCTGAAGACCTATGCAGCAACCAGGTTTGCCTTCTTCTGTCTCTGCTGTGTCATTTTCCTAACCAAGGCCAACGCAATTCACTTAAGAAACTATCTGGGATGCCATAACTCAGCTGACTGCTGCTTTATCTTTACAATCTCAGGAATTGATGTTTATAATTCAGGAGAGATCTAGCATTCTTAAAAGAGCATCAGGAAACTATTGATAATTATTTAAAAGTTGATTCACAGGATCATGAAGTGAAATCATATCTCAACAAAGCTTACATGTAGTATTATCTAAAGAGAACATCTCTATGAGAGCTAAAATTGGAGGCCTTTGTGAAAGCTTCTCTTGCATCAAACCTGTGTATGATTACATTTTCCTAAATAATCTGATTTCTACCAAGGAGACGTTCAAGCATTATTTGATGAAGTTTTGGCTAAATCAAAAGAGTCTCTTCCACCTATATCCAAAGCATATCATCTACCAATTGGGAAAGAGACCTACTGACTAGATGTTTGGAATGAATGTGCTTAATGTTACTGCCATGCTGGAGTCCTCTGATTCTGAAATCCATTGTTCCTGCTACATTACTGATTACATGTGCTTCGACAGCTGATAGAGATTGGATTTTAAGAATGTATTTCAAGAGGAGATATATTACTTTTTGTGGCTGTTCCATTTCTATTTTTCTTGACCTCACTAGAGAAACCCAGAAAAGACGTCTGGAATTTTTGTTGAGACCTGGTGTTCTACAACTGGGGGCCTTGTTCTATCTGAAGTTGCCTTGTAAATGTTTAATTAGTTGTAATTACACTAAATATGCTGTTTTCAGCTGAAAGATTTGGCTGCTTTAAGTTCTAAGATGGTGTCTGGCCCTCTGTAATCTGCTCACTATAGGTCAGTCAGTGTTAATTTCTGAAACTTTTTGGAATTTTTATGAGTTAGCCCACTATCTGGGGGAAGAGTCAACAGGAAGAATTGCTGTTTATTTTCCTTTAGTTTGAGGATTTGCCTTGGTTTTAGGTGAGATTAATTTCCTTTTTCTGTAGAAGGTATGCTCTTGACTGTATTAAGATGAAAATTTATAAAGAAAAAATTTAAAGAAAAAAAATGTTCCAGATGGCAATAAGGGTGTACGGTAACAATCTTGTTTTCCATTTCATTACTGTATTTGTTTCATCTGAAGAAGAGGGTCCATCATCTTTGTTTCTTTTGAGACATGTTTCAGTTTCACTTCAGCGTAGCACCTATTGTTAAGAGTAAAGCTGGCAGATATTTTGTCTGTATGCATGTCTGCACAATAAAACAAATCACCAAAATAAAAGTTACAATAAATATGACAAATCAAAAAGAAAAATAATGTAACCTTAGACCTTAAAAGGCCACACTTCCACTATGCCTGTAAAAATACTCATCTACCTTAATAAGTAGCTACTCAAATAAAGCAAAATTAGACTTACCTGCTAATCGTTGTTCCTTGAGGAACTCCAGTCCAGTCCCGCACCTCTGGGTAGTGCACCCCCTCCAGCAGCTTGGAGACTGAGCATGTCCAGAACTGAAGTCATCAGTACTAATACCGCTGGCACCACCCACCAGCTCCCAGTACCTATTGACAAAGCAGACTCACAGGAGCAACAAGTAGATAGGAACTTCCTCCCCCAACCCTAGAGAAGGAACCCGTGTAGCCCTCCCCCGGAGTAGAGAGAACCACAGAGGTTGACCTGAGGGAACACCGAAAGCCGACAGCCGGCCAGGAAAAAAACAAATCCCTGGTCTGCCCCTGAGCGCCGAAACCCCAGTCTCAATTTGGGTGGGATCCGGGACTAGACTGGAGTTCCTCAAGGAACAACAATTAGCAGGTAAGTCTAATTTCGCTTTCCTTATCATCCCTCCAGTCCAGTCCCACACCTCTGGGATGTAACAGAGAGGTAAACGAACTAATGGGAGGGACCCGCAAGACCGGCACGCAGAACCACCGACCTGAAACAGGCCTTCCTTGCTGCCTGGACATCCAAGCAATAATGTTTAGTAAAAGGTATGCAGGGAAGACCAAGTGGCCACCATACAAATTTCTACAGGAGGCACCAGACTAAACTCATCCCAGGACACTGCCTGCGCCCTAGTGGAATGGGTGCATAACCCCTGAGGCACCCGACGCCCATTAAGGAGATAGGCAGACACGATGGCCTCCCGAGTCCACCTAGAAATGGAAGCTTTTGCCGCTGCTTCGCCTTTGCGCAGACCACCAAAAAGCACAAACAAATGCTCCGACTTGCGAAAAGACTCCATCTCCGCCAAATAACGCTTGAGGACCCGGCAAACATCCAGCTTGTGCACACTGAGGCTGACTGCATCGTTTCCCATCCTCTCAAACACTGGAAAGAAGACAAGCTGATTCACGTGAAAAACCAAGACTACCTTGGGGAGAAAAGAATGAACAGGCCTCAAGACTACCTTCTCCCGAGAGAAGGAAAGGAAAGGCTCCCAGCACGACAGGGCCTGCAGCTCCGAGATCCTATACGCGGAGCAAATTGCCACCAGGAAAAGAGTCTTCAGTGTTAAATCCTTTAGCAAAGCCAGGCTCAATGGCTCGAAAGGCTCCTTCGTCAAAGCCCTCAGAACCAGATTGAGATCCCATGACGGCACCTCTGCCCGACAAGGAGGGCGAAGCCGAGCCACTGCACAGAGAAAATGCAAGACATCTGGATGGGACTCCAGAGGGACTTTGTGAACTTTACCACGATAGCATGCAATCGCTGTCAGCTGCACTCGCAACGAGCTAGCGGCCAGGCCTTTCTCAAAACCATCATGTAAAAAGGCTAAAGCCTCCAGAATGGAAGCCGTGACGGGCTGGGCCCGCTGCTCTGCACACCAAGCCTCAAAAATACGCCAGACAGCGATGTAGATCTCTTTCGTATCTTCAACAAGGTTGAGATCACTGGACCCAAATACCCCTTCTTTCTCAACCTTGCCCTTTCAATAGTCAGGCCGTATGCGAGAACCGATCCACCTGAGGCATGCGCACTGGTCCTTTTGTCAGTAAGTCTTCCCAATCTGGCAGGCTCCACGGCAGATCCTCCAGCAGCCGAGTCAAGTCGGCATACCAAGGGCATCGTGGCCAGTCTGGAGTGATCAGAATGACTCTGTCCCGGTGCGTCTCGATCCGCTGCACCACCCAGCCTATGAGAACCTAAGGGGAAAAGACATAAAGAAGGCTCTCCATGAGCCAAAGCTGCAATAGTGCATCTAGACCCTCAGACATCGTCTTCTGCTGAAGAAGCGGTTCACCTTGGCGTTCTTGACCGTTGCCATCAGGTCCATGATTGGTGTCCCCCACCGATGCACCTGCGCAAACACCTCCGAATGAAGCTCCCATTCCCCAGGATCCACCCAGACCCGGCTGAGATAATCTGCTGCAGGGCCAGGACCCGAGGCTCTACCCAGCCGAACAACAGCTCCGCTTCTTCCTCTAAAGCCATGCTGCCAGTACCCCCGTATTGGCTGACATATGCCACTGCAGTCGCATTGTCCGAGAGGACCCTTACTGCCTTCCTGCGCACCCGCGACTCAAAGGCTCCGGTGCTTGGGCTATTGCCGCAGCTCCAGTCTGTTCATCGACCAACCGGCCTCTTGCTCGTTCCAGGTCCCCCTGAGCAAACCGCCCCTCACAGTGGCCCTCTCAGCCCGCAAGGCTGGCATCGGTCATTAACTGGGTCCACTGGGGGGGGGGGTCGAGCAGCATGCCCGCTGACAAGTGCTCTGGACACGGCCACCAGTGAAGCGCCCCGCGAACACTCCAAGGACACAAAAGCCGCTGAGACAGCGAATCTGACTGGTGCAACCACCGCCGGAGCACAGCTCACTGTAAAGGGACGCATTTGCGCTTTTGCCCATGGTACCAATTCTAATGTAGCCGCCATGGTTCCTAACAGTTGCAGGTACTGGCTCTGGTCGGCGCAGAAAGTCCTGCACCAACCGCCGGAGCCCCTGGGCCCGCTGCTCTGGGAGAAAAACTCTCCCCGCCCGGGTGTCGAAGCAAGCTCTCAGATACTCCAACTCCTGAGCCGGAACCAAGTAGCTTTTGGTCCGGGGTTGACCACCCAGCCGAGACTCTCCAGGAGGCGCACCACCTGTGATGTCACCTGCAGGCTTTCTTCTTTGGAGTTCACTCAAATCAACCAATCGTCGAGGTAGGGGTGCACCAGCACCCCCTCCTTTTGGAGCGCTGCGGCGACCACCACCATGACCTTGGTGAAAATGCAAGGAGCCATTGCCAGACCAAACGACTAAGTCTGAAACTGGAAGTGTCCCATTTGCACCGCAAACCGAAAGAATCGCTGATGCTCTGGCCTTATGGGAATGTGAAGGTATGCCTCGGTGAGATCGAGGGATGTAAAAAACTCCCCTTCCCTCACCGCCACAATGACAGATCTCAAAGTTTCCATGCGAAAATGCGGAACCCGCAAGCAGCGGTTCACCCACTTGAGATCCAGGATAGGGCGAAAAGCGCCATCCTTTTTGGGAACCACGGAATAAATGGAGTATCGACCGCAACCGTACTGATTCCAGGGAACGGGCACCACCGCCCCTTCGCAGATTATCTCCAGGACCCACTGGTCGGCCGTGATCTGGGCCCAAACAGGGTAAAAATCCCATAGCCGACCCCCCACGGGTTGAACCCCTGCCTGGGTCTCCCTCGCTTCATTGAGGCTTTTTAAAACTAGAGGAAGAGGCAGCAGCAAAACCTCGGCCTGCCCCTTGGAAGCCACGAAAGCCCTGCCCTTGGGCAGGAAATCTACCCCTCTGGAAGGCACCCAGACGGGACATACGAAAACGCCGAAAGTCCCGAGGCTGGTCCCGAGAAGAGGAGGCATTGCAGCTCTGCTTCAGCTTGTCCTCAAGGAGGCGTCCTCTCTTTGATTCTCCCAAATCCTTCACCAACTTATCCAGGTCTTCCCCAAACAGCAGTTTCCCTTTGAAGGGAAGCTTGCTAAGCCACGCCTTGGAAGAGCTGTCTGCTGCACAATTGCGCAGTCAGAGATAGCGACGGGCCGCTACTACCAACGCCATACTCTTTGCGAGGCTGCGAATGAGGTCATAGTGGATGTCAGAGAGATAAGCTGCTCCCGACTCCATCTTAGCGACCTCATCTAGCTGCTCCGGTGCAGAGTCCTCCATCTGCTGCAGACGTTGTGACAACCACAGACAGGCCCTCACCACCCAGGCACCACAAATGGAGGCCTGCATTAACAAGGCATTGATATCAAAGGTCTGCTTCAACAGCATGTCCAGTGTCCTACATTGCGCGTCTTTCAATGCCACACTTCCCTCCACCGGGTTGGTGGTCTTTTTCATAACCGCAGAAACCGCCACATCCAGCCATGGAGATCTAAACAGCTCACGCTCCTGCTCTGACAGAGGGTAGAGGCACGACATGGCCCTGACCCCCTTCAGACCCGCCTCGGGCAAATCCCACTCGTCCTGAACCATCTGTTTGACCACACTGTGCCGGGAAGATCGACTGCGTCTTTCGTACTGCCTGTATGAAAGGATCCTCTAGAGATTCTTCCTCAGTAGGCAGGCTAGCCGGCAAATTGAGCGCCTTAAGCGACTCTGCAATCGGTGCCGGCAATTCCTCCCACTGAAAAATTAGTAGATTAGTAACAAGGTGTTAGCAAGCTTAAATCAAGCTAGGTATTTTTTTTTTTTATTAGTAATTTCCATTAACATCACACACATCTCTTGACCCCACATTTTACATTTTTTCAACACTTACACAATCCCGTTTATTATATTCCTCTCTCTCTGTTACTCCTTCCCTCCTACCTTTTCTGATCTCTTCCCCCTTCCCTTCCCTTCTCCCTTCCCTCCCCTCTTCATTTCCTCCTTCATTTATTTTTATTTTATTTTGTTGTGTTATTGTTGCGATGTTCCATCATAACAATCATATTCATCACAAATATATACAACCTCTCTCTATTTGTCACATAACCAAGTCATCATAACTATATCAATAAAATCAGACATTGCTTAGAACCATCCCTCCTTTACTCCCCCCCTTCCCGTTCCTCCCCTTCCCTTGTTTCCAACCATCTCCATACCCCCTTCCATTGTTCCACACTCTTCTCTCCTTTCCCTTGTCTCAATCTCGTCAGCCGATGCATCAAACACAATTCTGTCATTCTCCTAATAAAGCCTTCACTATTCGGCGTGGATGGCCCTGTCCAATGTTTTGCTATCTCACACCTTGCTGCTACTATACAATGATTTATTATCCCCTTTTCCCACTCCGAGATCTTCTCCTCTACCTGATGCAGTAAGTAGGCCTCTGGCCTCCTCTGTACCCTATGCCCTGTCATTTCATAAATGATATCTAATACCCTTTCCCAGTATTGTTGAATCTGTTCACACTTCCACCACATATGCAGCATATCTCCTCTTACTTGGCATCCTCTCCAGCACAAATCAGATCATCCCAATCCAGCTCGCTTTTTACAGCTCTGTGTCCAATACCACCTATATAGCACTTTATAGGCGTTTTCTTTTATTGGAGTGGCTACTGAAATACCTGCTACTGTCTGAATTACCTTCTCCCACTCCTCTTCATTCCACTGTACTCCTAAATCCTTCTCCCATTTCTTCATAAACTCTAATTTGCCCTCTCCTCCCACCAATAAACCTTTATAAATCTTGGACAAAGCTCCTTTTTGGTCTAACTGCCCTGAGATTAGGGCTTCAAACCACCCCCTCTTATCCCATAGATCCTTCCACACCTTCCGTTGTCGCAAACAATGACTAACTTGGAGGTAGCTATAATAATCATTTCTTTCTAGTCTATATAGATCTTTAATACCCTCAAAATCTTTAACTGCCTCTTTAGCCACTATTTGGGAGATATGTGTTAGCCCCAATTTTGCCCATCTGTGAATTACCTTCTCTCCTGGCCCCTGCCCTTTATCGAAGCATGCCATGAAGGTCATCCCTTGTATGTACTCTTTGTCTTGTATTACTATTGTCCTATTCTGCTTCCAAACCTTCAAACTATGTGCAACTATGGGATTTAAGGTGGCCACCTCTAATGCTTTGCTTCCCTTCCACCCTAGCCTCTCCAATCCCACTCCCCTTACTGAATCTTCCTCCATCTGCACCCATTGCTTCTGCTTCTCTCTTTGCCATTCATAGATCGTTTTTAACTGTGCTGCCGCGTAATATTTTCTAACATTAGGAACCTCCAGCCCCCCCCCCCTCTCCTTTTGCTCTCTGTAAGGTTGAAAAGGCTATCCTGAGACTCCTATTTTGCCATATAAATCGACTAATTGTTCTTTGCATATGCTTTAGCTTTTTATGCGGTACCTGTATCGGCAGTGTCTGGAACAGGAACAGAAATTAGGCAGCAGCATCATTTTTATGACCGCAATCCGTCCAAACCAGGACGGATAGCCATGCCCCCACTCATTCAACAAATTTTCCACTTGCCCAAATAACTTTAAATAATTTAAGTCATATAATGATGCCAACCTATTGTTTATTTGAATCCCTAGATACCCAATCGGCCCCCGAGCTCACCTGAATGGATATTTCTTCTGCATTATTTCCTGTTCTTCCTGTTTTATTGATAAATTCAAATCTTGGCTCTCCCAGCACAACCTCATAATCAATCAATCCAAAACAGAGGTTCTTCAGGTATTCTCCAATCCCGCATACACCCTACCCCCCTCCCTCACTATTGGCGATCTCACACTCACCATAAAAAACCAAGTGAAATATCTTGGCATTATCCTTGATCAGTCCCTCTCCTTTACTGAACAAATAAAGAGAACCACCATTACAATATACGCTAAGCTACGTATCCTCCGAAACCTCAAGCCTCTCTTAAACCCTGACTCTTTCTGTACTGTCTGTCAGGCCCTTACAATCCCTTCTCTCGATTATTGCAACCATATCTATCAGGGCCTCCCTAAGAACACTATACAGCCACTTCAACTAGCCCAAAATACGTTAGCGCGGCTTATAACCAACCACCCCAGGCGATCCCACATTACACCAGTTCTCTATGATCTCCACTGGCTCCCTGTTCAACAGAGTTAAATTCAAGGTGATAACTCTTATACATAAAATCATTACCAATGAATCAGCTCCATGCCTCTCTCCACTCCTTTCCTCCTCCAACAACACAAGAACACGCCGCTCTATTACTAAAAACCTTCTCACCATCCCTACAACTAAGAGACATTGCAAGCAATTGACTAATAACAGGGCTTTCTCACTCTATGCTCCATCCTTATGGAATACCCTTCCCCACGAACCGCGGAACTGTTCAAACCACTCAGAGATCAGAAAGAAGTTAAAAACCTCTCTCTTCCTTGAACATTTTTCCCTTCCACCTTAGTACTTAACCCCTATACACTCTCCTCCCTACATTTGGCCTCTCAAATCCTATTATACAGCCTATTGGTTTCCTGTAAATACCTATGTAAATAGTTAATCACTGTTCATTGTAATTAGTTCTCATCCTTTTTCCCATGTATTCCTGTTACTTTGTTCCTTGTAAACAGTTGAAACATACTGCCAAAATGTTCTCTGTAAACCGTCTTGACTTGTAGAAAGACGGTATATAAATCTTGTTAAATAAATAAATAAAAATAAATAAATAAATAAACTTCTGATTTTGCCCAATTTATAGTAAATCCAGACAATCTGCCATACTCTTCTAATTCCCACATTAATAGTGGTATAGTGATTCTTGGTCTAGTCACGCTCATAATAATATCGTCCGCAAACAAAGATATTCTATATTCTCTCTTTCCTACAACTATACCTTGCAGATCTGCCCATTCTCTTACCCTTGCCGCAAATGGTTCTACTGAGCGCGCAAATAAGAGGGGCGATAAAGGGCACCCTTGCCTCGTCCCCCCTCCCCTGTTCAAAGAAAGCTGAATAGACTTCATTGACTCGAACGCATGCTTTCGGGTTACGACATAGTGCCTGTACCCAGCCCATGAATTCATGTCCCAGCCCCATTTTCTCCATTACCTGAAATAGATAAGGCCAAGACACCTGGTCAAAAGCCTTTTCCGCATCCAGAGATAACAGTAGCGCCTCCTCTTTACTTTTTCCAACCGACCAAATTGTATTTAAAATTTTACGAATATTATCTGCTACCTGCCTACCTGGGATGAATCCCGCTTAGTCCTGATGAATTAGTTTCCCTATGACCCTATTCAATCGCGTGGCCAGAATTTTAGCCAATAGTTTGGCGTCTAAGTTTAATAGTGAAATAGGGCTATACGATGAGCATTGTTGCAAATCCTTCCCTGCTTTATGTATTACTGTTATAACAGCCCACCCAATAGTCCCTGCTAACAAACCTCCCTCCCTTGGTATATTGAAAAGTCACACTAATGGTTTAATTAATCTCTCTCCAAACCTTTTGTAAAACCTTGCAGTTAACCCGTCCAATCCCGGTGCCTTATCGACTTTCAACTGCTTTATAGCTTTCCAGACTTCCTCTTCTTTTATAGCTCTATTTAACTCTTTTTTGTTCCTCCACTTCCAATTTTGGCAGCTGTATGGAATCTAAGTAGCTTTGTACCCTCTCCACCTCTGGAGGAGCTCTTGCCGCATATAATGATTGATAAAATCTCTTAAAGGCTTCCCTTATATCCCCATCTTTAGAGACTATTTTCCCTCCATCATCTCTAACTTTCAATATGTGTGATCGTAACTTCCGTTGTTTCAATTTCAGCACCATATATCTCCCAGCTTTACTGCCCCTCTCAAAAAAGTCCTGTCTCAAAAGCTGCATGCGGTACCTTATAGCTTCCGCCTGCATCACATTTATTTGCGCTCTTACTGCTAACACCTGTCTTCTATAAAATCCTTTTCCATCTTGTGCATCTAATTCTTCCAATTTTAGTAATCTCTCTCTCGGTTCCCTGTCTCTTTTCTCCCTTTCCCTCCTTTTTCGCGCCCCCCATTTAAGGCAACTACTGCCTTATAGCCATCCCATACGCCCCCCCCCCCCCCCCCATGCCACCTCCTCATTGTCATTCCATCGGAAATATTCTCTAGTTTCCTGCTCAATGTCTTCTCTTACCTACGCATCTTCTAGTAAGGATTCATTTAACCTCCAAAATTGTATGCCCTTCTCCTCCCCCGCTTTTGCCATTCTGATTTCCACTAAAGTGTGATCAGACTACGTAATGAGGTTTATCTCCACCCCTTTAATTCTTCCCACCATCTCCTTAGTTATCCAAATGGTGTCTATTCTGGAATATGAACCATGCACTGGGGAGTAGTATGAGAACTGCCTTTTCCGAGGGTGCTGAAATCTCCATGCATCTATCAAACAGTGTTGGTGTTACAAAATGACGATATTTATGTCTATCAGCCCTCTTGCCCTCTCTTTTCCCTGTGGCATCGCTAGTCGGATTCCAGGTTAAATTAAAAAGTCTCCTCCACATATAAGAATACCCTCTCCTATTTTACCCACCTCTTCGTGAAGCTTTGTCCAAAATTCTCCCTGTGTCCCTGTAGGCGCATATACATTCATTATACAATACCACTTGTTCCCTATTTTGAGACGCAGTAACACATATCTCCCCTCTTTATCCCTGATTACTTTCTGAATTTCCATCTTTACCTTTGAAGCTATTAAGATTGCAACTCCTCCTTTCTTTTTTTCTATTGTGTTTGATGCATCAACACATACCCCATATCCTTTAGGTTTAAGCAAATATTCTGTTGCCCTAGTGAGATGTGTTTCCTGTATAAGTACCACTGATGCCTTTTGGCATGTTATTTCTTTATATAATCTCTGCCTTTTAAATGGCGAATTGAGCCCTTCGACATTTAAAGTTACTATTTTTAGCTCACCTTTAAAATTTGTTGCACTTCCCCTCTCTTGCCCTTCTGTCTTTTAAATGACGAATTAAGCCTTTTTGCAGTTGAGGTTATAATTTTTAACTCACCTTGAATATCTGCTGCACCCCCCTTCTCTTGCCCCCTTCTTCCCCCCTATCTCCCCCTCCCCTCCCCCCCCCCTCGTCCCCTGCTTGGAGACTCGACTTCCATATATCGTGACTCTCAATCAGTCCTCAGCCTGGCCTTACTTCCCTATTCCCCTTCCCCCCTCATCCTATGCTGCCCCCTTCCCCCTATCACACCCTACTCCTCCCTTCTCATCCCCCCACCTCCCTTCTACCCCCTCTTCCTGCCCCCACTCCCCTATCAAATCTTGACCCCCCCTCTCTCTAAATACCCCTTCTCCACTCCCACCACCCTCCCCCTTAACTACTCCCGCTCTTCCACTCCCAGTTAACCCAGCACACTCACCCCCCTCTCTTGCCCAACCTCCTTCCCCCTCCCCACCCATAACATCCCTTACAAGCCTCTTGTCAATGTTCCGCATGTCAGTCTATTGGTGGTTCATCTGGAGCCTGAATTCTCGGCGTCTATCCCCTCAGCCAATGTCCTTCGCCTTCTCCAGTGCGCTTTGATTGCTTTTGGTCAGTCTCGCTGCTCGCTGGCCATTGGTTGGAACTCTGTGCCATTTCCGATTGTCTGGCTGAGACCCAGGTATCATGGCCTTCTTGGTTCTTGCTGGATTCCCGTTGCCACCCAGCAGATTAGTCGATCCCATGTCTCCGAGCACCCCCCATGCTTCCTCACAAGTCTTGCTGACATTTGCAGTTATTAAAAGACCAAATGGGTAGAGCCATCTGTATTTCACGCCTCCTCCTTCCTCAAGTAGGCCGTCACTTCCTTCATCTCTCGGACGCTGCAATGTGCCTAAGCATAAATCCTGGAACAACTCCACTGCATGGCCCTCCCATTTAAGATGTCCCAATTTCCATGCCGCTTTCAACAAGTTTTCTTTAGTTTTAAAGGATCTCAGGCACACTACAATGTCTCTTGGTCTATTGTCTCTTATTGGCCCTAATCCCCCTATGCACCTTCTCAATTTGCAGACATTCACCTTCTCCACTATCTTGAAATGCTGCCTCTTGTAATAATGCTTCAAACACTTTTGTAATGACATCTTCACAATTTTTGTACTTGGGCTCCTCCGGCACTCTTCTCACTCTTATATTACTTCTCCTTGATCGATCCTCCAGGTCCTCCATCTTCTCTTTTAGATCCTCATGAGTTTGCTTTAACTCCTCCCAGCCTTTTTGAAGATCTTCCAATGTATTCCCATGTTGTTCCAGCTGTTTCTGTTTCCTCTACCCGGGTGCCCAAGTCCGCTATATCTTGTCTCAAGGATTGCAGTGTCTCTTAATTCATTTTTAACTCCACTAGTTTCCATTTTGAGTTCTTCCTTGAGCTCATTCAACCACGTTTTAATCATATCTGCGACTCCCGGGCCCCAGGGATTTTCTGTCTCCTCCGCTGGCTCAGCCTCTTGCTCCACCGAAGCTTTGCCCTCCTTTTCCCCTTCCTTACCTCCTCTCAGAGTGGCATATGGTGATCTAAATTCAGCCAGTTTTTTCTTTGCAGATAATCCTCCTTTAGACTTGTCCATCTTGCCCCTTTTCGCCTCCCTGGGCCCCTGCAGGCCTTCTGGGATTGACGCTCTCCGGGTTCAGCAGCCTACTTCTCTCAGGAGGCTCTTCTTCTATACTGACCACCGAAATACAAAGGAACTGATACATTTGAGGCAAGAAAATAAAGGGGGGAAAAGTATGTCTCTGTTCGGCTGGAGCTCTCTATGATTATCTCCCTTCTTCTTCCGTTGTTGAGTATAATCGCTTTTATTATTATTTAGCAGTGCTGTTTTCTCCTCCTGCGCTCTCTGTCTTCTGCCTGCCTGGCTCCTTTCCTCTCCACCTCCTCTGTCTTCACCCGCATCCTTACCGGGACTGTTTTGTCGGGTTCGCTCCTTCCAATGTTCCTGGGCCCCCGCTGCCCTGCACCACGTGCTCTCCTATGCTTCACGTCACTATCAGCCCGCCGGGGCTGCTGGAGCCTCCACTCACTCTGCTTTTTCCTTCATTGCAGAGGACTCGTCCGCCTCTACTCCCTCCACAGGCCTCGCTGTGGCACTTTGGGTACACCGCCTGCACTCTCCGGCCCTCCTGCGTTCCTCGTTTTCACCAGGCCTTCTCGGTCCTCCACACTGCTCGACCACACGGCTCCCTACTCCCACTCTCCTCACCGCCGATCAGTCTGCTCTCAGGGTGATCATGGTTCGTTCGCCCCTCCGCAAAGAGATGGGGTCTTGTGGCTCAGTACCCCTGCCTTACATCTCTTCCTCACTTCTGCTTAGGGGCTTTTGTTCCCCCTTTCATCAGGCTTCAATGGCGGAGCTCATTCATCGCGCCACAGTTAGGACCGCTGACATCACCGGAAGTCCAAGCTAGGTATTTTAAAAGAGAAAGAAAACAAACTTTGTTACAGTTTGAGCTGTTATTAGCTTGTCAGATTTTAGTTGCTAAAACTCTGTTTATCCAAACCCCCCCCCCCCACTTCCTCTAGCCAGTGTAATCTGAATCCCATATGCATTTGTTGAAAGGTGCTTCAATACAGACTTTTCAAACTATGGAACAGTCGACTAAAAATAATCCACCTGCCACAGACATGAATACTGAAATTAAAATGCACTTCCACCATCTGTTCTGAGCACTTGAGGTTATCTAACCAGATAAAACGCAAAATTCCTCAACAGCATAGCAAACTTAAATGTAAATCTGCTAATTTAAAGATTAAACTTTTTCAAAGAAGGTACCCGTTAGGATGCTATACAAACAGCCCATAAGAAGAGCTCAGTTTGCAAATCGTGAGATACTTTTGCAAAACATGAAAGCTGAAAAGCAGGATGTGCCGTGAATTCTCGTAATTTGCGGGGGATAGGTTCCTAGAAAAAACGTGAATATGGAACCATTGATCCTATGGGAGACCTGTTCAGCATACACTTTTGCTGCTTATCAACACATCATTTCCTTGTAAAAAAAAACAAAAAAAATAAAAAAAAAAACACCTTACATATTGATATGCAAAGTTATCTTTCATGGTGACGTTAGGAGGGCACTGTATTGTTTTTTCAAACCTCTTGACCTTGGTTGCCTTCAAAAGAACCAAAGGAGAGATTGCTGCTACTCTATGGAGTGGGTGATGGAGATGGCGAGATATTTCAGAAGCTCAGCTGCCATCTATTAGTTGCCCCCTCCTCTGTAATTAGCCCCCCATGACTAGTCGAAGGTGTGGGAGATGTTTTTGCCCAAAATGGCTTGAAGTACTGTGTTAGGGTGCTTTGCTTGGGATTTCCATCTCAGTTGTTTCAGCATCTCAGTATAGGGAAGAAATATGGTGTCAAGTTCCCTTTTTGACTTGAGGCTGCCTTCCAGCATGGGATCAGGTCTTGGTGGAGTCTTGCTGAATTAGCCGGGGTCTGGTGGGCATGCGGCCCATCAGAATCGGGGCCTGGCCTGCACATCCAGGCCTGTGGACCAGATTCTGATCCTGTGGGTACATTTAGCCCCCACGGGATCAGAACCTGTTCTACCGCTCTACGCCCTGATTCTGAGGAACCGTACAGGGGCTGGAAGTACAGCAGGAAATTGGCCCGTGTGTGTCTTTTGGGGAAATTGCTAGGTATTTGTGCTCTAGAATGACCACTATTCGAAACAGGATACTGGGCTTGAAGGTCCTTGGTCTGACCCAGTATGGCATATCTTATGTTCTTAATAATGGAACAGCTATTGAAGGAGATGACGACACCCATCTCTCAATGTGAGAGGCACAATCTTTGGAGTGGATTGCTGCTCATCGTCGTTATCACCGTTCTTAATGCCCTGCTTAGCCATCAGGTACCCAAATCAATGATATTATGGAGAGTTTGCAGAGGCTCATCAAGCCTGACTATTATCTGATGTTCCTCATCCATGTCGGCAGAAATGATACTGCTAGGTATCACTCTAAGCATATCAAAAGTGACTTCATGGCTCAGGGACAGAGGGTGAAGCAGATAGGTGTGCAGGTGGTGTTCTCTTCAATCCTCCCTGTTCAAGGAAAAGGCTGAGGCAGAGAAGCTCGCATTCCGGTGATAAATTATGGTTGCGTGGATGATGCCATCCAGAGCAATTTAGTTTTCTTGAACATAGGATGATATTCCATGGCATCTGTTCGAGGTGGAGGTAACCCTCCTTCACCACCTATAGGGTCCATATGTGAGGACTGATCTTCCTGCTTGCTCCCAGAGAAACATTAAATACTTCTGTAGAAACGGGTAAAAGGGGCAACTTCTGGAACTGTCTGTATAAATGCCCATAGCATGGGAAATAAGATCCCACATGTAGAGGCTTTAATGGAAGGGGCCGACTTTGATTTTGTGGCAGTTACGGTGACATGGTTCATGGACAACCATAACTGGGATGTAATTATACTGAGCTATACTTTATTCAGAAAGGACAGGTTAGGAAGAAGGGGACTATATGTAAAAAATAATGTTAAAGCTATAGAATTACAGGGCTTAAAAGGGAGAGAGGAGGCACTGTGGGTTAAACTAGAAAGAGGAAAAAGGAAATCCATTTGCATTGGAGGGATATACAAAACCCCCTCACAGGGAGAAGTGGATGGAGATTTAATAGAAGACAGACATACAAAGCATTGCCATGAAAGGAGAAGTGCTAATAAGGAATGGAGGAGTAGCCTAATGGTTAGAGTACTGGCTTGGGAACCAAGAGACCAGGGTTCGATTCCCACTAGCACTCTTTGTGGCCTTTGGCAAATCACTTTACCCTCCACTGCTCAGAAAAATCCAAGTTATCAATGTACTTGTTTAATGTACATTACCGAGTTTAAGTTACAATGTAAACCGCTTTGACTGAAATGATAAAGCGGTATAAAAAAAAATTGTTAAATAAATAACTAAATAATGTGATTTCAATATGCCGGATGTGGATTGGAACATCCCTGCTGTAGTGTCATCTAGAAGTAAGGAGACCCTGGATTCTCTTCAGGGAGAGCTATTCAGCCAACTGGTAACAGAACCCACGCGTGAAGGAGTCATACTGGACTTGATGCTTACCAACTGTGAAAGTGTTTCTGATGTTCTAGTGAAAGATGAAATCGCATTCAGTAATCACCAGATGGTGTGGCTCAATATTCTGACTAGGGTTGATTTGCCAAGATGGAATAATATCTCAAGAAGTCGTCAGCAGAATGGAAACAGCTGGGATATGTAGAAAAAGTGGGCAAAACTGAAAGGCATTATTTTAAGGGTAACAAATCTTTTTGTTAGAAAGGTAAATAAATGAAAAAGGAAAACAAGGCCGCTATGGCTCTCAAAAGACGTAGCTGAAAAGGCAAAGAAAAAGAGAGAGGCCTTCAGGAAATACAAGAGATCACAGAGAGAGGAAGGCAGGCATCTATATTTGGAAAAACTTAGAGAAGCTAGCAAAGCAGACAGGAAAGCAAAAATACAAGAAGAAGAAATAACCAATGCAATAAAATAGGGGGAGGTGGGGATAAGACATTTTTCAGATATGTTAGTGAGAAGAGGAAGGGCATAAGAAAGCACAGGTAACAGGTGAACTCTGGGAACAGCAGGAATAAGTCTTCACATATGGGTACGTCGGTACCGATGGAGCCTGCGCGGGAACGCTCCCCAGCTTTCCAAAAAAGGAAAGCTTTTGGGAACATCCCACAGCACCTGCGCGCTACCTTCCCGCCTTTCCAACCGCCTCTCTCCAGTTCGAGTTTCAGAGCTGAGACTAAGAGAGAGAGAGAGGAAAGGAAAGAGAGATAGAAGATACAACTCCTTGGGGAGGTGGGTGGGTTGTGAAGACTTATTCCTGCTGTTCCCAGAGATCACCTGTTACAGGTAAGTAACTGTGCTATCTCCAGGAACAAGCAGGAATGAGTCTTCACATATGGGGACTCCCCAGCTAGAGATGCCGGGGAGATCCCCAGGGTTGTAGAACCTGAGAAGGGCCCTACCTCCCCCTTGGATCTCAGGCATCTAAACAGGGATGGAGGGTAGGAGTTGTTCAAGTATGGAACAGGTGTTTTAGGACAGCCTGACCAAACAAGGCATCCCGGCGGGAGTCCTTGTCCAAACAATAATGGGCCGTGAAGGTATGAACCGAGGCCCATGTGGCGGCTCGACAGATCTGGTCGATGGACACAGAATTTAGATGAGCCATAGAAGTTGCCATGGCCCTCACATTGTGAGCTGTGACATGGCCTTCCAGAGAAAGGTTCTTACTCTGGAAGGCGAAAGAAATACATTGAGCAATCCAAGTGGACAGTGTCCTTTTAGAGACTGGAAGTCCTAAATGAGAAGGATCAAAAGCAACAAAGAGTTGGGAAGACCTTCTATGTTGCTGAGTCCTTTGTAAGTAAAAGGCAAGAGCCCTTTTACAATCCAGGGTATGAAGATTTCTTTCTGCACTTGATGCATGAGGACCTGGAAATAAGACAGGTAAATATACCTCTTGGTTCAGATGAAAAGGTGAGACCACTTTAGGCATAAAGTGTGGATTGGTCCTGAGGACTACCTTATGATGAAACCTTGTATAAGGAGGATTAGCCACCAAGGCCTGTAGCTCACTGATGCGGCGAGCAGATGTGACTGCAATGAGGAAAATAAACTTCCAGGAAAGAAATTTCAAGGAGGTGGTGGCTAAGGGTTCAAAAGGTGGCTTCATAAGCTGACCAAGAACCAGATTTAAGTCCCATGCCACCGGAGGAGGCCTAATGGGAGGTTTAGTTAAAGTTAGGCCTCTCATGAATTTTGCAATAAGAGGATGAGAGGAAATAGGCTGTCCATTGAGAGGCTTAAGGGATGCTGCAATAGCACTCAAATGGACTCTTACTGAATTCGTCTTAAGGCCTGCATTGGAGAGATGCAGGAGATATTCCAATAGAGAATTCAAAGGTAGTGCTAGAGGGTCAAGACCCTTCTCAGCACACCAAATGGAAAACCTTTTCCATTTAAAAGCATAGGAACGTCTAGTAGAAGGTTTTCTGGAAGCATGGAGGATATCCTTCACCTGCTGAGAAAGATTCCAACCTTGAAGGTCTAAGCCTTCAGCAACCAAGCCCTGAGGTGAAGGGAGTTGGGGTTTGGGTGCCACAAAGTTCCCTCCTCCTGGGACAGAAGGTCTGGAGCAGCTCCCAAGTCTAGGGAGGGAGCTTGAGAGAGATGCAGAAGTAGAGGGTACCACATTTGGCGTGGCCAGCGTGGAGCTATGAGGATCATAGATCCTTGATCCCTCTGGAGCTTGAATAGAGTCTTGGGAATTAAGAGAATGGGTGGAAAGGCATACAGGAAGTCTTGACCCCAGTGAAGGAGGAAGGCATCCCTGGCCTGAACTCCCTGACACGGAATTCTGGAACAGAACCGGGGAAGTTTGGCATTGCACGGACTTGCAAAGAGGTCTATGTCCGGGGTTCCCCACTCTTGAAAGATTCTGAGTACCTGGTCCATGTGCAGGGACCATTCGTGTGGAAGCAGAACTCGACTGAGTTTTGGATTCCTGGAAGGTATACGGCCAGGAGATGGATTTGATGCTCTCTGGCGAAGGCCCACAATCTTAAAGCTTCGTTGCAAAGCGACAGAGAGCCAGTTCCTCCTTGCTTGTTTATGTAAAACATGGCTACCTGATTGTCCGTATGAATGAGGACTGTCTTCTAGCTGAGCTGGGTATGAAAGATCTTGAGAGCTAGAAAAACTGCTTGGAGCTCCAAGTGGTTGATATGTAGAGAGCTCTCCTGTGGAGACCAAGTGCCCTGAGTGGAGAGGTCTTGTAGATGAGCTCCCCAACCTGTTGGGGAGGCATCTGTTGTGAGGGTTGCTTGGGGCAACAACTGTTGGAAGGGGGACCCCAGCAACAGATTTTGGGTGGACTTCCACCACTGTAGAGACCAAAAGAGGCGCCTGGAGGTTGCTATTTTGTCTGTCAAACCCCCTGAAGCTTGAGTCCACTGGGTGGACAAAGTCCATTGAGCTGCTCTCATGTGAAGACGAGCATAGGGGACCACATGCACTGTGGATGCCATGTGGCCTAGCAGTTGTAGCATCTCCCTGGCAGTTAAATGGCTCTTTGACTGAATCTGGGAGGCTAACTGCACTAGGCGTAGGCAACGGGCCTGAGGAAGACAGGCCCTTGCAGTGGTAGTATCTAGCCAGGCCCCTATGAACTCTAGGGACTGAGTAGGGGTGAGCTGGGACTTTGGGAGATTTACCACAAGTCCCAGATACTGCAGAATGCGCCTTGTGCAGTCCAGGGCAGTCTGGGCCTCTGACTGAGATGGAACTCGGATGAGCCAGTCGTCCAGTTATGGGACTACAAATATCCCCAGAGTGCGTAGAAATGCAGCTACTACTGCCATGCATTTGGTGAACACTATTGGAGCAGAGTCCAGACCAAAAGGAAGCACCCTGTATTGGTAATGCTTCCCTTGGAAAAGGAAACGGAGGAACCTTCTGTGAGATGGCTGGATGAGAACATGGGTGTACGCATCCTTGAGATCTAGAGAACAAAGCCAATCCTGACTCTGAAGGTATGGAAGGAGAGTGCTTAGAGAAAGCATCTTGAATTTCTCCTTGCATAGAAATTTGTTCAATTCTCTGAGATCTAATATGGGTCTGTAGCCCCCTGTTTTCTTTGGGATCAGAAAGTAGGGGGAGTAAAACCCTGACCCTTGTTGAAGAAGAGGCACTTCTTCTATTGACCCTTGGGCAAGAAGGGCAGCCACCTCCTGACCTAGAAGGTCGAGGAGAGATGTTGGAGAATTGAAATGTCTCACCATGGTGTGAGGAGGAAGGTTTGAGAAATGAAGTTTGTACCCCTCCCTTATGATGGAGAGGGTCCACTGCTCTGTTGTAATTTGCTCCCATCTGGGAGCAAAGTGAGCTAACCTTCCTGGGATGGTGAGAGGCTCTGGCTGTTTCAGAGCCAGAAAGGCTA
This sequence comes from Ichthyophis bannanicus, assembly GCA_033557465.1. Classification (NCBI taxonomy): domain Eukaryota; kingdom Metazoa; phylum Chordata; class Amphibia; order Gymnophiona; family Ichthyophiidae; genus Ichthyophis; species Ichthyophis bannanicus. The sequence goes on from CM066031.1 coordinate 574,402,203, forward strand.
AGTTCTCTAGCATCAAGTCAAAAGCCCTGAGGAGGCTGGGTCTGCTGAGTTGCAGCAGCCCCTGTAGGCTTAGGCCTGGCTTGCTTAGGTTGGTGACGCTTAGCAGCAAAACAACCTGTAGAAGATTGCTGGCCAGAAGCAGGATGGAATCTGCCTTTCTTGAGGAAAAAAAGACTTCTTGAAAGGTTTTTTCTTGGCAGGAATGGAGGTTGACTTTGAAAGTCTATCCAAAGCAGAATTTTCTGCATCCATTTGAGTGGCTTTTATTTGCCAATCTTTGCCAAACAGGTTTTCTCCTGTACAAGGAAGATTTCCCAAGCCATCCTGGACCCAAGATTCTAGATCAGAAGCCTGGAGCCAAGCAATTCTGCGAGCAGCTATGGCAATGGCCGAAGCTCTGCTGGCACCCTCAAAGGAGTCAAAAGCTGCACGGTTGGAAAACTTTGAAATATCTTGAGTATGCTTAAGCCAAATAAGAAATTCCTCCCTTTTATCCTCTGGAAGAAAAGGGAGGAAAGTGTGTAGCTTATCTGCAACTTCTTTCAGAAACATCCCCATATAAAGACTATAGGAGTTGATTCTGGCAATGAGCATACTGGCTTTGAAGATTTTCCTACCAAAAGCATCCAAGGTCCTGTATTCTCTTCCTGGAGGAGCAGAAGAGTGTCTTTTTGCACTCTTTATCTTTTTCATAGCTGACTCCACCACAATAGAATGGTGAGGAAGCTGTGTTTTATGAAAACCAGGACAAGGAGGGACACGGTACATGGTGTCCAACCTACGAGAATGAGGAGAGATAGTGAGAGGAGTCTCCCATAAATCAATCATGTGATCATAAAGAATCTCATGAATTGGCAAGGTGACTGCCTCCTTAGGAGCCTTGGGATAACCTAAAATATCTAATTTTTTAGCTCTAGGCTCTGATTCAGAGGTTACTGAAATAGAAAGCCCTTTAGCCACTTCTCTTATGAAGTCTTGAAAGGACAAGTCTTCTGGAGGAGACATTTTTCTTTTTGGAGAAGAAGGCTCTTCAGGAAGGGCTATGGATACTTCAACAGACGCCTCCGATGCATCAGAATCTTCGGAGGAATCAAAGTATCGACCGTCAGGGTGCTCTTTCAAAGCTCGATACGCGTACCGAGCGGTATCGACATCGGGCATTATCGGTACCGGTTCGGTACCGATGGGCACCCCTGGGCAGGGAACCGCTGCAGTCGACACCATGGCCGATGTCGATGCAGTCGTTACCGGTACCGGCATTTGTGCCGGTACCCGGGCTGATACCGACAACGGAGTTTGTTGTGGTATCAGCAGCGTCGCAGCTTGAATGAAGGCTGTGATAGCCTGCTGCATGGATAGAACATTCTGATCCATCGACGCCATGAATGCCTGGAATTCGGTACCGGAAGGTTGTGCCGGTACCCCAGAACATTCTAACAGGTGATCGGTCGAGGCCGTGCCATCGATGTCAACCTGTAACCCCATAGGTGGAGCTTTGGAAGCCGGAGCTTCCCGCCGGGGTAGTTTTGCCGGTGCAGGATCCTCGAGGGCAAGCCCGGAGGCATCTCGATGCTTGGAAGGAGATCTACCCTTCGAGGACCGGCTGGTTTTATGTTTGGTTACCTGAGATCCATGGGAGGAAGAGGAAGCCCTGGAAGACGTCGATGCCACTGAAGCTGCATCAGAGGGAAACAGAACATGGAGCTTGGCTGCTCAGTTCTGTAAACCTCGTTTGGACATCAAGGAGCAGGACGAACAATCCAAAATGGAGTGGTCAGGACCCAAACATTTGAGACACCATTCATGGGTGTCGGTAAGAGAAATAGTACTGCTGCACTTAGTGCATTTTTTAAACCCGGAGGCTGGTTTTTCCATGAGGAAAAGGTTTCGTGAGGCCTAAGGCCCAAAAAGGAAAAACACACTAAGTGAGGGAAAATATGTTTTTTGTTTTTTGTTTTTTTTGGGGGGTTTTTTTAAGAAAAGAAAGAAAGACCGGCGGTACCGGTCCGATGTCGGAGAAGGCAGACGCGCGACCAAAGAAATAAAATAAAACAAAGAACTTCTTCAGCGGTGACAGGAACACGACCTGCTGGCTCCGCGGAAAAGAAGAACTGGAGAGAGGCGGTTGGAAAGGCGGGAAGGCAGCGCGCAGGCGCTGTGGGATGTTCCCAAAAGCTTTCCTTTTTTGGAAAGCTGGGGAGCGTTCTCGCGCAGGCTCCGTCGGTACCGACGTACCCATATGTGAAGACTCATTCCTGCTTGTTCCTGGAGATCATAAGATATGCCATACTGGGTCAGACCAAGGTCCATCAAGCCCAGTATCCTGTTTCCAACTGTGGCCAATCTAGGTCACAAGTACTTAGCAGTTTCTCCAAAAGACACAGGTTCCACAATTCTTGTATTGGGGCAAGCAGTGGATTTCCCGGGTCCCCTTTAATAATGGTTTATGGACCCTTCCTCCAGGAACTAACATCTTTTACTACATCCTCCGTTAATGAATCCCAGAGTTGGATTACACTTTGAGTGAAAAGCGTAGTTACTCACCTGTAACAGGTGTTCTCCAGGGACAGCAGGAATCAGTCCTCACTTATAGGTGATATCGGCACAGACGGAGTCTGCGAAGAGCAATTCCCAAGCTTTCAAAGAAAGCCTTTGGGACTGCTGCCACGCATGCATGGTCCTCTTCCCACCCAAGGGTGCCATCTTGCTCAGTCAGGTCTCATAGCTAGAGCCTGTGATAAGGAAGCTTATCATAGCTCAGGTAGGAGCTATAGAAAAGATGATGTGACTCTGAACAAGCAACCTGTCAGTTCTGGTAGAAGCAAGAAAACAGAGTTTTCACATAAAAGACTACCAGTCCCAGAATGCACCAGGTTTCCAGCAGCCATGAGGGGGGCTGAAGTGAGAAAACGTGTGTGCAATCAAGAGAGCTATGAGGTAATCCCTAAGCACTCATCTCAAAGGGCAGGGCCTGATTCAACACAGCTGCGCTGTGTTAGGGAGGAGCACACATTAGGACAGAATAAGAATAGAGCTTATTCTACAGATAACAGCTTCAGACACAGATACAGCAACAGCTTCAAGCTCAAGCACCAACATCATCTCGAGAAGCAGAAGCCAAGCCAAGCGGATAGAGAGAGAAGGAAACTCTCTGGAAGGAAGAGAAGAAAGGCCATTGGAAGGTCTGGGAGATTCCAAGGCAGTACCTATACTGGGAGGTATTCCAAATACCAGCAGAGTCCATTGGACTGGAGTCAGCCAGAGGAATGGAATGGCAGAGATAGGAATCACCAGTGGCTACCTGGAAGAGAGAAGACTGCACGTGGAAAGGACTTTCAGACCTATGCCAGAAGGTATGTGAGGAAAGATCCAGTGTCCAGGGATCAAGATTGGAAGGCTGGACATCATAACTGGATTACATACTGGCCAGGCTATACAGAGAGGAATTATGATAGCAGGAGAGGCTCAGGTATGAACACTGATCCAGACCCTATCTATAATAGTGAATGGCAGCAAGGGAATAAGCATTCTCATGATAGTGCCTTAATGAAAGACTCGTCTGTGCCAATGTATGATAGTGACCCTATGCTGATTGATGAAGGGGGAGTTACAGCAGATGAAACTATTGATTACATGGATTGTTCTCTATCCCAATGCTATTGCTAGCTTTCTGTGAGCAAACACATCAGCCATCACAAAGAAACCAAACTTTGTTCTTTATTTCCACTGCAAACAGCTCTTAAAGCAGGATTTGGGTTCACACAGTAGCAGCCAGCCAGCTAAAGGGTTTCAGCTGGACAATTGATAGTAATTAAAGCTGCACCTGATTGTGTGTGTGTGAGCAAGAGAGAATCACTGCAGGATCTGAGTGGAAAATAAGCAGAAGTTAACCTAACAAGCAAAGTTTATTTATTTCTTTGTGCCTTTTTGCAAAATGCAATGTGTGCCTTCGAGTCAGTCCTGACTCCTGGCGACCCAGAAGCTCCTGGGTTTTCTTGGCAGTGTCACCGGAAGTAGATTGCCAGGCCTTTCTTCCGAGGCAATGGAGGGTTAAGTGACTTGCCCAAGGCCACAAGGAATGCTAGTGGGAATTGAACCTTTTTATTTGGTAATTATTTGCTAAGAAAACATTAGCTAATTGCCTGACAAGCTGAAGGTTGTTTTCTGATTTGCTTTGTGACTTTATGTTATCCATTTAAACACTGCAAGCAAGTATCCTCATTTATATTGCTACCAAGCATACTTGTGCTGGGTGAATTAAACCCCATCAATAAAAGAAGTATTTTATTGGCTTTACCACTGGTTACACAACTCAATTATTGTCTTCAGCTGTGTTTGGGAGTGAAAGAACTACATTACCCACAATACCTTGCAAGAATCATATGAATATATGCATCGTCAAGATTGTGTAAGTTCTCACCCTAGGCAGCCGTCTGACAAGCCCTACTAAGCAGATGGCAAGGGAAGAAAAGAAAATTTGGCAACTCGTAAGGGGAGGTGAGAGGGTAGTGAGGACCAATTCCTGCTATCCCTGGAGAATACCTGTTACAGGTGAGTAACTATGCTTTCTCCAGGAACAAGCAGGAAGTCAGTCCTCACCTATGGGACTCCCCAGCTACAGGCTACCGAACCTGTAGTTCAAAATGCCTCGCGAGGCCGTGAGCAGAAGCCGATGCCGAAAGAGCCAGAGTCCTCGGGGCACACTCTTGGTAGCTGCAGAAGGGTCGGAAGGCAGGAGTTGCTTATACCCCAAACACATTACGGAGTACAGCCTGGCTGAAGGTGCTGTCCTGACGGGACTCTCTCTCCAGGCAGTAGTGCAAAGTGAAAGTGCTCGTTGAAGACCAGGTCGCAGCCCAGCAGATGTCAGTCAGAGGTACTGAGCGTAATGAAGCCACCGACGCCTTAGCCCGGATGCAGTGTGCGGTGACTTGCTGATCCAGCGGGGCCCCAGCTTTTGCCTGGGTGAAAGCGATGCAGTCCACCACCCAGATGAAGAGGGTGCACTTGGTGACTGCCTGCCCCAGGCAGTTGGGATCATAGGCAACGAAGAGCCGATCGAACTTGCGATGACCCTGGGTGTGCTGCAGGTAGGAGAGAGCCCTCTTGCACTCGAGTGTATGAAAGACTGCCGATGCCCGGTCAGCATGAGGTCTCGGAAAGAAGGCCGGCAAGACTATCTCCTGATTGAGATGGAAATCCGAGACAACCTTCAGTAGGAACTTGGGGTGGGTGCAGAGGACCACCCTGTTCCCGTAGAACCTGGCGCAGGGGGCCTCAGCCATGAGGGCTTGGAGTTTGCTGACTTGCCAAGCCGAGGTCAGAGCCACTAGGAAGATTACCTTCCAGGAGAGGTGCCGAAGCGAGCACATCGCCATCGGCTCAAAGGGTGGCTGCGTAAGCTGCATTAGCACGATATTTAGGTCCCACTCCGCCGGTGGAGGCTGGATGGGAGGCTTGGAAAGTAAGAGGTCCCGTATGAAGCGGGAGACCAGAGGCTGCCCCAAGAGGGGTTTACCCTCGGCGGAGAGGTGGTTAGCCGAGATGGCACTCAGGTACATCCTGACCAAGTTGGATTTCAGTCTCACCTGCGAGAGGTGGAAGAGGTACTGAAGAGCCCACTGGGTGGAGCAGGAGAATGGGTCGATCTGGAGCTTGGAGCATCAGATCGAGAAGCGCCACCACTTAAAGGCATAGGCCCATCTCGTCAAGTCCTTCCTTGACGCAAGGACGTCCTCGACCTCCCCCAGGAGGTGCAGCGAGGCGAAGGAGACCCTTCAGCCACCAGGTTGTGAGGGACAACAAGGCCATGTTTGGGTGAAGCACCCGTCCCTCCTCCTGTGTTAGCAGGCCTGGGGTGCAGCCCAGGGAGACTGGAAGCTCAGACGAGAGCTGGAGCAGGAGCGGGAAACAAGGCTGTCGAGGCCACGAAGAGCCACGAGAATCACTGAAGCTCGTTCCCGCTGAATCTTGTGGAGGCTCCTCGCAATGAGAGAGGAGTGGGAGGGAAAGTGTACAGAAGCCTGGAGGTCCAGTTCAGGAGGAACGCATCCAGGGCCACTCTGCTCGGGTGTGGAACCGGTCCGCAGAAGCGGGGGAGCTGCGTGTTCACCGAGCTGGCAAAGAGGTCCATGGATGGAGTCCTCCACTGATGAAACAAGAGGTCGGCCACCTTTGGATCCAGGCGCCACTCGTGTGGGCGGAGGATCCTGCTGAGTCTGTCCACGAGGACATTCTCCTGACCTGGGAGATAGACCGCTCTGAGGGTCATGCCCCGATGTACAGCGAAGGAGCAGAGGAGGACTGCCACCCGACAGAGGAGGTGGAAACCCGTTCCTCCCTCCTTTATTTATGTAGAATATCGGTACCCTGTTGTCGGTCTGCATGAGTACCAACTTTCCACTTAGATGGTACTTCGAAGGCCTTCAGGGCCCACTGAACCGCTGAAGCTCGAGCAAGTTGATCTGCTGCTGGGATTCCTCGGGCGACCATTGGCCCCAGGTGCGTAGGTCGCTGCAGTGGGCTCCCCAGCCCAGTAGGGAGGCATCTGTCGTCAAGACGAGCTCACTCTGTGGAGGTTGGAAGGTCATGCCCCGAGGGAGGCTTTGGGGATCCTGCCACCAATCCAGGGAGCTGCATAGGCCGCGGGAGACCAGGACAGGGTCCTGGAGGTGGCCGGAGGCCTGGGTCTATTGTGCTCTGAGGCAACACTGAGCCGCCCGCATATGCATGTGAGCATGGGGAACAACGTGGACGGTTGAGGCTATGTGCCCCAGGAGGTGCAACATGGCTCGTGCCGGAATCCGAGCCCTGCCTTGGCCGCCAGGGCGCAGAGACAATCCGCATGGTCTTGGGGTAGGAAGGCGGTCGCCCGCTCCGTGTCGAGGAGGGCACCGATGAACTCCAGGGTCTGCACCAGTTCAAGGTGGGACGGAGTAATTGACCAGGAAGCCGAGGCGTTCAAGGAGGACGACCGTGTGCGATGCCGAAAGGCGAGCTTCCTCGGCCGATGCCCCCATGACGAGCTAGTCGTCTAGGTAGGGGAAGACAAGTATGCCCTGCCGCCAGAGGTAGGCGGCAGCTGTGGATAGGCAGTTGGTGAAGACTCGTGGGGCAGATGCGAGCCCAAAGGGGAGTACCCTGTATTGGTAGTGCTCTCCTGTACTCTGAAACACAGGTACGGTCTCTGTGCCTGGGGTGGACCAGGATGTGAGTGTAAGCGTCTCTGAGGTCCAAGGAGCATAGCCAATCGCCTTGCTGGAGGAAGGGCAGCAGGACACCAAGAGATAGCATTATGAACTTCTCCCACACCAGAAACTTGTTCAGATTCCTGAGACAGAGGATGGGGCATAGGTCCCCCGTCCTCTTTGGAATGAGGACGTATTGGGAGTAGAACCCCCGGCCTCTGAGGTGCGGCGGTACCCTTTCAACTGCCTGCTGGCTGAGAAGGTTGTTCAGCTCTTGTTGCAAGCAAGTCTGCTACGAGGGAAGCCGAGAAGGTTCCGCTGGGGAGAAGGGAGGAGGAAGCCTGTCCAGATGAAGACGATAACCGTCCCAGACCACATGGAGGACCCAAGTGTCCGATGTGATGGATGCCCATTGGGGGATGAAAAGGAACAGGTGTTCCCCCACCGGTGGAAGTGCCATGGGGGGGGGGGGGTGAGAGGCTATGCATTCGGCGTCAAAACCCCTGCGCTGGCTGGGGTGGTGCCAGCGGTTGGGCCTTGGGCCCTTTTGGCTTTCGGTGACCTCGCGCTCTCCCCCCCTTTGCCCTGCACGCCAGTAGTCAGTGCGGGGGTGGGCGGGTAGGGTGGGTATCCCCAGTAGAGGAGTCCCTTCCTCTGGAAGAATGGCTTCTTCGTGTGCTGCTTCTTCCGTGGGAGAAAAGAGGTCTTACACGAAAGACAGGTTCGAGTTATGAATTCCGTCTCGATCTCAGCTGTTCGACGAGGCAGGGGGCATCCAAGAGCTTCTCCTGGACCCACTGTTCCAGGTCCGAAGACTGGAGCCATGCCTGCCCCCGATGCTGGCCGCTGCCACCCAGGCAGAGGACTCAAACCAGTCATATGCAGCACGGGAGAGATACTTCAAGCAGTCTGCGACTGACCTCAGGAGGATCTGGAACCTGAGAAGGTGTTCTCCCCCGAGGCCTGCGGAAAAACCGCCGAGCTCTTTGGTGAGGTCGCACAGAAACATACCCATATACAGTTGATAGGCCTGAATGCAGCATGCCAGCATGGACCCCTGACAGGCCTTGCACCCCAGGGCGTCGAGGGCTCTGGATTCCCTGCCCGGTGGGACCGAAGAATGTGACTTCGGGCTCTTTTGATTCCGCGTCGCCAATTCCACTACCAAGGAAGTATGCGGAAGCTGGGTCTTCCGGAACCCTGGGCCGCGCTGGACCCTATATATGGCATCGAGCCATTTGCTCACAATGGGAACAGAAGCAGGGGCCTCCCACATGCGGAGGAGCAGCTGGGACAGAATGGAAGGCACTGGGACAGTAAGAGACTCCTGAGGTGGAGACTCATACTGTGAGATGTCAAGTTCCTCCGCCCTCGGTTGCTCCTCAGTCTGCGTGGGCAGATTGAGGGCCCACACCATGTCCCCCACGAACACCAGGAAGGAGTCGTCCACGGGAGGCGAACACCTCTGGGAGGTAGGTGTTGACAGATCTGAAGGAAGGTCCCTGTGGGCACGGTCTCTGGGAAGGTATCCCTATCCGATTCCCAGACCAAGAGCTCTGAGAAGGACTCCGAGTCAGGCTGATCGCCCTGTCCAGAGGCCAAGACCCACTTGGATCCGGAGGCACTGGCCTTGGAGGACCTCACCCCCGAGGAATGGGGCAGCGAGTGAAACCGGTGCAGAGGACACTCACAAGGCCCTTGGGTGCCCTCAGTCTCAAGGCGCAAGCCAGCCGTGCTAGGTAGAAGCGCCTGCTGGGCAGCTAAGAAGGCAGAAATGCTGCGCTCTAGTGCCAACATCTGGGATTCCCACGCAGGCGTGGGTCCCTGCGACGCTGACGCCGGGGTTACCTGGTCTGGCGTGGAGGAGAGGGGGTCCTCACCGGGACGACCCTCAGGAGACCGGGAGCCATCACCAGAGGCCTCCATGTCAGTATAAGGTACTTTTCGAGGCCGGTCCTTGTCCGACTCACGGGAATGCCAGGGAGGGCTGAGAGACTGAGCACAAGACCGTTCGCGCTTGTCCAGAACCCCCGACGACGACTTCGAGATCATCTTCTTATTATGCCACTCTACCTCAGGGGAACCCTGATTGGAGTGCCGCCTTGGGCATGAGACCACTGCGGGGGACCCCGTAAGCGGTGGGCCAGCCAAGGATGCCACTGGGGATCACGGGGCTGCCTTACGGAAAATGTTGGCAGATTTCTGCTTAAGAAAGAGCAGAGCTCCGGGTTATGGTCATGTCCGTGAGCGACATATTTTTGTAGCATCTGTCACATTTTTGAAGCCTGTGGCCATTGGGGCAAAAAGGGCCCCTGCAAGGTCCAAGGCCCTCGAGGCCAGTAGTTATGAAAAAAAGGGCACGAAGAGGGCCTGAAGAGAAAAAAATCCTAAAAAGGTTGGAAAAAAAGGAATCTCCTCGCCCAGAGGAAAAGGGGTGAAGGGGTGGACGGGAGAGGACCAGTGCTACCAGAAAAGAGAGATCCAGATGCCGAAAACAAGAACATGTCACCCATAAGTGAGGGCTGACTTCCTGCTTGTTCCTGGAGAAAAATATTTTCTCTTATAAGTCTTAAATAGGTTACACTGTAGCCTCATTGCATGTCCTAGTCTTTCTATATTTTGATGATGTAAACAATCAATCTACATTTATCCCTTCCACTCCATTCATTAATTTATAAACCTCTATCATATCTCCCCCTCAGACGTCTCTTTTCCAGGTTGAAGAGCCCTAACCTTTTTAGCCTCTTTTCATAGGGGTATCCTTCCATCCCCTTTACCATTTTGGTGGATCTTCTCTGTACCTTTTCTAATAACGCTATATCCTTTTTAAGATACCGCGACCAGAATGGCACACAATATTCAAGATGTGGCTGCACCATGGAATGATACAGGGCATTATAATATCCTTTGTTTTATTCTTCATTCCTTTCCTTAAGATCCCTATCATTCTATTTGCATTCTTGGCCGCTGCTGCACACTGGGCGGAAGGTTTCAACATGTTATCCACAATGATGCGTAAATCTTTTTCCTGGGTGGTGGTTCCTAATGTGGAATCTTGCATTGTGTAATCATAGTTTGGGTTGTTCTTTCCTGGGTGGATAACTTTGCACTTCTCCACATTAAATTTCATCTGCAATTTGGATGCCCAGTCTTCCAATTTAACAAGGTCATCTTGCAATTTTTCACAATTCTCTTGGGTTTTAACAACTTTGAATAATTTTGCGTCATTGGCAAATGTGATTACCTCACTTGTTATTCCCATATCCAGGTCATTTAAGAAAATGTTAAAAAGCAGAGTACCCAGCACAGAACCCTGAGGTACTCCACTATTCACCCTTCTCCACTGGGAAAATTGGCCACTTAACCCTACCCTCTGCTTTCTATTTTTTAACCAGTTCCTGATTCACAGTAGGACATTGCCTCCTATCTCCCATGACTTTTTAGTTTCACCAAGAGTCTCTCATGAGGGACCTTGTCAAAGGCAAATCCAGATATACTATCAACTGACTCACCTTTATCTACCTGTTTATTCACACCTTCAAAACAATATAACAGATTAGTAAGACAAGACCTTCATTGGCTAAAGCCATGTTGGCTGTCTCCCATTAAACCATGGCTATCTACATGTTCTGTAATTTTTTTCTTTATAACGGTTTCTACCATTTTGCCCAGCAGGCTCACTGGTCTGTAGTTTCCTGGATTATACCTGGAACCTTCTTAAAAATTGATGTTCCATTGGCCATCCTCCATTCTTCAGGTATTACACATGATTTTAATGATAGTTCACAGATTATTAATAATAGGTCTGCAACCTCATTTCAGTTCTTTCAACACCCTTGGATGTATATCATCTGGTCCAGGTGATTTGCTACTCTGCAGTTCATCAAATAGTTGTAATACATCTTCCTGGTATATCAATATTTCTTTCAATTCTTGCGCAGTATTATCTTTGAATACCACTTCAGTCATGGGTAACATCCCTACATCTTCCTCAGTAAAGACCGAAGAAAATAATTCATTCAGTTTCTCCACTATGGCCTTGTCCCCTCTTAGTGCCTCTTTTACCCCTCTATCATCTAATGGGCCAACTGACTGTCACAGGTTATTTGCAACGAATGCACTTAAAAAAGTATTTATTTTGTGTTTTTGCTTCCACAGCAAGCTTCTTCTCAAATTCTCTCTTTGCCTACCTTATCAATGCCTTGCATCTAACTTGCCAGTGCTTATGTTGTTTCCAGTTTTCATCATTTGGCTCATTTTTTGACAACAGCTTCTCTGACCTCACCATTAAACCAGCCAGCTCCAGCTGCTCTCCCTACCCGGGATCGAGCCATCATCACTGCCGGAGGCGGGAACAGCCATTTTGCACGGCGGTCCAATCGAGACCCGTGCCTTGCCCATTTAAAAACAGCGCTATCGGGCGCGGGAAGAAGGACACTCTCCAGCCAGCTCCAGCTGCTCTCCCTACCCGGGATCGAGCCATCATCACTGCCGGAGGCGGGAACAGCCATTTTGCACGGCGGTCCAATCGGGACCCGTGCCTTGCCCATTTAAAAACAGCGCTATCGGGCGGGCCCGCGCCTGAGGGCCTCGCCAGAGGGCCCTTTGGCATGGCCCTTAGGCACGGACCGTAAAGGCGAGACCAGGAAGTGGAAACCACCACTCAGCATCCTTGAACTCAGATACCACTGGTAATTTAAGACCAAGTACCTCAACAGTATGTTATATTTTCACTCATAACCTCTACACGAGCTCATTGCTGTATCATGCATATGTACTAGACCAGATTAGCCAATAATCTGCCAGCCATCAGCGCAGTTAGTGTTAGCACTCAGTGCAGAAAGGGTAACCCACCAAAGCAAGACGGGTTCAGGAAAGTTTCATTCTCTGAGTAACTATGTAAAGTAACTAAACCGATGGCATGTAAAGTGCTTTAATACCGACAGTTGTACCAGATTAGACCAGCCAGAAATGTCTTATTTGCTTCCTTTTCTTGTTAAGCTTCATTCTGTGTAGGTATATACTTAACTCATACATAATAGATGAATGTCTCCAGCAAAATTACTGTATGATACACTGAACCTGTTAGCCAATTGCACAACATACTAGCTAGGATTCAGTCAACTCTAGCTTGCCAGAAACCCCCTCGATCTGCCTACCGAAAAGCCTCCTACCCACAGAGTCAAAATGGAAGACTTGATCATCAGGTTAATGTGCCTTTTCCTACTTTTTGTAACCCTACCATCCAATATACTAGCCCTCACCACCTCTCAAAATCACATCCCTATTGTACTACCTAGTGAAAGAAAATGGTCAGGTGACTCCTATTACAACCCACGTGGAGCAAACCTCCCGCACCGCAACCTCTTACTACATGTCCCATTACAACACAACTCGAAAACTAGACAAACTAAAAATTGCTACCCTAGTAGCCTGAAGTGTGCACTTATAAATGCCCGCTCACTTCGAAATAAGTGGCCAGTGATCACGGACATATTAATACACCACAAGCTAGACATTCTCATGGTCACCGAAACATGGCTCTCAGCAGAAGACAATATTATCCTCAACCAGCTTCTCCCACCTAACTTTACAGCATTCACCGGTCACAGACAAAACAAGAAAGGTGGAGGAGTACTCATCATCACCAAAGCTGACCTCCAGTTTAAAATGGATGAATCCAACAGTAATAACCATCTAGAAACGGTATCAATTTCAAACAACATATGCTCCATAAACCTGGTCTATAGATCACCGTCAGCGGATCCAGACGACCTAGCATCCATAATAAATCTGGCTTCCTTCACCCAGGGTCCAAATAAACCTAATTGGATTGTAGGAGATCTCAACCTACCATCATTGCATGCCACTCAAGCAACTGCATTCCTAGAAGCCCTAGATAGCCTAGGATACACGCAAATGGTGCAAGAATCTACCCACGAGAGAGGCAATATCCTTGACCTCATATTCGCGCCACAGCTAATTTTGGAGCAACCACAAAACATCGTACAATCGATAACTGCAGTCCCATGGACCGACCACAAACTCATCACCTTCCAGATGCCTGCCATTAACTGTTCACGCGGGACAAAAACGGATAAAAGTGGGCCTGCTAACTCAGCTACCAGAAGTTTTCACCCATTTAACAGAGAACGCATCCTCGCCGAAATGAGCACACTCTTTGATGACACCTCATTAAACCTAGATGGGTTGATCTCTTCCTGGAACAGTAAACTCAGTACATCGCTATCCGCCCCCAAGGAACAAGAACCCAAAGAAGAGAGCAACAGCCCCATGGTTCACAGCGGATTTAAAAACCTCACTAACTATTTTAAGAAGGCTAGAAAAACGTTGGAGAAAGTCACGCACCAGCAGTGACCAATCAGCCTACATCCAACACCTGGCGGAACATCGAAAAGCCATCGCAGATAAAATCAGACAACACCACACAGACACCCTGAAACGCTCATTGAATAAACCTCACGACTTGTTTAACTTAGTTAAAACGCTTGCCAAAGAACCTACCCCCGAGCTCCACAGCAGGATCCATCCACAGGACTATGCGACGTATATGCAATCCAAAATGTGCAAGACTAACAAAATATTAATACCGGACCCTCCTGATGAACAAGACCACCCAGCATCACTAACATCCTTCTCCACTCCCTCAAAGAAAACTATTGAGGATACCATCCTAGCTCTAAACACAACTACTGCGTACACAGATCCCTGCCCTGCACATTGGATAAAGGACCTGCGATGTGATATATCCCCAATTATAGCAAAAATCGTAGACCATTCCTTCTCTACTGGCTATTTCCCATCTACTCTCAAGCAGACCTCTGTTAGACCGCTGTTAAAGAACACCAAACTTGATCCGCAACAGGTAGAATCTTACAGGCCCATATCTAGCATACCTATGCTAGCAAAAATCATCGAGAAATAGTGCACAGGCAATTACAGGATCACATAGACACCTCTGCCCCACTGGATCCGGCCCAACATGGATTCAGAGAGTCACATGGGGTAGAAACACTGCTCACAACCCTCTTCAACAACATAATCTCAGGTGTGGATAACATACGCCAGGGTTTCGCGCTTGTCTTTCTAGACATAGCAGCGGCTTTTGACTCAGTATACCACGAAATTCTTATCTACCGGCTAAGGGAAAAAGGCATCTGCGGAACAGCACTTGAATGGTGCAAATCTTACCTGTCCGATAGATGGCAACATGTCCGAGTCGACGGAGATACATCTGAACCATTCCAACAAAGCCAAGGTGTACCTCAAGGATCCTCCTTATCTGCACTGATGTTTAATATATACATTCAACCCATCTGCGACATCATCAGATCCTTTAATGTCAGTTACATGATATATGCAGATGATGTTCTATTATATATGCCAATATCACTGGATTGCCTAGACCTCACTCCGCTGACTAACTGCTTTGATACCATATCAGAGTGGCTGCTATCACAAAATCTGAGAATACAACACAAAAAGACGGAAGTCCTTTTCGTCTCGAGGAACACCAACTTCACCCCTCCTAGTTGTATTAACGTAAAGGATGCCCAACTCCAAGTGAAACATGCAATACGTTACCTTGGAGTAACGCTAGACCAACACCTTGACATGAAGAACCACATAGCCAATACAGTCAAGGCAATCTACTTTAAAATCAGATCCCTCAGACACCTACGCACACTACTTGAACCGGAAGACTTCCGGACCATTTATCAAGCTCTTATACTTCCCCAATTCGACTTCTCAAATTCCATACTACAAGGACTCCCCCAGTCCATCCTGAACCCCCTGCAGCTGGCCATGAACAGTGCAGCGAGAGTACTCCTTGGGGCATCCAGGAGAGACCACGTGACACCCCTTCTAAAACAGCTACACTGGCTCCCCATCCAAGCAAGGATTAGTTTCAAGACCTTGCTGCTAACGTTCAAAGCGGCTATGGGACTCACCTCTTCCTCCCTCTCCAACCTCATACAACCACTTGCACCAAACAGGCCGCGAAGAACAGCAGAATTGAACACGCTGGTCATCCCAAAAGAAACCACAAGATGCACCAGATCAACATCTAACAGAACCTTCCGACTCTGCGCCCCAAATCTATGGAACACCTTACCAGCACAAATCAGAGCAATGACCAATTTGAGTCAGTTCAGAAAGGCGCTAAAACATTTCCTCTTCCTCAAATATCTCAATGACAGCTCCGATCACAACCATCAGATGAATAGCAGGAGTGGCCAAATGGATAGACCTTCGCAACAGGCCAACTTTACTCTGTAGATAACAAACAGTTCCACATACTGTTGGTAACACCTTGTATATAGTTAACCATGATATCCCTTAATAGATAAACCATCATTGTATTTAGTTTCCCCTATTTCGCCAAGTTATACCTCCTGTTAAATGTAATGACCAGACATACGTAAACTGTCGGATGTTTTCTGTTTAATGTAAACCGCGCTGATGTCTAATAGTGCGGTATATAAGAATTGTTAATAAATAAAATAAAATAAATAAATAAATGCAACAGTTTTTTTGGAACGTCCTTCCACTTTTCTTAAAGTGTGGAATACAGCTGGTCTGGGCGTCCAAGATAGTATTTTTAAACACCCATGCTTGATGTAAATCTTTAACCTTTGCAACTGCTCCTTTTAGTTTTTGTTTTTTGTTTGTTTTTTTTAACTCTTTTTTGCTCATTTTATCATAGTCTCCCTTTTGAAAGTTAAAAGGCAGTACTATGGATTTCCTTGCCATCATTCCTCCATTTATTAAACCAAACACGATCATGCTATGATCACTAATGCCACGTGGCCCCAACACCCTTATCTCTTGCACCAGAACTTGTGTTCCACTATAGACTAGGTCCAAAATTACTTTCCCTCTGGTCAGTTCATGAACCAGCTGCTCTAAGAAGTAGTCATTTCTTTCATCTAGAAACTTTATCTCCTCAGCATGTCCTGTTGTGACACTGATCCAGTCAATACCAGGATAATTGAAATCACCCATTATTATTACTGTGCTGCTCTATCTCCTTTTTAAAGGTTAATGTCAGCAGCCTGGTTCCATCCCACTTAAGGTGGAGCCCATTCCTTCGGAAAAGTCCCTCCTTTCCCCAGAATGTTCCCCAGTTCCTAACAAATCCAAAACCTTCTTCCTTGCACCATCGTCTCATCCACACATTGAGACTCCGGAGCTCTGACTGCCTTTTGGGTCCTGCGCGTGGAATGGGAAGCATTTCGGAGAATGCTACCCTGGAGCTTCTGGATTTCAACTTTCTACCTTAAAGTCTAAATTTGACCTCCAGAACCTCCCTACCACACAGCAGACTCCTCCCCAGCACTATCTAAGACCTTGTCTAGGTGGCGTGCGAGGTCCGCTACCTTTGCACCAGGCAGGCATGTTACAAGGCAATCCTCAAGTCCAACAGCCACCCAGCTATCTACATGTCTAATGATCAAATCACCAACTATAATGGCTGTCCTAACCCCCCCCCCCCCTCCCTCGTGGGCACATGGCCTTGAAGAAATCTCCTCGGTACGAGAGGGTTTTACATCACCTGAAGGACAGGTCCTAGCTACAGAATCACTTCCTGCCACACCAGGTTGATGCTCTCCTGTCAAGTGACCTCTCTCCTCCATGGCAACAGGAATGCTGCCAGACTGGAGGTGGGACTTCAGTACATCCCTGTAGGTCTCGTCTATACATCTCTCTGTCTTCCTTATGTCCTGCAAGTCTGCTAGTCTAGTCTCCAGAGATCGGACTCATTCACTGAGAGCAAAGAGTTCCTTGACCTAATGCACACGTAATATCCCTCACCAACTGGGAGAAAATCATACATTTAACACTAAATGCAAAAGACTGGAAAGCTGCCATCTCACAGCTGAACTGATGTCTGCATCTTAGTTTTAAGGTTGTGTTTAGGTATTTAAGTTGTTTATTTACTTAGGCTTGCTGGGGATACTTACACTAATAAAACTATAACTAATACGTGTAATGGACTTTGTTCACCTCAAGATTAATCAATCTCAGGTCCTTAATGTATGCCTGATGAGGATAAACAGCTGCACCTGAGAGTGAATATGGGCACTTCCTTCCCTTTAAGAGGTTTAAGCACCTATAAAGCTACGATTATCCCAGGGGTGGGTGGGAGTCGGGCTGGATGGAATTCTGGGAGGGAGGGAGGGAAAGACGACTTATTTAAAGCTGGTTGCTACACAGTATCCTGTCCTGTGCTTCTAAGGTAATCTGTGACCAATTTACTGGGTGAAACACACAGCCCTTGCTTTGATAGAAGGAGTCTTTCAAAATGCCCCTTTGATCTGTCACTTGCTAAAACACCTATTTAAAACAATTTCACAGGTCTCTTGCCCCTATCTAGAAGGCCTCTTTGTAAAGGTCTCTAGAGACAATTTATTGCTCAAAGAATACTGATCCTGTTTTTCTTTTTATGCTAAGTTATACTCTGATTCGATTTAACTTAAAGCTCTTTGCTAATACCAGGCCCTGACTAAATATTAAATTAAAGACTTTTAACTAGCAGCTCTCTGCTGGGTTTTAAATTTAACATAAGAACATAAGATATGCCATACTGGGTCAGACCAAGGTCCATCAAGCCCAGTACTCTGTTTCCAACAGTGGCCAATCTAGGTCATACGTACCTAGCAGTTTCCCCAAGGGACACAGGTTCCACAATGCTTGTATTGGTTCAAGCATTGATATCCTGGGTCCCTTCTTAATAATGGTTTATGGACCTTTCCTCCAGGAACTTGTCCAAACCTTAACCAGAAAGCTCTCTGCTAGGTTTTAAATTTGAACTGAAAGCCATTTTCTGGGTCTCAGCTTAAACTAAAAGCTACCTGCTGAGTTAGAGTAGTTACTCACCTGTAACAGGTGTTCTCCAGGAACAGCAAGAATCAGTCCTCACATATGGGTGACGTTGGCGCCGACGGAGCCCTCGTGCGGAGCATTTCCCCAGCTTTCAAAGAAAGCCTTTGGGAAGTGCAGCGCGCATGCGCAGTCCCCTTCCCGCCCAAGGGTGCCATCTTGCTCAGTCTGATGACATAGCTAAAAGACAGCAAAAAATTAGCAAAATAAATCATGACTGCAACTCCAAGGGGAGGAGGGAGGGTTGTGAGGACTGATTCCTGCTGCTCCTGGAGAACACCTGTTACAGGTGAGTAACTATTCTTTCTCCAGGACCAAGCAGGAAGTCAGTCCTCACATATGGGACGCCCCAGCTTAAGGCTACCGGAGACCCCAAGCGGAAAAATGAGCTCCCTCGAGCTCGTCAGCACAGAAGGAAGGAATCTTCTCTGAGAACGCCCCCGACCGGTAGCCCAACACCAGGGCCGGAGGGTAGGAGTTGCCTAAACCCCAAAGAGATTATGGAGTACTGCCTGTCCGAAAGCACTGTCCCTGCGGGACTCCCTCTCAAGGCAGTAATGGGCCGCAAAAGTCTGGCTTGAAGACCAAGTAGCGGCCCGGCAGATGTCTGCCAACGGAACAGAGCGGAGATGAGCCACTGACGCAGCCTTTGCCCTGACACGATGAGCCGTGACTCGACCCTCCAACGAGAGATTGCATAACGGCCCAGGATTTAACTCAAGCCCTATCTGGACTGTACCTTGTAATATAGAACATGCTGTATCATAGCGCACACTGTACATAGCCCACCCTAATCTATACACCTCACACCCACGCACATTTTAAACAATACAGCCACTGCATGATCTTCCCCCCACACGCACATTATACCCCTCCTTCACTGCATGAAATTCCCCCCACATACATTGATTGTATTGTTGTGATACCGCCTTGATTTTATGATAAGACGGTTTAGAAATACTTTTAAATAAAAAAATAAATAAATAAAAAATAAATAAGCCCAGGCGATACAATCAGCGACCCATATGGACAACGTACGCTTGGAGACAGGGAGCCCCAACTTATTGGGGTCAAAAGAAACGAAAAGCTGAACAGCCTTCCGATGCTCCCGCGTACAGTCAAGGTAGAAGGATAACGCCCTCCTACAGTCCAGGGTATGCAAGACCATCTCAGCCCGGTTGGCATGCGGCCTGGGAAAGAAGGTCGGAAGAACCACCTCCTGATTGAGGTGAAAAGTGGAGACAACCTTAGGGAGAAACTTAGGGTGAGTCTGTAGGACTACCCTATTCCTGTAGAACCTAGTGTAAGGAGGATCAGACACTAGTGCCTGCAGTTCACTCACTCGCCTAGCAGAGGTGAGAGCTACCAGAAAAGGTTTTCCAGGAGAGAAAACGGAGAGGGCAGGTAGCCATAGGTTCAAAAGGTGGACAAGTAAGCCGCTGTAAGACCACATTCAGATCCCACTCAGGGGCCGGTGGACGCAAAGGAGGCTTAAGCAGAAGAAGGCCTCTGAGGAAACGAGCCACCAAAGGGTGGTTGGAAAGAGGCCTGCCGTCCACCGGTGAGTGGTGCGCTGAGAGAGCACCAAGGTGAACTCGGACAAAGTTAGACTTAAGGCCCCGATTGGAGAGGTAGAGCAAATATTGCAACACTAACGCAACCAAGCACGAGAAGGGATTCTCACTGTGCTGAGCACACCATGCGGAGAATCTACGCCACTTAAGAGCGTAGGATTTCCTGGTGGATTGACGCCGAGAGGCCAAGACTACGTCTTCCACCTCTCGAGGTAGTAGTAAGGGAGCCTGGACTACCCTTTCAGCTGCCAGGCCATCAGATGAAGGGACTGGAGGTTGGGGTGCAAGAGAGTCCCCTGATCCTGAGACAGGAGATCGTGTTGAAACCCCAGAGAAAGAGGTGTGTCCACCGCCAGCTGTAGCAGAAGCGGGAACTACGGTTGTCTCAGCCAC
Organism: Ichthyophis bannanicus; assembly: GCA_033557465.1. Lineage (NCBI taxonomy): Eukaryota > Metazoa > Chordata > Amphibia > Gymnophiona > Ichthyophiidae > Ichthyophis > Ichthyophis bannanicus. The sequence goes on from CM066031.1 coordinate 574,422,262, forward strand.
CTGGGGGCTATGAGAATCAATGAAGCCCCGTCCCGGAGGACTTTGAACAGCGTTCTGGACACTAGTGGTGTGGGAGGAAACGCATACAGTAGGCCTGTGGACCGCGAGAACAGAAACGCATCCGCTGCTATTCTGAGGGGATGCGGTTGTCTGGAGCAAAATCTCAGGAGTTGCCGGTTCAGAGGACTGGCGAAAAGATCCATGGTGGAGAGTCCCCACCTGAGAAAGATCTGCTGAACCACTAATGGGCTCAATCTCCATTCGTGTGGTTGTAGGATCCTGCTCAGTCTGTCTGCCAGGTAATTTTCCTGACCTGGGAGGTAGACAGCCTTGAGAAGGATCCCGTGATTGACAGCCCAAGAGCACAGCTGTTGAGCCTCCTGACAAAGAAGGGAGGAGCCTGTGCCTCCTTGTTTGTTCACATAGAACATGGCAACTTGATTGTCCGTCTGAACCAGTACAGACTGGTGAGAGGCAAGGTGGGAGAAAGCTCTCAGAGCTAGGCGTATCGCCCGGAGCTCCAGGAAGTTTATCTGTTGAGTGGCCTCCCAAGGGGTCCAGAGACCCTAAGTACATGTCCCTTGGCAATGTGCTCCCCAACAGAGAAGAGAGGCATCGGTTGTCAGCACCTGAGCATGCGGAGGGGATTGAAAAACCACTCCGAGCACCAGATTCGGAAGATGAAGTCACCATTGTAGAGAGGAGACCAGGAGGTCGGAGATCTTCACCGAGTCCGCTAGGCCCCCTGTGGCTTGATGCCACTGAGTGCGAATGCTCCACTGAGCAGGTCGCATGTGCAGGCGGGCATTGGGGGTGACATGAACCGTGGAAGCCATATGACCGAGTAGTTTCAGGAATTGCCTGGCAGAGACCAGGGAATTGCTGCGAAACTGGCTGGCCAGATCCATTAGCCTGTGGGCCCTGTCCAGAGGCAGAAAAGCCTTTGCTTGAAGAGTGTCTAGTCTGGCCCCTATGAACTCTAAGTTCTGAGACGGGAGCAAAGTGGACTTGCGAAGTTTATGACAAACCCCAAGTGCTGAAGCAGAGCCACAGTGCGAAGGGTGGCCTGGTTGGCCTCTTGGGAAGATTGGCCACTTATGAGCCAGTCGTCCAGGAACGGAAACACAAAGAGACCCTGAAGCCTCAGGTAGGCCGCCACCACTGCCAGGCACTTGGTGAACACCCTGGGAGCGGAGGACAGGCCAAAGGGAAGTACTCTGTACTGATAGTGGTTTCCTCCCACAACAAACCTGAGATATTGTCTGTGGTCTGGATGGATAAGGATGTGAGTATACGCATCCTTTAGATCTAAGGAGCATAGCCAGTCTCCCTGCTGGAGGTAGGGCAGCAGGATTCCAAGGGTAAGCATCTTGAACTTTTCCCTCTCCAGGAACTTAAGGTTTCGCAAGTCTAGGATGGGTCTGAGGCCTCCTGTTCTTTTTGGTACCAGAAAGTACCTGGAATAAAAGCCGTGACCTCTCAGGTGGTGGGGCACCGGTTCCACAGCCTGATCCTTTAGCAGACTTGCTAACTCCTGAAGGAGTAGGTCCCTGTGCAGAGGGGGTCTTGGAGGCTCCCCTGGAAAATAGGAGGGAGGTACCTGGTGAAAATGGAGAAGATAGCCCTTTTGGACTATATGAAGAACCCAGGTATCTGATGTGACGGCTGACCACCTGTGGGCAAAGTGGGCCAGCCGGCCTCCTGTGCTGAGAGAAGCCAGCTGAGGAGAAGAGGTTATGCTGTTTGAGTCAAAAACCCCCATCCTGCTGAGCAGGGGCCGGTGTAGGTGGCTTGGTAGCCTTCTGCCTACGGGGCCCTTGACAATGCCCCTTGACCTGCTGACCCTGTTGGGGAGCTGTAGAGGCCTGATAATGAGGGTATTGTTTATAGGCAGACGACTTCCTCAGGTAAAAGGACTTTTTTCCCGAGCCCTTCTTCTTCTGAGAAGGGGCAGAGGTTTTCCTGGAAAGCCTAGTCCTGGCCAGAGTCTCGGTCTCGAGTTCTGCAGCCTTTTCAGCCATGGGCTTGCCAAAGAGGTTTTCACCTCGGCAGGGGACATCAACCAACTTGCCCTGGACCCATGGCTCGAGGTCGGATGACTGTAGCCAAGCCTGTCGGGCGGGCACCGATGCCGGCCCCGGCTACTCGGGCCGAAGCCTCGAAGCCATCGTAGGCTGCTCGAGAGATAAACTTCAAGCACTCTCGAATACTGGTGGACAAGGCCTGGAACCTCTGCAAAGGTTCCTCGGCGAGACCAGCAGAGAACCCGGCCATCTCCTTTGCCAGGTCTTGGAGGTACATGCCCATGTAGAGCTGGTAAGTCTGGACACGGCAAGCAAGCATAGAGCCCTGGAAGCACTTCTTACCGAGGGCATCCAGGTTCCGGGCCTCCCGGCCGGGAGGCACCGAGGAGTGCATCTTCTGACTTTTCAGTCGATGCATGGCCGATTCCACAACCATGGAGTGGTGCGGTAATTGTGCCTTTTGGAACCCGGGGCTCTTGCGAACTCGATAGATGGAATCGACCCGCTTGCTTAACACCAGCGTCGAGGCCGGGGTCTCACACATGCGGAAGAGCAGCCGCTCCAGCATCGGAGGAACCGGAACAGTAAAGGCCTCCTTCGGGGGAGAGTCATACTGGAGGGCCTCGAGCTCCTCGGCTCGAGGGTCCTTCTCGGGATCCGCGGGGAAGGCCAAGGCCAAGGCCATATCCCGCACGAAGTCCGAGAACCGGGTATCCTCCGGTGGGGATCGTCTCCGAGGTTCGGACTCGGGCGAGTCCGATGAGACACACAGAGTCCGATGAGTGTCGGGTGGCTCTTCGTCCTCCGTCTCCCAGCCCGACTCCTCGGAGGAGGAATTGAGCAGCTCCGGTCGGGCGGGCACCGATGCCCTCCGCCCCGACGCCGAGGGTATCGGCGTCGACGACCTCAGCCCCGAACAGGAGGTCGAGGGAGACCGTGGCCGAGGATCGACTCGAGCCCGCATGGACTCTAGGATCGGCTCGGCCTCCGGGGTCGACTTGGACGTCGAGGTCCCGGTGGTCGAGGCAGATGCACCGGTGAGACCGGCAATCAATGCCCGCTGCTGTTCCATGAAGGCAGCGAAGCTGCTCTCCAAGGCCGTCAACCTGAGTCCGAGCTCAGGAGACCCAGCAGCCCCCGACTCGGGGCCCGACAGTGTCGGGCCCGACGTCGGCTCCCTCGGAGGAGAGTCCACGAGGACAACAGCACTTACGTGTCCAGGAGACTCCATCTCGACACGAGGATGCTTGGCAGGCCTCTCCGACTCCGAAGACCCGGGACGGCTATCGGGGCTATGCGACCTAGCCCTCGAGGAACCAGGAGCGTCCACCGACGACGCCCTTGCGGGTTTCTTCTTCCTGCGATGTTCCCGCGAAGGAGACCCCCGCTCAGAGGAACCCCGACGCTGCTCGGGGCCGGAGTCCCGAGACGTCGAGGCCTCTGACGAGGTCCGGGCCCGGCCGGACGCGGAGTCAGAAAAAATTCGATCCTTCTGGTGCTGCCGACTCCTCAACGCCTTCGAGGACATTTTGCCACACGGACCACAGATCATCGGGTCATGATCGGGTCCGAGGCAACGGAGGCAGCAGTCGTGTGTGTCAGTAAGAGACATAAGTTTCTTACACCGATCACACTTCTTAAACCCGCTGGTAGCCATCGGGGGAAAAAGGGCCCCTGCTAGGTCAAAAGACCGGGCTGCCAGGGAAAAAAGAAAAAATGCGCGAACGCCAGTCACAAAGGACAAAAAACGGAAAAGAAAGAAAAGGACTCGATACCGGCGTATCGGTCCGAGCGGGAAAAGGATCCGACGTCGAACCAGAGAAAAAAGAGAAAAATAGGGAAAATCAACTTTTTCCTCGGGGAAAAACGAACTACGTCCGTCAGGCTCCGCGGAAAAAAGAAGACTGAGCAAGATGGCACCCTTGGGCGGGAAGGGGACCGCGCATGCGCGCTGCAATTCCCAAAGGCTTTCTTTGAAAGCTGGGGAAATGCTCCGCACGAGGGCTCCGTCGGCGCTGACGTCACCCATATGTGAGGACTGACTTCCTGCTTGGTCCTGGAGAATTTAATGTAACCTAAAAGCTCTTTGCTGATCCTAGGCCCTGACTGAGTATTAAATTTAAACTAGAAGCTCTTTGTTCGGTTTTAAATTTGAAATGAAAGCTCTCCACTGGGTTTTAAACTTAAATTGAATGCTACCTGCTGAGTTTTTAATTTAACTAAAAGCTCTTTGCTGATACTAGACTGACTGATTTAAGAAATACACTGGATTCTAATTTACACCGATTAATCAGCTTTAATCTAAAGAATTCCTTTTTCTCCAAGATTTGAAAAATTCCCAGAAGTTAATACTTACAATTGCAGATCTCTCTCCAGAAGTAGAAGTCCCTTTTTGTAGTCCTTTTAAGACTCAAGGGTGAAAGGAAGGAATATGCAGAAGCCGATGAGGATAAAGCAGAATTGCTTAACTAACATTTCTATTCTTAATTCAAAGATGAAGGGCCAGAAGCAGGATCTCAGAAGACACCCACAAATAGGAACAGAAGTGATGGGAAGATCAAACGATTTTCAGAAGAGTAAATTAGACTTACCTGCTAATTGTTGTTCCTTAAGGAACTCTAGTCCAGTCCCGGAAAGATAGAGTTGTCAACCTCCACTAGCAGCTTTGGAGACTGAAAGATGTCATCGTCGTGATGTCACTGGTACAAATAGGCTCGCTCCGCCCCCTTTCACCTATTGACAAAGCAGACTCAGCAGAGCAACAAATAAGTAGCTATTTCAAAAACGTATACAAAACAATTATGTAATTATGTACAGATAGAAATACTTCTCTAAGAAAAAAGATAGAGCCAGGGCGTGCCCTAAAACGGACGTGGAACGGAAGGGCGGTAGCCCGGTTCCTCTGCGCCCCAGCCGCCTGCCGCCAACACCACAGAGATCCCCTCTGAGAGCGCTTCCCATCTCTGCTACCCCCAGAGCGCCCTGAAAAGCATTTTGGTTGTTTTCTCATTTTATACTTTAACATTTACTTTCTGTGTTCCCCCGCCGTACGGGTACAGCAGCTGTCAATCTCACTCTCCCCGCCTGTGGACACTTCAGGCTGGCGAATAGCCACTGAACGGGAGGGATCCGGGACTGGACTAGAGTTCCTTAAGGAACAACAATTAGCAGGTAAGTCTAATTTACTCTTCCTTAGCGTCCCTCTAGTCCAGTCCCGGAAAGATAGAGGATGTAACAAAGCAGTAAATCTCAACGGGAGGGGCCCGAGAGCCCAGCCTGAAGGACGGCTGAACCAAAACAACTATCCCCGCGCGCCTGCACATCCAAGCGATAATGCCGAGCAAAGGAATGCAACGAGGACCAGGTCGCCGGCACTGGCTGACTTCCGCCCACGAGGCTGCCTGCGCTCTCGTGGAATGCGCCCGCAACCCTACCGGCACCGCTCTGCCACTCAAAATGTAGGCCGAAGCAATCGCCTCCTTCAGCCACCGAGAAATGGAAGACTTTGCCGCCGCTTCTCCCTTTCGCGGGCCTCCGAACGCGACAAAAAGCCTGTCCGACTTCCGAAACGACGCCGTACGACCAAGATACCTCTTGAGCACTCTCCGCACATCCAACCGGTGCAAACGTCCACCTGCCTGAGCTCCCTGCTCCACCGAAAACACCGGGAGCGCCACCACTTGATTAACATGAAAAGCGGACACCACCTTTGGCAAAAAGGCGGGTACCGTACGCAAGACCACCTTGTCCGCAGAGAAAGTCAAAAAAGGCTCCCGGCAAGAGAGCGCTTGCAACTCGGAAATCCTCCTGGCGGAACATATCGCCACGAGAAACACCGTCTTGAGCGTCAAATCCTTGAGCAAAGCCCGTCCTAATGGCTCGAAGGGTTCCCCAACCAAGGCGTTCAGGACCAAATTAATATCCCACGGAGGAAGAACAGTCCGCCTCGGCGGTCTGAGCAACAACACCGCCCGCAAGAACCGACGAATATCGCCATGTGCTGCGATTACCTGCCCTTGAATCTTTCCACGAAAACAGGAGAGAGCCGCCAACTGCACCCGCAAGGAGCTGGCCGAAAGGCCCTTATCCAATCCAGCCTGCAAAAAGGAAAGAACATCGGACACCGAAGCTCGTAAGGGATTGAGAGAGAGATCGGAACACCAGTTCTCAAAGACACGCCAAACTCGGATATAAGCCAGGGAAGTCGACCTCCGACGCGACCGCAGGAGTGTGTCTATAACCGCCGCCGAGTATCCACGGGCCATCAACCGCGCCTGCTCAAGAGTCAAGCCGTAAGCGAGAACCGACCCACCTGAGGCATGCGCAAGGGACCCTGAAGCAACAGGTCCTCCCGAAGAGGTAACCTCCACGGAACGTCGGCCAACAGACGAACCCAATCCGCATACCACGGTCTCCTCGGCCAATCGGGCGCTATCAGGACCACCTGGCCCTTGTGTCGCTCGATGCGCTGAACCACCTTGCCAATCAGCGCCCAGGGAGGGAACACATACAGTAGGCCCCCCACCGGCCACGGCTGCGCCAAGGCATCCAGGCCCTCCGCCATCCACTCTTTCCGCCTGCTGAAGAATCTCTCCACCTTTGCCGACCGCAAGGTGGCCATGAGATCCATCACCGGAAGCCCCCAACGGCGCACAATCATCGCGAAAATGTCCGGGTGCAGAGCCCACTCCCCCGGATCCACGCGGCACCGACTCAGATAATCCGCCTCGACGTTAGCGACTCCGGCGACGTGCTGAGCCGACAGGGCCAGTAAATTCCTTTCCGCCCAAGCCAGCAGCACACTCGCCTCTTCCTCTAGGGCCGCACTGCCCGTGCCGCCCTGCCGATTTATATACGCCACCGTGGTCGCGTTGTCAGACAGCACGCGCACCGCCGCCTGCTGCAGTTTCTGCTGAAAAGCCAGAAGAGCCTGAAACACTGCGCGCATTTCCAGACGGTTTATGGACCATAGACGTTCCTCCTTTGACCACGTTCCTTGCGCAAACGAGCCTTCGAGATGAGCCCCCCATCCTGCGAGACTCGCATCCGTCGTGAGCAACCGCCAGCACGGAGGCTCCAGGGGGACGCCCTGCGTCAGGCTGTCGGGATGCAACCACCAAAGTAGGCTGCCCTTCACCGCCGCCGCCGGACAGGGCAGAGACTGCGACAACGCATCTCTCTGATGAGACCAGCGCCTGAGGAGAGCACTCTGCAATGGCCGCATGTGAGCTCTGGCCCACAACACTAAGTCTATTGTAGCCGCCATGGTCCCCAGTAACTGTAGGTACTGCCAAGCCGTCGGCGCTCGAAGCCCCAGAAACCGCCGCACCAGGTCGCGCAAGGCCTGCGCCCTTGAGCTGGGAAGAAAGACCCAACCTTGTTGAGTCTCGAAGCACGCCCCCAGGTAATCTAGGCTCTGCGAGGGGGACAGCTGACTCTTTGCCCCGTTCACTACCCAACTGAGGCTCTCCAAGAACTCCACCACTCGAGCGGTGGCCCCCACGCTTTCCTCCCTGGACTTTGCCCGAATCAACCAGTCGTCCAGGTAAGGGTGCACCAGGATCCCTTCTCTGCGCAGCGCGGCTGCTACAACCACCATAATCTTTGTGAATGTCCGAGGAGCCGTCGCCAGACCAAAAGGCAACGCCCGGAACTGAAAGTGTCCCATTGGTACAGCAAAGCGCAGAAAACGTTGATGCTCCCTCCGCACGGGAATGTGAAGATAAGCCTCCGTCAGATCCAAGGATGTAAGAAATTCGCCCTCGCGAACGGCCGCAATGACGGAGCGCAAGGTCTCCATGTAGAAGTGGGCACTCGGAGACAACGATTCACCCTCTTGAGATCGAGAATTGGCTGAAACGTATCTCCCTTTTTGGGGACCACGAAATAAATGGAGTATCGTCCTGCGCCGCACTGGTCGATCGGAACGGGTACGACTGCCCCGAGCCGTTGGAGACGTCTCAAGGTGTCCGCGACCGCTCGGCGCTTCCGAGGCGCCTTGCAGGGGGAACGAACAAAGGAATCTCGCACTGGACGCTGAAACTCTAGAGCATAGCTGTCCCGAATGACTTCTAAGACCCACCGGTCTGATGTAATCTGGACCCAGGCAGGGTAGAACTCCCGCAACCTGCCTCCCACAGGCACCTCCACTACCTGGGCCCGCCTCATCTCATTGTGATTTCTTGTTCGCCCCGGAAGACTGGTAGGGACCAAAACCCCTGCCTGCCCCCCGAAACCCTCGAAAGGACTAACTCCGCGCTGGAAACCTGCTCCGCTGCGATTGTTGAAAGCGAGATGTGCGAAACTTGCGAAAATCCCTCGAGAGGCCTCCAGATGCCGATCCTCCTCGAGTCTGTTTCGGTCTATCCTCAGGGAGACGCCCCCCTTTGGACTCCCTGAGGTCCTTAACCAACTTCTCAAGATCCTCTCCAAAGAGGAGCTTGCCCCGGAAGGGAAGCTTACTGAGCCGAGCCTTGGACGAACTATCCGCCGACCAGTTTCGGAGAGCCACAAAGAACAGCGAGCCGCGACTACAGAAGCCATACATTTAGCTAGGCCACGAATTAGATCATAATGAACATCGGACAGGTACGCAGTGCCAGACTCCAGCCGAGACGTATCCGCCATCTGGTCGTCTGAGAGGGAGCCCTGAAGACGTTGAGACCAGCGTAAACAGCCTCTCGCCACCCACGCCCCCGCTATGGAGGCCTGCAGGGAAAGGGCACTCATGTCGAACACCTGCTTCAGCAAGGTATCCAACCTCCTATCCTGGCCATCCTTCAATGCCGCCGCTCCTTCCACCGGAATGGTGGTCTTCTTCGTGACAGCAGCCACCGCGGCATCAACCCTTGGAGACCGAAATATCAACTTATCCTGTTCCGAGAGCGGGTACAAGCGGTCCAAAGCCCTGGTTCCGCGCAACGCCGACTCCGGCGCGTCCCATTCCTCCTGAATCATATTCCGAAAGACTCTATGGATAGGGAACACCCGCTGCGAGGTGCGCACAGCCTGCAACAGCGGATCCTCCAACGCCTCTTCTGAGGGTGCGGACCCCACAGGCATATTTAAAACTTTGAGTGTCTCGGAAATTAAGGCAGGGAGCTCCTCTCGCCGAAAAACACGGACCACCCTGCTCTGTTGCTCCTCCTCCAACAACTCACCATCTTCCAAGTCGTCATCCGAGACCTCATCATCAAGGTCCGGCATCCCCTGGTCCTCCTCTAGAAGGGCAGGCGACTGCGGTTCCAAATCATCCCGTCGCCTCTTGGGTAGCGTCATCTCCCCTTCCTGAAGACCGGCAGCTCGACTCCTTTTCCTGCTAGAAGGACCGGGAGACTGAACCCCCCTGTCCGTCTGCAGCAAGGCAAACGCCTTCTGCATCAAGGAGAGGAATTCGGAAGGGAGACCTGGAATCCCAGACCCCTGGGATCCTTCTGGCACCAAGGGAACACTGGAAGCGGAGGACGGACCCGCTACCGGTTCCGAAGCAGGCAAGGAAGGAGGGTCAGAACCCCTGCCATTCTGAGACTCGGTCTCGTGGTCCTGAGAACCTTCCCCCAAGGACTTCTCCATGCCCATGGCCTCTAAAGAGCATGTTTTACAAACGCCAGTGTCCAGAAGCTCCCCACGCCGCACCCCACAGACCAAGCAGCGTGGTTTGGCAGGCATGGTAAGTAACAGCGCTTCAATGCCAGTAAAAGAGCCTTGCACAGAGCCTTGCACAGCCACAAGACAAGCTCCAATTTAAAAGCGGTTTTTTTTTTGTTTTTGTTTTTTTTTTTTTTTACTTTTTGGCAGTGATCAATCAAGCAAGATGTAACTAGCTGCCCCCTAACCACCTTTTTTCAAAACGAAGCTGTTAAACCCTAAAAAAATGACTTTGAAAATGAAAAATTAAAAATTAAAAATGGCCGCCGCCACTTTTTCGGCGCGAAAAATCACGCGGCTAGGCCTCCCTGACTCCTAAGGAGCTGCCAAAACACCTCAACTAACCCCCAAATACCTCCCCCAGGTAAACCCCAAAGTCCAGAGTACTCACCAGACCTCGGGAGAGAGAGAAGAAGGGCAGCGCTGGACCCCTCAGAAGCACAGCTTTCAAAGCAGCATCAGCTCCTGTGGTAATAACCACTGCCTGCTGCTGGGAGTCTCTATATAGCCTTCTACCTGCTCCTCACCCTTCCAAGTGGGTTCGGGGGCAGGGAGGCAAAAGCAGGCACACTCCTGTGCTACTGCAATGCTTGTTTCAATGCTGAGGCAGGGAGGGGAGGGGGGGGAGGGGGTTAGGGAGCAGAGAAAGGAGAAAACAGTCTCAGCAGAACAGATCTCTATAGCAGCAGCAGGCACCCAAAGAGCCAGAAAATCTAAATTTAAAAACAAAAGATGAACTAAAGAAAAAGATTAAGCTCTGCTTATTTGTCCCTCTGAGCCCAGTCCTGGGCTCAGAACCTCCAAGCTGCTTGGAGACTGAAAGTACTGATGAAAGGGGGCGGAGCGAGCCTATTTGTACCAGTGACATCACGACGATGACATCTTTCAGTCTCCAAAGCTGCTAGTGGAGGTTGACAACTCTATCTTTCCGGGACTGGACTAGAGGGACGCTAAGGAAGACTGTGTTTGTGAGGAACTAGCTAACCTAAAAGTAGACAAAGCAATGGGACTGGATGGGATACATTGAGAATACTGAAAGAACTTGGGGACGGTTCTAGCGGCTCCACTGACTGACCTTTTAAATGCTTCTTTGTCTGGAGTGGTCCCAGAGGAATGGAGAAAGGCACATGTGGTCCCTTTACACAGAAGTGTAAATACGGATGAGGTTGAAAACTACAGGCTGGTTAGTCTAAGCTCTGTGGTGAGTAAATTATTGGAAACTCTGTTAAAAGAATTGTGAGGTTTCTGGAATCCAATGGATTGTAGAATCCGAGGCAGCATGATTTTACCAGAGGGAGGAGGCAGGTCTTGTCAAACAAATCTGATTGATTTGACTGGGTGACCAGGGAGGTGGACTAAGGGAGAGCCATAGATGTGGTGTACAAAGATTTCAGTAAAGCCTTTGAAACCGTTCCACACAGGCGACTTATAAACAAACTGAGCACCGTAGGGATGGCCCCTAAAGTTACTGATTGGATTAGAATTTGGTTGAGTGGGTGGCGGCAAAGGGTACAGGTAAATGGAGCTCACTCTGAGAAGGTAGTTACCAGTGGTGTATCGCAGGGATCTATACTTGGTCCGATTCTTTTTAGCATCTTTGTTAGTGATATTGCGCAAGGACTGTTGGGTAAGGTCTGCCTCTCTACGGATGATAACAAAATTTGAAACAGACTAGACACCCAGGAAGGAGTAGATAACATGAGGAGTGATCCAGCTAAACTTGAAGAATAGTCTAGAATTTGGCAGTTGAAAATGAATACTAAAAAAAATGCTTGGTCATGCATTTGGGCTGCAAAAATACAAAAGAGCAGTACAGTGTAGAGGGTGAGGTACTTCTGTCCACAAAAGAAGAGCGGGACCTGGGCATGATGGTGTTTGACGATCTTAAAGTAGCTAAACAGATAGAAAATGGGACAGCGAAAGCCAGAAGGATGCTTGTGTGCATACGGAGAGGAATGACCAGCAGGGGAAAAAAAAAAAAAAAGAGGTGATAGTACCTCTGTATAAGTCTCTGGTGCGACCTCATTTGGAGTATTGTGTGCAATTCTGAAGATAGCACCTTTAAAAGGATATAAACAGGTTGGAGTCTGTGCAGAGGGTGGCTACTAAAACAGTTAGTGGTCTTCATTATAAAGCATATGAGGGCAGACTTACAGATCTTAATATGTATACTTTAAAGGAAAGGCAGAATAGAGGAGATATGATAGAAATATTTAATACTTCTGTGGCATAAATGCACAGGAGGAGAGTCTTTCAATTGAAAGCAAGCTCTGCTATGAAGGCACATAGGATGAGGGTGAAAGCGGATACTCAGGAGTAATATGCAAAAATATTTATTTATGGAAAGAGTGGTAGATGTGTGGAATAGTCTCCCAGTGGAGCTGGTAGAGACAAGGACAGCATCTGAATTCAAAAAAAGCATGGGACAAACACAGAGGATCTCTAAAAGGTAAAAAGAAAACTATTGTAGTTGATATGGAAGGGCAGACTAGACAGAAACATGACGTTAGAAAAAGACAACATGGCCTATGTTTCTATTTTAGAAATGCTTCAGCAGATTCCACATCTGCTGAACCTGCTTCACCAGGAATTTTGACCTTTTCAGGTTGTATCTGTTTTTGAAGCGAGCAAGCCAGCCACTATTACTCGAGAAGACTTTCAAATTTTTTGGACCTCTTTATGACATGTTCATAGATCTGCCTGGGTTTAAGGCATATAGTAATGGTATCCGCAACAGTTTCTTTTTTTTTGTTGTTTTGTCTTGTCTTTTTTATCATTTACCATCTCATTGATCTACAAAATTTAAACATTTTTCCATGGCCTCATCAGTAACCGCTGAAGTAACTTTTGCACTTTCTGCACAGCTTTATGAACATGAAAGAACAATGGCATTATGTGACCACCGACCAGAACTCAGCAGGCCTTACCTACTACAATAGCTGTCCTGGCATCGAAGCTGATGCAGACAACATGGATGACAGGGTTAGATTTTCTTGTTAAACTGGATGCGTGCCATAGCTTCAGAGAACTCTTGAGCTACTGAATCCTGAATCTGACTCTGACGTCCATCCAGAGAGTGGAGGAGTAGCCTAGTGGTTGGGGCAAGGTACTTCAGGCCGGAAGGTCGGGGGGTCAAATCCCACTAGAGGACAGCAACCTTGGGCCGGAAGGACTGGGGGTTTCTAGTCCCACAGGTGCTCCTTGTGGTCTTGGGCAAGCCACTTAACCCTTCATAGCCCATGTTCCCTGTAAAATAGTTATCTCCAAGTTATAATGCCCTGTTCAATGTAATTTTAGTTTGTTCAATGTAAACCGCACTGATGCAGAATAGCGCGGTATATAAGAGATTGTAAATAAATAAAATAATAAATAAATAAAAATGACCACCCTCACCACAAGCATTGCTCCTGAACGAACTTAGGAGCACATCGCTTCAAATGATTTTCAAGATGGCAACACTCACAAGAGCTATAGTTCATCTCATTCATATTGCACTTTCTCTATCCGATGTCTGGTGGAATGAATCAAATATTTGTTGCTGTTAAAATCCCTGGGCAAACCTGTACTACATGCAACAAACATATCACAAAGAATTCAAGTGCATCAACCAAGGGGAAAACCTTCCCAAACATAGCCCTCTTCGGAAGATGAATCTTTTAATCGACAATGGTGGCCAGATAACAATCAGTGGTCAACTCATCCATGCTATATTAGCTAAGGGTGAAAAGAATCCCTTTATCATACCAGATCAGTAACACACAAGCAAGGTAGAGATGTGCTATCAGAGCCGCAGGATTTTGGATTACTGGAGTGAAATGATGCATCACAACAGTGATTCACAAATGTTTTAAATGCTGCACGGGGCAAGTACCAAGAACAAAAGATGGCAGACTTACTAGCTGATCAGCTTAGTACTGAACCACCATACGCCTATGTAGGGCTGGAAGTCTTCAGACCATGGAAAGTTATGTCACGACAAACTAGAGGAAGATGGACGACAGCAAACAATGGGCTGTTATGTTCACATTGAAGTTAATGAATCCATGGATACATCCAGCTTCATAAATGCTCTTCAAAGAATTTTTGCTATCAGAGAACCAGCCAAACAAATCCATTCTGAATGTGGGTCCAATTTTGTGGGTGCTTGCACAGAGCCAAGTATAAAGTTTGGATAAAATTGACAATTCTGTCATCGAAAGGTACCTGTGTGACCAAAAATGTATATGGGTATTCAACCCCCCTCATTCGTCATACATGGGAGGCACCTGGGAACACATGATTAGGATCACTTGTCGCATCTCAGATTCTGGCAGCAGGGAGAGACAGCTATAGTCCACGGCAGGCCATGTGCTTAAGCACACATGGCCTGCTGCTTCTGACCCCCTCCAACATAATGTTCAGAGGGGGGTCAGAAGCACCAAAATTCATCTCACACCTTTTCTCCAACAAAATTTCCTGTCAAAATCCAGATTTCCCACATCATTCCCACCAATCATGATACTAGCCACATAAGTAAAAGAAAACAATAAAAATCCAACAGAAATCATAAAGCCTGGTACTAGATCATGTAAACTTTAAAAACAAATCATCAGTTTAAGCAAAATTCTAGCTATATAGGCAGTCTGCATAGTAGTTGTCTGAAAAGGAGTTGACCATTCCTGTTTCTGCCCTCTTAAAAATCAGTTCAGAAGCCATATTCTGCAGAACTTGCAATCTAGACATTCTCAGGATACAATATTACAATAGTCCCGTTATGACATAATTAGAACTTGGACCAGTAACTTAAGATATTCTAAAGATAGATAAAACTGAATTAGTCTGTGACTCAACTTAAAAAAATAATAAAAAAAGAAGAGCTCTTCATAGCAGATTAGTCCCTACATTCATCTGCAAAAGCACCAGGTTAGAGAAGCCAAGTAGTTTAGCTCTGTCTCCATCTGCTGATAAGAGTTATAAACCCACTTGCCTGGACTAGTCTAGCAAGGATGAAGAGGCTTGAAACATTTTGGTCTCAATGATAAGCAATGTGTGTGTCGTAAAACAGCCAGCACATCACCCTGCAAACACCATCCCAAAAGTAAAGCATGGTAGTGGCAGCATTGTGTTGTGTTTTGCCGCAGCAGGAAAGCACAGTTACTTACCTGTAACAGGTGATCTCTGGGAACAGCAGGAATAAGTCTTCACATATGGGTACGTCAGTACCGACGGAGTCTGCGCGGGAACGCAGAGATAGAGAAATGCAACTCCTAGGGGAGGTGGGTGGGTTGTGAAGACTTATTCCTGCTGTTCCCAGAGATCACCTGTTACAGGTAAGTAACTGTGCTATCTCCAGGAACAAGCAGGAATGAGTCTTCACATATGGGGACTCCCAAGCTAAGATGCCCAGAGGGAGTCCTAGCATGTTGCGAATCTAGAATGAGCCATGCTACTCCTCAGAACCTCAGGCATCCTGGGGATGGAGGGTAGGAGTTGAATTATAGAAAGGTGCTGTGGAACAGCTGGACTAGAGCAGGACTTCTATAGAGGAAGACCCTGTATAGAGGGCATTTAGTAGTAAAATATTGTAATATGGGCCTCCCCTGTTGGCATTGCAAGAGTCTACTGAGGTTCATATGGATCTGTTAGAAGAGCCAGTGAAAAACCTCAAGGAGTACCTCACTGAGAAGTAGAGGTAATAAAAGTAGAAAAAACAAGTGGAGGTCAGAACCCTTCAGGGTGAGAAATAGCCCCAGGGGAAACTGGGGTAGTAAAAAGAGGTAGGGCTTCAGCGGAAGACGCAGAAGGTACTCACAGAGAAAGCTTAAGCTGTTTTGGTCCAAGAACAGTCCAATCCTAGGACCAACAGAAAAATGAGTATGACCTATCTGGACTGACAATAGAATTAGTCCATGTAGGAGAGAAAGGGTATGGAGACCCCTGTATCTGATAAGAAAGTAAGGACAGACTTAGGAAGCGCTAAGCTTTAGATTAACTGAAGTTCCGCAATGTCTTTCCTCAATGGGTTAATTAGGAAAGAAAAAGGTACATGGAGAGCTTCAGAGGTACCTTACCCTGAAAGGTTATGGTAAGGAAAAAGTTTGTTAATCACCACAAGAAGTGGTTATATGTGTAGAACCCTAAGTATGCTGGCACAGCATTGATAGGGGTAGTGCCCATCTGTCAGGATCATATAGGAATGTATAGATATCTGAACCTAAACAGACAGATAGATAAGTATGTGGATACATATCTACCTAAAAGATATCTCTCATTAGATATATATATGCCCAAGTATATACACCTATAGGGTATATATATATATTATATATATATATATATATGAGAGAGAGAGAGAGAGAGAGAGATGGGCAGAAGATACACAGATAGTGTATATGAATATGTAGGCATATAGACAGATGTCTCCAGGTATGTGGATGGAGAGATGCCTATAGAACTAGATCCCCCTAGGAATATGGGGAGAGAGAAAGATTTATCTAATAGCAAGAAGGGTGATACCTGCTTGAATAGATGCATAGAGAATCTTCTTTCCCTGGTTATGACTGACAGAGTCAGAGGAATGGTGTCCCTGACAAGGAGTCTAGATTCCTTTCAAAATTTGAGCTCTTGAATAACCAGGATGGCCTATGTGAAAAAAGCAGAGGATAACTTCAGTCTGCAGGCAGCAAGTCCAGATTTCTCCAGAACTGCAGTATGGAGAATGGATAGAGGACGCCACTGGAGTAAGATACCATAGTGACCCGCCTATAAGGGCAAGATGGGTATCAGGTGTCCTTTAGCTGCCACTGAAAGAAAATTATCTCTGGGGAGAAGACCAAAGGAGATATGGGCCAAGCCAGGGGATTGGCCATTCTTTAGGTTTTCACGTGATGAAAGGCCTGAGTCTTATGTCTCAAAAGAGATTTTAGATGAGATGGTAAGGGTAGGGAACACCTACCAGCCATGAGAAACATGACTGGGGGAACCCCCCTCCTAACCATCTGGGATTATCTGCTAGGCAAGATACTAATGTTCTCTAGCAAGGGCCCATAGTGCAAAGCTACTCTGTAGAGTTGCAGAGAGCATGCTGCAGGTTGGTTAGAAGAAAAAACTGGCTGTTTAAGCCAATGGGTAACAAACTATTCTGCCAAGAACAAGGGGGCAAAGAATAGAAGTTAACCAACCAGTCTGTGATAATAGGGTTTCCCAAACGAGGTTGATAACCTGTTTGGGGTGTAGCACTGAGGCTAGAAGGATTGCTAGTGGAGGGAAAACCCTGGTTGCGTGGTGAACAGAACCAGTGGCTTGACCACTAGGAATTGGTGTATCTGCAGGAACTACCAGGGCAGCGGAAGAAAAATTATTTTCCCCTCCTCTTTTAGATTGGGAAAAAGAAACAACAGACATAGTAGGAGTTCCTATTGTCTGATGAGCTGCCCTAAGGTAGTAAAGGGGGAGACAACTCTGGAAGGGAGAATCCCCCTGTGGAACAGGTAGAGGACCATAGGGGCTTACCAGTGTAAAAGAGCCACTCTTACAAACCGAATGTTGTAGCAAGAGGGAAGTAAGACAGAGTTGAAGGAAACTGACTATGCAGAAAGTCTCTGAAAGGTAAGATGATACATGCCAGTACAGGGAAACAACTGTCTTATTGATAGTTGTCATTTCTCTTATCCCCAAGAGGAAGAGAAACCCTGTTAAGTATGGGCATGATCATCATAAAGACTCTTAGAGTAAAAGAAAAGATGTCTCATGAAGAGATATCTAGAAAAGGTTAGGATAAAATTAGTGCAGATAGTTCTAGTGAAAAGAAGTAGATTGCTACTGTAACCACCAACCAAAAGGGGAAAGAATGATCTATTTGAACCCCTGCGACTGCTGGGTTTGCTGACCCTGTTGAGGTTGTGGTTTCTTCAGACCAGGGCGATGTCTCCCCTGTTTGGGAACATCTGTATGATGGGCAGAAGATGGATAAAACGTTTTCCCCCTAGGGGAAGAAAGTTTGGTAAGACATTTCCTACCAACTGGGAAAGAGGAAGGCGTAGAACAGCCTCTGGAAACAGGAATGTCAGTGGTTAACTGAGCAACCTGGAGCAAAGACTCCTTGTTAACGAGATTTTCTCCAGTGCAAGGAGTATTTCCCAGTCTTTCTTGTGCCCATTTGTCCAAGTCTGAAGCCAGGCTTTACGTCGTGCCCCTATAGCTATAGCAGAAGTTCTGCTAACAGACTCAAAGGAGTCTAGGGAAGCATGAGTAAGGAACCTAGAGATATTTTGAGCATGACTAACCAGTGAGGAATAGTCTGCACTTTTGGACTCTTGAAGAAAAGGAGCCAAAAATGATATTTTCTTTGTGACCTCTTCAAGAGATAAACCCATATAGAAAATATATGAGAGAATTTTTGCTGAAAGCATGGATGCCTGGAAGGTTTGGCGTCCAAAGGCATCTAAAGTCTTAGACTCACGACCTGGCGGATAAGAAGAGTGCTTTTTAGTACTCTTCAGCCGCCTCATTGCCGATTCTACAACAATGGAATGATGAGGAAGTTGAGTCCTCTGAAAACCTGGAGAGGGGAGCACCTGATATATAAGATCAGTTGCCCTGGAAGGTGGGGGTACCGTTAAAGGCGCTTCCCACATTAGTAGAAGGAGATCCTGCAAGGAATGATGCAAAGGAAGCATGATGTTCTCCTTTGCTCTCCCAGGAATATACAGGGATTCTGTATTCCCTTGTGTAGGATCCTGTCCAGGTATAGAAATAGCAAGTGATTTTGCCATATCCAGGAGAAAAGCTTGAAAAGAAAAATCCCCAGAGAGAAATTCTTTTGGACAGGCTAGATCTGCTGAAGAACTAGCATTGGCACCGAGGGATCTATCCAACTTTATAGGAATGTAAGATCCTGAATGGTGGAGTTCCTTAGAGGATGGTCGCCGGTAACGCAGGAGGTCGGGACCAGCAACAGTCGGTAGCACATCGTCCATGCTAGGGATCGATTCCATACTCGGTATCGAGGGAAGCGAGCCTGATGAGAGAAGCATGGAAGGCACCGACAGCAATGGTAATATGGATACCGGTACAGACTCCGGCGCCGTATCTGATACCGATGGATGAAGGCCAGCTGGTGACAACTCTAATGGTATCGAATAAACCGAGAGTGTCGGACATGGATCATCGGAACCGCGCCTTCGATACCGTCTGGTGTCGGTACCAAGGCGAGTCGGTACCCAGTCCTCCAGATTGGAGATCGATCCCAGACTCGGCATCGAAGGAAGCGAGTCTATCAATGCACATCCGGAGGGTACCGACATCGGTACTAGTACCGGTACCGGGATCGATACCGATACTGGAAGGTCGGTCTGCAGCATATCCAACAGCCCCGTAGGTACCGAGGACGCCAGACTACGATCCTTGGTGAGGAATGTTTCATCCAACACCATTGCCGATGCCGGGGTATCGGTACCGCTCGAAGCGGATGCCACCACTGAGCATGGCTCAGGTATGTTCTGTGAGGGGTGAACCTCCGGAACAACCTGAAACCCCACACAGGCTTTGGAGGCCGAAGACTCCCACCGGGGTTTTAAAGCCAGTGTATTCTCGAGGGCAAGGCCAGAGGCATCTCTATGCTGTGCATGAGATCTACCACTCGAGGACTGGCTAGTCTTAAAAGACTGTTTTTGGGTTACCTGATCCTGTGTAGAAGAAGTGGTGGTCGGTGCCCTGAAGTTGGATGGGGACTGAGGGAAACCCGATGCTGAAGACTTCTTCCCACAATACTATTGCAGGAGGGACACTCCAGAGGAAAATGGTCAGGACCCAAACAGGTTAGACACCAATTATGAGTGTCTAAAATTAATTCTGTACCGCCACAGTTTGTGCATTTCTTGGGAATAGTGGCTGGCGGTTCCATGAATGAAAGTGAGTAGGCCTAGTAGGCCTAAAAAAACCCATGAGGCACTAACAAGGAAAAAATATTCCTTAAAAAGGAAAATTTTACAAGAAAAAAAGAAGAGAAACACCGGCGGTACCGGTGGCGTCGGGGAAGGCAGCCGCGACCACAAGAAAACCAAAAAATAAAAGAAGAATTTTCTGCAGTGACAGGAGGACGTCCTGCCAGCTCCGCGGAAAAACGAAAACTGAGGAGAGGCAGTTGGGAAAGGTGGGAAGGCAGCACGCAGGCGTGTTGGGATGCTTCCAAAAGCGTTCTGATTGGACGCTGGGAAGCGTTCCTGCGCAGACTCCGTCGGTACCGACGTACCCATATGTGAAGACTCATTCCTGCTTGTTCCTGGAGATCAGGGAATCTTGTGACTATAAAACGATAAGATGGATGGGAGCAAAGTGCAGGCAGATCCTAGAAGAAAAAGTTGTTCCTGTCTGCCATAAACCTGGGCCTGGGGAGAAGATTCACCGTTCAGCAAAAACGATGGAGTCTCTCAGCAAGAATAAAGGAATTTCCTTGAGTAGACTAGTCAGAGTCCAGACCACAACCTAATCAAAAAGAATGCAGCCTTCAAGTCTCATCATGGATTACCTATATCTATCTATCTTCATGTAAGTACTATCTATCTATCTATATATGATATACATTATCTTTAAAAGGTATTCTTAGAGAATTTACATATCATTTTGCATGGTCATGTGAAGAATTACATGACAATATGCTTGGAAGCCATGTATATATATATGGGGCCTTCATGTAAGTACTGTGTACACCTTGTGGCACTATACAAATGATCAGTAGTAGTAGTAGGGGCTAATAAAAGGGGTTTACCTGACTTGGACTATCGCCAGTCTCTTTTTGTACCTGCTTGTTTGGTCTCTCTTAGAACATGGATCAGGTCATATCTTCAGATATTTTAAACACATTGGTGGACTAACATACAGCCAAATCTGAAAAGCTTTGCCATTACAAAACCCAAGTTATCAATGTCCCTGTTTAATATACTTTACCAGGTTTAAGTTACAAAGTAAACTACTTTGACTGAAATGATAAAGCGGTATAAAAAAATCTGTTAAAATAAATAAATTACATTAGTACCACCACACTAAGAAATTTGTAGGAAGAAATGTGAGAATGCTACCATGGTTGTTTAACATGTTTTTACAATTATACACTCCCTAATGTGGATTCCAAACATGAAATCAAAAACATTGGTTTCCAAGTATGCAGCTTGAATATCATCTTACAGTTCTGCCCCAACAAGTTGGTTGAACACCTAGGTCTCTTATTTGTAAGGCTATGAGATGGTATGTGATTCGCCATGTGTTCTGCCAGCGACACCTAATCCGAGGTATAACTTATTTATATACTCTAGGGTGCATCAACTACATACTTTATGACGATTCCTGAAGTACCTTATGGCAGACATGGAATTACTACTACTAAACAGTGGAAAGTCTATAATACACTTACCCTGAAAGGACAACACACAGTTAACTGCTGATCCTTCCACATAATTTTCAGGCATAGGCGACCACAGAAACGTGTAATAATCCCGAGCAGTGCTCCAGCCAACCTGAAAAAATAGAAAAAAAATACAAATTGTAAATGCATCATCACAATGCCTTTTATATATGGAAATATTCAAATCATCCGATAGGCGGACTAGGCAAAGCATATGGCCTTTTTCTGCCATCATTTTATGCATTTCTATTAAATATAAAAAGTAAATGGGAAGTAAATTTTCCCCAAGTATTCCTATCTTAGTTAAATCCAAGTTACTTACCTGTAGTAGATGTTCTTCATGGACAGCAGAATAGAAATCCTCAAATGTGACATTATCCAAAGCTGCCCCCCTTTTAGCTTTTCAACTTTTGAGGAAACATTTGATTGCACATGTGCTATACTTTCCATGCTTCATCCCGCAGGGACACCTTATTTCTTTATGTAGCTTCAGATGGAACACCAACAGGTGTCCCACAGATGCTCCTTGTGGTCTTGGGCAAGCCACTTAACCCTCCATTGCCCATGTTCCCTGTAAGTATTAGTGTATGTGTCTCATATCCCCACGTGTTAAATGTATCCCCCAATTGTGTTGTGACCGCTTTGATTGAAGGATAAGGCGGTATACAAAACTATCTAAATAAATAAATAAACAGGGGGAAGGCAAGAGGGTTTGTGAGGACTTCTATCTTGCAGTCTACACAAAACACCTTCTACAAGGGTAAGTAGAGAGTTGTTTTTTGGATAGAACATTTGGGCAGGCTTTTCTTTTTCACGTTTCATTGTGTTTGGTTTGCTTATTGTTATGCTATTCAACCTTTTCTTTTGTGTTTTATGGTGTGTTGTGTAGTGTAGTGTTCCTGGAACTTTTTCTGGTTATTATAATCTGGCTCGATGGGTTCCTGAATGGCAGTATATCAAATCTGGTCAGTAAATAAAATAACTGTTTCTCTGAAAGACAAAAGGAAAACATGGAAAAAAGAGACAGACAGACCACAGGCCTTTTTCAATTTTTCTTTTTTTTTTTTTAAAAAAGGCAACCTAGAAATAATAAAACTGAGCCTATGAGGGAATGAAGTCCAATTTAAAACATCGAAGTGATTTCACAGGAAGCGTAGTTACTCACTTGTAACAAGTGTTCTCCGAGAACAGCAAGAATCAGTCCTCACATAAAGGTGACATTTGTGCAGACACAGCCCACATGGAGCATTTCCCCAGCTTTCAAAGAAAGCCTTTGGGATATGCTACCACACATCCCTGGTCCCCTTCCCGCCCAAGGGTGCCATCTTGCTCAGTCAGATGACAAAGCTAGGATGGCAGTAAAAAATAAAACAAGGTAGGAAGGCAACTCCCAGGGGAGGAGGGAGGGTTGTGAGGACTAATTCCTGCTGTTCCCGGAGAACACCTGGTACAGGTGAGTACGCTTTCTCCAGGAACAAGCAGGAAGTCAGTCCTCACATATGGGACTCCCTAGCTCTAGGCTGCCGAGGACCAAACCAAGACAGCACCAACGAAGATCAATCAGGTAGCCGTGAGTTGCAGAAGGCGAGTCCCCGCTTAAAGACTCTGCAAGACCCTAGTGTCCAGCGACACTAACACTTCAGTAGCCTGAACACAGAAAGGTCGGAGGGCAGGAGTTGCCTACACCCTGAGAATATCACGGAGTACTGCCTGGCCAAATGTACTGTCCCTGCGGGACTCACTCTCCAGGCAATAGTGAACTGCAAACATGTGAATTGAAGACCATGTGGCGGCCTTGCAGATTTCCTTCACTGGCACTGAGCAGAGGTTAGCCACCAAAGCGGCCATTGCCCTCACGCGATATACTCTGTGATCCGGTGCTTGAGGGGGAGGCCAGCTTGCTCGTAGGCGAGGGCAATACAGTCTGCCACCAAAGTGGACAGAGTTTGCTTAGTCACAGGGAGCCCCAGTCTACTGGGGTCATAAGACACGAGAGGCTGAGGAGCTTTCCGATGGGCCTGAGTCCATTGCAAGTAGAAGGACAGGGCCTGCTTACAATCTAATGTATGAAGTATTAATTCCTCCCTGCTGGCGCGAGGCCATGGGAAGAAAGTGGGAAGGACCACCTCTTGGTTGAGGTGGAAAGGAGATATCACCTTTGGGAGGAATTTGGGGTGTGTGCAGAGCACCCGCTTCTTATAGAACCTCGTATATGGTGGGGGTCCGCCACCAGGGTCTGAGGTTTGCTCGCCCTTCGAGTGGATGTGAGGGCCTCCAGGAAGGCCACTTTCTAAAAGGTATCTTGGTTGGCAAGTGGCTAAGGGTTTGAATGGTGGATTAGTGAGCTGGGAGAGCACCACACTGAGGTCCCATTCTGCCTCTGGAAGGGGGGATTGGACAACAGGAGGCCCCGGAGGAACTTAGAGACCAAGGACTAGCTAGAGAGGGGATTTCCCTCGACAGGGTGGTGGTGCACAGCTATGGCAGTTAGATGCACCCTCAGAGTTGGATTTCAGCCCAGTGTGTGACAGGTGCAGTAGGTACTGAAGAACCAGTTGCACATGACAGGAGAAGGGATTCTCCTCCTTCTCTGCACACCATGAAAAGAACCTTCTCCACTTAAAGGTGTAGAACCACCTGGTGGAGGGCTTTTGGGAGGCTAGTAGAACTCGACTTCCCCTGGAAGGTTGAAGAGGACCAGAGCTACCCTTTCAGCAACCACACTGTTAGGATTAGCGACCCCAGGTTGGGATGCAGAAGGGAGTCCTCCCTCCTGGGACAGGAGGTCCAGGCCTGGCCCAGTGAAACTGGGAGTGCCACTGACAGGGACAGCAACAGAGAGAACCAGGGTTGACTGGGCCACCTGGGTGTGATCAGTATGTCTGACACCCCCTCGCTTTGGACCTTGAAGAGTGTCTTGGCAACTGGGAGGGGGGAGGGAGGTGGGAACACATATAGTAAGCCCTCTGACCACAAGATTTGGAAGATATCTGCCGCCACTCTCCCCAGGTATGGGTGACAAGCAAAAGCGTGGTAGCTGCACGTTGTCCAGGGAGGAAGAAAGGTCTATCATGGGCCTGCCCCAGCTGTAGAAGAGTTGTTTTGTTACTCTGGGTTTCAAGAGCCACTCGTGCGGGCAAAGGGCTCTGCTCAGCCTGTCTGCTAAGCAGTTATCCTGGACTGGCAGGTATACCACTCACAGGAGCATGTTGTTGCACACTGCAAAAGGGAGGCAGGCCACCGCGTCCTGGCAGAGTGAGTAAAAGCCCGTGCCCCCGATTGTTGATATAAAATAAGGCCACCTGGATGTCGGTCTGGATCAGCACAGGTTGAAGCCATAGGCAAAAGCAGAAGGCTCGCAGGGCTAGGAAAATTGCCCCAAGTTCAAGGAGATTGATCTGCAAAAGAGATTTCTCCTTGGACCAACTGCCTTGCATGTGGTGGTTCCTGCAATGCGCCCCCCAACCCAGGGGGGAGGCGTCTGTTGTCAGGGTCCCCTGCAGTGCCAGTGCCTGGAATAGCATTCCCATCTGGAGGTGGTGCAGGTTTTGCCACCAGGTGAAGGATGCCGCCAGTTGGCGAGTGACACTGACTCTGTCCCGTAGTCTGCCTGTGGCGAGTCCACAGTGAGCGGAGGCACCACTGGGCTGTCTGCATTTGTAGGCGGGCTAGTGGTGTGACATGGACCGTTGAGGCCATGTGGTCCAACAGGTGGAGGAGGCGGTGAGCTAGCACTGACTGGCGGAGTAGTACCACTCCTGCCAGGTGTATGAGGCGGTCTGCCCTTTCCCTTAGAAGGATGGCCTTGGCCTGTAGCGTGTCCAACTGCGCCCCTATGAACTCCAGACTTTGGGTTGGATTGAGATGGGCCTTGGGGTAGTTGATGATGAACCCCACGAGCTGCAGCAGGAGGGTTGTACGCTCTGCAGCCTGCCTGACCTCCAAGGCCATACCACCTCTGATTAGCTAGTTCAGGTAGGGGAAGACAAAAAGCCCCTTGAAGATGCAAGTGAGCGGCTACACTGCCAAGCACTTGGTAAAGACCCTTGGCGATGAGGTCAGGCTCAAGGGCAGCACTCTGTACTGGTAGTGTCCTCCTCCTACTACAAACCATAGGAACTGCCTGTGGGAGGGGTGGATCAGGATGAGAGTGTATGCATCCTTTAGGTCTAAGGAGCACAGCCAATCTCCCTGGTGGAGGTAGGGCAGCAGTGTTCCATGGGAGAGCATCTTGAATTTCCCCCTCACCAGAAACTTGTTCAAGTTTCGCAGGTCTAGTATGAGCCTGAGGCCTCCTGTTCTTTTGGGGACAAGGAAGTACCTTGAGTAGAAGACCTTCCCCCACAGATGCCTGGGTACAGGCTCCATAGCACTGTCCCTGAGCAGACCTGCGAGCTCTGAGAGCAGAAGGGTCTGCTGAAGGTGAGGTAGCACTGGCTCTCCTGGAAAGAACCTGGGTGGTACATGTTATAAGTGGGTGCTCCTTCACTACCTGAGGTGACTTTGGCCCACCTGAGGGCAAAGAGAGCCAGGCAGCCCCCTGTGGACTGTTGAGGGTCTCCCAGGGGAAGGGAGGCCCTGACTTGGGAGTCAAAAGCTCCCTCCTGGTTGGGTTGGAGCAAGGGCTTGGGGCTTCTGAGCTCCTTAGCCCTGCCTCTTAGGATGAGAACCATGTTGCTGGCCCGAGAAGGATTGGTATCGATGATTCTGCTGGAAGTGCCCTTTTTCCCCAAGGAATAGGGACTTTTCCTCAAGGGTTTCTTGCAAGGGAAGGAAGAGGTCTTCTTTGAGAGTCTCTGGTGGGTCACCACATCGGCTTCTATCTCGGCCACCTTGTCAGCCATGGGCTTGCCGAACAAGTTCTCACCAGTGCAGGGGACATCAAGCAGTTTGTCCTGGAACCACTGCTCAAGGTCAGAGAACCATAGCCATACTCGGCATCGAGCTCCAATGCCGGCTGCTGCTACTCAAGCCGCTGACTCAAATCAGTCATAGGCAGCCTGGGAGAGGAACTTGGAGCAGTCCTTGATCCCAGAGGTCAGAACTTGGAACCGATTGAGAGGTTCCCCAGCCAGCCCTGCCGAGAATCTGGATAACTCCTGGGTCAGGGTCTTCAAATGCATGCCCATGTATAACTCATAGGCCTGGGTTCGATACCCCAGCATCGAGCCCTAGTAGCACTTGCGCCCAAGGGCATTGAGGACTAGCATTCATGCCGGGGGGGGGGAGGGGAGCAGAAGAGTAAGTCTTCTGACTTTTGAATTTTTGCATGGTTGACTCAACAACCATGCAGTTATGTGGGAGCTGGGGCTTGTGGAATCCCGGCCCCTTCCGGTATAACGTTGAGGCGTCGAATGACACCGGTATCAACACCGGGGTCTCCCACATTTCAGTAGTAGCCACTCGAGGATCGGCTGCACTAGCACCGTGAGAGTTTCCTTGGGTTGGGACTCGAACTGGAGGATCCCCAGTTCCTTGGTGCGTGGGTCCTCGTCCGCCTTGGTTTGCAGAGAGGGTTCTGGCCATATCCCTGACAAAGTCATAGAAGACCACATCCTCTGGAGGAGAATGGCGCTGGGAGAGACGGGTCTGAGGGAACATCTGTGCCATCTGGGTTCCGAGGAGGCCTCGTCTTTGGTCTCCCACTCGAGTCGAGGGGGGACGATGAGTCCGAGGCCTTATGAATCCTTGGCTCAAGGCCCACTACAAAGGGTTGGGGCTCTCCTGAGGATCTGAGGGTCCGAGTCTCTGAAACTGGCTGGGGAGGACCAGATGCCCAAGGAATGGGACCGAGACGGGGACCAATGACTTACCCGAGGCCAGTGGTGCTCTGAGCTTGGCTCAACGACCGGGGACTCCCCTGCAGTCGGAGGCCCGGTCATCTGGGCAGATGCGGACGAAGCTGCCATCACTGCCTGCTGCATGGTCAGGACATCAGTGATGTTCTACTCCATGGCAAATCCACGTACAATAATGTGGTCTGTTTTCCTGAACGCGTAGCTTCCTAACCAAACAATGTGATGGCGTTCATTGAAACTTGAAGGGAAAAACTTGAAAACTAAGTATACTTGCAACTTCCTCCGTGTATATACTGCTCTACTATTAAAAAAAGCTTTAGCTAAGTATACTATATTCTTTATCTTCTTCTGTTAGTTCAATGGTGTTCTACTATCCACCGATGGTGCTCCCAATCAAAAAAAAAGTTTTTCTTTTGTTTTCTTAATTTGCTTCTTCTTGTTTAGATTATAGTGAGAACCACAGGTGCTTATCTTTAAAATGGTGTCGGGAGGTCTCAAATTCTGTACTCCTTTGGGCTCAACTCCCGTTTCTGAAGTGAGTCCAAAAATCACTTAAATGACCTCCACTATGATAGACTTTCTTATATCAGAGGTTACCAAAAACTCACAAAATGTCTCAATCTTCTATGGTAACCTCTATCAATATTTGTATGATCCCGACGCTCTCCCCCAGCGCCAGTAGCGTTTCTCCTGTTCGGGTTCTTCAGGGGATCATGAACCCTGCGAACGAACAGAATAAAATAACGCGTCATTCCCGACTTAACTATCATGTTATTCATGACAAATGTGTAGAGACTAAACTAAAACAGTGGTCCAAACTACTTACAAAAAGAAGCTGCCCACGTCCACAACTTGAATGTATCTCCTTCTCTTAACTTGCGTAATCAAACTGGAGAATAAAAGAACGCCGCGCATGCGAGTTACAGCTCTCAAAGTATATTTAAAGGGAACAGCCAAACATGACGTAACAAGCTCCTCCCCTTTGAATCTCATATCCTATCCAGAAATCAGCTATTGAAAGATCCTATGAATATAGTTGCCCGTTCACAAAATACTAATTACTACAAACATGCCGCCCACTCAATCATTGCATTCAATCCATGTGGGGCGACAGTTTTTGGTAACCTCCGATATAAGAAAGTCTATCATAGTGGAGGTCATTTAAGTGATTTTTGGACTCACTTCAGAAACGGGAGTTGAGCCCAAAGGAGTACAGAATTTGAGACCTCCCGACACCATTTTAAAGATAAGCACCTGTGGTTCTCACTATAATCTAAACAAGAAGAAGCAAATTAAGAAAACAAAAGAAAAAAATTTTTTTTGATTGGGAGCACCATCGGTGGATAGTAGAACACCATTGAACTAACAGAAGAAGATAAAGAATATAGTATACTTAGCTAAAGCTTTTTTAATAGTAGAGCAGTATATACACGGAGGAAGTTGCAAGTATACTTAGTTTTCAAGTTTTTCCCTTCAAGTTTCAATGAACGCTACTCCATGGCAGGCATTCTATATTCCAAGCCAGAAAGATCTGCAGCTTTCAGCGCAGACAAAAAGGATCTCTGGTCTAGTGTCAGCACTCTCGTGAGTGCGTCCTCGACAAGGATTACGGTCTCAAGGACCCTGCACGATCTCCGCTGGCTGAGGCATCCTTCTTGAGGATTTTGGTGGGATGTTTCTCGGAGTCGCCTGGTAGAACCTCGACAGGCTTCAAGAAGTTTTTCTTTTTTCGCTCATGGTCACAGGTCTTTTCAGAGGAGCTGCCGCCGAGGGATTCCGAGGATGCTCGGCCCTCTCAAGAAGTGCTGGGCTTGGAACTCTGTGTCGGGGAGGCCGGTGCCGAGTCAGACCTAGGGAACAGTTTCTCTTGCAACTCCGACCTCTTTTTATTGGTTTTAGGTGTCATGGCCTGGCACAGGAGGTGCTATCATGTCCAGTCCCAGGCAGCATAGGCAGTTGATATGGGTGTCATTGACAGACATAATTTGACTGCAGCGGTCACATTTTTTGAATCCATCAAGAGACATGGTGGCGAAACATCTGGCCAGGGTCGACGACCCCCAGGCAAAAAAAAAAGAGCGTGAACGCCGGTCGAGGCAAGCCTTGATCAAAAAAAGGGAAAAAGAGCCGAGAACAGCACCAAGCCCGATATTAGCTTGAGGCGGGAAGAGGAACTGGTACGCAAACCGGGAACAGCTAATTTTAAAGGATATATAGCAAGGATTTTTTCCCAGGAAAACTGGACCAATGTCCGTTTGGCTCCATGGAAAAAAAAAAAAAAAAAAAGAGACTGAGCAAGATGGTATCCTTGGGCGGGAAGGGGACCAAGCATGCTTGGTGGCATATCCCAAAGGCTTTTTTTGAAAACTGGGGAACTGCTCCGCACAGGCTCCATCAGTGCCGATGTCACCAATATGCGAGGGCTGACTTCCTGCTTGTTTCTGGAGAAAATATTAATGTGAATACCGTATTTTCGCACATATAACACACGCGCTATATGCATTTTTACCTACCGCGCAACCCTCTCGCACGTTATTTGTGGGCGCGCACTATACCAAATGTTTTTTACAGGGAGCTGCATTCAAGATATAAAATCTCTGCCACGAATTGTAACCAACAGTGAACTTTAAAAGTTCTACAGTCATATTCTGATTTTCATTATAGTTAAATGAGTAGTTACATGTATAATTATTGTAAACCATTAAAAGCTGGAGACATTCATTGATCTGAAAGGGCATTCACAATAAAACAATTCTCGAGCTAGTCAATCAGAGGCACATGCACGCTATAAGCGAGGGCGCGTAATGTGAGAACTTTATTACATAAAAGCCCAATTTCTGCGCATTATATGCGGGTGCGCATTATATGCGCGTGCACATTATATGCGCGAAAATACGGTATATGAAGTCTGTGTCTCAGCCTTGCAAATCTCTGAAGAGGCTGACCTTAAGTGAATTACCAATGCTGCCATTACATTCGTTCCGCGCCTCATTTCATTTATTAAAACTTCTAGCCCACCAATTTCTCAGTGTGAAGGAGAAGCATAGAGGTTAAAGCAGTGGCTTGGTAACCAGAATTTCATGCCCACTAACACTCCTTGTGGCCTTGGGCAAGCCACTTTTACTCTGCATTGCTTTGGAAGAAAGCCTGGCAATCTATTTCCAGTCACACCTTACCAAAAATCCCAGGGGGCTGCTGGGTCACCAGGAGTCAGCATTGACACATTGCATTTCATCACCAGTTTCTGGGCATGTAACAAAAACACATACAAAGTAAATATACAGAGCTACTATCATAACCCTTCAGGCTTACTTAATAGCAGAGTCAGATCCAAAAAAGCATCATTAAACTTGGAAAAGCATTCTGAAGAGTAAAAGGAATGGGTGAAAATCCACTAACATACAGTACCATAGGGAAGGAAGCAATAGAATTTGCAAAACAAGAGAAAAAAAAGAATTTGAACAGACAAGAAAAAAATTGGTAAACGCACAAATACAGTGGGAAAAGAAAATATTACTCCAGGAACCATTTGTCGATGAAGACCAGACATATGATATTAGAAAAGGTTCAGAGAAGAGCCACCAAAATGGTAAAGGGGATGGAAGGATACTCCTATGAAGAAAGGCTAAAAAGGTTAGGGCTCTTTAACCTGGAAAAGAGACAGCTGAGGCCGAGGGGAAATATGATAGAAGTCTATAAATGAATGGAACGGGTAAACGTAGATCGATTGTTTACGTTATCAGAATATAGAAAGACTAGGGGACATGCAATGAAGCTACAGGGTAAACTATTTAAGACTAATAAAAGAAAATATTTTTTCACTCAACGTGTAATCAAACTCTGGAATTTGTTACAGGAGGATGTAGTAAAGGCTGTTAGTGTAGCTGGGTTTAAAAAGGTTTGGACAAGTTCCTGGAGGAAAGGTCCATAAACCATTATTAAGAAGGGACCCAGGATATCAATGCTTGACCCAGTACAAGCATTGTGGAACCTGGGTCTTTTGGGGACACTGCTAGGTACTTATGACCTAGATTGGCCACTGTTGGAAACAGGATACTGGGCTTGATGGACCTTGGTCTGACCCAGTATGGCATATCTTATGTTATGTTCTTAATAGTTAAAGTGAACTGAAATCAAAGAATGAGAGATTGAAATTTGCAGTCCAAGACATGGAACTACAAACGAGATGCTCATAACAAGCATAGAAAAAAAAACTGGCAAAACATATGTAGATTCCATAAAAAAACATTGGAAAAGGTTACTCCTCTTATAGATGCCTGCAAAGTTCTGATGGCATAAAATTTCTACACAGAAAAGCACAATAAAGTGGCATGTCTCATTCACTGGAAACTCTGTAAATACTACAGAATCACTGTACAGGAAAAGTACTGGATGACATGACCCTAAGAGAATTATGAAGAATGAAGATATTGAGGGATGGATATTCAAAGGCATTTACATGATTTGCAGACCTGTGGAATATTTAGCAGCACTAACACAATTAGTGCTGCTGAATATCCTGCAAGTGCTGCTACCACTGCTAACCGGACAGTGGCGATATTGAGCCACTGCCCAGCTAGTGATACATGGCAAAACTCAGGCGCAGGAAACCCTGGCCTAACTTTCTGCACAGAAGCTAACTGGGTAGCGACCGAGTATTGCAGCTGCCCGATTAGCCTTGCAGTAATTCGGCCAGCCCAGATTTTCAATGCCAGTTTTTTTTATATTGCTTTATCATTTCAGTCAAAGCAGTTTATATTGAAACTTAATCGTGGAAATGTACATTAAATAAGGACACTGATAACTTGGATTTTTCTGAAGCAATGGAGGGTTAAGTGACTTGCCCTAGGCCACAAGGAGTGCTAGTGGGAATTGAACCCTGGTCTCTTGGTTCCCAAGCCAGTGCTCTAACCATTAGGCTACTCCTCCACTCCCCAGCATTTAATATCTGGGTTTTAATTTCAGTGGCACTGTATTCAAAATATCTAGCCCATTACTATCTGGGATATTCCCATTTTGACAGATAAAAAGTTGGATTCAAGGAAACCTGACATAGTAATAAAGGAGAAAAACAACTGAATGGCATTGGATTATAGATATGTCCATTCCAAGAGATTATTCTGTGAATCGCACCGAAAGAGAGAAGATTCTTAAGTACCAAGAAACGCAATCAGAGACCAAGAAAACATGGCAGAAAGATAGAGAGATTTTCCATCATGTTAGATGCCACAAGCTTAATTACAAGGAAATGAATTTCCAGTCACACCCTGACAAGTTACACCTTATGAACTCTAGGAGGCAGCTCTTCCATATGATACGAGTACTGTGCCAAGCATCAGCAGTAAGTGTAAGAGACAGATCATACTCCACATTCTGGCTTAGAAGTGAGGTTCATTACTTTCATGGTATGCACAGAAAGACAGGGATACATCTAGGGGAAATGGTAAGGAAACACAAAAGAGATCAGGCGAGTCAAGATCCGAAAGTGGCAATGAAGAGATGAGTTTTCAGCCTGAATTTGAAAAGGGCCAGAGAAGGCGCCTGACGTACAGACTCAGGTAGTTTGTTCCATGCATAAAGAGCAGCAAGGTGATAAGAGTGACGTCTGGAGTTAGCAACAGAAGAAAAGGGCACAGATAAAAGCAATTTGCCAGAAGAGTGGAGTTTCCTGGGAAGGGTGTAGGGAGATATAAGACAGGAAAGGTAGTAAGGAGCTGCAGAGTGAATGCACTTATAGGTCAGCAGGAGATATTTGAACTGGATGCGGAAATGGATAGGAAGCCAATGAAGAGACTTAAGAAGAGGGATAATACGAGCATGATGAGGCTGGCAGAAGATTAGCCACGCAGCAGAGTGTTGAAGACATTGGAGGGGAGAGAGATGATTCAAAGTGAGACCAGCAAGGAGTAGGTTACAATAGTCAAGACGGGAGGTGATTAAGGAGTGGATTAGTGTCTTAGTAGTGTATTCAGAAAGGAATGGGCAGATTTTGTTGATGTTATAGAGAAAGAAATGGCAGGTCTTAGCTATCAGATGGATGTGTGTGGAGAAGGAGAGAGGGGAGTCAAAGACGACCCCAAGGTTGCGAGCCGAGGAAACAGGGAGGAGTAGAGAGTTATCCACAGAGACTGAGAAAGGAGAGAGGAGGTTTTTTGGGGGAAAATAAGCTGCTCAGTTTTGGCCATGTTCAATTTCAAGTGGCAGTGAGACTTCCAAGCAGCAATGTCAGAAAGGCAGGCAGAGATCTGGGTTTGGATTGCCAGAGAGATTTCAGGTGTAGAGAGGTATATCTGGGAGTCATCAGCATAAAGATGGTACTGAAAGCCATGGGAAGAGATAAGTGCACCAAGGACTGGGTACAGAGAGAGAAAAGGAGTGGACCCAAGGCAGATCCTTGGCGTACACCAACTGAAAGCGGGATAGCAGCAGAGAAGGATCCACCAGAACAAAACAATGAAAGAGCGATCAATGGGAAAGATAAGAGGAGAACCAGGATAGTACAGAGCCCTTAAAACCAAGCAAGGACAGGGTATTTATTTATTTATTTTATTTATTTGTTTTTATATACTGCACTTTCAAGATCAGTGTGGTTTACATATAACATGAACAGTAAGCCATTTACATAGAAAAGAAAAATACATAAAATTTAGAACCATGGAACAGATACTATATAGGAATTAAGAACAGGCAGCAAGACATTAAATGTTAAATAGGGGAATTAATTTGGAATGTGTAAGGGGGAGTTACTGGACAATAGAGTCATAGTACCAGGTCTAGTTAGGGTGGCTGGTTGTAGGCTTGCTGAAACAAGTATGTCTTTAAGGCCTTCCTGAAGGATGACTGGTCTGAGATGGCTCAGATTGCTGGAGATAGGGCGTTCCATAGGGTTGGTGCATATAAAGAAAAAGTATGATTCTTCGTAGCTTGAGCGCATGTCCTTATTGCTGAGGGGATGACAAGTGAGTTTACCATGCATGATCTCCTGATTCTGTTTTCAGGGGTACGTTGTATGAATGCTGCAAGGGAGGTCGCAGACATGCCATGAAGTGACTTGAAGGTAAGTAGAAGGGCTCTGTAGATCAGGCGGCTTGCCAATGGGAGCCAGTGTAGCTGAATCAAGAGGGGCATGATGTGTTCGAATCTGGACGCACTGAGGAGTATTCAGGCAACTGTTTTCATGGCCAATTGTAATGGCTGGAGAGTGTGCTTCGGCAGGCCATGGAAAATTATGTTGGCGCAGTCCAGGTGAGGAAATATGAGAGCTTGGAATACTGTGCGAAAATCTGAGGGATCAAGGAGGTGGCGCAGAAGGCAGAGAGTCCTTATTTTATGGTAAACAGACTTGACTACATTTTGTACGTGGGCTTCCCAATTCAGATGTTGGTCCAGAGTGATCCCTAACAACATACCTCCTGCTTAGACATGTGCTCAAAATCTTTCACTTTCAGAGAGGTCGGTGGGATGAAAGTCTGGTCTTTGGTGATAAATAAGACCTCCGATTTTCTGCCATTAACCATCAGGCTGTGGGTAGATAGCCATTCTGAGACCGCATAGAAGCATCCTGTGATGGAAGAATAAATCGGGGCTGTCAATGGAGAAAGAGGTGTAGAATAAGACATCAGCATAAATGTGGTAGTAGATATTGAAAGATTGTATAATGGCACAGATTGGCTGTAGATAGATGTTGAAAAGTAGGGTGGAGAGGGATGAGCCTTGTGGGACTCTCAAGTTTGATGGAAAGTACTGGATGACTGAGTTCCTATGCGGACTTGTTGCTGGCGATCAGTCAGGTATGATTTGCACCACTTGAGGGCTAGGTTCCTTATACTTTTTTGGTGCAAGCGGGCGAGTAGACTATTATGATTTACCAGGTCGAATGCAGAAGCAATGTCCATGAATATCAGGATGAATCCTTGTTTCTTCTTGCATAAGCCTGTGTAGAGTCTGTCCAGTAGAGTCACCAGTAGGGTTCTGACACCATGATGCTGGCGGAACGCATGCTGCTGTGGGTCAAGAGGTGCATAGGAGTCTATGTGGTCTTGGATTTTTTGGTGGACAATTTTTCTAATAGTTTAGTCAAGAAGGTGAAGGTGGTTGTGGTCAACAGTGTCAAAAGCAGCAGAGAAGTCAAGAAGGATGAGGACTGAGTAAAAGCCTTTGGATTCTGCCAGAAACAAGTCACTGGAGACTTTGGCAAGAGCTGTTGCAATAAAATGTAAACAACAAAAGCCAGATTGTAAAGGATCTAGGAGGGCTTGAGAGGAGAGAGTGAATATCAAATACAGTATACAATTACAACAGCATTCAAAATTGTTAAAAGCAAGTATAAAAATGTAGGCCTTCCGTTTCTTCCTAAAATTAAAAAATAGTCCAACTCGGACCAGGTCAGGAAGAGAATTCCATAAACTGGGGACTTGCCAATGAAAATGCCCATTCTACATCTTAATTTTCTTGGCCAAGCTAGTTGAAGGCAGTACTAATAGATTTTTCTCATTTGAATGCAAGGTTTTATGGGGTACATAGGATTGCATGAAATACCTCAGTTTCATGACTGAAGTACTATAGACACATTTATATGAACTAGATGTAAAATTTCAGCAGAGCACCAAAATACATAGAAAGCATTTTATGTGATTTGCAGAAGCTTAATTACTGTATTCAAAAGACCTAAGTAAATAGCATCACAGTAATCAAGGTGCAGTGAAATCAAAACTTAACTTTTAAACATTATTCTTGGCCAAAATAACACTTCAAACCTCTCGTCATTTTTAACTTTAAAAAAGGTAGCCCTATAAGTTCTTTGCACATTAGGGTGAAAGGATAGATATCACCATAGATTTCTACCTATGCATCTCAATTTTAAAAGCAATGGAATAGGACCATTAGCCACCAATCTCAGTAAGAAGAAATATTCAGGAAGTCATCATGCACACAAAATGGTATACACAGTAAAATGTCATCAGCATAAATTCAAATTAGCTGTTCAGTTACCTTCAAAAGTAAACAGAACGGAATGAATTGATGCTAACCTAAAAATGGACAAACACCTCCGGATAACCAACAGAGCAATATTTCACAAGCTGAGAGTTCTACAACCCCTACGCAGCATAATTGACCACACGGACTTCAGAACAGTAGCTCAGGCGTTCATCATTCCCCATTTTGACTACTGTAATGCCATCTTGCAAGGTCTACCGAAAAAAACCTTAAACATCCTACAAATGGCACAGAATGTATCAGCCAGGATTATCATGAATAAGAAACTGATAGATCACATTACACCAGTCCTGATCGAGCTCCACTGGCTCCCCATCCCTGCACGAATAATATACAAAATACTGGTAACAACATTCAAAATCATTCACAAAATATCCCCCTCATTCCTCGATAACCTCATCACCACTCAGCCCCCCAACAGATGCCGACGGACTGCTAACCTGAACACACTCTGCGTTCCTAGCAGTATAAGAGCAGTCAAAGAACGGACGAGCAACCGGGCATACACGTACACTGCACCCATGCTATGGAACCAGCTGCCTCATGAGTTACACCTGATCAAAGACCTACAGGACTTCAGAAAAAAGCTTAAAACCCACCTGTTCCAATCACATTACAGCATCACCTAGGCAGATTCAGCCATATTCTTTGCCCACGTTGCCTACCTACCTCCTCAGCACATAGGACAAAGAAATCTATTTCACCGATATCTCACATCTATGGTGATTTAAAATGTTTATATGTATATATTCTCTGTTAATACGATTGCATATTTGGCGATGTAATGTATAAATGTAATTTATGTTGTTGATCAAACTGTAATTTATCTGGTTGCTCAAATGTATAATTGTAATTTATGTGGTTGTTGTGCACCCCTCCCTCAAATCAGACTGTAATCTTAAATTGTTTATGTACATACTCCCTTGTTTGTTCCACCAATAGTCCGCTGCTGATCGCTGGAAGTAGCGGCATACAAATATATACCAAATAAATAAATAAATGAAGTCGATATTAACTAGGGCCACTAATGAGATGGAATTTTGATATGGCCCTCTAGTCTTAGGCCTGCTTGGGCATAAGTGAAGGAAATGGAATCTGCTAGCTCATTAGAAAATATGCATTTAGCAATAACAAACCCCAGCATAACTGGGATCAAAATAAACAAAAGATGGGTGAGCTGTCTAAGAGCTTTAGTCCACTCTAAGTGGAAGGCTAAGACTCTTTTGTCATCTAAAGTGTACAAGGCATATTCACCGTCATATGCATATTTATTTATTTATTATTTATTTATTTTCCTTTCTTATATACCGCGCTCTATTTATAATCAGTGCGGTGTATATATGAACAACAAAACAAACACAATGTACAAGGCAACATTGGTTTTTACAATGAACAGGGTCGACTAAACATGGAGATAACTGGGGGAGCTATATACATGGTATGGTCATTAAATTCACATGGTTGTAGTAAATACATTACATTACGAGAGTAGTACTGAATATCAAAAGGGGTAAAAACAGGGCGTGGTGAGTGTAAGGGAACATGTCAGTTAACCGTTTTCTGAAGGGGTCCTAGAAATGGAGTCGCCTGGAGAGCAGTGCATACTGGGTGTAGGTTCCGGATAATATATTAGAAACAGGTGGTATTTAAGAGCTTTCCTAAATGACGTTAAATTTGTGATGGCTCTGATTTCAGGTGGGAGGGCATTCCAGGCTCTGGGTGCGAAAAGGGAGAAAGCTCTGGAGGCTGCTGTTTTAGAGCATTTCATCAACAATCTTGGAAGATCAATGGTGTTCGAAGAAGAGGGCCTCCTGGTTCTATTAGCTGGAGTGGCATGTATAAGATTACTGATGGGAGAGAGGGGTTGGATCTTTGAGGCCTTGAATGTCATGACTAGAGCTTTATAGAGAGTTCTGGCCTGTAGAGGTAACTAGTGTAGGCTCTTCAAGACTGGCATTATGTGGTCAGAGCGTGATATTCCTACGAGAACTCTCGCAGCTGAGTTTATGGCCAGACGGAGAGGGTTCAGTGTTGATTGTGGGAGCCCGTGTAGGATGATATTGGCAAAGTCTAGATGTGGGATTACCAAGGCTTGAAGACTGAACGGTAATCGGAGAAGTCAAGTAATGGGCGGAGATGTCGAAGTGATCGGATCTTATGGTATATTGCTTTGGTGGAGTTCTTAATGTGCGCTGACATGTCTAGCTGCTGATCTAGCGTAATACCTAGATATCGGATTGTGGATTGTGCCTTCAGTTCCATCTTATTGACTTGTAGTGAAGATGGTGGTTTGAAGCTTGAGTTCCTTGTGACGAACAAGACATCTGTTTTGTTATGGTTTATACGAAGGTTTTGTGTGAGGAGCCAGTTCGCTACGGCTTCAAAGCATCTTACTATTGGTGCGAAGTCTGGCTGGTGAATCTTGAAAGGAGCATACATCAGGATGTCGTCCGCATAGGCTAGACATTGGATGTTGAAGGAACGGATCAATGCGCAAATGGGCTGCATATAGATATTAAACATTAACGCAGAAAGGGATGAACCTTGAGGTACACCTTGCATCAGAGGAAATGGTTCTGATGTCGCTGAGCCTGCTCGGACTTGTTGCCATCTGTTGCTTAAATATGATTTGCACCAGGATAGAGCTAGGCCTTGAATGCCCTTTTCTTGGAGGCGTTGAAGAAGAGTATCATGGTTAACTGAATCAAAGGCATATGGCCTGGGAAAAAATGATGGCAGGAGAACTGACCAGTTAAAGTGGAAACTCAGCACCACCTTAGGTGGAAACTGTTAACTGTTAATGTGTACGCAAACTACACTATTGTTGAAAAATTTGGTATAGGGTTGATTGGTCACTAAGGTCTGGAACTCACTTACTGCGTGTGCCAAAGTGATCACAACCAAGAAAGGACCTTCCAGGTCAGGTACTTCAACTCTTAAGAGTCCAGTGGTACCAAAAAGAAGCTTTCATTATCAGGTGGGCTAGAACACCACTGGGATCTCAAGACATAGTAGGTGGCTTGATGGGGGAGGGGGGAGCTTCAACAGAAGCAGGCACTGCATAAACAAACAACTGAAGGCTGTGCAGGGAGATGCTTATTTTCTATAGGATGGTGATATGCACCAAATGCACTAAAAAATGAACCCTAACTGCACTAGCTTTTAGACCTGACTCGGAAAGATGTAGAAGATATTCAAGCAGTTTTTGTGTGGGATTGGGGGGGGGAGATAAAGTGTTTTTCCATCATACCAAAGCAGTAGGCGTGATCAGCCCTGAAAATGAGCATGAAGGTGGCACTCAACCCATGCTATAAAATTTAGACATATTCTGAAAGTCTTCATGTTACTAGCATGGGTTTCATGCCACTCTCATACTCTTCCTGTTATGCACAATCAGCTTGGGTGCATTTAATGCCACCCACTGAAGTGGCTGTAAGTGCACCCAAGCTAAATGCAGTATCACCAGCAGTGCATGCCAAAATGCCTACGCTACCCATGATGTGCACATTCCACCCCATGCTACATGGTAGCATGGGATTTTTATCATGGCCACATTCCTAGCATGCGGTATGTCTACCACCACGCACTTTGTGCATGCTGAACCCATACTAATCAGTAGCACAATTTAGTAAACATGCCCCTTGGATATTTAGCCAGACATAACAAGAACACAAATCAAATAGAAAAAAAAAAGCTGAAGTTGGTTCAGTTCAGTAGCACTCACAGCCATACCAGGACCACTAGCACACCAAACTTTGTCATGTTTGCAGAGAAGCTTGAGAGAAAAGTCTTTAATCCACTCTTGAATCCTGTCCTAGACTTCTGCGCCCAAGACAGATAGGCAGGGCATTCCAAAGAATAAAGCCTGATAAAAGTAGGCTGTGTAAATTCTAAGTGGATAATGGTTACAGAAGCTATAGTCAGACTGTTAAAGAAGAACAGCAGCAAATGCATGGGGGACAAGGCAATTATAAAGAAAAGATGGAATACCTGTCTCGAGGCCCCCATGAGTCAGTAACAAACTGTATCTGAAAAGGGACGCCTTGATATGCAGCTGGAAGGGAGGGGGAAGGGTGGAATCTCATGATTATATTTATTCACATTCATTAAGAGACAAACAGCTAAATTCAGCAGTAGCTGCAGGCATAGAAGCAGCGTGCGTTTCAACCTACAGTAAAGAGCACTGGAGTAATGAATGCACTCAAAAAAAAGAACAAAAAGAAAAAAACAAAGATTCTAGAAGGTTAAGAATAGCTTCATTGAGCATATCTGGCATAAGGAACAGAAGGATGTCCTAGTTACAACTGCAATATCTTATTCGAAGGCTGGCTGAGAATCTGTTCGGACTCCAAGGATTATAATCCAGCCATATGATGGAAATAAAGATCTCATATTGATGGACTTAACTGCAGAACAGGAAGAACCCTAGATAGCTACTACTTTAGTGAAATTTAGTCTAAAACCATTAGATGTTAAACAGCCTGCCATGGCATTCAAATATTCAATAAGATCAAAAAGATCAGCATCCACAGGGTTGAGAGGGGAGGGGCGACCTGCATGGAGCGGCAAGTGCACCTATTCTTGCCACCTTGCTGGGCAGACTAGATGGACCATGCTGGTCTTTATCTGCCGTCATATACTATGTTACCACGTGGCTGTCACTGGCATTAGAGTGACAGCCACGGAGTGGAGTGGAGGAGTGGCCTAGTGGTTGGGGCAAGGTACTTTGGGCCGGAAGGTCAGGGGTTCAAATCCCACTAGAGGACAGCAACCTTGGGCCGGAAGGACTGGGGTTTCTAGTCCCACAGGTGCTCCTTGTGGTCTTGGGCAAGCCACTTAACCCTCCATAGCCCATGTTCCCTGTAAAATAGTTCTCTGTGTGCTGTGCTTTCCTGTCTAATCAATGTGTTTATACCTCAAAAAATTTCCTGTCATGATTTGACAATTTCCAATCTGTAATCAAACCGCTGCTGATCGCTGGAAGTAGCGGTATACAAATGTATATTAAATAAATAAATAAATTAGCTGCTGACAACCATAGTTCTTTAACAGAGTTGCAATAGGGCCCAAAGGTAAAGATAAATACCAGGCCCAAGGGAGCCCTGGGTCACTCCACAATGCAGTTTGTATTTTGCAGTCATTGAAAAGGTATTGTCAGATGTATATGAAGTAAACCAATTGAAAACAGAGCAACCTATCCCCCATGTTTATTAGTCATGAAATGAACAGGGTATGGTTAATTATGTCAAAAAAGTAGATGACAGATCAAGAGAAACAATCATCCAAAAGAGACAGCGGGAGAGTTTCAATGTTGTGTCCCAGATGAAAACTAGCC
Source organism: Ichthyophis bannanicus (assembly GCA_033557465.1). Classification (NCBI taxonomy): domain Eukaryota; kingdom Metazoa; phylum Chordata; class Amphibia; order Gymnophiona; family Ichthyophiidae; genus Ichthyophis; species Ichthyophis bannanicus. The sequence goes on from CM066031.1 coordinate 574,463,443, forward strand.
TGTCTGGTGTGTAATATTCTTATCTAAAAACTAAGTTGTCTATTAACCATTTTCTCTAATTGCTTAGGTATAAAAGTCAGAACGAACACTGGCCAATCATTAGAAACAACTGAGCTGAGCTGTCTCTCCATCCTACCCCACTTGTTATGTGTATCCAAATCACAGCAAATTTTAAATTTCATTGTGAATTATACACGCCTTCATTCTCCGCATTTGTATTTTTTACATTATAAAACAATAGTTATCAAGAGGTGGTTCGCGGTCAACATAAGATCCTCCAAAGTATGATTCTGGCACAGCAGTGGAAAAAAGATGCCATCTGCAGAAGCGTCAGTATATCCCGATGCTGGCATGAAGAAAGCAGTAATAGCACTGAAAGGGAAGAAGATCAGGGGGATTGGTGGGGGGCAGAGAACCATAGCTTAGCCTACCCCATCCACACTTTTTATATGCAATAAAGTGCAGTTACTCACCTGTAACAGGTGATCTCCGGGAACAGCAGGAATAAGTCTTCACATATGGGTATCGTCGGTACCAACGGAGCCTGCACGGGAACTCTCCCCAGTGTCCAATAGGAAAGCTTTAGGGAGCATCCCACAGCGCCTGCGTGCTGCCTTCCCGCCTTTCCAACTCTCCCTCTTCAGTTGAGTTTATAGCTGAGACCAAAGGAGAGAAGTAAACAAAGAGAGAGAGAGATAGAGACAACTCCCAGGGGAGGTGGGTGGGTTTTGAAGACTTATTCCTGCTGTTCCCAGAGATCACCTGTTACAGGTGAGTAACTACGCTATCTCCAGGAACAAGCAGGAATGTAGTCTTCACATATGGGGGACTCCCCAGCTGAGAGATGCCAAGGGAACGACCCCAGCAAGCTGTGAACCCAAGGTGAGATGGGTCATGCTTCCTCCCATGGATCTCTGGCATCGAAACCCGGGACGGCGGGTAGGAGTTGTACCAAGTCTGAAAGAGATGCTGGAGCACAGCCTAGCCAAACGAGGCATCCTGACGGGAATCCTTGTCTAAGCAATAGTGGGCTGTAAAGGTGTGTACCGAAGTCCAAGCGGCTGCTTTACAGATGTCATCAATGGACACAGAACGAAGATTAGTCATTGAGGCTGCCATTGCTCTCACATTGTGAGCCATGACATGGTCTTCGAGAGAAAGTCCCTTACTCTCATATGCAAAGGATATGCAATTTGCAATCCATCTAGAGAGAGTTATTTTGGAAAGTGGAAGTCCCAAAGGACTAAAATCAAAGGCAACAAAAAGCCGAGAAGATTTTCTATTTTGCTTAGTTCTTTGAAGATAAAAAGCCAAGGCTCTTTTACAATCTAAAGTATGAAGGTTCCTTTCTGCATTAGAGGTATGAAGCCTAGGGAAGAATACAGAAAGGTAAACCACTTGGTTTAAATGAAAAGGTGAAACCACCTTTTGGCATAAAGTGGGGATGAGTCCTAAAAACTACCTTATCATGGTGAAATCTTGTATAAGGAGGATCCACCACTACGGCCTGTAACTCACTGATGCATCTTGCAGAAGTGAGGGCAACTAGGAAGATGACCTTCCATGAAAGAAATTTAAGGGCTGTAGTGGCTAAGGGCTCAAAGAGCGGTTTCATGAGCTGACCAAGAATAAGATTTAGATCCCATGCCACTGGCGGTGGCTTAATGGGAGGGCTTTTTTTAAGAGTAGACATCTCATAAATCTCGCTATGAGTGGATGAGAGGAAATAGGTTGTCCATCCAGAGGTTTACGAAAAGCAGCAATGGCACTAAGATAGACCCTTACTGAACTGGTTTTAAGACCAGAATCTAATAAATGGAGGAGATACTCCAGAAGCGATTCCACAGGCACTGTATGGGGGTTAAGTCCCCTTTGAGAACACCATACAGAGAATCTCTTCCACTTAAAAGCGTAGGATCGCCTTGTGTAAGGCTTCCTGGATGCCACAAGGATATCCTTTACCTGTTGAGACAAGTTGATATCCAGGAGTCCTAGGCTTTCAGTAACCAGGCCCTGATGTGCAGAGACTGGGGATTCGGGTGCAATAGTGTCTCGTTCTCCTGGGAAAGAAGATCTGGAGCACATCCCAACTCCAGAGGTGTGGCTTGAGAGAGACGCAGAAGCAGAGGATACCACATCTGCCATGGCCAACGTGGAGCTATGAGTATCATATGACCTCTGTCTCTCTGAAGCTTGAACAAAGTTTTGGGAATGTGGGGAATGGGTGGGAAGGCATAGAGGAAGTCCCGACCCCAGTGGAGGAGGAAAGCATCCCTTGCCTGACAGTTTTGAGCCGGAATTCTGGAACAGAATCTGGAAAGTTTGGCATTCTGTGGACTTGCAAGGAGGTCTATATCTGGCGTTCCCCAGATTCGAAACACTCGAGCAAGCTGGTCTGAGTGCAGAGACCATTCATGTTGCAGCAGTATTCGACTGAGTTTGTCTGCCCAAAGATTTTGAATGTCCAGAAGATATACCATTAGAAGGTGGATTTGAAGCTCTCTGGCGAGGGCCCACAGTCGCAAAGGTTCGTTGCATAATGACAGAGAGCCTGCTCTGCCCTGCTTGTTCACATAGAACATGGCTACTTGATTGTCGGTCTGGACCAGAACTGTCTTGTAGCTGAGATGGGCCTGAAAAACTCAGACAGCATGGAAAATGCCTCCGAGTTCTAGGAGGTTAATGTGAAGACAAGCCTCCTGTGGGGTCCAGAGACCCTGAGTTGATAGATCATGCAAGTGAGCCCCCCAAACCAACTTGGACGCATCTGTTAGGGTGGTTTGGCATAGAGGCTGCTGGAAAGGAGAGCCCACGAGAAGGTTTTCCAGTGACTGCCACCATTGCAGGGACAAAATAAGACGTGTGGAGTTTCTGATTTTGTCCATTAGCCAACCCGAGGCCTGTGTGCACTGAGAGGATAGGGTCCACTGGGCTACTCGCATATGAAGGCGAGCATAGGGAACCACATGGACAGTGGATGCCATATGCCCCAGAAGCTGAAGCATCTCCCGAGCAGTCAGGAAGATTTTCATAGCTGCTTGGGAGGCCAGCTGTACTATATGAAGACAACGTGGCTGTGGTAGGAAAGCCCTTGACTGCCTTGTGTCTAGACGAGCCCCTATGAATTCTAGAGACTGAGAAGGGGTGAGATGAGATTTTGGGAGGTTTATGACTAGTCCCAAATACCGGAGGATTTGCATAGTGCGAGAAAGAGCGAAACTGGCTTCTGGAGCTGTTGATGCTCGAATGAGTCAGTCGTCTAAGTAGGGGAAGACAAATATTCCTAAAGTTCTCAGGAATGCTGCTATTACTGCCATGCATTTTGTGAAGACTCTTGGGAAGAAGCCAGATAGAAGGGAAGAACCCTGTATTGGAACTGTCTTCCCTGGAAAAGAAATCAAAGGAATTTCCTGTGATCTGCATGGATGAGAATATGTATATATGCATCCTTTAGATCTAGAGAACATAGCCAGTCCTGACTCTGAAGGTATGGCAGGAGTGTTCCAAGGGAGATCTTGAATTTTTCCTGGAACAAATACTTGTTTAATTCTCTGAGGTCCAGAATAGGCCTGTATCCCCCTGTTTTCTTTGGGATGATAAAGTAAGGGGAGTAGAACCCTGTACCCTGTTGGGATATGGGTACCTCTTCTATTGCTCCCTGAGCAAAAAGTGATGCGACCTCCTGACCCAAGAGATTGGTGGCAAGGACCTGAGAATTGAACTGTCTTATGATGTAGGAGGGGGCATGCAGTGAAAATGACGTCTGTACCCCTCTCGTACAATGGACAGGATCCAGTTTTCTGATGTTATTTGTTGCCATCTTCTAGCAAAATGGCATAATCTGCCCGGGATGGTAAGGGGTTCTGGACCTTTCAGAGGCAGAACGACTAAGTTCTCTAGGAAGGAGTCAAAGCCCCTGAGGAGGCTGAGTCTGCTGAGCCGGTTGAGCTCTAGGAACTTGTGGCTTTCTCTGCTGTCTGGTCTGTTGCTGCCCCTTTTGGGGAACATCAACTGGACAGTGGCCCAGATGGGTGTAAGATGGGTAAAACGTATTTTTCTTGTTGAAAAAGGGTTTCTTGACTGACCTTTTCTTTGCTGGGTTGGATGTAGACTTTGATAGTCTGTTCAAGGTAGTATTTTCAGATTCAATCTGATTAGCCTTGTCTTGCCAATCCTTGCCAAAGAGATTTTCTCCTGTGCAAGGAATATTTCCCAGTTTATCTTACACCCACTGTTCTAAGTCTGATGCCTGAAGCCAGGCAATACGACGTGCACCGGTGGAAATAGCAGAGGTTCTGCTAATGCTTTCAAAGCAATCAAAGGTTGCACGGTTTACAAACTTAGAGACATCCTGGGCATATCTGACCAAAGTAAAGAATTTCCCCCTTTTTTCCTCAGGGAGAAGAGGGCTCATGAGCTCCAAGTCTCCTGCAACGTCTTTGAGGAACATTCCCATATAGAGAATGTAGGAGCTAAACCTGGCTGCCAACATGGAGGATTGGAAACATCGATGCACAAAGGCATCGAGCGTCCTCGATTCACGGCCCAGAGGATTGGAAGAATGTGTTTTAGCACTCTTAATCCTAAGCATCGCCGATTCCACTACCATTGAATGGTGTGGTAACTGAGTCTTTTGAAAGCCAGGACAGCTTGGAACATGGTATCGAGTCGTCGAGAGTGTGGAGACACCGTTCAAGGAGTTTCCCACATTCTTAGCATAAGATCATGCAAGATTCTGTGAATGGGTAGGGTAGCTGTCTCTTTAGGAGCCTTAGGGTACTGAAGAATTTCTAATTAATTATTCTGCTCTGGGTTCCTTCTCTGGAGTCACCGTGATTGCAAGACCCCAAGCTAAATCACGTATAAAATCCTGGAAGGACATGTCTTCTGGAGGAGACATTCTGCGTTGAGGAGAAGGAGATGGATCCTCCGGAAGGATAGCTCTGGTACCAGCAGAGTCATCAGAATCGGATGATTTGAAGTATCTCTGCACCAGGTGTTCCTGCAATGCATGGTACCGGTACCGCTCAAAGTCGGTATCAGGGTGTCTCGGTACTGGTCCGTCGATATCTGAGATAGGCTCAAGGCTCGGCATGGGGGGAAGCATACCCGCCGAGGGTGTCGGTACCGGTACCTGTGGAACTGTCTGTAGCAGTCTTAGCGGTACCGAAGCTGCTAAGAGGGCCGCTAGACTGCGTTCGATAGCTAGGATTCTCTGATCCATTGCTCCTGCCGATGCCTGGGTGTCAGTACTGGTGGACGCAGCTAAACCCCAGAACATGGCACCAGTAGTTCTGCAGAGGTGGAAGCCTCTGGAACATTCTGGAGCCCCATTAATGCTTTGGAGACCGAGGCCTCCCGTTGGGGCTGTTTTGCCGGTGAACTTTCCTCGAGGGCAACGCCAGTGGCATCTCGATACCTGGAAGGAGATCTTACCCTCTGAGGACTGGCCAGTCTTAGAAAACTTAGGTTTAGTTACCTGAGATCCATGGGAGGAAGATGAAGCCCTGGAAGACGGTGATGCAATTGACAATGTATCTGCGGCAAAAAGGGTACCGAGTTTTGTAGCTCTATTCTGCAGGCCCCTCTTGGTCATCTTTCTGCAGGAGAGACACTCCGATGGAGAATGGTCAGGACCTAAACACTTAAGACACCATTCATGGGTGTCTGTGACAGATATGGTACCGCCACATTTAGAACATTTCTTGAAACCACTAGCTGGTTTCTCCATGTTTGAAGAAAAGTGGGCCTAGTGCCCAAATGGCGCCTAGCACCGAGAGGGGAAAGGCCCCTGAAAGAAAAAATTTTAGAAAGCTAGGTTTTGTTTTGGGGTTTGTTTGTTTTTTTAAAAGAAAAGAGAACCGGCGGTACCTGTAGGCGTTGAATGAAGGCAGACGTGACCACAGAAAACAAAAGAATAAGGATAAACTGAAGAGGGAGAGTTGGAAAGGCGGGAAGGCAGCACGCAGGCACTGTGGGATGCTCCCAAAAGCTTTCCTATTGGACTCTGGGGAGCATTCCCGCACAGGCTTCTTCAGTACCGACGATACCCATATGTGAAGACTACATTCCTGCTTGTTCCTGCCAGCACCAAAATCATTGTGAAACCTTATCAGCCAGTACTTTCTATTACAATGATCTTGAGCATCATGAGGGAAGAATGGGTGCCAAATAGAGGGGAGAATCTACAAAATCATGATTGTGGCAGAAAGGGTAAATAAGGAACAGTTTACTCTTTCAAATGGTATCAAGTGGCTGTACCATTATGCTAATAGTTAATATATTAAAACTAATTGGAGGAAGTATATTTTTTCACTTCTTTTTTTTTTTAGTGCCTTCAAGTCAATGCTGAGTCCTGGCAACCCAGAAGACCCTGGGTTCTGTTGGCAAGGTCTGACCGGAAGTAGATTGCCTGGCCTTTTCTTCCAAGGCAATAGAGGCTAAAGTAACTTGCCCAAGGTCAAAAGGCGTGCCAGTGGGACTTGAACCCAGATCTCCTGGGTAGAAGGCTGTTACTCTAACCACTAGACTACTCCTCCACTTAGTGTCCAGTTAAGTTGTGGAATCGGTTGTAGGAAGATATGGTGTAAGTCATTAATATAGCTGGATTTAAAAAGGGTTTAGAAAAGTTCCTAGAGGAAAGGTTAATAAACCATTATTAATCAGTCAGCCACTGCTTATCCCTGGGTGTAAAACAAAGAATGAAATTTATTCTGTGGAATCCTGCCATTTTTTTTGACATGGCTACTATTGAAAAGAGAATGCTAGCCTTGGACCTTTGTCTGACCCACTATGGCATGTCTTATGTCCTCTGTTATGTGTCAGAGACCTCCAATGAAGGCAAGTACACATAGGTGTCTTAGGCAGGCAGGCTACACTGTATCAGGAAGGTCAGGCATGTACTGTATGTTAAGTGATGAATATGTTTGTGTTTATGTATGTATTTGAGACAGTGTGAGGAAGATGCATGGTTATGTGAAGATGTGTCAGAGGCCAACCCTCCATTTAATGTCATCTTTTGAAATTGACCAACTGTAAAAAATAAATTATCTAGACCTGCAATTCTGTCTAATATTCATTGCAAAGTGGTTTTTCAGGCTCAAAATCAAAATGCATTCATTTTATGGTGTACTTGTCAAGTAATAAATTAAATCTGCACTACACTCAGTGAAGCACTTTCATAAGTACAGTCCCAGCGAGACATTTAAACATTAGCTCCATTTTATTCTCTGGCAGAGTATAGACATTCTTAAGATCAAAGTCACACATGGCCTCTGAGTTTTAGGTTAAAATTAAGGTAGTTTCTCACATCAGGAGTACAAACAACTTGGATTCTCTGGAGAAACATTACTACACGCATCTAATGGATAAGAGCCATTTGGAAAATAAGGATCTTTTACTTTCAAATATAGAACTTGCGCAATCTCTCTGAAACATCTATTAAGTATGGGATCATTCTACCTGGATTTTTCAGAGCAAACATGTCTCCTCATGATGACTAACCATCATGATGCCTGGTCCAGGCTAGGCACTGAAGAGTCCAGCGACAGCCACAAGAATATACACAAAATTAGGAGGAGGAGGAGTGAAAACTAAGAAAATTTAAACAGAGGTTATGGCCTGTGAATAAATGTGTGAGCTATGGAATTGGTAATCTTACAGTAGCTTAGTCATTAAAAGCAACAGACAGAATCAGGGAAGCCTAGTGGATCCTCCCCTATCCCCATCCCACTTTCGGTAAGGATACCTCAAGGCTATGTCTTGGGACCTCTCTTCTCTCTCTACACTCAGTCCATCAGTGCACTCCTCCCAGGTTTTAAGTATCATCTTTATGCTGATGACTCCCAAATTTACACCTGAAATCTCTTCAGGAATCCAGGTCCATATCTCAGCCTGCTTATCCGATGTTGCGGCCTGGATGTCCCACCACCATCTGAAATTGAATATGGCTAAAGCAACGCTCCTTATCTTTCCCCCTAAATCCACCTTGCCTTCTTCCTCTTTGTCTCTGTGGATAAAGTGTAGTTAACTCACATGTAACAGATATACTCCAAGGACAGCAAGAATCAGTCTTCACATATGGGTCTCCTTTTTTCCGTGGAGCCCAGACATCCATCTTTTTTCCCTGGACAAAGTTTATCTTTTGTGCATTAATCTATCTTTTCTTTCTCTGGTTAGCACTGGTCCATTTCCTGCCTCAGAGCCCGGTTGCCCCGGCATCGAGAATCAGAACAGTTTTTCGTTTTCTTTTCCAACATGATTTTGCATCTTTTTCTATCTGCTGGCCGCGAAGGCCAACCAGCATCATCAGCAAAAGCAAGACAACATCTTCCACGGGTCAGATTCTGCCCCAGAATCCCCGGTAGCCTTGGGCTCAAAGGCCCTGCATTGATCCTCTAAGTCGCGTAAAGCCCCCACAGTGCCCATTTGGGTCTGTGGACACTCCAACAAGGCTTCCTCAGAGCAGGAATGCAAGAAGAAATCATCAAACTTCATCATGGGACTCTGACACATAGGGCGAGTCCTGTGCCAGATCCCACAGACTGCAGAGCATATCAGATGAATCTGAGCGGAAGCATCCAGCGAAAGTTCCCGAACAGACGCCGAAGCCTACAGCAATGGGTCCCAGACCAGAGGCCTGTCCCATCGCGGACTCCCTCTCCTCACCGATGCAGGACCTGGTAACCCTGGTGTCCATATCAAAGGCTGCAACTCCTGAATGGAAAGCCAGGATGATGGCACTAGAGCATAGTGTCACTGCCTTCCTTGCCTCGAAACAGGCATCGATGCCTGGCTTTGCTGGTGCTCATGCCAAGACCACAGGGACCTTGATCTCAAGGACTCCCTGGGCTGCCAAAACGATTCTTGAGCACCCAGAGCTTTGAGCCGATCTTTAGCATGGGTCTCGAGCCCGCTCCCGATACTCGGGAGCATGATCCTACCCAGTGAGCGCTTGTGTCTCTGGCCAAGCAGCTGCCATGGGTCCTCGAGGCCCCAACCCAGGCCCTGCAACCTAGGTGCAGTCTGTCCTAGAGTCCTCGACAGATTCCTCCAACTGGGAGGCTGAGGATGAGGCATCCTTGGAGACGTGTAAACACAGCGATCTCCCATCAGACCGGTCTCCCCCAGCATCACGGCACCAGTCCCCGCCCAAGGACACATCGTTCCTCGTTCAAGACATGGAGAAAGCCTTGTCCTTCACCACGGAGTCGGAGGAGGACCCTCGCAAAGAGCTTGAAATCTTTCAGTATGGGGCTCCACCCAAGGAGGCCCTGATGGTCCCTGTCCCCGCCATCCTCAGGCGGCTCCTCCTCCAAATGTGGGAGACACCCGTGTTGGTACCAATAGATGCCTCAATATCATGTACTGGAGTCTAGGGGGGGTTCCAGCTTCAGGAAGAAGCAATTCCCACACACCTCTATGGTGGTAGAGTCGACCATGCACCGGCAGAAGAGCCCAAAGAATCACTCCTCTGTACCCCCGGGCAGGGACTCCCACGTCCTCGGACGAAAATGCCACAGGGCATGATGCTGGGTTGCTGAACACAAGCTTAACAGTTATATATCGGCATGTATCTTCAAGACCTGGCAAAGGAACTCACAGGTTTCTCAGCAGGGATCACCTCCAGCGATTCCAAACCCTCACGAAGTACATCGGGGAGTGCTTGAAGGACATGTCCCGGGGTACCTATGACGGCATCAAATAAAAAGTGAGGATGGCTGACGCAGGCATCAGTGTCCAACGCCGGGCTTGGCTCCAGGCATCAGACCTCAAGCAGTGGGTCCAAGAGAAACTCCTTGACATCCCCCTGCCTCGGGGAAACCCTCTTCAGCTAACTGATGGAGGAAAAGGCGTTGGAGAGCAAGACAGAATTCCTCACGAGGACTTGGCTCTCCAAGAAGACCTCCACCCTTCCTAAGAAGGGACCATTGGGGAAGAGGCCCCCTTTTCAGATAAGGGGGTAGCCTTGATAAGGCTAGCTCTAATACCAGGCCCCCCAGACCCCACAACAGGGTCACCAGGGCAAGAAAGCAGGCCCAGGCCTGCGCAAGCATATAGTCTCCAAGCCCCAAACCCCAGCTCCTGACAAGGCTGGGTTGGGGATTTCGACTGCCTCTCCACTCATGGGGGAGCAGCAGCCAACAGGGGAGGCATCTGATTCATTTTGCCTATCAGTTGCCTGCCATCACCACAGACTCCTTGGCACTCCAAGAAGTCAGAAAAGGCTACCTCCTTCACTTGGACCAGATGCCTCCCCCTTTCTTTCCAGGAGAGCCCTCTCAGACTCCCCTATACCAAGAACTTGCAGGCTTCCTCATGGACAGAGCCGTGGAGTTAGTACTCCACCACTTCAGGGGCAGGGGTTCTACTCCCAATACTTTCTGGTCCCAAAAAGAACAGGGGGCCTAAGGCCCATTCTGGGCTAGCAAAATCCGAACAAGTTCATGGTGCAGAAGAAGTTCAAGATGCTCTCCCTTGGAAAACTGCTGCCCCACCTCCAAGCAGGGAGGTTGGGATGAATGAGGATGTGGGTGTAAGAATCCTTTAGGTCCAAGGAGCATAGCCAGTTACAGGCAGTACTTAATGTTCATGGTTGGAGACAACCACTACCAGTACAGGGTACTACCCTTCGGTCTAGCCTCCGCACCAAGGGTCTTCACCAAATGCCTGGCACTGGTGGCCACCTACCTCCGTCTCCAAGGAACTTCGTTTTCCCATACTTGGACGATTGGCTCGTAAAAGGGGACACGGCCAATGAGGTGCAACAGGCCACGGCCCACACCATCCATGTCAAGTGTCAGCATGTGGGGTTTGTGCTAAATCATTACAAGTCTCACCTCACTCCAACACAGGACTAAGTTCATAGAGGTTTGAATGGACACTCTTCAGACCAGGACCCTTTCTTCTCCTGGATATGGCAGGTCACCTCAGGCTCTAGCCATCGAGGTGCAACACCATCATGCAGTGTCGGTACAGGCGCTGAGGGATGCTCCCAAAAGCTTTCTGATTGGACGCTGGGGAGCGTTCCCGCACAGGCTCCGTCGGTACCGACGTACCCATATGTGAAGACTCATTCCTGCTTGTTCCTGGAGATGCATGTGAGCTCTGTACATATTTCTGTTTTGTATGTTTATATCGTTTGTGAGCTGATATATCTGTGCATGCTTGCATGCCAGTGCATGTGTGCTTGTAAAGGTATCTGAGTATGCTTGCATGTATATGCAAGAATGCCTGCACATGTGTGTCTGAGAGGGAATGATAGGAGGGGGCTGTTTGGCAGGTGAAATTCCGTAATCATTTTCTCACTGAATTAGTGTTTGTATGCTGCAGCTGTCTGAACTGCTTTTCTCACAGAAATGCATCAAGGGTGGAGTGTTTGTTTGTTTTTTTGAGGGGGAAGCCTTCTTTTCTCTTCCATCTCCACCACACACACAAACTGAACTTGTATAGCACAGAACTTTCCCCAGCTCATCTCCTCCTTTTCTGGGACTAGATCGACATTCCAGTGCTTTGCCTCTACAACTTTTCCCACTGGTTGATTCCTGCCCACAATCTCTGGTACTAGCTACTTTGGAAGCAGGCAGATCAAGGGGGAGCAGAGAACTGAAGACAGAGGTTATAAATTCTAAAAAATATCCAGATGTGAGCCACCCTTTTCCAATGTCAAGCAGGATCGAGTTAGGCACATAACTAGGTGACATCATCTGATAGCAACAGGAGGGAACTGCTCATTCTCAGCTCAGAACTTTGTACTAAAGTTCTTAGCAGGTATGGCCCTTCCCACACACAGTGGTTCCTTTAACTCTTCAGTTTTGCCTTTTCCACTGTGCCAAACTCAAAACAAAGCTCTCCTGTAATGTTAGTCTTTCAACGTTTTTTGTGGTCTTTCAAAACGCTAATAACATGGCACCAAAAACAGGTTTTCATCCATGCCCTAAGTTACTAAATGTCCTTCAGAGACACCAAAGAGGCTCATGCTCCATGTTGTAAACTGTGACTCACTCCTGAATTAAACTTACCAGGCTCTCAACTGCCTCCATAGGTCAAACAGGCAATAGAAGACTATCTCTGCCAGCACTTTCCTCAAACTGCCAGAGAGGATGGAAGAAGTCTGATTGGCAGGAGAAATGAGCAACTGCTAGGAACCTGAGCAACACCATCCACAAAATGCAGAGGGTCCATTTGAAGATCCTTCTCTACGAAGGAAGGACAACAGTCCAGTCAGGATGATAGAGAGGAGGGCAAGCACAGTTACTTACCTGTAAAGCACAGTTACTTACCTGTAACAGATGATCTCTGGGAACAGCAGGAAAGTCTTCACATATGGGTATCGTCGGTACCGACGGAGCCTGCGCGGGAACGCTCCCCAGCGTCCAGTAGGAAAGCTTTTGGGAGCATCCCACAGCGCCTGCGCGCTGCCTTCCCGCCTTTCCTAACCGCCTCTCTCCAGTTCGAGTTTTAAAGCTGAGACAAAGAGAGAGAGAGAGGAAAGGAAAGATAGACAGAGAGATACAACTCCTAGGGGAGGTGGGTGGGTTGTGAAGACTTATTCCTGCTATTCCCAGAGATCACTTGTTACAGGTAAGTAACTGTGCTATCTCCAGGAACAAGCAGGAATGAGTTTTCACATATGGGGACTCCCCAGCTAGAGATGCCTGGGAGATCACCCAGGTTGTGAGTCCCTGGGAAGGGCTCTACCTTCACCCATGAATCTCAAGCATCCAGTCAGGGATGGAGGGTAGGAGTTGATTAGGTATGGAACAGGTGTTTGAGGACAGCCTGACCAAACAAGGCATCCCGGCGGGAGTCCTTGTCCAAGCAGTAATGGGCTGTGAAGGTATGAACCGAGGCCCAGGTGGCCGCTTGACAGATTTGGTCGATGGACACAGAGTTCAGATGAGCCATAGAAGCTGCCATGGCCCTCACATTGTGAGCTGTGACATGGCCCTCCAGAGAAAGGTTCTTACTCTGGTAGGCGAAGGAGATACACTGAGCAATCCAATTTGACAGAGTTCTCTTAGAGACTGGAAGTCCTAAATGAGAGGGATCAAAAGCAACAAAAAGTTGAGAGGACTTTCTATGTTGCTGTGTCCTTTGTAAGTAGAAAGCTAGTGCTCTTTTACAATCCAGGGTATGAAGATTCCTTTCTGCACTTGATGCATGAGGTCCTGGAAAAAAGACAGGTAAATACACCTCCTGGTTCAGATGAAAAGGTGAGACCACTTTAGGCATAAAGTGTGGATTAGTTCTGAGGACTACCTTGTCATGATGGAACCTTGTATAAGGAGGATTAGCCACTAAGGCTTGCAACTCACTGATACGGTGAGCTGAGGTGACTGCAATGAGAAAAATAACCTTCCAGGAAAGGAATTTCAAGGAGGTAGTGGCTAAGGGTTCAAAGGGTGGCTTCATAAGCTGGCCAAGAACCAGATTCAAGTCCCATGCCACTGGAGGTGGTCTAATGGGAGGTTTAGTCAAAAGAAGGCCTCTCATGAATCTTGCTATAAGAGGATGAGAGGAAATAGGCTGTCCATTGAGAGGCTTAAGGGATGCTGCAATAGCACTCAAATTGACTCTTATTGAATTCATTTTAAGGCCTGCATGGGATAAATGCAGCAAATACTCTAGTAAAGAATTCAGAGGTATTGCAAGAGAGTTAAGACCCTTCTCTGCACACCAAATGGTAAACCTCTTCCATTTAAAAGCATAGGAACATCTGGTGGAAGGCTTTCTGGAAGCATGAAGGATATCCTTCACTTGCTGAGAAAGAGGTAAATCTTGAAGGTCTAGACCTTCAGCAACCAGGCCCTGAGATGAAGAGACTGGGGATTTGGGTGCCACAATGTTCCCTCCTCCTGGGAGAGGAGATCTGGAGCAGACCCCAAGTCCAGGGAGGGAGCTTGAGAGAGATGCAGAAGTAGAGGGTACCACACTTGGCGTGGCCAACGTGGTGCTATGAGGATCATAGACCCCCTGTCTCTCTGAAGCTTGAACAGTGTGTCTTGCGAATGAGGGGAATAGGTGGAAAGGCATAGAGGAAATCTTGCCCTCAATGAAGGAGGAAGGCATCCCTGGCCTGAACTCCCTGACACGGAATCCTGGAACAGAACCGGGGAAGTTTGGCATTCCACGGACTTGCAAACAGGTCTATGTCTGGGGTTCCCCAAATTCAAAAGATCCTGGCTATCTGGTCCCCATGGAGGGACCATTCGTGTGGAAGCAGAACTCGACTGAGTCTATCTGCCCAAGAGTTTTGAACCCCTGGAAGATACACTGCCATGAGATGGATTTGATGCTCTCTGGCGAAGGCCCACAATCTCAGAGCTTCGTTGCAAAGCGACAGAGAGCCAGTCCCCCCCTGCTTGTTAACGTAGAACATGGCTACTTGGCTGTCCATGTGGATGAGGACTGTCTTGTAGCTGAGCAGGGTGTGGAAGACTCAGAGCCAGAAAGATTGCTCTGAGCTCTAAGAGGTTGATATGTAGAGATGTCTCCTGTGGAGACCAGATGCCTTGGGTGGAGAGATCTTGTAAATGAGCTCCCCAACCCTTTGGAGAGGCATCTGTTGTAAGGGTTGCTTGGGGTAATACCTGTTGAAAGGGGGACCCCAGCAACAGATTTTGAGTGGACTTCCACCAATGGAGCGAGGAAAAGAGGCGACTGGAGGTCACTATTTTGTCTGACAGGCACCCTGATGCCTGGGTCCATTGGGTGGATAGAGTCCATTGAGCCGCTCTCATGTGACGGCGAGTATAAGGAACCACATGCACAGTGGATGCCATGTGGCCTAACAGTTGGTGCAGTTAGCCTCTGAATCTGTGAGGCTAACTGCACCAAGCATAGGCAACGGGCCTGGGGGAGATAGGCCCTTGCAGTTGTGGTATCCAGCAAGGCCCCTATGAACTCTAGAGATTGAGTAGGGGTGAGATGGGATTTTGGAATGTTTATTACCAGTCCCAGATACTGAAGAACATGCCTTGTGCAGGCCAGGGAAGCCTGGGCCTCTGACTGGGATGGAGCTCGGATGAGTCAGTTGTCCAGATATGGGAATACGAATATCCCTAGAGTGCACAGAAATGCAGCTACTATTGCCATGCATTTGGTGAACACTCTTGGTGCAGAGGCCAGACCGAAAGGAAGCATTTTGTATTGGTAGTGCTTTCCTTGGTAAAGGAACAGAAGGAACCTTCTGTGTGTTGGATGGATGAGGACATGGATGTACGCATCCTTGAGATCTAGAGAACAAAGCCAGTCCTGACTCTGGAGGTATGGAAGGAGAGTTCCGAGAGAAGTCATCTTGAATTTCTCCTTGCATAGAAACTTGTTCAATTCTCTGAGATCTAAAATGGGTCTGTAGCCCCCTGTTTTCTTTGGAATGAGAAAATAGGGGGAGTAGAACCCTGAGCCCTGTTGAAGAAGGGGTACTTCTTCTATTGCCCCTTGGGCAAGAAGGGTGGCAATCTCTTGACCTAGAAGGTTGAGGAGAGATGTTGGAGAATTGAACTGTTTCACCATAGTATGAGGAGGAAGGTTTAAGAAGTGAAGCTTGTACCAGTCTCTTATGATGGAGAGGGTCCATTGCTCTGCTGTGATTTGTTCCCATCTGGGAGCAAAATGAGCTAACCTTCCTGGGATGGTGAGAGGCTCTGGATGTTCTAGAGTCAGAAAGGCTAAGTTCTCTAGTGGTAAGTCCTCTAGTGGTAAGTCAAAGGCCCTGAGGAGGCCGAGGCTGTTGGGCCGTAGCAGTCCTCGCAGCCTTAGGCTTGGCCTGTTTTGGTTGTTGTTGCCTCTTTGTAGCAAAACAACCTGCAGAAGAGGCCTGACCATAAACAGAAGAATATTTCCTTTTTTTGGGAAAAATCCTTTTTTGAACAATCTCTTTTTAAAAGGAGCAGAAGTAGACTTTGAAAGTCTATCTAAAGCAGAATTTTCAGCATCCATCTGGTTGGCCTTTGCTTGCCAATCTTTGCCAAACAGGTTTTCACCTGTACAAGGAAGGTTACCTAATCCATCCTGAACCCAGGATTCCAAATCAGAGGCTTGTAACCAAGCAACTCTGCGTGCATCTATGGCAATAGCCGAGGCTCTGCTGGCACCCTCAAAAGAGTCAAAGGCTGCACGGTTGGAAAACTTGGAAATATCCTGGGCATGTTTAAGCCAGGTGAGAAACTCTTCCCTTTTATTTTCTGACATAAAAGGAGATAAGGTTTGCAGATGATCTGTAACTTCCTTTAGAAACATCCCCATATAGAGACTATAGGAGTTGATTCTGGCTACAAGCATACTGGCCTGGAAAATTCTCCTGCCAAATTCTAGCATCCCTTCACTGGCTTCCAATTCAAAACCGAACAACATATAAAACACTAATAACAGTATTTAAATCACTATTTGATTTGACACCATCTACTTTAAGTAACTTAATTACCAAAGAACATCCAAAACCTACTCAAAGAAAAAATCAACTAAACAAACTTAAAACCCCCATAGATTTCATAAAAACAAATAAATCAACAAACAGAGCGTTCTCACATGCAGCCCCAACAGCCTGGAATTCCCTCCCTGTTGAACTAAGAATATTAACAGAGATTAATGAATTCCGAAAAAAACTGAAAACACACCTCTTTACAATGCACTACAACACTATAGAACAGCCATCAAAAGAATTAGACAAAGGCTAAACAGTTTTATCTACATCTCACTATAACAGAAAAGAAAACCTGCCCTATCTGCATCTGTACTACTCATAATGATTATATCCCACATAACTTGTATATGTATTTAATAATATAATGTTAATGTACATAATGTATATAGTGTTGCACTGTTCAGTGCTATCTGTTCAACATTTCTGTTTACTGTACATTGGTTATAGTTATATGACGTTATATGTAAAACAAATCCATGATTTGTTGCCTGTTGTTATTTGTGAACCGCAGCTGATCTTAGGAAGCTGCGGTATATAAGAGATTGTTAAATAAATAAATAATAAATAAATCTAAGGTTCTGCATTCTCTTCCTGGAGGAGTAGAAGAGTGCCTCTTTGTACTCTTGATCTTTTTCATAGCAGACTCCACCACAATGGAGTGGTGAGGAAGCCGAGTCTTATGAAAACCAGGACAAGGAGGAACACGATACATGGTGTCCAACCTACGAGAATGAGGGGAGGTGGTAAGAGGAGTCTCCCATATGCCCAACATGTGATCATAGAGAATCTCATGTATTGGTAAAGTGGCTGCCTCTTTAGGAGCCTTAGGATATTGTAAAATATCTATTTTTTTGGCTCTAGGCTCTGTCTCAGAGGCCACTGAGATGGAAAAGGCCCCTAGCCACCTCCCTGATAAAGTCTTGAAAAGACAAGTCCTCTGGAGGAGACATTCTCCTTTTTGGAGAAGAGGGTTCCTGAGGAAGGATCCCCGATGCTTCGATAGAGGCCTCTGATTCATCAGAGTCCTCAGAGGAATCGAAGTATCGCCTGTCTGGATGCTCTCGCAGAGCCCGATACGCATACCGGGGGGTATCGACATCGGGAGTAATCGGTACCGGATCGGTACCGATGGGCATCACAGGATAGTGTACCGCTGCAGTCGACGTCGATGTCGATGCAATCGGTACTGGCAGCGGAACCGATATCGGGTCTGGTACCGGAATCGGTACCGACAACGGAGTTTGTTGCAATACCGAAGGCGTCGCAGCTTGTATGAATACCGTGATGGCACGCTGCATGGTCAGAATATTCTGATCCATCGACGCCACCAATGTCTGGATGTCGGTACCGGTGTGAACCGCTGGTACCCCAGAACATTGTAACAGGTGATCGGTCGAGGCCGAGCCATCGATGTCAACCTGTGACCCCATAGATAAAGCTTTGGAAGCCAGAGCCTCCCGCCGGGGTAATTTTGCTGGTGTGGATTTCTCGAGAGCAAGCCCGGGGGCATCTCGATACTTAGAGGGAGATGTACTCGTCGAGGACCGGCCGGATTTAAGTTTGGTTACCTGAGATCCATGGGAGGAAGCAGCAGCCCTGGAAGATGTCGATGCCACAGAAGCTGCATCAGAGGAAAACAGGGTACTTGAGCTTGGCTGCTCGATTCTGTAAACCTCTTTTAGACATCATGGAACAGGACTCACAGTCCGCAATGGAATGGTCAGGACCTAAACATTTAAGACACCAGTCGTGGGTGTCAGTGACAGAAATAGTGCCACTGCACTTCGTGCACTTTTTGAACCCGGAGGCGGGCTTTTCCATGAGGAAAAAATTTCTGCAGGCCTAAGGCCACAGAAAGAAAAATGCACTTAAGTAGAAAAGAGTAGTTTTGTTTTGTTTTTTAAAAGAAAGAAAGAAAAAAACCGGCGGTACCGGTCCGGAGTCGAGAAGGCAGACACGCGACTAAAGAAAAATAAGAAATTCTTCAGCGGTGACAGGAAACACGACCTGCTGGCTCAGCGGAAAAGAAGAACTGGAGAGAGGCGGTTAGGAAAGGCGGGAAGGCAGTGCGCAGGCGCTGTGGGATGCTCCAAAAGCTTTCCTACTGGACGATGGGGAGCGTTCCCACGCAGGCTCCGTCGGTACCGACGATACCCATATGTGAAGACTCATTCCTGCTTGTTCCTGGAGATCAGTATATAGAGAGATATACATGGGCAGAAGATACACAGATAGATAGATAGATAGATAGATAGATAGATAGATAGATATATCTATATCTATAGTCCACCAGTAACCTCCCCAGAGCCAGGGACATGTAGGTTAGGTCAGCCTGGGAAATCCTAACTTAGGAAGTAGGGTAGTGCACTTGGTCATGCACTGCCTTCTGGGAGCTGTAGTTCATCTTACTCTCTAAGGCAGGAATAATTGCAGTCAAGTGGTTTTAGGCAAAAATGACAAGGTTTTTATTTCCCCTTCCGGGCGGATTAATTGCAAATGAAACTTAGGACAAAATAGCCATACTTCTGGCATAAAGAAAACATTTCAGGAACTTATAACACAAAAACAGCTTCTTTGGCTTTCAGCTTCAAATATGCAGTGCTCAATACAAACTCAAAAGTAACAGTCCCTTTTCCATATGTAGGGGTTAAGTGCGAGGTTAAGTGTTAGTTGAATGTCAAGAGATTATTTTAAGGGTTAAGGGATTATAATGTTCCTGGTTCATAATCACTCAATGGCTGCTCTGAATCTCAAAAAATAAAGAACAGCCGCCAGGCTGCTATATCATGTGGGCAACACTTGGGCCAGTACAAGAAGAAACCCAGCACAAGAAAAAACATATAAGGAAATATCATGAGCCCAGTAGGTGTAGGTCTGAACTGGAAAGTCCAGACATGGGCCTACAGGGGCAATGTGCAAAGGAGCACGTACACAGGAAACCAGAAGCTGGCAACATATATGCTAGGCCTTTTGCCCTGAAGAAAGCAGGTGGCTGAACGATAGTTGGTAAGTATAAGAGAGAGAGGGGGGGCCAAAGGGGGATTTTGCAACAGGAACTAAGGGGAACAAAAAAGGCAATAATAGGAAATAAGAAGGGAGGGGAGAGAAGACATAGGAGGGATAGATCTGGGACTGTATGCATAAACGGAAGCAAAGAAAAGTATATATGTAGTAAGCTTTTTATATTCGTGGGAGGAGACATTCTGGAGATGCCTAGTGCTCGATAGAACTCTCTTCCCCACACCCTTGCCTGTATTGGTTATCAGTTATCTAATAAACAGAGACTCTGATTGCACCTGTACTGACTTTCGGATCTGATCATTACAGGAAACTAGTAATAATTAGGTTGTGGTCTATTTTGTGAGTAACAGGGCCTCACAAATTGGTGCCGAACACCCGGGACTGGGTACGGGTGGGTCTTTATGACCAAGATACAAATTTAAAGATTTGGATTCCCCTCAAGAAAGAAGAGGGAGGTACGTTCCCGGTGCGTAGTAGAGACCGGAGGAGAAGAAGAAGTGAGTGACTGATTCCCTAGGAAGACGACTGTTGTGACGACCACGTCGTGAGTATATTTATTTTTGACCAAGCTTGGTAAGTGTTGTTGTTTAACTTTTGTTTTTGTTATAATGATAAAGTGTAAAGATATTTTGCTGCTATGAGCCAGGACTGAATGAGGTGTGTTTGTGACTATACGTATCGGCAGATACGAAGCGTGTGTGTGTTCTTACTCACGGTTCCATACCTCTGCGAGGAGATTGGCTGGGTCTGAACAAAGCAAATTTCTTGTCTGAAAGGTGTCCTGGACATTTCGTGTACCGACCTTCCTCTGTAGATAAAGAGGTGGGATATTAAGATCCTTAAATAAAGGCTGCACGTAGGTATTATGTCTCTGTTTAGGAGAAAGAAAGATGACAATCAGGGAATAATGGTAAATCAGGTTTCCCCAATGACTCCGGTCGAACGGATGATGAGAGATAATCCCATATTAGGAAAGGAAATATTGAAGGTTTGCCTTAAATGGGCAAAATGGAGTGCTGCTCCCGGGACACCTCTTGGCTGGCCACCGGAGGGGTCCTTTGATGGTTGTTGTTTAGCAAAAATTAGGGATTATGTTTTGTCTCATAAGACCAATGCTAGTCAGTTAAAACATCTGCAATACATTTCCATGTGGATGAAACAGGCAAACCCAGGTACCCTCAGTAGTGATGCCCCTCCTCCCTATTGTACAACGGAGAGTCGTACCATGGCAGCAATAGGGTACTCAGACCCCCCCCCCCCATGCCCAAGAAGGAACAATCAAAGAAAGAACTTAATGATAAACAATTAACAGAAAAACAAAAGGAGAATCTGGGAAAGACAAATCAATCTGAGCCTTCAGCACCTTATATTGATACCTCTTTATATAAGCCACTGTATAGGGAATTGAAAGATATCATTTACCGAAAGGGCCCCCAGCCATGTAGGAGAGCCCGGTCGGTATCCCCCTGCCGGGAACGACATACAGGATGGGTCCAAGTAATGGGCAAATTACATTTGACTCCTGATACAAGTCCTGAGGACCCAGGTCCTTGCGAAAAGTCAGTCTTGGGGGCTATGGGCGGAGATTCCCATCCCTCTACTTCCACACTTCATGAGGAAATTCAGGTTTCATCCGAGGATAAACCCTCAGGGGGTATCCTACACAAGGTACAGTCTACTCCCCCTGTTTCTGGTTCCACTAGTTGCAATAAATCCTCCAGTGGAACACATAGAACACCAGATCAATGGCATCCAAAGTACTATGGTAACCGACCACATGAAAGTCTGTATGATATCAGGAACCGGACGACCAGAGCCGATGAATATCACTTACTGCCCGCACAGAGTTCTAAAGAACCAGTTCAACCTAAGAAAACCTCTGTAGAGTTTGTTTTTAATGAGGAGGGAGGTGAAGGATTTTATGTATATCATTGGAGTTCCAACCTACATGGATGGACCTCCGCATGTGCCCCACAAATGAGAATTTGGCCAGAACAAGGATCACTGGACACTAGAGATTTAAACCTAGCTCGTAGGTGTATTCGTGGAGGGGAAGGGGACCCACAATGGGACTATAAGTACAAGGAAGCAGGATTGAGGGTATGGGAAAAATATGAGGGACAAGATCCCAATAACCCAAAGTTGCCGGGTTATATGATGTTTCCTGTGCGACGTGCTCCCCAAGGACAGGAGATATATATTCCCTGGAGTTTTACCGATATGACCAACCTGTCAGAACAACTCCCTCCCCTAAATCAAGGTGCAGGGGCATGGATACAGAAGTTTGAACGATTGACCGCAGGTTATACCTTAGCAATTGGTGATGTGAAAGCATTGTTGGCCCGGATTTTAGGTAATAATGCTGCCAATCAGGTGTTTAACAATGCACGTATAGATGGGGTGTTGGTCCACGAACCAGAATACGATGGGGCTTTGTTTAACCCCTATCGTAATTTGGTTTGGGATTCACTAAGAGACATATATCCTACCCAAAGAAGTATGGGACCCCTTACATCGCTGCAGTTTAAGGTAGGGGAAGATATTAGTGCTTACTTGGCAAAGTTCCAAGATCTGTGGGAAGCACAAATGGGTGTACCCCATAATTCCCCACATATGGCCCTTATGTTTTTCCAGACTCTGTGTAATACCTTACCTTTGCCCATCCAGTTGAAACTCAAAAATATAGTTGCGCTGGAGTCAGAGCCATGGCAGAAGCAACAGGCACATATTTTTCATTTTATCAGACAAGCTGAGGAAGAATTGAATAAACCAGAGAGGGACAGAAAAGCTGCCCAGACTCGTTTGTTTAATTTGCAATTAAAAGAAATAGAACAGGAGAAGAAGGAAGGGCTGGTCAGCAGATCTCCTGCCGACGAAAAATTAATTAAAGCTCTCCGGCAGCAGGTTAAAGAGGCAAAGCAACAAGCTAAGGACACACGGAAACAATTTGAGGCATGTATGGAATGCTTGGATGATTCTTCCAGTGATAGCAGTTCAGATGGCGATTTTGAGGAAGCACCCAGACCCATGATACATGCCTTGAATGTTCAAGGACGTGGTCAGCTCTCAGGTCAGGAACCACGGCCCTTCCCCAGACAAAAACAGAACAGAGAAAGGGATTTTTGCTGTTGGCAATGCGGTGAAAAGGGACACTTGCAACGGGCCTGCCGTGCCCCTCCGCCAAGAGGGCGGAGAGAGTATAACCAAGGTCCTCCACCACCTGCAAGACCCCACCAATATCCTACCTGGCAGCCCCCAAATAGGGCAGGCTATGGCAATAGGGGAGATGGACAATGACTAGGTATCTATAATATGCAGGTGATGCTAGGCACAGAGGAGCCCCACATACAGTTAACATTGAATGACCAAGGGATGAATTTTCTAATTGATACCGGAGCCACGCTGTCTGTCTTGAATCCTATATGTAGATGACATCTTGCTGTCTGGCTCTAACTATAAGGAAAACAACTTCCTGTACCAGAGACAGTAAGGGAACTGAGATCTGTTTTAGGCACACTTAATTTTTGCAGAAATTGGATCCCAGCTTTTAGCTCTCGGACCCTCTGCTTCTGCCCTTACTTGAAGGGTGGTGTAAAGAATTCTGACAAAATTACCTTAGATCCTTGTCATGTAAGTGTGCTCCAGTCCATTTTAGAAGATTTAAAGTCTCTTCCAGCCTAAAATCTGCCAAATCATCACAAACCCTTTCAGTTAATGGTGGTAACTGGTTCCCAAGCTTGGGCAGCCATTCTATTTCAGGATAGGGTGTCCACCTTATCATTCTTGTCTGGTACCTTTGGATGTACTGAACTCCCACTGCCTGAACTTGAAAAACTAGTCATTGCAGTAGCAGCAGCGATAGAGAAAGTTTTGTCCATTTTCACTCCCACTACCTTGATTCTCTATCAGTCTATTGAATTGAAGGCTATTCTGAACAAAGACACGTTACATTTGTCCCCATCTAAGCTGCAGCAAGCTTGTGCTTCTATCCTGAATAGTGGAGTGATCTTTCGTCCTCTCACTGCCTCCACCTGTCCACTCAGTTGGCTACAGACAGCAGTAGATGTTTATACCCCAGTACGTGAGTCATCCTATGAGGAAGTTTTATCCTTTATGGTATCTCCCTCTGACATGCCACCAGATAGTGAAATTTGGTTTACAGATGGAACAGCACAGAAGGGTGCTGTGGGTTTTGCTGCGGTGCGGGTGACCCCTGATGGAGTGTCTGAGCATCGCTTACAGTATGCCCTGGACTCTGTGATAAGGAAGCTTATCATAGCTCAGGAAGGAGTTATAGAAAAGGTGAAGTGACTCTGAACAAGCAACCTGTCAGTTCTGGTAGAAATAAGAAAACAGAATTTTCCCATAAAAGACTACCAGTCCCAGAATGCACCAGATTTCCAACAGCCATTAGAGGAGCTGAAGTGGGGAAACGTGTGTTCAATCAGGAGGGCTATGAGGTAATCCCTAAGCACTCATCTCAAAGGGCAGGACCTGATTCAGCACAGCTGCGCTGTATTAGGGGGGAGCACTCATCTAAGCAGAATAAAAGTAGAATTTATTCTACAGATGACCATCTTCATGATCACCTTGGATATCCAGAGAATTATCATCAGTTTCATCTGAAGGATCATCAGAAGCAGAAGCCAAACCGGACAGACAGAGAGGCAAGGAAACCCTCTGGAAGAAAGAGGAGAAAGCACAGTTACTTACCTGTAACAGGTGATCTCTGGGAACAGCAGGAATTAGTCCTCACATATGGGTACGTCGGTACCGACGGAGCCCGTGCGGGAAAGCTCCCCAGCTTCTTAGAATAGAAGCTTTTGGGACCTCCCACTGCACATGCGCACTGCCTTCCCGCCTTCCTGAACAGCTCTCCTCAGTTTCGAGTTTATAGCTGAGTCAACAGAGAGAGGACAGGAAGATAGATAGATAAAAGATACAACTCCTAGGGGAGGTGGGTGGGTTGTGAGGACTAATTCCTGCTGTTCCCAGAGATCACCTGTTACAGGTAAGTAACTGTGCTATCTCCAGGAACAAGCAGGAATAAGTCCTCACATATGGGGACTCCCTAGCTTAGATGCATGGGATCCCCTGTAAAGGTTCGCCATCTTCGTATGGATCTCAGGCATCCATTCTGGGAAGGTGGGCAGGAGTTGTTTAGGAATGGAACAGGTGCTTGAGGACAGCCTGGCCAAACAAGGCATCCCGGCGGGAGTCCTTGTCCAAACAGTAATGGGCTGTGAAGGTATGAACCGAGGCCCAGGTAGCGGCTCGACAGATCTGATCTATGGAAACAGAGTGCAGATGAGCCATAGAAGTTGCCATGGCCCTCACATTGTGAGCAGTGACATGGCCTTCCAGAGAAATGTTTTTGCTCTGGTAAGCAAAAGAAATACACTGAGCAATCCAATTGGAAAGTGTACGCTTGGAGACTGGAAGTCCCAAATGGGAAGGATCAAAGGCCACAAAAAGTTGAGAAGACTTTCGATGTGGCTGAGTCCTATTAAGGTAAAAAGCGAGAGCTCTTTTACAATCCAGAGTATGAAGGTTCCTCTCTGCATTGGATGCATGAGGAGCTGGAAAAAAGACAGGTAGATATACCTCTTGATTAAGATGAAAAGGCGAGACCACTTTAGGCATAAAGTGGGGATTCGTCCTAAGGACCACCTTATCATGATGAAATCTTGTGTAAGGTGGATTAGCCACTAAAGCCTGCAGCTCACTGATGCGGCGAGCCGAAGTGACTGCAATGAGGAAGATGACCTTCCAGGAAAGAAATTTCAAGGAGGTGGAAAACATTGGCTCAAAAGGTGGCTTCATAAGTTGACCGAGCACTAGATTCAAATCCCATGCGACCGGGGGTGGTCTGATGGGAGGTTTAGTGAGAGTCAGGCCTCTCATGAATCTTGCAACAAGAGGATGAGAGGAGATAGGTTGTCCATTTATATGTTTCAAGGATGCTGCAATAGCACTTAAATGGACTCTTACCGAATTCGTCTTGAGGCCTGCATTGGATAGATGCAGGAGATAATCAAGAAGAGAATTCAAAGGAAGTGCCAGAGGGTCAAGACCCTGCTGAGCACACCAAATGGAAAAACGTTTCCATTTGAAAGCATAGGAACGCCTGGTAGAGGGTTTCCTAGAGGCAGAAAGGATATCTTTCACTGGTTGGGAAAGATGAAAGTCTTGAAGGCTTAAGCCTTCAGTAACCAAGCACTGAGGTGAAGGGATTTGGGGTTTGGGTGCCACAAAGTCCCCTCCTCCTGAGACAGGAGGTCTGGCGCAGCTCCCAGATCCAGGTAGGATCCCTGGGAGAGCTGTAGAAGTAGAGGGAACCACACTTGGCGTGGCCAGCGTGGAGCTATGAGGATCATAGTTCCATGATCCCTCTGGAGTTTGAACAGAGTCTTGGGAATCAAAGGAATGGGTGGAAAGGCATATAGGAATGCCTGATTCCAATTCAGGAGAAAGGCGTCCGTAGCCTGAGCTCCCTGACACGGAGTTCTGGAACAGAACCGGGGAAGTTTGGCATTCCACGGACTTGCAAAGAGGTCTATGTCCGGGGTCCCCCATTCCTGAAAGATTCGGTTTATTTGGTCCAAATGTAGGGACCATTCGTGTGGCAGCAGAACTCGACTGAGCCTGTCTGCCCGAGAGTTTTGAACTCCTGGGAGATACACTGCTAGCAGGTGAATCTGATGCTCTCTGGCGAAGGCCCATAGTCTTAGAGCTTCGTTGCAAAGCGACAGAGAGCCCGTCCCTCCTTGTTTGTTTATGTAAAACATGGCCACCTGATTGTCCGTCTGAACTAGGACAGTGAGGTTGGCTAGGAGGGAGTGGAAGACCTTGAGGGCAAGGTAAATTGCTCGCAGTTCCAGAAGATTGATATGAAGGGTGGTCTCCTGTAGAGACCAAGTGCCCTGAGTGGAGAGAGTTTGCAGATGGGCTCCCCACCCTGTTTGGGAGGCATCTGTTGTGAGGGTTGCTTGGGGTAGCAATGGTTGAAATGGAGCCCCCAACAACAGATTCTTGGTGGAAGTCCACCAGTGGAGGGACCAAAACAGACGATCGGAGGTTTGTATTTGGTCTGAGAGCGCTCCTGACGCCTGAGTCCACTGAGTGGCCAGGGTCCATTGAGCTGCTCTCATATGAAGACGAGCATAGGGCACCACATGCACTGTGGAGGCCATATGACCCAGTAGGCGTAGCATTTCCCTGGCTGTCAAGTGAGTGCTGGACTGAGCTTGGGAGGCCAAACTCAGGAGGCGCTGGCCTCGAACATGTGGAAGGTAGGCCCTTGCAGTGATGGTGTCCAACTGGGCCCCTATGAATTCTAGAGATTGAGTAGGGATGAGTTGGGACTTGGGAAGGTTTACTACCAGTCCCAGATACTGCAAAAGGCTCCTTGTGTGGTCCAGGGAAATCTGGGCCTGTGACTGAGTTGGAGCTCGGATGAGCCAGTCGTCCAGATATGGGAAGACAAAGATTCCCATGCCTCTTAGAAATGCGGCTACGACTGCCATGCATTTTGTGAATACTCTTGGAGCAGAGGCTAGACCGAAGGGGAGTACTCTGTATTGGAAATGTTTTCCCTGAAACAGAAAGCGAAGATACTTTCTGTGGGATGGATGGATGAGTATATGTGTATACGCATCCTGTAGGTCTAGAGAACAAAGCCAGTCCTGACCCTGGAGGTAAGGAAGGAGAATGCCGAGAGACAGCATTTTGAATTTCTCCTTGAAGAGAAATTTGTTCAATTCTCTCAGATCTAGGATTGGTCTGAATCCCCCTGTCTTCTTTGGAATGAGAAAATAAGGGGAGTAGAAACCGGACCCTTGTTGAGGAAGAGGAACCTCTTCTATGGCCCCTTGGGCAAGAAGAGAGGAAACCTCTTGACCCAACAGGGTTAGGAGAGATGGGGGAGAATTGAATGGTCTCACCATATGATGGGGAGGAAGGCTGGAGAAATGAAGTTTGTAACCCTCTCGAATGATAGAGAGGGTCCATTGTTCTGTTGTGATTTGTTCCCATCTGGGAGCAAAGTGAACCAACCTTCCGGGTATGGTGAGAGGTTCTGGTTGTGTTAGAACCAGAAGTGGCAAGTTCCCTAGGAGCAAGTCAAAACCCCTGAGGGGTTGGAGCCTGCTGAGCTACAGTAGCTGCTGCAGGCTTAGCTCGTGCTTGTTTGGATTGCTGACGCTTAGCAGTATAGCGAGGTTGAGAAGACTGCTGGCCAGTATTTGAAGCAACTCTGGCCTTCTTATAGTAAGGCCTTTTAAAAGACTTTTTCTTAGTAGGAATTGAAGTGGACTTTGAAAGTCTTTCCAAGGTGGCATTTTCAGCATCCATCTGGGTGGCTTTGATTTGCCACTCTTCCCCAAATAAGTTCTCACCTGTACAGGGCAGATTCCGTAAGCCATCTAGAACCCAAGGTTCCAGATCAGAGGCCTGGAGCCAAGCAAGACGTCGGGCTGCAATAGCAATGCCGGAAGCCCTACTGGCTCCCTCAAAGGAATCATATGCTGCCCTATTAGAGAACTTAGAAACCTCTAAGAGTTGTTTCACTAGGGAAAGGAATCCCTGCTTTTTATCCTCAGGGATAAAGGGGGCAAAATGCCGCACCTTTTTGGCAAGTTCCTCCAGGAACATGCCCATATAGAGACTGTAGGAATTAATCCTGGCTATAAGCATACTAGCCTGGAAAATTTTCCTACCAAAAGAGTCCAAAGTCTTACATTCCCGTCCTGGAGGGGTGGAAGAGTGCCTTTTGGTACTCCTAATCTTCTTCATTGCAGACTTCACCACAATAGAGTGGTGGGGCAATTGAGTCTTTTGGAAACCAGGAGAAGGAGGGACCCTATACATGGTGTCCAACCTACGGGAATAAGGAGACAAAGTCAAAGGATTTTCCCAGAAATCCATCAGTTGTTCTTGAAGGATTTCATGGATAGGCAGGGTAACTGCCTCCTTAGGGGCCTTTGAGTATCCCAAAATATCCAGTTTTTTGGATCTGGGTTCCTTTTCAGAGGATGTGGTAATAGAAAGGGCTGTAGCCATATCTAAAACAAAGTCCTGGAAGGACAAATCCTCTGGAGGGGACATTCTCCTTTTAGGAGAAGAGGGCTCCTCAGGTAAGTTGAGTGAAAACTCAGCAGAATCATCAGAGGAGTGAAAATCCTCAGAGGAATCGGTGCTTTCCTCTAACGCACGATACGCGTACCGATCGGTATCGATATCGGGCGTATCGGGTATGGAACCGGTATGGAGCGAAAGCCCATACGGTACCGACTTGCGTTTAGAGGTGGACGGCCTCGATACCGGCATGGCGGACGATACCGGTATCGGGCCCGGAACCGCTGAAAGCGGAACCGATGGCGTTGCAGCTTTAATGAAAGCCATGACGGCCTGCTGCATGGACTGTACAGTATCGCCCATGGACGCCATAGCTGCCTGGATGTCGGTACCGGAGTGACCCGGTACCCCAGAGCAGGCTAACAGGTGATCTGTCGAGGCCGTAGCATCGATATCAACCTGAGACCCCTGAATTGGCGTTTTTGGAAGTTGGACTTCCCGCCGGGGTTGTTTGGCTGGGGCAGGGTCCTCAAGTTCTAAGCTAAGAGCCTCTCGATGCTTTGAAGGAGATTTGCTCTTTGAGGACTTGCCCACAGAAGGTTTGGTTACCTGAGATCCATCCGGAGAAGAAGACCTGGATGACTGTGATGCTGTATTCTCTGAAGCAAACAGCACATGGAATTTGTTGGCCCGGTTCTGCAGCCCACGTTTAGACATGTGGGAGCAAGATGGGCAGTCCGGTATGGAATGGTCAGGCCCCAAACATTTCAGACACCAGTCATGGGTGTCTGTGACTGAAATAACAGCATTACATTTGGTACACTTCTTAAATCCAGGGGCTGGCTTCTCCATGAGGAGAAATTGAGTAGGCCGAGAGGCCTCTCTGAAGTGACCAAAAAGCTAAAAAATAAGAAAAAGAATTATAATTTTTTAAAGAAAGAAAGAAAAGACCGGCGATACCGGTATCGGTATGGGGAAGGCAGGTACGCGGTCTAAAGAAACAAATAAAATAACAATTTCTTCAGCGGTGACAGGAACACGACCTGCTGGCTCCGCGGAAAAAGAGAAACTGAGGAGAGCTGTTCAGGAAGGCGGGAAGGCAGTGCGCATGTGCAGTGGGAGGTCCCAAAAGCTTCTATTCTAAGAAGCTGGGGAGCTTTCCCGCACGGGCTCCGTCGGTACCGACGTACCCATATGTGAGGACTTATTCCTGCTTGTTCCTGGAGATAAGCCTTTGAGAGGTCTAGAAGAGTCCAAAGCAGTACGTATACTGGGAGGTATTCCAAGGGCCAGCATACACCATTGGACTGGGGAAAGCCAGAGGAATGGTGCTGCAGAGCTAGGAATCACCAGAGGCTACCTGTGAGGGAGACGGCTGCACGTGGAAGGGACCCTAAGACCCGTGCCAGAAGGTATGTGAAGAGAGATCCAGTGTCCAGGGATCTGGATTGGAAGGCTGGACATAAGAACTGGACTACATACTGGCCAGGCTATATAGAGGGGAACTCTAGCAGCAATGGAAGCTCAGGTATGAACACTGATCTATGCCCTAGCTAAAACCTTGAAAGACAGCAGGGAAACAAGTATTCACCTGAAAGTGCTCCATTGAGAGATTCATCTGTGCCAATCCATGATATTGAACCTATGCTTGTTGAAGATGGGGGAATGATTGCAGATGAAGAATGTGTTTATATGGATTGCTCTCTATCTAAACTCCGTTGGTAACTTTCTGTTACAAAGTACAGCAACCATCACAAAGAAATATAAACTTGTTCTTTAATCTACTCAGAAAAGCTCCTAAAGCAGGATTTGACCCACACAGTAGAAAGCAAGCCAGCTAAGGGGTTTCAGCTGGATAACTGCTAGCAATTAAGCCTTACCTAATTGCTTGTGAGCTAGGAGAGAATCACTTCTGAATCTATGTGGGAAGTAATCAGAAGTTAACCTGAAAAGAACAGTTTGTTTCTTGCTTTGTGGCTTTTCATTTGTTGTTTTCCTGATTTTGACTTTGTTTTTCCAAGTTAACACTGAAAGCAAGTTACCTGATTTATGTGCTACCAAGCATATCTGGGTTGGGAGAAATAACCCCATAAATAAATATCTTATTGGCTTTACCCAAGAGCACAACTAAATTATTGTCAGCAGCTGTGTCTGGTGTGAATGAACTACATTGTCCACAATACCTTGCAAATCATATAGAGATATGCACTTGCCAAGACTGTGAAGATTCTCACCCAGGCAGCCGTCTGACAACTCGGATCAGGGATATTCAGCGCAGGCAGCTGAACTGTGCGCCATATTAGCAGTTTTAGAAGAACGTCCGGCAACGCCCTTGATTTTTTATACTGATTCACAGTATGTTCAAAAGTTGTGTGGGGAATACCTTCAGATTTGGTTACAGCGAGGATTTGTTAATTCATCTAGTAGTCAGTTCACAAATCATTGATATTGTACCTTTATGACTTACTATTACAACGCTGCCAGAAAGATATTTTAACTTCCTGTAACTGGGTCCCCGGCCATTCCCGCCATTATGGTTTCCTGCATTTTGGCAATGCCCTAGCAGATGAAGCAGCTAAACAAGTCACTGATACTGTCCCCATTTTAGTCACTACCCGAGCAAAAACTTATCCCTTACCTTCACTCCAAGATTATCAACAGAATCTTGCGCAGGATGAAGTGCAGAAATGGAAATTGTTAGGGTGCTTTGAACATAAGAAGTTATGGGTCCACCCTTCTGGGAAAGTTTGTATTTCCTTTTGGTCTTTGCAGCAATTGTGTTCTCTGCTGCATTCTGTCAGTCATGCATCAGCTTCCAGCGTGTCTGCACAGATCTCTGAGCTTTTCTGGCATCCGCGTCTTAAACTCAGAATACAGGAGTGGTGCCAGAAGTGTCCCCAGTGTTTAGAAAACTCTCCAGTGAAGGGCAAGCATATTTTGCAAGGTCACCTCCCCGTAGTCCAGGGTCCGTTCATTTCCTGGTATGTTGATTTCACAGATATGCAGGTCCGTGCAGATGGGTACAGATTCCTTCTTGTCTGCGTCTGTCCATTCTCCAAGTGGGTCGAGGCTTTCCCGTGCAAACAAGAGAAGGCCTCCGAGGTATTCAAGTGCTTTTCTCAGCACCTGTTTCCTCGTTTTGGCATACCACGAACTGTTTATTCTGATAATGGCTCTCATTTCCGGAATCAGCTAATACATCTTTTCTCTACAGCTGTAAGCCTAAACTGGAAGTATGTTTCTGTCTACCGCCCCACCTCCAATGGCCTCGTCGAACGAACCAATGGCCTGCTCAAGACTGCCCTGCGTTTGATACAATCAGATAAGAATATCTCTTGGTTGCAGGCCCTGCCTCTGGCACTGTTTCAACTCAGGAACCGCCCACTGAAGAACATTGCTCTAACTCCTCATGAGATTTGTACAGGCCAGCGATTGCTGCTATACAATCTGTCTGAAACCTCTGTTTCTTTACCAGATTCTTTGTCTCCTTATATTGCAGGTCTGCGCCTAGCTTTGTCAGAGATTTCCCAACGCTGTGCCCTACGTGACCTACATCCACAGTGCCCGAAGGATACCCTGATCCCAATTGGAACCGCAGTTTATCGCAGAAATCCTCATCGGAGTTCCTGGCAAGATCCAACATATTCTTCACATCGTTTCTGCATCAACCCCATTTGCTGTCTTGTTGGATTCTAGTCAAACCTGGACTCATATTGCCCATCTTTGGGTACCTTGAACTGCCTTTGATTTTTGGACATTTAAGTGATATTTTCTTATCATGCCTCATCTTGCTTATAAGTATGGTTTTCTATATTTTGCTATGTTACTGTCAATTTTTATAGGGTGGTTTCTTTACTTTATCTCTTTCCGCCCCCAGCCTTTTTACTCTACTCCCCCCTCGCCCCTGTCCTTTCCTTCTCCGAACCGCTCCCGCAGGTCTACCCCTCCTCTCACTAATACTTGGAAAACAACCGTCCTCGAGGTGGTTAACCTTCTGAATATTACTGACTGCATCATATGCACCCCGTTACCCCAAGGTGGTAATTATGCTCCTGTTCGTGTGCTCCCTGTTCCATTTGAAGAATTTGTAGGTGCCATCCCTTGCTGGAATAACCCCCGCCTTATTAGGGGTTGTGTAGAGCGTGGCCCCATTTATTGTAATGATACCTGGGCGGCCCATCAGGCTGCTTCCTTTCCTGTTCGTGTCTCTGTGCCCCCCCTATGATATTCTATTACTGTCTTATTACCAACTCCTCTGTCTCTTTTGCTAACACCTGCAATGTTTCCTGGAATGTCAAAACTAATAAGTTTCCTTTTTTAAAAAGTATCATGTGCCCTTTCTGGTATGGACGTAATATGTCTAGGGAACATTGGTACCATGCCCAAGTCCGTAGAAATCTTGTCAACTCCACCCACTGGGGCCCGCGGGTTAAAGCACACTCTCAGGTATGGGGTCCTGACTTTTGGGCTTCTGCTTTTAATGTCGGTTCTATGGATTCTACACATACTCTCCTTTTTCGTAAGGGTACTTACACGCACTCTCCTTTCACTTCCTGCTATGCCCCAATCCTTTCCTGCAACAATGCAGCCCGATGTGGTGGAACAAACGCCTCTGCCAGGCAAGGCCGCAATGCTCCTACTACTATCATAGGCCACCAACTTGCTGGCCGCGTCCACTGGAAACCTTGTAAGTCCCGTGATGATCATCCTCTCTGTCAGACTCCTTGTAATCACTCTGCTACCTCAGGATGCCATCCCCATTCCTCTATGGCATATCCCATTAAAACCTATTTTACTTGGAAACCTTCTTTTTCTCTATCTGCTATTGTGGGACATTACTGGCTTTGTGGTGATGTTTTGTACCAGAAGATTTCTTTGTCCAACTTACCCTGTGCCTTAGTTAAAGTATCCCCTTATTCAGTCCTTATTCCCCTGAATGCCTCATATGACCCCCTGCCCTCTCCCCCTACTCCTCTACACCAGCGCCATAAGCGTAGTTATGCTAGTCCCTGGGATTCCTCTATTGCTGAGGATGCTGCGATACAGGCTTCCTATGAATATGTTAACTCCACTTACCCCATGACCAAAGCTTGTCTAATTGCCCTTAGTACCACTGCCTGGATTCCTTGGGCTACTCCCGCCCTCACTGCAGAACTTGGAATGGCTGTCCGCCGCTTACAATGTTTGCTACATATACAAATGAAAGCTGTTACTGAATCTATCTCTCGCTTAGCTGAATCGCTTGAACAAAATAACCAGATGACGCTGCAGAATAGACAGGCTTTAGATTTGTTACTCGCTGCAGAAGGCGGGACTTGTTCATTTGTTAATGCTACTAACTGTTGCACGGTCAACGCGAACCATACGGTATTTGTATTAGATGCTATGAATAAGATTAAGCATTTATCTGAACTTCATATTGATGATTTTAAGGGAGGCCTCCAGATTGTGGATTGGTTTTCATCTCTCTCCTCCTGGTTTCACTCTCTTGGATCTGGCCTGAAAGGCTTATTGATTTCAGCTGGCATATTATTATTCTTTGCTTTAATCTTCTGTTGTGTTGTTTCCATTTTTATATCCTGTTGTAAGAAACAGTGCACTAAGGTGTCCACTTTTTATGCCTGTACAAACTAGTCATGCTCTTGTCAATGTTTCTTATGCTGCAGTCTCCTCTGACTATTCTGACTTAGACTTCTCCCCTTCTCAATAAAATTAAAAAAAAAATGGGGGAGTTGTAGGGGTTAAGTGCGAGGTTAAGTGTTAGATAAATGTCAAGAGATTATTTTAAGGGTTAAGGGATTATAATGTTCCTGGTTCATAATCACTCAATGGCTACTCTGAATCTCAAAAAATAAAGAAGAACAGCCAGGCTGCTATATCATGTGGGCAACACTTGGGCCAGTACAAGAAGAAACCCAGCACAAGAAAAAACATATAAGGAAATATCATGAGCCCAGTAGGTGTAGGTCTGAACTGGAAAGTCCAGACATGGGTCTACAGGGGCAATGTGCAAAGGAGCACGTACACAGGAAACCAGAAGCTGGCAACATATGCGCTAGGCCTTTTGCCC
Source organism: Ichthyophis bannanicus (assembly GCA_033557465.1). Lineage (NCBI taxonomy): Eukaryota > Metazoa > Chordata > Amphibia > Gymnophiona > Ichthyophiidae > Ichthyophis > Ichthyophis bannanicus. Next base: position 574,498,035 of record CM066031.1, read on the forward strand.
TGAAGAAAGCAGGTGGCTGAACGATAGTTGGTAAGTATAAGAGAGAGAGGGGGGCCAAAGGGGGATTTTGCAACAGGAACTAAGGGGAACAAAAAAGGCAATAATAGGAAATAAGAAGGGAGGGGGGAGAAGACATAGGAGGGATAGATCTGGGACTGTATGCATAAACGGAAGCAAAGAAAAGTATATATGTAGTAAGCTTTTTATATTCGTGGGAGGAGACATTCTGGAGATGCCTAGTGCTCGATAGAACTCTCTTCCCCACACCCTTGCCTGTATTGGTTATCAGTTATCTAATAAACAGAGACTCTGATCGCACCTGTACTGACTTTCGGATCTGATCATTACAGGAAACTAGTAATAATTAGGTTGTGGTCTATTTTGTGAGTAACAGGGCCTCACACATACAAAGGAAACACTTTGCTTCTTTACTGCTGTTCCAACAGCCTTGTTAACAGCCAGGTCAGCAAAGTGATACGATATGATCAGCTAGTGATAGCGCGCAGTCCATTTGCTCATCTGTTGTATCTTCATTAACAGACCCTGTCTGCATTTCCTCCAAATCACTCTCAGCTGGGTAAGTTTGTACACAGTTATACGGCGTTTCAACATTCACTCACTCTCTATTTCCCCGAGGCCTCTCTTCACAGCACTCTAATGAGCAGGGTTGATTATTACCGTATATACAGGAGTTAGCATAGGGAGAGTCCAGCAGATCTTGGCAATTACAAGGAAAACTTTCATACCTAGTTTTCTCTCTATACACTTTGTGCAGCCTACCTTTTGGCTTTTGCAAGGAAGACCTTCTCAGCACTGCTGAGTCAGCAAGGGTTCCAAACACTGGATGTGTTTTCCTGCCTTTTAGCTTCTCCTTTTCCTCAGACATACAAATATCCTCTGGCCAGCACCTCTCTCTCTCAGGAGTTTCTGAGTGCTCCCAAACTAGCCTCTCAGGCAGTCTCTCCCTCTGGCTGCCTTCACGATAGGACCCCAGTCGAGGGTTGCTCCCACCTGGCTTTTGGGCACGGGCTCTTTGAATCTTTGTTGCTCTGGCTTCCTGTGCTGTGTCTCCCATTTCTCTCTCAGCTGTTGCTGCTTTCTCTGCTGTTCTCCTTCCCGTCCTCGTCTCTCCCTTCCTCATCTCCTCCTCTCCGGTCCTCTCCTCGGTTCCCTGCTTCTTAGGGCTTAGCTGTGCCCCTCCCCCAACCAGGTGTTTTCCCTTAACTCCTGAGCACGGGGATACGTTGTAGCTTGGGCGTGTTTGCTCCTCTCGTGACTCACTTTGTTTATGCTTCCCTTGGCAACCCTGGGCCATGTGCTCTGCCTGCCTGTCTGTTTCTGAAGCAAACTCTTCTGCTTTACTCAGCTCCATAGCCTCGGAAGGGTCTTCTACATGACACTATCTATATCTATGTATATATAAAAATATGTAGGCATATAGACACATGTCTCCAGGTGTGTGGATGGAGAGATGTCTATATAACTTGATCCCCCTAAGAATATGGGGAGAGAGAAAGATTCATCTAATAGCAAGAAGGGTGATACCTGCTTGAATAGATGGATAGAGAATCTTCTTTGCCTGGTTATGACTGACAGAGTCAGAGGAATGGTCTCCCTGACAAGAAGGAGTCTAGATTCCTTTCAGAATTCGAGCTCTTGAATAATCAGGATGGCCTACGTGAAAAATGCAGAGGATAAATTCAGTCTGCAGGCAGCAAGTCTAGATCTCTCCAGAACTGCAGTATGGTGAATGGATAGAGGGCGCAGTGGAATAAGATACCATAGTGACCCGCCTATAAGGGCAGAATGGGTATCAGGCGTCCTTGAGCTGCCACTGAAAGAAAACTATCTCTGGCGAGAGGTCCAAAGGAGATATGGGACAAGCCAGGGAATTGGCCATTCTTTAGGTTTTTACGTGATGAAAGGCCTGTGTCTTATGTCTCAAAAGAGATTTTAGATGAGATGGTAAGGGTAGGGAATACCTACCAGTCATGAGAACATGACTGGGGGAACCCCTCCTAACCATCTGGGGTTATCTGCTAGTCAAGATACTAATGCTCTCTAGCAAGGGCCCATAGTGCAAAGCTACTCTGTAAAGTTGCAGAGAGCATGCTGCAGGTTGGTCAGAATAAAAAACTGTCTGTTTAAAGCCAGTGGGTAACAAACTATTCTGCCAAGGACAAGGAGCGAAGAATAGAAGTTAACCAACCAGTGTGTGATAATAGGGTTTCCAAACAAGGTTGATAACCTGTTTGGGGTTTAGCACTGAGGCTAGAAGGATTGCTAGTGGAGAAGAAACCCTGGTTGTGTGGTGAACAGAATCAGTGGCTTAACCACTAGGAATTGCTGCATCTGCAGCAACTACCAGGGCAGCAGAAAAAAAATCTCTTTTCCCTTTTTTTTTTTTTTTTTTAGATTAGGAAAAAGAAACAACAGACATAATAGGAGTGGTAAGACTTCCTATTGTCTGATGGGCTGCCCTAAGGTAATAAAAAGGGGGAGACAACTCTGGAAGGGAGAATCCCCCTGTGGAATAGGTAGAGGACCATAGGGGCTTACCAGTGTAATAGAGCCACTCTTACAAACCGAATGTTGTAGTAAGAGGGAGGTAAGACAGAGTTGAAGGAGACTGACTATGCAGTAAGTCTCTGAAAGGTAAGATGATACATGCTAGTACAGGACAAAACTGTCTTATTGATAGTTGTCATTTCTCTTTTCCCAGAAGAGGAAGAGAAACCTGTTAACTATGGGCATGATCATCATAAAGACTCTTAGAGTAAAAGAAAAGATGTCTCGTGAAGAGAGATCCAGGAAAAGTTAGGAAGAAATTAGTGCAGATGCTTCAAGTGAAAAGAAGCAGACTGCAACTCTAACCACCAACCAGGAGAGGTAATGATGATCTATCTGAAACCCTGCGACTGCTGGGTTTGCTGAACCTATAGAGATTGTGGTTTTTCTTTAGACCAGGGCGATGTTTCCCCTGTTTGGGAACATCTGTATGATGGGCAGAAGATGGATAAAACTTTTTCCCCCTAGGGGAAGAAAGTTTGGTAGGACATTTCCTACCAACTGGGAAAGAGGAAGGCGTAGAACAGCCTCTGGAAAGAGGAATGTCAGTGGTTAACTGAGCAACTTGGAGTAAAGACTCCTTGTTAAAGAGATTTTCTCCAGTGCAAGGAGTATTTCCCAGTCTTTCTTGTGCCCATTTGTCCAAGTCTGAAACTTGGAGCCAGGCTTTACGTCGTGCCCCTATAGCTATAGCAGAAGTTCTGCTAACAGACTCAAAGGAGTCTAGGGAAGCATGAGTAAGGAACCTAGAGATATTTTGAGCATGACTAACCAGTAAGGAATAGTCCGCTCTCTTCGGCTCTTGAAGAAAAGGAGTCAAAAACAGTAATTTGTTTGTGACCTCTTCAAGAGATAATCCCATATAGAAAATATATGAGAGAATTCTTGCTGAAAGCATGGATGCCTGGAAGGTTTGGCGTCCAAAGGCATCTAAAGTCTTAGACTCACGACCTGGCGGATAAGAAGAGTGCTTTTTAGTACTCTCAATACGCCTCATTGCTGATTCTACAACAATGGAATGATGAGGAAGTTGAGTCCTTTGAAACCCTGGAGAGGGGGGCACCTGATATAGAAGATCAGTTGCCCTAGAAGGTGGGGGTACTGTTAAAGGAGCTTCCCACATTCTTAAGAGGAGATCCTGCAAGGACTGATGCAAAGGAAGCATGATGTTCTCCTTTGCACTCCCAGGAATATACAGGGATTCTGTATTCCCTTGTGTAGGATCCTGTCCAGGTATAGAAATGGCAAGTGATTTTGCCATATCCAGCAGAAAAGCTTGAAAAGAAAGTCCCCAGAGGGAAATCCTCTTGGAAGAGGAGGACAGGCTAGATCTGTTGAAGAACTAGCATTGGCACCCAGGGATCTATCCAATTTTAGAGGAGTAGAAGATCCTAAAGGGTGGAGTATGGGATCCTTAGAGGATGGTTGCTGGTACCGTAGGAAGTCGGGACCAGCAACAGTCGGTAGCGCATCGTCCATGCCAGGGATCGATTCCAGACTCGGTACCGAGGGAAGTGAGCCTGATGAAAGAAGCATGGAAGGTACCGACAGCGATGGTAAAATGGATACCGGTACCGACTCCGGTACCATATCCAATACCAGTGGAAGAGGGCCAGCTGGTGACGGCTCTAACGGTATCGAAAGAACCGAGAGTGCCGAACATGGATCATCGGAACAGTACCGTCTGGTGTCGGTACCAAGGCGAGTCGGTACCAAGGCGAGTCGGTACCCAGTCCTCCAGACTGGAGATCGATTCTAGACTCGGCATCGAAGGAAGTGAGTCTATCGATGCACATCTGGAGGGTACCGACGTCGGTACCAGTACCGGTACCAGGATCGATACCGATACTGGAAGATCGGTCTGCAGCGTATCCAACGGCCCCGTAGGTACCGAGGACGTCAGACTACGATCCTTGGTGAGGAATGTTTCATCCAACACCATTGCCAATGCCGAGGTATCGGTACTGCTCGAAGCGGATGCCACCACCGAGCATGGCTCAGGTATGTTCGGAGAGGGGTGAACCTCAGGAACAACCTTAAACCCCACACAGGATTTGGAGGCCGAAGACTCCCACCGGGGTTTTAAAGCCAATGTGTTCTCGAGGGCAAGGCCAGAGGCATCTCTATGCTGTGCATGAGATCTACCACTCGAGGACTGGCTAGTCTTAACAGACTGTTTTTGGGTTACCTGATCCTGTGAAGAAGAGGTGGTCGGTGCCCTGAAATTGAATGGGGACCGCGTATCGAGGGAAACTCGATGCTGAAGACTTCTTCCTACTATACTGTTAAAGGAGGGACACTCCAGAGGAAAATGGTCAGGACCCAAACAGGGTAGACACCAATTATGAGTGTCTAAAATAAATGTTGTACCGCCATAGTTTGAACATTTCTTAGGAATAGTGGCTGGCGCTTCCATGAGGAAAAAAGGGGTAGGCCTAGCAGGCCTGGAAAAAACCCGTCAGGCACTAAGAGGGAAAAATATTCCCTAACAGGAATAAGTTGAAGAAAAAAGAAAAGAAACACCGGCGGTACAACAGGTGGCGTCGGGGAAGGCAGCCGTGACCACAAGAAAACTAAAAAAATAAAAGAAGAATTTTCTGCGGTGACAGAAGGACGTCCTGTTGGCTCCGCGGAAAAACGAAAACTGAGGAGAGGCAGTTGGGAAAGGCGGGAAGGCAGCACGCAGGCGTGTTGGGATGCTTCCAAAAGCGTTCTGATTGGACGCTGGGAAGCATTCCCGCGCAGACTCCGTCGGTACCGACGTACCCATATGTGAAGACTCATTCCTGCTTGTTCCTGGAGATGCCCTTTTGAAAGGGGTACAGCATAAGATTCAAAACAAAAAAACCATCAAAACAACCAGAATGGTATATTGCAAACCAAGGGCTGCAGCAGGGACACAACTCTATAGTCACGAGTCCCCAAGGAACCAAACCACCAAGGAGGCTTCACACATGGACCCAAAGAAGGGTCCTTCCAGGGCCCTCAACCACAGAATCATACTAAGGGCCAAGAGGACACTCAGTGGACAGAACTGCTTCACTCCTGCTGAAGGGGAGAGCACCAAGATTCTTCCAAGAGATTCCTTGGGGTGTAACTCCTGTAACAGAAAAGGACTACTACACAAACCTTGACAGTTCAGGAACAAGCCCCAGTCCAGGTCTCTCTCCTTTCTCTTCTCTACTATCCTATCATTAATGGTGTTCCAACTTTCCTTCTATTTAAATTTAATATCCTCTTTTTATTTACTTTTAATTTCTCTGCATGCTTGAAAACCATAAAGAGCATTAACATTGGCTAAGGGCCTAGAGGGCTTACCGGGTCCTAAGCAGGGAGGTTGCTATCATTCCCAAGTCAGGGCCACACCCTAAGCAAGAAGGCACGGGGAAACTGCCCTAGCAGAAGCTCCAGCCATATTTCTTATTGTAGGCCCATATCTTGAAAAGCAAGAGAAAGGCCACACCACTTAGCTGAAGACTCCGTATAACACGGTGCAAAAGGTCTATCTGGGGCCCCTAGGATTACCACATCCAGATGGGCTCATAACCTGTGCAGAAGACTCTTCACTGAAGGTCAGAGAGGAAGCCACACAGCATCCCTTCTCTAGGCCATTCCTAAGGAAAGGTTACCAAGTCTGCCATCCACAGAACCTTTCCACATTTGAAATAGCTCCCCAACCGGCATTTTCCGGAGTGACCATTAAATGGAGCACTGAAAGGCCTCATCTTCATGCTATGAGGTCCCAGGTGTGAGGACTGAGCTCTCACTTCATCTGAACTCAGAGTTCCAACACAAAAGGTTGTACTGCACGCTGGCATAGCTTGTGATGTGCTTGGGCAGCTAGGGCAATCAGATACTCCTCCACCCAACAGCCTATCTATCTGTATAGCCACGAGAACCACTTCAGATCCTCATGGTTCTACTGCAGTAGAAGATATGTATGATCATCTGGGCCATGTCTAAGAATACAGAGCCCGCTGCTTCCACTAAAAAGAGCCCTTCTCTTCTATAATCAATGCAATATCTTGCTCCCACAAATCACAAAAGGGGGCACCTCTATGTGCAAAAAAATGTGAAAAGGTATATGGAACCATCAAGATGGAGCCATGCTGGTGCCAATATCACCTTGCAATCTTGCTCCCCAGTTTCAGTCATCAGTTCCTTAATATACCTGTTGCCACCAAACCATATGAACATCGTGTTTTTAGTTTCATATTATGCCTTTTCCTTTTCACATAGTTTGGTGGCGACAGATGTATTAAGGAACTAAAAAGCGGTATGAGCCTCCCCAGGGTCAAACTGATTGCTCCAGCCTCCACAGAAGATCCTGCAAGGGTTCTTTGACGAGGACAGAGTTCCTAGGCCAATTGGACCACATCTCAAAACTCCAGTTCATCCAGCTGGGAGAAACATGATGAACATCCCCTCTGGTATTTCTAACAGCATCCCAGCCATGAGGTGGTAGAACCGCAACCACTGTCTTTCCTAGCATGAAGCCGTACAGTAGTTATGTGATTACCAAAATTGGTTGCCCGACCCAATCATGAGCACTGTCTTGGATTTGGAAGCTGGTCTTTCCTGGTTTAGTTTTAATTGTGTTAAAATCCTGAAGCAAAAAACTAAAATACCAGAGGCCTGAACACACAGATCACCTGGAGCTCTACATTCTGCACTTAGCCATTTATTTTTCCTCAGATATGTATTTATTTAGACAGATTTGTATGCCACATCACAACACAATTGGAGGGTTACATTTAACATTAGGGTACGTGTAAACATTTAGACAGTATAGTTATGTGACAGTATTTAGACAGTACAGTTGAGGTAACATAACATAAAGGTATTTACTAACGTGGCGCGACAAATTTGTTCGTGTGAATGGGGTGGGTGTGTGTTTAGTTGGCGGTGATGTTAGTGTTGCTGTTTGGGTAAGGGATGTTGCTTGAATGCTCATAGGTTTCTATAAATAACCATGTTTTGAGGTCTTTGCGGAAGTCTGTGAGGTCTTCTAAAGCTCTCAGGGTCATTGGTAGGGAGTTCCATACTGAGGATGCCAGTAGTGATGGTGCTCTTTTTGAGGTTGTTTGTTTGGTTTTGTGATAGCCTGCAGGGGTGCTGATGTTGTTATTATTGGTTCTTCTTGGTCTATTGCTGATGTCTCTTATTATAATGCTTTGGACTACATCCGCTGAGAGATGGTGAATGACTTTGAAGATTATCATGTTTGTTTTGTATTTAGCTCTTGCCACCATTGGGAACCAGTGTAGTTGTTGTAGGATGGGAGTGATGTGCTCGGTCCTTGGGGTGTCTGTAATGATGCGTGCTGTAGTGTTTATGCTGTCAAAAGCAGAAAAGGGTTAGAAGTTATTCCTTGAGCTTATTGGCAGAGCCTTGAAGATAAGAAGTACAGCAAATTCTTTGCTGTATGGTTGTCTGCTGCAAAGGAACCTACCTCTGTTAGCAAAGTCGAAAACTTCCTCAAGTCCTAACATGCAGGACTCTTTTGATGCTCAGAGGAAGGATCATGACAACAGAAATAGTTACAGATTCAGCTTGGGGGGGGGGGAGGGAAATGACTCAAAGACAGGGCTTTCTGCAAATCTTTGGCGGCAGCAAAAACTAAGTACTGTGCCTTTGTCCAGATAGGTCTTTGAAGACCTGCAGGCATATGGACAGGAGATGAAAGCTGGTCCTGCCAGGATGTGTAAAGAGGGGCCGGTTTTGCTGTCTCCACACCTATGGTATAGAGTCAGAATTAATAATGCCAGCTGTAGTGACTACAGATTCAAATCTGGATAACCCTGAATGAACTGGAAAGTGCTATAAACTAAATAGTGAGGAAATGCCATGTTTAAACTAAGACTCAGGCTGCCTTGCAGGAAATAAACCATGCTGGAGTAGAAAGAATCTGTTAATGTCATGTTGCTGCAAGACAAGATAGCAGGTCATAAGCTGAAAATGACAGAAAACAACTTCAGACACTGGAATTTGAGATTTCACTTTCCAAAGATACCATCCCATTAGGGCCACCTCCTTTGAAAGCATTTAACAAATGCTTGATAGAGATCCTTAAGATACCTTCTAATGTAGTGCCTCTTCTAGGGAAAATTGTATTTATAAAAAAAAAAAAATCTACACCACTGTATCTCATAAGATTCACAGTAACTTACAAATTCAACGCACACATTTATAAGAACAAACAAACCTATTAGCTCTGTAGCATATATTAATATAAACAAGCCAAACCTTTCCCCTACTATTGGCCCCAAAATGTCCTTAACATCAACTCTACAATTAAAATTTTAACTAACCTGCTCTCAATTATCTTCATCATAAATTATAGCAAATGCTTGGGCAAACAATTATGTCTTAAGTTTTCTCCTAAAAGCAGCCTCAGTACCATTCATTTGCAGTTCTTTAACTTATTCAGTCAACCCTGCAATGGAAAATGCACGTTTCCTAGTTTCCACAAAAGTCTCTGTAACAGATGGTATATGTAGAAGTTGAGTACCTTCTGATCTTACCTACTAAAATAGTTGAGGTCCCACTGTAAGGCATGATGAATCAAGGTCAAAGCTTTAAATTTAATTTTCCACAAAAACAGTAGACACTATATATAAGAGGTAATATGATCAAAATGGGCAACTCTGGTCAAACAACCAACCCGCATCCCATAACAACTGTAACATCCAAATCAAATGACCCAATAATCTTAAGCGCAAGGAATTACAACAATCTTCCTTAGACAACACTAGTGCCTGTAGTACTGACATGAAAGCCTGGAGTAGTAAATGAGGCTTCAGTCTAATTAAAGCTGCAATTTAACGTATATAAACCAAGCAATGTCTTTTAAATGTAATTTCATTGAAAGAGTAGAATCAATCAGAATCCCCAAGCTACAGATCTGGGAAAGTAAAGAGACTTTATGTACTTAATTTGATCATAGAAGGATGATGCAAAATGCTACACTAATTTGTCATCATAACTTCTGTTTTTACAGCACTGAATGCAAGTTCATTGTTGCCTGTCCATGATTCAATCACACAGACAAGTATCAGCATAAGTAATCATATAATTAAAAAATTATTGCAGTGAAAAAAACTGAAAGTCATAAGCACATATTCTATGCTGGAAATTATATTTAACTAGAATACCGGAGAGGGGTGCCAAATATAAATTTAAAAACACATTAGAGAACTGGCCCCTGGGGGACCCCTGCTGATACAGGCTGATCTGTTGAAAACCTGGAACCCCATAAACCCACTGGACTCTGATAAAAATGATAACCATATCAAAAGTGTACTGATTATCCCCATCCCGCTAATCTCGACAGAAGCACCTATGATTCAAAGTATCAAAAGCTACTGTAATATTCAATGAAATTAACATACATGTCATTCCTTGGTCAAACTCTTGAAGAATAACATGAAAACTAGAAAACTGGTTTTCATAGAGAACACAGTAGAGTGACTAACTGATCAAGAGTCAAGTAGAGAATAAGCCTCTTAGAAAAAGCAGCTATTAGTTGAATATCATCTTTTCAAAAATATTTTGCCAGAAAAGGGGGAGAGGATACTGTACAATAACGTTCCTCTGTTAAAAAGGAAGAGAGAGGAGAGGAAGTGACATCAGCCAGGCGAATGGCAGCTTTAGACGCTTGCTCCTCCAAACCATGCCCTAAAAGTGCTAAATTACGGTGATACTCATAGTGCCCAGAGTGCCCTTTCAGTGTAGTGAGCAGTCTTCACTTAGAGGCTAATTCTGTTCGGGGCATGACTGTTCCATCCGGACATCCAGAATCTGGATGGGTGGGATTTGCACCAGATTCTGATCCAGTGGGGACTACATGTCCCCACAGGATCAAAATCTGGTGCAACTGGCCTGGTCGGGCAGGATGTGCCCTGATGAGCTGCCAGTCGTACAATGCACACCCCGTCCAACCCAGACGCAGCGCCTGCATAAAACCCTGGTGTCTCATTGCCATGGCAGCAAGACGCCATGCAGACACCCCAATCCCCTGCTGAATCCCAAAAGCAGTTTCCCCGCTACCTGACCCTTGAACGGGCCTGCCGAGGCCAGGGTCAGGCTGCGGGGAACCTCCTGGGCCTGCCTTATTGTTCGGGAGGGGGGGGTCCACCGCTGCCACCGATATTCCACCTCGGGGGAGGAATAAGTCACCCTGTGGGAGGCAAAGCCCCCTGTCCTTTTCTTCCATTTCAGATATACAGGACCACAACCAGAATCGGCCTTGTATGTCCAGGATCACAGTCATGCCTCCAGCCCACCCTCACTCCTCCTCTGGCCTTCCCCCTCCTGCCCCCATCCAGAGCTCCCCGCACATCTCCTGTGTACATGCGGGGAGCTCCGTCATCAGCATCGGGTCTAAGGGAATAGCGGGGGCTGGACGTCCATGTTGGACATCCAGCCCCCGCTATTCATGATTGGGATGACCCTCTTAGCATCTGATGGTGGCAAAACTAAAACGTGCAGAAGTAAAAGGAGAAACTGCATGCATCATAGCACTTGGTGAGCAGAACAGGGCCACGTGCAACCTCTCTGGCCAGCATAGCATCCATGAATTTGGATGGCGAGATCGGCAGCAAGCTCAGCAATGGAATCTAAAACCAGTGGCAGACTTGCTCATAAAGGCTAACAAAGTATTCATGGGCCTTTCCATTGCGTATGAACTTTACCTTGGAAGGTAAGAATACTTTAAGGAGCTGCACGAGGCCTGGCGCATGCTTCGCACTGCAGCCCTAACGAAGGAGGACTGCCCAAAGCCTAATAGTAAAGCCATCACAGAGATTGTCACCTGGGAATTAGAAAAAGGCTGGCAATTCTAGCAAATTACTGCCTGCTTTGGAACGGATAGATTTATTTCAGGTTCATGCTGACCTTTTGATCCAAGCTGATGGTGAAGGATCTGGAACATTCCTGTGACACCGGAGAACCCTTTGGATAAGATGGTATCACGTGGTGGACTTTTACAGGTTTTGACCTGGCCTTGGACAATGTGTGATGATTACCTCAGTTACTAGGTTGTTTAATGTTGGGGAATTTATTTTATTTATTTAGACAAATTTGTATGCCGCCTTTTCCTTCAATCAAGGTGGTCATGTTAATTGAAGGGTTACATTTAATATTAGGGTACGTGTAAACATTTAGACAGTAGTTACTTAACAGCATTTAGACAGTACAACTGAGGTAACGTTTAACATGAAGGTATTTAATAACGTGGTATGATAGACATGTGTGTGTGGATAGGATGGGTGTGTGTTTAGTTGGCGGAGGTAGTAGTATTTCTGTTTGGGTAGGGGATGTTGCCTGAAAGAGTAGTAACTCACCTGTAACAGGTGTTCTCCAGGAGCAGCAGGAATCAGTCCTCACATATGGGTGTCATCGGCACCGATGAAGCCCCAGCGGAGCATTTCCCCAGCTTTCTATGAAAGCCTTTGGGAATGCAGGCACGCATGCGCGGTTCCCTTCCCGCCTAAAGGTGCCATCTTACCTCAGTCAAATGACATAGCTAAGAACAGCACACAAAAATGAAAAATAAACTATGTACAACTGCAACTCCAAGGGGAGGAGGGACGGTTGTGAGGACTGATTCCTGCTGCTCCTGGAGAACACCTGTTACAGGAGAGTAACTACTCTTTCTCCAGGACCAAGCAGGAAGTCAGTCCTCACATATGGGTGACTCCCAAGCTCTGGGCTACTGAGGAACCCAGGCTGAACAAGAGAACTCCCTCTAGTACCAGCAGCAAAGAAAGATTTTTCACAGACACAACCTCCACCGGTAGCCCAACAGAGGGCAGGAGTTGCCTAAACCTCAAAGAGATTCTGGAGTACTGCTTGGCCAAAAGCACTGTCCCTACAGGACTCCCTCTCCAGACAGTAATGGGCCGCAAATGTCTGGCTTGAAGACCAAGTTGCAGCCCTGCAGATGTCTACCAAGGGCACAGAGCGGAGATGAGCCACTGAGGCAGCCATTGCCCTGACACGGTGGGCCGTAACCACTGTTCCCGTGCACACACCTCGCCAATTGAGCGCACATAGTTTACAACAGAGCGCACAAAAATTACAGTTCTGATTCTGATAGAAAACACAGACGTTCTTAAAATTGAAAAGTTGTTGTGCATTTATGGTTTTCACAAGTTCTACAATATTTTCTAATGCAATCAATGTGGTGTACATACTGTATTCTGACATGTAGTCAAATTTTAAAGTATATAACTCTGAGTGTCGTTATGTGGCGCACAATTTAACCTTCCTTCAAAAGCTGCACAGCTGATATTTTATGCGCACACAGCCTACAGAAAATTAGAGGGAACATTGGCCGTAACCCGACCCTGCAAAGGAAGGTCAGCCACCTTGTAAGCCCAGGTGATACAGTCAGCCACCCAGATGGACAAGGTACGCTTGGACACAGCCAACTCCAACTTATTAGGGTCAAAGGATACGAAGAGCTGAGTAGCCATTCTATGCCCCTGCATACGGTCAAGGTAGAAGGATAAGGACCTCCTACAGTCCAGGGTATGCAGAACTGCTTCAGCTTGGCTTGCATAAGGCCTAGGGAAGAATGTTGGAAGAACCACCTCCTGGTTGAGGTGGAAGGAGGAGACAACCTTTGGGAGGAACTTTGGATGAGTCCTGAGGACTACCCTGTTCCTATAAATCCTGGTGTAAGGCCTATCACAGACCAGGGCCTGAAGCTCACTCACACGCCTAGCCGAGGTAAGGGCTATCAGGAAAAGAGTCTTCCAGGATAGGAAGCGCAGTGGACAAGTTGCCATCGGCTCAAAAGGTGGGCGAGTCAGTTGCTGCAAGACCACATTTAACTCCCACTCAGGGGCAGGAGGATGGATTGGAGGCTTGAGCAAAAGCAAGCCCCTGAGAAAACGGGACACCAAGGGGTGAACCGACAGAGAATGTCCTTCCACCAGTGAGTGGTGAGCTGCTAGAGCTGAGAGGTGGACCCAAACAGAATTGGACTTGAGTCCCTGATTGGACAAGTGGAGTAAATACTGAAGCACTACTGGTACAGTATAGGAGAAAGGATCCTCTGTACGTAGCTGACACCACACAGAAAACCTTCTCCATTTGAGAGCATAGGTTTTTCTAGTGGACTGTTTCCTAGAGGCGAGGACAACTTCCTCAACGTCCTGAGGTAGGCCCCAGGGAGCCAAAACTACCCTTGCAGCCTCCAGGCCATCAAATTGAGAGCTTTGAGATTGGGGTGCAGAAGGGAACCCTGATTCTGAGAGAGAAGGTTGGGTTGCAACCCCAGAGGCAGTGGGGAATCCACCGCCAGTTGAAACAGAAGTGGAAACCAAGGCTGTCTCGGCCACCTGGGAGCCACCAGCAGGACCGAGGCCTTGTCCTGAAGAATCTTGAAGAGAGTTCGGGCCACCAAGGGCGTTGGAGGAAACGCATACAGGAGGCCCTGAGACCATGGAATCAGAAAAGCATCTGCTGCCAGCCGCAGAGGATGCGGTTGCCTGGAGCAGAACTTTGGCAGCTGTTTGTTCAGTGGACTGGCAAAGAGATCTATCCAAGGGAGACCACATTTTAGGAAGATATTCTGAACTACTAAAGGATGCAGTTGCCACTCGTGGGGCTGTAGAATCCTGCTCAACCTGTCAGCCAGGTAGTTGGCCTGGAAGGTACACAGCCTTGAGGAGCATGCTGTGCTTGAGGGCAAATGAACAAAGGTCCTGAGTCTCCTGACAGAGAAGTCTGGACCCAGTCCCGCCCCGTTTGTTCACATAAAACATGGCTACTTGATTGTTTGTCTGAACCAGGACAGATTGATGAGCCAGGGTAGGAGAGAAAGGTTTGAGTGCTAATCGAATAGCTCTGAGTTCTAGAAGATTGATCTGCTGTGCAGCCTCCCAAGGAGACCACAGGCCCTGGATGCACTTGTTCAGACAATGAGCTCCCCAGCCCTGCAGGGAGGCGTCTGTGGTCAGTACCACTGTGTACCCAGGAATTTGAAAGGGCACCCCTTTTAGCAGATTGGGTGGGTTCAACCACCAGCTGAGGGAGTTCAGAAATTGTCTGAACAGCCTTATCCTGTCCCTGAGGCTGCCTGTGGCCTGGGACCACTGAGTACGAAGGCACCACTGTGCAGGCCTCATATGGAGCCTCGTAAAAATTGGTCTGCTTCTGAACGTAAAGCCCCTCGGCAAAACAATACAAATACGTTCAAAATAACATAGTGGGAAATGTTCCCATACCATAATATTCTTAGTTCTTTTTATTCAACAAATTTGAACAAATTGAATAAAAAGAAGGAATAAAAAGAAGAAATAAGAATATTATGGTATGGGAACATTTCCCACTATGTTATTTTGAACGTATTTGTATTGTTTTGCTCATATGGAGCCTGGCATTGGGGGTCACATGTACTGTCGAAGCCATGTGGCCAAGAAGCCTCAGGCAGAGTCTGGCGGAGACCAGTGACCTGTTGAGAAACTGGTTTGCTAAGGCTATCAGTCTTTGTGCTCTGTCCTCTGGCAAGAAAGCCTTTGCCAGCAGAGAGTCCAGCCTTGCTCCTATAAACTCCAAGTTCTGGGAGGGGAGCAAAGTGGACTTTGCGAAGTTTATTACAAACCCCAGGCTTTGAAGAAGAGCAATAGTTGTGAGGGTGGCTTGTCTGGCCTCCTGGCACGTCTGACCCCTGATGAGCCAGTCGTCCAGATAGGGGAAGACAAAAATTCCCCGATTTCTCAGGTAGGCCGCCACTACTGCCAAGCATTTGGTAAAGACCCTGGGAGAGGAGGTGAGGCCAAAAGGCCTCTGTACTGATAATGGTTTCCTCCCACAATGAACCCGAGGTACTTTCTGTGGTCTGGATGAATGAGGATGTGAGTGTATTGTGACCAGCAGGGGCTGGACTGTGGCAAAGCTAACAGCCAGACTGCTGGGCCTGACCTTTCTTATAGAAAGTTGTAGTTGTGAGTCAAAGTGGTCAGGTTTTTAAGAAGGATTTATTCCCCTCCCGGGGTTGGATTTTCAAAAGATTATAATACAAAAACTTAGGATACAACCATACTTCTGGTAAGTAACTGAAGGAAACATAAATCTAGCATTCTGCTTCTCAAAGAAGTTATAATTCACAGCATACAGTTCATCTGCTATTCTGGCAGTCTCTTCTCTGCTTTTCTCAGCACTCTCAAGACACTCTCTTATCTTGGCTTCAGCATAAAGAAGAAATCTTATCGGATAACAGCCGTGTACAATCCATGGCTTCCTCAAATGGAGTTTCAATGCTAGACTCTGTTATCATAGGCTCAAGCTGTGTTTTCTCATTACAAACATCTTCATTACAATGGAAAGTCTGTACCTGTCTCAGTCCTGTTTCTTCATCAGGTTTCTCTAGACAGCCTTCTCCATAGCAGGGCAAATAGCTATCGTAATAGTTGTAATAGCAGGAAGGAGAGAGACACTTCTCTTGATAAGTTTTACCCTTAAAACTTCTGTGCTTCCTGCCGTTCAAGTTTGGCTGAAAATCATAGAACTGCTCTTTTCTATTATGTGAAGATTTCTCTCTAAGAAATCTTCTGCGGGGTTTAACTGGCACAAGCTCTTCAGGCTCAGACATACAAATATCTTCAACTGCGTTTCTTTCCCTCTCTAGAGCTTGTAATTGCTTTAAGCTGCCACACTTCTCAGATACATACGGTTTTCCTTTCACTGCTTTCCATTCACCCTGCACGGCTCGGTGCCTTGGAAAATCAAGCTGCGTCACAGGTAACAAATCCTTACAGCTGACCTCTGTGTGAATTTCTCCGTGATTCTCTGTGTGAACTTCTTTTCAGCTTTCTGCCTGAAGTTTCATGCAGTTCTGATTCTGTGTCTGTCTCCTCAGAATCTTGTGAGCATTCTCCTGAGTCTCCTGACTCTGGCCAGTTCCTCTCTGACTCTCCTCCGCCCACCGCACTCTGTGTGTTCTAAGCATTTCTTATACTGCTTCCTGGGCGTTCCCTTACACAGGTGAAAGCCGTTTGAATCAAAAGCTGGTGAGTGCTTTCTAGCTGGGCAGGACTGCAGACCTCGTGTCTGAGTCTGTTTACGTTGCCTATGGTAACTGGGGATCCTGTGGCTTGCCTGTCAGAATCTAAGCTGCAGCTAGCAGACTTTTGTGCTTCTGAAGCAAGGGACAGATCTTCCTTGTTACAGTATGCATCCTTTAGATCTAAGGAGCATAGCCAATCGCCCTGCTGGAGGTAGGGCAGAAGTGTTCCAAGAGTAAGCATCTTGAACTTTTCCTTTTCTAGGAACTTGTTGTAGTTCCTGAGGTCCAGAATGGGTCGAAGGCCACCGGAAATACCTGGAGTAGAATCCATGACCTTTCAAGTGGGGAGGCACAGGCTCCACCGCCCTGTCCACCAACAGACCTTGAAGTTCCTGAAGGAGAAGGTCTGTGTGCAGGGAAGGCCTCAGGGGCTCCCCTGGAAAGTATGGTGGAGGCAGTTGGTGAAAATGTAGGGCATAGCCCTTGTGGACTATGTCCAACACCCAACTGTCCCCGGTAATGAGGGGCCACTGGTGGGCAAATAGGGCGAGGCGACCTCCTGTGCAGGGTTGGGATAGCACGGACGGAGAGGCTACGCTCAAGGAGTCAAAAACCCCCACCCTGCTGAGTGGGAGCAGGGGCCGGAGGCTTGGGGGTCCTCTGCCTACGGGGCCCATTACCCTGCCCCCTGGTTTGCTGACTCTGGGGTGCAGCTTGGGTAGCCTGATATTGAGGGTACGGTTTGTAGGCAGTGCCCTTCCTCGGGTAAAAGGGCTTTTTACCCAAGCCCTTCTTCTTATGAGAAGGGGCAGAGGTCTTCCTACACAGCCTTGTCCATGTAAGGTGCTCTGTTTCGAGCTGGGCGGCCTTCTCGGTCGTGGGCTTGCCAAAAAGGTTTTCACCTCGGCAAGGGACATCGACCAACTTGTCCTGAACCCATGGCTCGAGGTCTGAGGACTGCAGCCATGCCTGGCGTCGAGCAGCGATGCCGGCTGCCGCAACTCGGGCCGAAGCCTCAAAGCCATCGTAGGCGGCGCTGGACATGAACTTCGAACAGTCCCGAATCCACGAGGACAAGGACTTGAATCTCTGCAAGGGTTCCCTGGAGAGTCCAGCAGAGAACCCGGCCAACTCCTTGGCCAGGTCCCACAAGTACATGCCCATGTACAGCTGGTAAGACTGGACACTGCAAGCAAGCATCGAGCCCTGGAAGCACTTTCTACCGATGCCATCGAGGTTCCGGGCCTCCCTGCCGGGGGGCACCGCAGAGTGCATCTTCTGGCTCTTCAGACGAAGCATGACCGATTCCACAACCATGGAATGGTGTGGTAGCTGTGCTTTCTGAAAGCCAGGGCTCTTCCTGAGTCGATAGATCGAGTCAACTCGCTTGCTTAAAACCGGCGCCGAGGACAGTGCCTCCCACATCCGGAAGAGGAGCCGTTCCAGCATCAGAGGAACCGGGACAGTAAAGGCCTCCTTCAGAGGAGAGTCATACTGCAGGGCCTCGAGCTCTTCAGCTCAAGGCTCTTCCTCGGGGTCCGCCGGAATAGCCAAGGCAGTGGCCATATCCCGGACGAAATCCGAGAACCGACTATCCTCCGGAGGGGATCTACTCCGGGGCTCAGACTGCGGTGAGTCCGACGGGACACACCGAGTCTTGAACGTATCGGGGGACTCCTCATCCTCCGTCTCCCAGGCGGACTCGTCCGACGAGGAGTCAGGGTCCGACCCCGCGGGGCCCTGGAGCACCGGCGTCGACGCCCTCAGCACCGGCGTCGACGCCCTCAGCACCGGCGTCGACGCCCTCAGCACCGGCGTCGACGCCCTCGGTTCCGAGCGGGAGGTCGAGGGAGACCGCGACCGAGGTCGACTTCGAGCCATGATGGACTCGAGTATTGGCTGGCCATCAGTGCCCGCTGCTGCTCCATGAAGGCAGACAATCTGCTCTCCAAGGCTGTCATCCTAAGACTCAGCTCGGGAGACGCAGCAGCCACCGACTCGGGCCCCGGCGGTCGGGGGTCTTAGACCTGGCCCTCGAGGAGCCAGGGACTTCCTCTGACGACACCCTCGCGAGCCGCTTCTTCCTCTTGCGTTCCTGGTCAGGGGACCCCCTTTCTGAGGAGCTCCGACGGTGCTCGGGATCTGAATCCCAAGATGTCGAGGCCTCAGACGAGGTCCAGGCCCGGCCGGAGGCTGAGTCCGAGAAAAGCCTTTCTTTCTGCTGCTGGCAACTTCGGAGTGCCTTGGAAGACATCTTCCCACAGGGTCCACACGACTTAGGGTCGTGATCAGGACCGAGGCACCAAGGGCAGCAGTCGTGTGTGTCGGTGAGAAACATTAATTTCTTACACCGATCACACTTCTTGAAACCGCTGGAAGCCATCGGGGAAAAAAGAGTCCCCACGAGGTCAAAGGACCGCCCTTCCAGGGAAAAAGCAAAAAAGGGCGTGAACGCCAGCCACGAAGGGCAAAAATCGAAAAAGAAGAATCGGGCTCGATACCGGTGTACAGAACCCGGCGGGAGGGGAACCGGCATCGAACCGGGAGAAAAACAGCGAGTATCGCCGAAAAAAATCAACTTTTATCCGGGATGACAGGACACACGTCCGGTGGGCTTCTCGGAAAAAAAAAAGAGACTGAGGTAAGATGGCACCTTTAGGCGGGAAAGGAACCGCGCATGCGTGCCTGCATTCCCAAAGGCTTTCATAGAAAGCTGGGGAAATGCTCTGCTGGGGCTTGTCATGATGCGGGCACTAATAAAGTTGGTTTTAAGAAAAGAAATCCTGTTTTAGAAGAACTAGATGTGCAGTTACCTCCAGGCACAGCTAGAGGGAGCAGGAACAGACATATTGGTCTTAATGAACCTAAGCTCATTGATGACCTGCAGCTGAAAGGGAACCAGGAAGTCAGCAGTAACGGTTCACTTTATAAGCCAGAGCAGAATGCTTCTGGACAGCAGTGGCATAAGCAGTGGCATAAGCAGAGGAGGCAGTGGAATGAGCATGTGAAGCAGCAGGAGCTGAGGAAGGAGGAGAAAGAGGAAGAAGGAACTGGAGCTGGACTAGAAGGAGAAACAGCAGAGAACCCTGGAGGCTATCAAGGACATAAGCCTGATTGCTGTGAAAGAAGCCAAGCTGGAAGCTGGAGGAGAAACAGACCTCACAAGGTGGGAAGCCAGAAAGCCCAAACTGGACCTGTTGTGCAAGGGGAGTTTGGTGGAAGTTGCTCCAAGGTGAGAGGCTCTGCCACGCCTAGTTCCTATACTCTGCCTGTTTGTGACATAGAGAGAAGAAAGCTAAGAACCAGAGAGGGAGGTTCTGACAGAAGCTTATCTCTAGAGGATCATTGCCCAGTTTCACCTATTCAGAGGGAAAAGCAGTTTTATAAGCAACGGAAGTTTTTACTCAGTGAGCCAAGGTATGAGGCATTGAAGATTAACTGTAATGATTGTACTGCTAAAAGCTATGCTAAAAGAAGGATTCCTCCTAAGGGAAACAAGAGTGCAGACTGGTTCACTAAACTACCGCCAGCCTTAAGAGTCCCTGGTTATGTGAAGCCAAACTCCCAAGTAGTAGATTACCATGCTGAAATAGACAGGGACAGTGGAAGCCCTTTGAATCAGTATAGGGGAGAGGATTTGATGGAAGTGGATTCTCCCAGCACTATTCCCTCACCTTTGCCTGAGGAAATGGAATGTGATTGGTGCACTGCCTATGCTCCAAAGTGTGTATGCTCCACAGAAAAATAAATGAAGTATAATTTGATGTTTATTATACTAAATATTACTTTGAAGAAAACCTGCTTTAAACTGTGAAGTAACAGTTAACTAGCCAGTGAATATTGGTACCTTTTAAAACAAAGGACTGTTTCTGTTATCTAAAATATCTCTTAGTTGAACCTTGCTTTAAACGGGGAATAAAAGCCTTTATTACCCTACACTTGGACTCTTTGTTCTTTAACAGCGCTACCTAGTGGCGTATAATCTTTGTGTCACCGGCAACCGAGTGACAGGCTTCATCGGCACCGATGACACCCATATGTGAGGACTGACTTCCTGCTTGGTCCTGGAGAATGCTCATAGTTTTCTATAAATAACAATGTTTTGAGGTCTTTGCGGAAGTCTGTGAGGTCATCTAACGCCCTCAGGCTCGTTGGGAGGGAGTTCCATAGTGTGGATGCCAGTAGTGATGGTGCTCTTTTTGATGTTGTTTGTTTGGTTTTGTGATAGTCTGCAGGTATGCCGATCATATTGTCGTTATTGGTTCTTCTTGGTCTATTGCTGATGTCCCTTGTTATAACATTTTGCAGTACGTCTGCTGAGAGATGGTGAATGATTTTGAAGATAGAAACATAGAAATATGATGACAGAAAAAGACCACATGGCCTAAATTATCTAGTCTGTCCTTCCATAACAACTACAACAGTCCCCTTTTCACCTTTAGAGATCCTCTGTGTTTGTCCCATGCTTTTTTGAATTCAGTTACTGTCCTCATCTCTACCACCTCCACTGGGAGACTATTCCACGGATCCACTACTCTTTCCATAAAGAAATATTTCCGCATATCACTCCTGAATCTATCTCCCTTCACCCTCATCCCATGTCCCCTCGTAGCAGAACTTGCTTTCAATTGAAAGAGGTTCTCTCCCTGAACATTTATGCCACGGAAGTATTTAAACATCTCAATCATATCACCTCTATCCCGCCTTTCCTCTAAGGTGTACATATTAAGATTCTTCAGTCTGTCCTCATATGCTTTATAATGAAGGCCACTAATCATTTTAGTAGCCAACCTCTGCACCGACTCCATCCTGTTCACATCTTTTTGAAGGTGCGGTCTCCAGAATTGCACACTATACTCCAAATGAGGTCGCACCAAAGACTTATACAGAGGAATTATCACCTCCTTTTTTCTGCTAGCCATTCCTCTCCGTATGCACCCAAGCATCCTTCTAGCTTTTGCCGTCGCCTTTTCTACCTGTTTAGCTACTTTAAGATCATCAGACACAACCACGCCTAGGTCCCGCTCTTCTTTAGTGGACAAAAGTACTTCACCCCCTATACTATATTGCTCCCTTGGATTGCTGCAGCCCAAATGCATGACCTTACATTTTTTAACATTAAATCCCAACTGCCAAATTCTAGACCATTCTTCAAGCTTAGCTAGATCCCTCCTCATGTTATCTACCCCTTTCTGGGTGTCTACTCTATTGCAGATTTTGGTATCATCTGCAAAGAGGCAAACCTTACCTGAAAGCCCTTCCGCTATATTACTAACAAAGATGTTAAAAAGAATCGGACCAAGGACAGATCCCTGGGGCACACCACTGATAACATCCTTCTCCTCAGAGTGAGCTCCATTTACTTGTACCCTTTGTCGCCTCCCACCCAACCAATTTCTAACCCAAGCAGTAACTTTAGGGTCCATCCCTAGGAAGCTCAGTTTGTTTATAAGTCGCCTGTGAGGAACAGTGTCAAAGGCTTTACTGAAATCTAAATACACCACATCTAGGACTCTCCCTCGGTCCAACTCCCTGGTCACCCAGTCAAAGAAATCAATCAGATTTGTCTGACAAGACCTGCCTCTGGTGAATCCATGCTGCCTCGGATCCTGTAATCCGCTGGACTCCAGAAACCTCACTATTTTCTCTTTCAGCAGCGTTTCCAATAATTTACTCACCACCGAAGTTAAACTAACAGGCCTGTAGTTTTCAACCACATCCTTACTTTCGCTTTTGTGTAAAGGCACCACATGAGCCTCTCTCCAGTCCTTTGGCACCACTCCCGACTCCAACGAAGCATTGAAAAGGTCAGTCAGTGGAGCTGCTAGAACATCCCCAAGTTCCCTCAGTATTCTCGGGTGTATCCCATCCGGTCCCATCGCTTTGTCTACTTTAAGTTGAGATAGTTTCTCACGAGCACAGTCTTTTGAAAATTGTTCAAGATGTCCTTTGCTTCTGTTCCTATTTGTGGGTGTTTTCTGAGGTCCTGCTCCTGGTTCTTCATCTGTGAACACAGAACAAAAATATTTGTTAAGCAATTCCGCTTTATCCTTATCAGCTTCTACATATTCCTCCCCTGCACCCTTGAGTCTGACAATACCACTCTTGCCCTTCCTCTCCTCACTAATATATCTGAAACATGTCTTATCCCCCCATTTTATTGCATTGGCTATTTCCTCCTCCTTTTGAATCTTTGCCTTCTTGACTACTTTGCTAGCTTCTTTAAGTTTTTCCAAATACAGATGCCTGTCTTCCTCTCTCTGTGATCTCTTGTATTTCACGAAGGCCTCCCTCTTTTTCTTCACTTTTTCAGCTACTTCTTTCGAAAAACATAGCGGTCTCCTTTTCCTTTTACCTTATTTATTTTATTTATTTCAATTTCTTATATACCGCACTATTCAGAATCAGCACGGTTTACAGAGAACATAAAAGACCAAAACAGGCTTTATTTACCATTTTAACAAAAAAGGTTGGTTGCCCTTAAAATATCCCCTTTCAGTTTTTTATTTATTTATTTATTTAGCTGTATTTATATTCCGCTTTTCACCGGGTCAAAGCGGTCAATTGGGGGATACATTTAACACGAGGGGATATGACACACATACGTTAATATTACAGGGAACATGGGCAATGGAGGGTTAAGTGGCTTGCCCAAGACCACAAGGAGTGCCTATAGGACTAGAAATCCCAGTCCCTCCGGCCTGAGATTGCTGTCCCCAGGTGGGACTTGAACCCCCGGCCCTCCGGCCTGAAGTACCTTGTCCTAACCACTGTTTTTCTACATCCCTCAGCTGTTCCCATCCAACTAACGACTCCCTGAGGTATTGGCCCATCTTCGCAAAGTTAGTCTTCCTAAAGTCTAAGATCCTCGCCTTTGAATGGATTCTAACAGCCCTAGACCTAATACTGAACCACACCATCTGGTGATCACTGGATGCAAAATGATCTCCCACTACATCAGAAACTCTTTCACCAATGGTAAGCACCAAGTCCAGTATGGCCCCTTCACGTGTGGGGTCTGTTACCAATTGCCTGAATAGTTCTCTCTGTAGAGAATCCAGGATCTCCTTACTTCTAGATGATACTGCAGCAGGAATGTGCCAAACATCTGGCATATTGAAATCTCCTATCAGTAGCACGTCCCCTTTCCTAGCAATGCTGCACATGTCTTCAATTAACTCTCTTCCTCTTATGAGGGAGATCTGTATATCACACCAATGTAAATAGATTTTCTCTTTCCCTCTTTCTAGTTTAACCCACAATGCCTCCCCTCTAAGCTCTGTAATTCCAAAGCTTTAATAGTAGTTTTTACATATAGTGCCACTCCTCCTCCCCTACTTCCTATGCTGTCTTTTCTGAATAAAGTATAGCCAGGTATAGTTACATCCCAATCATGGTTTTCTGTGAACCATGTTTCTGTAACTCCCACTAAATCCAAGTCAGCCACTCCCACCAAAGCTTCAACATCAGGGATCTTATTTCCCATGCTACAGGCATTTATACACACTGCTTTCCATATGTTACCCCTGTTACATTAAATAACTTTATGGAAATGGGTATCACCTACCTGGGGGCTCTCTTTATTTTATTTATTTTTTTTATTTACAGTTTCTTTTATACCGCGCTATTTGACATCAGTGCGGTTTACAATGAACATAAAACTACACGTCTCAAAAATTGATCTGTGCTTACAATGAACAGGACAATAAACTGGGTATACATTAAACAGGTTTCATGAACAGTGAAAACAGAGAACATGAGAACTATGTACAAAGCAACTATGTACAAAGCAACTAAATGCAGCTATATGTAGAGCTTAAATGAATCTAGGTAATTTCTTGATGAGAGGAGGTGCAAGGTGAGATTGCAGTTCTACGGATTAAGACTATGGAGTGCATGGGTTTAATGTGTTGGCCTGGGGTGTAGAGGTGGGTTGGTATGGGAGGGTGTCTGAAACATCGTAGTGCTGTAAGAACAGGTGATGCTCCAGTGCCTTCCTGAACTGGGAGAGGTCACTGATGGTTCTGATGCCTGATGGTAGGGCGTTCCAACATGATGGTGCAAAGTAAGAGAAGGCTCTGGATCTAGTGACTTGAGAGCATTTCGTGATTGCCTTAGGTAGTACAAGAGAGTTGGAGGCAGTCGATCTCCTTGCTCGATTAGGGGGTGTAATTGATATCAGGTCGGTGATAGTAGATGCGGAGTTGTTATTGATCGCTTTGTGAGTCATAGTTAGGATCTTGAAAGAGATCCTAGATTGTATAGGCAGCCAATGTAACTGTTTCAGTATTGGAGTGATGTGGGTTCTCTTGGAGGCTCCATAAAGGATTCTTGCAGCTGAGTTCATTGCCAATTGTAAGGGGTTAATCGTGCTCTTTGGTAGGCCATGTAGGATCGCATTGGCGTAGTCCAGGTGAGGCATTATTAAGGCCTGAAAGACTGATCGAAAGTCGTCTGGTTCTAGCAGCTGACACAGATGACGAAGGGTCCGGATTTTATGATAGACAGATTTCGCTACGTTGCTGATATGAGCCTTCATATTGAGTTGTTGATCGAGCGTAACCCCTAGGTATCTCACTGTAGTCTTGCAGAGGAGTTCAGCGTCACGCACCTTGATGGACGTTGGTGAGGTAAATGCAGGGTTTCTGGTCACGAAGAGGACTTCTGTCTTTTTGAAATTTATCTTAAGCATTTGTGCATTTAGCCAGTCTGTGACTGCGTCAAAGCACTTGATTAGTGGGGAGAGGTCCAGGAGTTCTGTCGAGAATGGCATATACATCAGGACATCATCAGCATAGACCAGGCAGTTGATGTTAAAAGAGTGGATGAGGTCACAGATAGGCTGCATATAAACGTTGAACAGTAAGGCGGAAAGGGAGGAGCCTTGTGGCACACCTTTAGTTTGAGGGAAGGGGTCAGAGGTTGAAGATCCAGAACGAACATGTTGCCAACGGTCTCCGAGGTATGAAGAGCACCAAGACAGGGCTGATCCATGAACTCCCTTCTCTCTAAGACGTGACAGGAGTACTTCATGATCGACAGTGTCAAACGCAGCGGCAATGTCCATGAAGATTAAAGCAAAACCTTGTCTGACGTTGTCTAGGCCTATGGTTAGAGCATTAAACAGGGATGTCAGTAGAGTTTCAACACCATGTGATTCACAAAATCCGTGCTGACATGGGTGCAAGGGTGCATTGGAATCTAAATAATCTTGTAATTGACGTTGGGTAATCTTTTCGATGATTTTCGAAAGGAGAGGAATGCTGGAGATGGGTCTGTAGGATTCCATCAAGGAGGGGTCCAACCTGCTGTTTTTTAGGAGAGGTCTGATGGAGGTCTGCTTCAGAGTGTGAGGGAAGGTCCCAGTAGAGAACGAGACATCTATCATTTTAGCTAGAAATGGGCTGAGATCCGCCCGTAGTGACTTTATCCAGGAAGCTGGACAGGGGTCGGAAGATGATGTTGTGGAGTTTATTTTTAAGATAGTGTCTTGAATGACTCTGTCATTTGGGGTGGAGAAGGATGAAAAAGTGTGTTGAGTCTCACCTGAGAATTGGCTAGGTGAGGGTAGAGGGACAGTGTAGGGAGTGTTGGCTGAAGTAGGGGGCTTAGAGGTTGGAGCGAGCTGATTACTTTTGCTTCGTAAGTAGTTGGCATATTCCTGAGGGTCTAGGTGGGGCAGTGCACCCTGAGAAGGTTCCTTTGCTAAGGTTTTCACAATGTGGAAGAGCTCGTGAGGTTTGTTGAGGGAGCGCTGTAGTCTGCCTGCGTAATATTGTTTCATACTGGAAGATACGGATGAGCGATGTCTTGTTAATTGTGCTTTGAATGCATCATGATTTTCGGCTGTTCTTGATCGTCGCCACCGTCTTTCTAGTTGTCTGAGGAGGAGGAGTGATTTTCGTAGCTCTGGGGAGTACCATGGTGCATTCTTTTTCTTATGAGGTGCCTTGATTGAGATAGGAGAGTGGATCACAGCATCTAGGCAGGAGTTCCAAGAATCGACCATGTCATCAAGGCTTTTTTCAGGAGGGCAAAGTAGGTTCTGGGTCCTCTTTAGGATGTCCTCTCTGTTAAAAGGGTGAAAGCGTCTAAAGTGTTCTGGGGAGGGTGCATCTACTGGTAATGTCTTGGAAGATCTAGAACATATTGGCATCTGGAACAGGATCAGGAGATGATCAGACCATGGTACTGAGATTGAATTTAGGTAGGAATTGTGCCAATGAGTAAGAGCTGATTGTGGTGCAAAGATAAGATCCAGTGTGTTACCTTTTGTATGAGTAGGAGTGTCGACCAACTGAACATAGCCTAGTTCACTGAGAGCATCAATAAAGGCATTGGTGTGGCTGTCTTGAATGGTTGGGAGGTTAAGGTCACCTAATACCCAGTTTGGGGTGTGTGGGTTCGTAGAGTTGCAGGCAAGATCAATGATTGTGGCTAAATCGTCTGGTGAAGAGGATGGTGCTCTATAAAGTAAATTGATAGTGACCTGCTTATTTGTGATGGTCACAGAGTCAAGGGTTGAAGTGCTGTTTGAGGCTACAAGCTGGAACCTAAGGTCAGATTTAGATAAGATGAGTACCCCTCCACCGCGGCGGTCGGTTCTGTGACATGAGTGAACTATGAAGTTGGGAGGAACAATCTGGTGGAGGAGCACAGAGTCAGAGGCGGATAGCCAGGTCTCAGTGACACATAAGATATCGAGGTTATGGGCTGAGAGAATATCTGTTAATGCTGGCCATTTTTTCCGTATTGATCGAGCATTTATTAGTGCGCATTTGAGGTTAGAGGGATGGAGAGGCTGTGCGCTCTGAGGAGGGTTGTGCTGCTGTAGGGCAACATAAATCACATGTGGACCAGGTGGGCGCCGTGGTGGTTCAGTTTGATGGTTGGGGAGGTCAAAGGGTCTTTTCCATGGTCTATGAAGGATTGGAATAGCGTTGTGGGGTGAAGTAAAGGCTAGGGTGTCATAAGTTAAAGCTATTACCATATAACAGAGAGAGAGGGTAAAGGGGTATGAGGTTGCACAATATGATAGCATGGTGAAGGTAAAGAGTGAGCTAGTGTAATGGTACTAGGTAGTATCTGTGCGCACTAGGAAGTGTTCGAAATATGTATCTAAACAAAAAGGCAGGATAAGTGATCAATTAATTGAAATAGCTAGAGCAAGACTGGAATAGTATCTATTCAGTATAAACTATTAAACAGGATGCATAGCATTAGGAGACAAAGTATCTAGAGATAGTATACAATGTTGCCAGGTTATTGGCTGACTCTAGAATTATCCTCTAGTAGAGGGGCTTGCATAAGTATACGGCATGCATTACAATGACAAACCTGGTACAGCATTATCTGTGGGCTCCGTTTTGAACTGCATGTTGTGCCCCGCCTAAGGGCCATGCCAAAGGGCCCTCTGGCGAGGCCCTCAGGCGCGGGCCCGCCTGTCGGCGGTTTCAAATTAATGGAGCTGCTGCTCCCCTCCCACAGCCCCGATTGGGCCGGAGGCAGGCAGATGATCTGGCCCCTCTCACAGGGAGTCCGACGGTGGAGTCCTTCCCGCCGTCGGCGGTTTCAAATTAATGGAGCTGCTGCTCCCCTCCCACAGCCCCGATTGGGCCGGAGGCAGGCAGATGATCTGGCCCCTCTCACAGGGAGTTCTTCATCCATCCCCAACGAATCTAGTTTAAAGCCCTCTTCAGTAGATTAGCCAGTCTACTACTGAAGACGCGTTGACCTTTCTTGGACAGATGGATGCCATCTCTGCTCTGCAACCCTTGGAACAGCATCCCATGGTCTAGGAAACCAAAAACGCTCTCGATGACACCATCCACGCAGCCATGCATTCATCTCCAGGATGCGAGCCTCTCTGCCTTGGCCTTTACCCTCAACAGGGAGGATTGAAGAGAACACCACCTGTGCACCTAACTGCTTCACCCTCTGTCCCAGAGCCATGAAGTCACTTTTGATACGTTCTGAGGTATACCTGGTAGTATCATTTGTTCCATCATGGATTAGCAACATTGGGTAATAGTCAGTGGGCTTGATGAGTCTCGGCAAACTCTCCGTAACATCTTGGATTTTGGCACTAGGCAGACAGCATACCTCTCTGGACATCAAGTCTGGCCGGCAGATGGACACCTCAGATGATCATGATTGTTTTGTATTTAGCTCTTGCCACCATTGGGAGCCAGTGTAGTTGCTGTAGGACGGGAGTGATGTGCTCGGTCCTTGGAGTGTCTGTAATTATGCGTGCTGTGGTGTTTTGTACCATCTGTAGTGGGTGGAGTGTCTGATGAGGAAGGCCTTGATATAGTGAGTTTCCATAATCAAGCAGTGGTGTAATGAGTGCTTGGCACACTGCGCGGAAGTGGTCTTGACGGAGCATTGGTTTGATTTGTCTGATTGTTTTCAATCGATGATATGCCTTGTTTGCGGTTTTGGTGATGTGGGATTTTGTGAAATACGGGCAATTGTGGGTTGGGGGGTACCTTGGACGGGTTCGGTGGGTTGAGAGGTTACTTTCATCTGCCTTAGCAGCAGATAGGTTTGATGGGTGAGGGAAGGAATCGGAGGGTTAGGTTAGTTGGGGACGGGCTTATATATGGGGAGAGGGAATGGTTATGTGTGCTGTGGGAGGGGGTTAGTTGTTTGGTCGAGGGTGAGGATGGTGTTGCGGTCGCTTATGTAGAGATGTGCATGCAGGCGTTTGTATACTTTTATAGCCACCAAGCAAAGCATGGATTATAATGTTAAGGGGCTTAATTCCCAAAAAAGCATTCACTTTTATTCAAGGAAGAGGAAAGGGGTCTAATTTTTCTTCAGTAATCTTGCCCTTAGGAGTAATCAGGGGTGGTTAAAAAAGGAACGAAACCTTATATGGTAGTGTGGGCAGTCTCAGATATTTCAAGGAGAAAGAGGAAGGGGTGGCTAAGTTTTGTCAGGTGTTGCAGATGGAGGTTCTTGATTCAGCTCGTGATAAGCAAGGCCGATGGATATTTCTAAATGTTAAGTTGTGGGGTGAGCTGTACACTTTTGCAAACATTTATGTTTCTAATGAAAGTCAAACCACATTCTATGCAGAGGTCAAAACTTCATTAGCTGCTTTTGCTCAGGGTTTTTATAATTTTAGGAGAGAATTAAATTGTAATGCTTGCATGCAGCCACAGCTAGATTCGGCCGGGAGAAGGGCACAGCGGGAAGGTGCGGCTAGTAAGGCCCTACAGAAAATGCTGTCTGATCTAGGACTATATGACTGCTAGAGAGATATACATGAGGAAGAGAGAGAGCATACATTTTACTCCTCAGTGGATGGGTCATATACATGCATAGATGACATATTTGTAGATCAGAGGCTACAGCCTCAAGCATGGGCTGCTACAATTGGAGATATTTCTTGGTCCAATCACACCTGTGTTTAGTTGATCTGTTAGGGACCATGGATGAGGGGGCTCTGAAAAACAACTTTGGACATTGAACAATTCCCTATTAAACAATAAGGAGGTTAAGCAGGCCCATGAATCTCTTATTGAGGAATATTTTTCTATTAATGGAACTGGGGAAATGCCCTCTGTATGGGATGCCTTTAAGACAGCATCAAGGGGTTCCTTCATTGAGTTGGCTACCCAGAAAAAAAACAGCAGGAACGGGAGATTATGATGTTTCAGATGGAGTTTATGAAACAGAGAGAAAATGAGTATATGGGGTCAAAGGCAGCTTGGAAGAGACTGGCAGCTATGCCGGCTAGATTGAATGAATAGATGAATGGGCTGAGAAAGATTTCTAATTTCAATGTAACAGTCTATGAGTGGCTTATTATGAGAGGGGTAACAAAACAGACATGTTGCTTTCACTGGCACAGCATCAGCAGCAAGTGACCCAAATGGTGCCAGAGGTGCGGGATGGAGGGAGGTGGTATCTGAATCAGCCAAGTGAGAGAGATTCAGGAAGCTTCATAATTTACTTAAAGGCATTATACAGCACTGAATCTCTGGACTCAGACTGTATGAATACTTTTCTAGAGGAGGCAGAAGTGGCAGTTTGGATACCCTCAGAAGTGGAGATATTAGCCTCCGAGATATAGGAGGCTATCCGGACACTCCTGGCCAGTAAGGCTCCTGGCAGCGATGGCTTCACATCTAAATATTATAAAACATTTCAATAAATCACTTCTGGTCCCTTGGTTGGCAGAGGTTTTTAATGAGGTTCTACAAGGAGTCCTGTTATCCTCACAGATGGAAGCAGTGATTTCTGTAATCCCAAAGCCGAGAAAGGATGTGGCTTCTTATAGACTAATCTCCCCTTTTAGATTTAGATGGAATTCCGGTTAAATAAGGGGATGCTTCAGGTAGTGAAGGATGATCAGATGGGATTTGTGGAAGTAGGCGGGCGGCTGATAATATTCAAAGGACCTTGTGGTTGATCCATGTAGCAAACATTAATGCTCAATGATCGCTCTAGTCATCCATAGATGCTGAAAAAGCATTTGATCGGGTCAGCATGGTGTTTTAGCACAAGATGTTAGCCAAGATGGGTTTTGGACCTCATTTTAGTGGTTGGATGCAGAATCTGTAATGGGCAAAGACCTGTGTGCATGTCAATGGAAGATGTTCGGCTAGGTTTCCACTGGAGCACAAAACACAACAGGGCTGTCCCCCATCTCTGCTTTTGTTCACTTTGGTGATGGAGCCCTTGCCCAAGTTATTAGGAACTCACCAGATATAACTAGAATCTAGGTGGGTGGACACGAGTATACGGTCACTCTAGTTAGTAATGATATTCTGCCGACTTTGTCAGTGCCCCTCACCATGTTCCCCAACCAGAGATTGTTGGAAGCCTTTTCTCAGGTCTCAGGATTTAAAATAGGAATTATACTTACCTGGTAATTGTGGTTCCTTGAGCGACTCCAGTTTAGTCCTCAACCTCTGGGTAGTGAACCTCCTCCTGCAGCTTGGAGACTGGGCATGTCAAACTCATGACATCACTGGATATAGCCTGCTGGTCTCTCCCATCAGCCCCCAGTGAACTATTGACAAAGCAGACTCAAAAGGAGCAACTTTTTTTTTTTAAACTTAACATTATATTCAAGGGCACGCAGAACATATAACCTATCTACCTACTACTCCCCTTCCAGAAGGAAAGGGACTGTTTCCTGCATGCTCTCCTTTCTGTCGAATGCCTAGCCCTAAACAATCCAGAGCAATATATATAACAATATATAACAAATATCATAATATAATAACAATATAGCGCAAAACAAATGGAAGCATCAAAATGACTGAACCCCAGTGAAGGCCTATATCCACTTTTAACCTTGCACTTCCCCCAACAGAAAGACCACTGCTAAGATCCAAAACCCGGGCGGGAATGAGGATTAAACTGGAGTCACTCAAGGAACCACAATTACCAGGTAAGTGTAATTCCTATTTCCTATTTCCTTATCGTTCCTCCAGTTTAGTCCTCAACCTCTGGGATGTATCAGAGCAGTAATCATTGGGAGGGACCTTTCCAGCCGGATCTCAACACCGCCTCCCTGAAAATGGCATCCTTAGCCGCCAGAACATCTAGGAGGTAGTGCTTACTGAAAGTATGGAGAGACAACCAAGTGGCCTCCCTACAGATTTCCACTGGCGGAACCAAACTATGCTCCGTCCAAGAAGGCCCTTGCACTCTGGTAGAGTGAGCTCGTAAGCTCCCTGGGACTATACGGTCCCGTAGAAGATAAGCCGATGCACTCGCCGCTCCAGTCCATCCAGAAATGGACTCCTTCGCCGCCGCTTCCCTTTGCGGGGCCCTCCGAACACCCCGAAGAGAGACGATCCGCCTTGCAAAAAAGTTTCTGAAACCTTTAAACATTGCCGCAGCGCTCTCTTGATGTCCAAACAGCGCTAGCTATGGTTCAATACGCTCCCCTCCTTCGCACCTAGCGCTGGAAGAGACACCATTTTAGTTAGGTGAAAGTAGAAACCACCTTTGGCAACAACGACGGAACCAGCCGCCAGGCCACCTTCTGTCCGGAGACAGACAAAAAAAAAAAGGATTCCTGACAGGTCAACGCCTGCAACTCTGAAAATCACCTCGAACAGATGACCATCAAACATACCGTCTTCAAGGCAAAACCCTTAACCTACACCTGTTGCAAGGGCCCCAATGGCGCGCTAGCTAACGCTCCTAAAACCAACTTGAGCTTCCCCAGTGGAATTAATATCCTACGAGAGGGCTACAGTCTGGTAACCGCCTGAGAAAGCGTACCACATCGACCTGTGTATGATAGCCACTCCCTATCCTTTGCCCCTATAGCAAGACAGATCTGCTAACTGAACTCTCCAGGACCTGCTTTTACCGAACCCGTCCTGCAGAAAACTTAATACCAAGGGAACTGAACTGTTGTCGCGCGAGCATGCCTCCGCGAGCACCCGTCCTCAAAGATGCACCATATACGCACATATGCAAGGGACGTAGACTTTTTTTTTTTTTTTTTTTTTTTGCTTGCGGCAAGGTGGCAAAGACTGCTGCCGAGCAACTCTTTTTCCTTAAGCTTGCCCTTTCAATGGCCACCCCGTAAGCAAATCCGATTCACCTGAGGCATTCGAAGGGAAATCCGTAGCAACAGAATCTCCAAAGTCGGAAACCTCCATGGATTCCCATCGAGCAACCGTATGAGGCAGGCATACCATGGGCACCTCAGCCAGCCCGAGGCCCTCAACCACACGTTTCCCCGAAGCGCTTCGATACGCAGAACCACTCGACCTACGAGTGCCCCCGGTGGAAAGACAGAGAAGACCGGACGACGGCGGCCACTGAAAGTGTGCCGATGCCTTCCGAACTCCTTTCGCGTCGCCTGCTGAAGAAGCGACCCGTTTACGCAGAGTGAAACGCCGCCATGAGGTCTATTACTGGCTGTCCCCATATGCGAACGATCTGTGCGAACACCTCCGGATGACAGTCCCATTCTCAGGCATCTACTCGGACCCAGCTGAGGAAATCCGCTGTCACAATGTCCTTACCCATAACATGTGCCACCGAAAACACTGGCAGCCAAAGCTCTATCCACACACACAAACCCTCTGCCGCGGCCTCTATGGCCACACTTCCGGTGTAATCTACTCAGAAAAGCTCCTGTGTAGGATTTCTAGCCACGCAGTAGAAAGCAAGCCAGCTAAGGGGTTTCAGCTGGATAACTGCTAGCAATTGAGCCTTACCTAATTGCTTGTGAGCTCTGAGAGAATCACTTCTGAATCTATGTGGGAAGATATAAGAAGTTAACCTGAAAAGAACAGTTTTTCTTTTCTTTGTGGATCTTGTTTGTTGTTTGATACATTGCTAAGAGAATATTAGCTAAAGCCTACAGCTAAAGCCTACAGAAAAGACCAGTTTGTTACCAACCAGGTCTTATTTCTTTTGCTTTGATTGCCTGACAGTTCAAATGTTGTTTTCCTGATTTTGTTTTTTCAAGTTTAACACTGAAAGCAAGTAACCTGATTTATGTGCTACCAAGCATATCTATGTTGGGAGAAATAATCCCATAAATAAATATCTTATTGGCTTTACACTTGAGCACAACTAAATTATTGTGAGCAGCTGTGTCGGGTGTGAATGGACTGCATTGCCCACAATCCCTTGCAAATCATATTGACATATGCACTTGCCAAGACTGTGAAGATTCTCACCCAGGCAGCCGTCTGACAATACACACGGTCACAGAAAGGCACTATTGAGTGTACTAGCTGCCCTCTGGTGGCTATAGACCAGGGGTTCTCAACCCTGTCCTCGGGACCCACCTAGCCAGTCGGATTTTCAGGATAACCACAATGAATATGTATGAGAGAGATTTGCATACACTGCCTCCATTATATGCAAATCTCTCCCATGCATATTCATTGTGGTTATCCTGAAAACCTGACTGGCTAGGTGGGTCCCAAGGACAGGGTTGAGAACCCCTGGTCTATAGCCACCAGAGGGCAGCTAGTACACTCAATAGTGCCTTTCTGTGACCGTGTGTATTTACTGGTATTTCAAGAAGAAAATAGGACAGAATTGGATGCCATTGAGAAGTTGAACAGTTTATGGGTTTAGGCTTGAAGTCCAGCCCCTCCTCTTTTTAAGTTTTTAGAGGAGCCTTTTTTGAGAATCAGTTTTGAAATATATTGAATATAACACTACAATTTAAATCACTGAACAAGTCTATTATTAATAATTCAAAAGCTAAGTAAAGGCCGTTGATGCAATAGTGGCATTAGTCCATCTGATGTTTTTTTTAAAAATCGGTGGCAGCCCGGGGTTCTGAGGCCTTAGCTTTTTGGAAATTAAAATAGAGCTGTTTAGTATATCATGTCAAGGAAGTTACATTTGACTTTCGAGTTTTCTTACAGAGTATTTTAATACATTAGTGATGTTATCTCTGTTCTAAATAAGGACCAAAATTTGGACTTTGTAGACACTTACAAACAGGCCTTTCGGGTGGGGAAGCATAAGGCATATCGGACACGGGAACTGGGGCTTAATTACACTGAGCAACAGTGGGAGCAGGTGGAGTGTAGACTTCGAAAATATCCAGTGGCAGTAAATGTACAAGAAAAATTATAAAATTCTATATGGATGGTACATGACACCAGATAGAATTGCCAGAGCCTTTCCAGGCTGGAGAAGGTGTGGGTTGAAGGTGAAATTAGGCCTTACCTGCTAATTGACATTACTTGAGTGACTCTAGTCCAGTCCCGCACCTGTGGTCTGTGGTGCCTTTGTAGTGTGGGCATGTCTACATAGAAACATAGAAACATAGAAATATGACGACAGAAAAAGACCACATGGCCTATCTAGTCTGTCCTTCCATAACAACTACAACAGTCCACTTTTTGCCTTTAGAGATCCTCTGTGTTGGTCCCATGCTTTCTTGAATTCAGTTACTGTCCTCATCTCTACCACCTCCACTGGGAGACTATTCCACGGATCCACTACTCTTTCCGTAAAGAAATATTTCCGCATATCACTCCTGAATCTATCTCCCTTCACCCTTATCCCATGTCCCCTCGTAGCAGAACTTGCTTTCAATTGAAAGAGGCTCTCTCCCTGAACATTTATGCCACAGAGGTATTTAAACATCTCAATCATATCACCTCTATCCCGCCTTTCCTCTAAGGTGTACATATTAAGATCCTTAAGTCTGTCCTCATATGCTTTATAATGAAGCCCATTAATCATTTTGGTAGCAACCCTCTGCACCGACTCCATCCTGTTCACATCCTTTTGAAGGTGCGGTCTCCAGAATTGCACACCATACTCCAAATGAGGTCGCACCAAAGACTTATACAGAGGCATTATCACCTCCTTTTTTCTGCTAGCCATTCCTCTCCGTATGCACCCAAGCATCCTTCTAGCTTTTGCTGTCGCCTTTTCCACCTGTTTAGCTACTTTAAGATCATCAGACACAACCACGCCTCGGTCCCGCTCTTCTTTAGTGGACAAAAGTACTTCACCTCCTATACTGTATTGCTCCCTTGGATTGCTGCAGCCCAAATGCATGACCTTACATTTTTTAACATTAAATCCCAGCTGCCAAATTCTAGACCATTCTTCAAGCTTAGCTAGATCCCTCCTCATGTTATCTACCCCTTCCTGGGTGTCTACTCTATTGCAGATTTTGGTATCATCCGCAAAGAGGCAAACCTTACCCGACAGCCCTTCCGCTATATCACTAACAAAGATGTTAAAAAGAATTGGACCAAGGACAGATCCCTGGGGCACACCACGATGGACACAGGGAATTACTGAGTCCATGAGAAGTGCTCATCTGCTACCAGCAGAAGTAGCCAAATTAAGAGTCTGGTGCAGCATATTTGGCGGATTCCTTTTATGATTAAATAAGAGTTTTTTCCAAGAGTATGGTGGCAGTGGTAGCGGCACATCATTGCCTCTGGCTCAGAAACTGGTCAGCAGATGTCTCCTCCAAGTCATGTTTGAGTAAGCTATCCTCCCAGGGGAGACTTGTTCGGAGAGGACCTTGAGAAGTTGGTGAAGGACTTGGGTGAATCAAAAGGGGGCTGGCTTCCAGAAGACAGGCAGAAAACAATCCAGTCCACCATGCCGCCACTGGGAAAAAGAAAAACAAATATCG
Organism: Ichthyophis bannanicus; assembly: GCA_033557465.1. Lineage (NCBI taxonomy): Eukaryota > Metazoa > Chordata > Amphibia > Gymnophiona > Ichthyophiidae > Ichthyophis > Ichthyophis bannanicus. Next base: position 574,534,730 of record CM066031.1, read on the forward strand.
AACTATAGATGGTTTAGAGGGTACGCTTTGCACCATATCAAAGGGGCAGGATCCCTTCCTGGGAACAGTCCTTTTGGGGGCTCAGGGGAGCAGGTAAAGGGGGCTGGTATGCAAGCTGTCATTGTCAACCGCTATCTGCTTCAGTACCAGAGGTGCTTGCCTTCTAGCAGGCAGGTTTCGAAAAAGGCTTAGCATGTAGCACCCTCCAGGTGCAGGTTTCCGCTATCTCTTGCTACTAGGGCAGAGTCCAAGGCATTTCTCTGGTGGTGCACTCAGATGTGATCAGGTTTCTCAGAGCAGTGAAGCAAGAAGGCCTGCCGCTGAGGATGGTGGTTCCTCCTTGGGATCTTAATTTGATGTTGTCAGTACTAACAGAACCTACTTTTGAGCCATTAGGGTTGTGTACCCTAAAAGATCTTACACTGAAGACTGAGACGAGAAACAATTTGTTTGGCTAGGCGGATATCGGAGTTGCAGGCCCTGTCGTATAGGGAGCCCTTTCTGGTCCTGTCGAAGGAAAAGGTAGTTCTCAGGCCAGTGCTTTCTTTCCTGCTTAAGGTCCTGTCAATATTTCACATAAATCAGATGGTGATGATCCCGGTGTTTTCCAGAGTGGGTGCTGTAGAGAAGGATTCCCTTCTACACTGTTTGGATGTCTGTAGGGTGTTATGGCATTATCTGAAGAGAACCAAGTCATTTAGGAAGCCACATCGGTTGTTTGTTTTGTATGGCGGGACCCGAAGAGGAGAAGCAGCTTCAAAGGCCTTCATTTCCTGGTGAGTGAAGGAGGCGATCTCTTTGACATACTTGCTACGGTGCAAGCAGTTACCTGTCGGGTTGAGGGCGCACTCAACCCAAGCACAGGCCACTGCTTGGGCAGAGTCTAGACTAGTTCCACCAGGAGATTGTTGTTGGGCAGCGACTTAGTTGTCCCTGCACACTTTTCTCAAGCATTATAGGTTGGATGTTCAAGCACCAGGGGACACGCATTTTGGATCGGCGGTTTTTCAGGCCAGTCTGGCGGGTCCCTCCCAAGTTTAGTACTGCTAATGGTACATCCCACAGGTGCGGGACTGGACTAGAGGACGATAAAGAAGGTGAAATTAGACCTTACCTGATAATTGCCATTCCTTGAGTGACTCCCACCTGTCCCGATCCCACGCTGGCTTTTTGTGCCATTGTAGAATGGTATCTCTGGTCCTCAAGTAAGTCAACACAGTGCCTGGGCCGGGGGCGAGTTCATGGCACAACACGTTCTGAACGGTGGGCTCAATAAGGAACCCTGTGGAGCACGACTTGACGGAGTCTGGAGCGTTCAGACGAAGTCTGAGGCAGAAGCGTGAACATGTGGCAACCAATCTCTCTCTTTCAGGAAGGGGGAGAGAGTTACATTGTAGATAGTTGCTTTTGTGAGTCTGCTTTGTTAATAGCATACTAGCTCTGGTGGTAGGTGCCACCGGTATGTATTTCCTGATGTCATCAATCATGACATACTCAGTCTCCAAAACTGCTGGTGAGGGAACACTATCCACAGGTGTGGGATTGGACTGACAATTCCTGAATTGTGTAAATGGAAATGTTGATGTAAGAAGTGTGAGTTAGTCTGCAACAGGATTGTGTTTGAATGAGAAAAGGATCAGATATGTAGTTCTGGCACTCATGCTTTTATGGTATACCAGGTTTTATCTCTAGGTGCTGCGCATTTGTTTCTTTGAATTAGGTCTTTTGTGAGAGAGCATGGGAGCCCATGAGCGAGAGAGTACGAGCGAGCGGTTTGAGGGTTGCATGGGAGGATCTGGTGTGCAGATCTGCAAATCAGGGAGGAGGTCCAGGCACTGGGAGACATGACTGACGTAGTGCCAACAGTCCCCAGATTGTGCCATGAGGCATGCTATAGGCAGGACATACATTTGTTGCTCAACAAGATAATGCACATCCCTTGGGAAATCGCTATGTTAGTGTTTTCTGTGCACATGAGGAGGGTCCATCCTGAGCGCTTTTTTTTTTTTTTAATTTGTTTATTTTCAGAATGTGCATTACACCACTGCAGATCATCCACCAAGATAACACAACTCCTGCAACTCAACAACAGTAATATCTTTACAGAATTTTACAGAATTCCCCCCCAAACCACCCTCCCCAACACCTATTGCACATATCCTCCTAGCTCTTATATCTACCCCCCCCTCCTCCCCCCCCACCCCTCCCTCCACTTCTCATAGCGCCCCCAAACTGCCTTAAAGGCCTTCACCGTATGTCTCCTATGAGCTGTTATGGCACACATACTCCACAAATGATCAATGCGCTGCAGGACCATACCCAAGGGCGGGGTTTGCTCACACCGCCATCGGGCCATAATCGCCCCTCTCCCCGCTCCTATACAACTTCCCACCAACATCAGGGTCTCTCGCTCCCCCATCTCCGGCATATCATTTAGTAAAACCATTGATGCCGTGAGGAGTACCTCCCTTCCCAGCAACTTCTGAAGCCAATCCCCTAGGCCCCTCCACATCAGTTGTACCTTATCACAACCCCAAACTATATGTAACAGATCCCCCCCATCTCCCACACCCCCTCCAGCATTCCCCATTTTCCTGTGCACGGAAGGCTTTTAACTTCCCCGGGGTCCAGTACATTTGATGCCGCATCTTTAAACTATTTTCTAAATATGATGGGCCCGGGGCCAGGCGCCGAGACCAGCGGTATATATGATCCCAGCGCTCCGCCCCCCAATCTCCCCCCAACTGTTGCTCCCACATCAATTCCCCTTTACTCCGCCCCTCCTGCCCACTACCTCCCCCCTGCGTACGTAACTCCCCATACAGAAGAGTGATGAGCCCTCTCCTCCCTCCTCCCCTCCTCAGGGCCACTTCAAAGGGTGAAGCTACCTTCCGCATATCTGTCAATACCCCCTTCCGCCTAATATAAGAAACTATCTGCAGATACGCAAAATAATGCCATGCCTTCACCCCATACATCTCCTGCAATTCCCCAAACGACCACAGCTCCCCCCCATCATTCAGCAACTGCCCCAGAGTATTCAGGCCAAGGTCCCCCCACTCCTTAAACACCCCCCCTTCCCTCCCCGGGCTGAAATCCTGCATCCCCCGCATAAAGGTATCCCTTGTATACCGCTTCCCCCGTAGCAATATCCCCTTCATCCTACCCCACAACAACTGCGTATAATCTCGGAAGGGGTTCCCCCCCCTCCTCCCCCCCGGATCCCAAAGCCACATCTGCAAGGTCAAATTTTCCCCTCTCAGTTGCTCCAGCTCCACCCAAATAGGGGTCTCCTCCCCTCCCTGCCAGCTCGCCACAGCCTTCAACTGCGCCGCCAGGTAGTACTTTTCCAACCACGGGACTCCCAATCCCCCCTCCCTCTGCTCCCGGTACATAGTGCATTTTGATACCCGAGACCTTCCCCCAGCCCATACGAAATCATAGATCAGACGTTGAGCTCTGCGTAGATAACTGGGAGGTATCCTACCGGGAACAGAACTAAACAGAAACAGAAACCGCGGAAGGACATTCATTTTATGACCGCTATATACGCCCAAGCCATGTCAAATAGACATAACCGCCACCTAGCCATGTCCTTCTGGACCGCCAGCATGAAGAGGCCAAAATTCCGCTCCCACAACCGCCGCCAGTCCTTGCCCATTTGTATGCCCAAATATCGATACTCCCCCTTCACCCAGCGAAACGGGGAAAACTACTGCGAAGACTGGACTCCAACCGCTCCCCTAGATTAAACCCCAAAATCTCTGTCTTACTCCCATTGATTTTATACCCGGACACCCGACTGTATTGGTTGATTTCCTGCATTAAGACCGGCATCGAGATGAGAGGATCTCTGAGGGTGTAAATAACATCATCCGCAAATAATGCTATTTTCGACTCCCAAGTATTCATAACCACCCCCTTAACATCCCCCGCCCTACGCACTCGATCCGCCAACGGCTCGATAACCAGAGCGAATAGTAAGGGCGACAACGGGCACCCCTGACGCGTTCCCCTTTCCAAACGGAACACCTCCGAATAACTCCCATTCACTCTCACGCGGGCCCTAGGAGCCGTATAAAATGCTCGTATCCACTTAATAAAGTTGTCCCCCAACCCAACTTTTTCCAAAACCATCAACAAAAATTCCCATTCCACCCTATCGAACGCCTTCTCCGCGTCAATAGATATGAACACCGCCTTCTGCCCCGTCCTTTGAACCTCCCAAGTCAAATTGCAGAGTCTGCGGATATTATCCCCCCCCTGTCGTCCCGCTACAAACCCGGTCTGATCAACATGCACCAGGGACGGCATGACCCGCTGCAATCGAGTGGCCAATATCTTTGCAAGTAGTTTGGCATCCACATTTAAAAGCGAAATTGGCCGATAAGAACCGCACACCATGGGGTCCTTCCCTGGCTTAAGAAGAATAGTGATTCCCGCCTCCAACATAGTATCGGGAACCGCTCCCATCTGAAGTACCCCATTAAACACCTCCACTAACAGCGGCTGTAGCACCCCCCTAAAGACTTTGTAAAATTTTCCGGTCAGACCATCTAACCCTGGTGCCTTACCCAGTTTCAAAGTTTTAATAGCTGCCGCCACCTCCTCACCATTTATCAAGCGATCCAGCCCTCCCTTCACCTCCGAATCCAACCGGGGTAACTCACAACCCGCCAGATATTGCCTACTTTTTTCACGGCCATCTATGACTTCCCCGCTATACAGCTGTCTATAATACTCGCTAAAGGTCTTTCGAATCTCATTATTCCCCGTCAGCAACTGCCCTTTCCCATTCCTTATACTACCGATATTTGACTGGGCCACTTTAGTTCTCAACCGCCTGGCCAAAAGTTTCCCCGCCTTATTCCCCCCCTCAAACGTAGCCTGCTTAAGGAGATTCAATTCATGGGCCATCTTACTTGCTCGTATCTGACTAAGCTGGCCTCGTAATTTCTGCAGCTCACTAAGGACATCCTCCTTCTGATCACATTGGTGATGCCCCTCCAATTCCCTTATCACCCCCAGTAATCGTCTCTCCTCCTCCCCCTGCTTCCGACATCTCCTCGAAGCTTCTCCCAATAAGTGGCCGCGTACTACCGCCTTCAGACCGTCCCATACCGTTCCAAGCCCTACTTCCCCATTCATATTAAAATCCTGATATTCTGAGATAACCCCTACTGTTCATTCAACCACTGCTGGGTCGTCTAATATAGAATCATTCAGCCTCCAAAACTTCACACCCGTATCCTTATAACCCAGATTAAACCCAATGCTTACTGGTGCATGATCCGACCATGTAATAGAGCCCTGTTCCACCTCCTCAACCTTACCCATCCAACCACTATCCACCCAGATCATATCAATACGGCTATAGCTCCCATGTGGTGCCGAGTAGTAGGTGTATTGTTTCCTCCCCGGATTCCGGCAACGCCATGCATCTACCAACCCTAAACCCGCCTTCATCTCCAACAGATGCTGACGCTCCCGACGTCTCGCTGCCCCTACCCCCTGGCCATTGTCTAGGCGGGGATTGAGAGTCAAATTAAAGTCTCCCCCCACAATAATCGGCAGAGCCTCCAGCTTCTCCAAGTCAGCCCTCATAGACACAAAGAACTCACCCTGCCCCTCGTTCGGCCCATACACACTAAATATCCAAACCAAATCTTCCCCCAATTTTACCTTCACTCCCACATACCTCCCCTTCTTATCCCTATACTCCCCCACTACTTTATCCCGCATCTCAGCCCCCACCATAATAGCCACCCCTCCCTTCCGCGCTTCTGCCCTCTGACCCGCCAACACCACCTTAGGGTATTTTCGTGTCTCAAGCAGCCGCTCCTGTCCCACCTTTAAATGCGTTTCTTGAACACATATAAACTCCGCCCGATTCCTTACCCCCTCCTTCTCCACCAGTCGACGCTTGCGCCATGTTTGCAGACCCTTAGCATTGATTGTTACTAGCCGCACCTTTTGCTCCCCCACTACCCCCTGCTCCTTTCCCCCCCCCTCCCCCCCTTCGCCCCCCCACCTTCTCCCCCCCTCGCCCCCCACCTTCTCCCCCCCCTCCCCCTCCTCCTTCAGACTCCCCAATCCCTCCCCCCAACCCCATCCTCCCTCCCCTGGAGGCCTCCCTTAGAGTAGTGCCCATCAGCGCAGATGTACCCAAGCCCCTTCCGGCCCCCCCGCCCATCCCTTCCCTCTCCCGCTGCGAACCCCACCCGATGCTTAATGTCCCCCACCCGATACTTAATGTCCCCCACATTGTCCCATCTCCCCATCCACCTCACCCTCCTCCCCACCAACCCTCAATGCACCCCTCTCCAGACCGTGCTATGAAGGTGCCCATCCCAGTCCTACCCTGCCCCCCCACTTCCGCCCCCTCCACCTCCCCAACCTAGATCCCCCCTCCCAAGGCCTTTCCACATCCATCCCCATATATCATACCTTTCCCCTTTCCCCCTAACTTCCCATGGCACCCACCTCCCCCCTCTCCCTCTTCCCAACTCCCCCTTCCTCTCCCCATACCGCCCCTCAACCCGATCCAGAATGCAGCAATATAAAGTCATAACAATCATAACAATATCCCCCAGACACCGCTCTCCCACCCTCCACCCCACAGACCCCTCCCCAAGCCCGCAGGTCATAGTCACTGGGCAAATCATGAGTCCAATCATGCCCACCAGTACCCCCTGAAAATTCACAGTCTCCTCATGGCATAGCCGCTCATCCCCTACTAGCTTCCTCCTCGTGTAAAAGCTGCACAGGGCTGGGGAGATTCACCGGTGCCTCTTCCCGCTCTAGCCGCTGATCCTGTGACTCCTGCCGTCTCTGCTGCGGATCTTGTAATCCCGCCTCTCGCAGTGCCTTCTGCGCTTCCCCGCAGTTCTTCACCCTCCAGCTGCGAGTACCCACTGTGAAGCACAGGCCAAATGGATACAGCCAGCGATATCGCACATTTTCCTGTCGCAATATTGTGGTAACGGGCTGCATCTCTCGCCTTCGCTGTAAGGTACCCGCTGCCAAGTCCGCATATATGGCCACCTTGTATCCTTGCCACATAAACTCTCGTGCTCTCCGCATCTTTGCAGCAATCTTCTCTTTAACCATGTAATCGCGAAGGCAGATAACAATGTCACGTGGCCTATTAGGCCTGCTGGGCCCCAGTGCCCTATGTGCCCTGTCCAGTACCACCTTATCACTCTCCAAAGGCTCCTCTCCCGCCATCAATATAGCCGTACAGATAGCTTCAGCCACTCTCCGACTATCTTCAAATTCCGGTTCCTCTGGCACTCCTCTAATTCGCAGATTATTCCGCCTCGTGCGATTTTCAAGGTCCTCCAGCTTATACTGGATTTGCTCCTTCCAGTGTTCCCACACACTCATTGATCGCGCCATTTCCCCCTGTGCTTTTTGCACCTTAGCCAGCTGCTGTTCCTGGGCCTCCGTTCTCCTTCCCAGCTCGCTCACTTCTTCCTGCAACTCACTGCAGACTTCACCCACCTCCACTTTCACTGCTGCTAATTCGGATTTCAGCTCCCCGAACCAGGCCTTCAACTCCGCTCTGGACACACCATTCACCACCATCGTGCCTTTGTCCACCTCCAGTGCACGCGGTACCAAATTCTCGACTGTGTCCCGGGGTGTCCTTTCACCCGTCGCCATCTTGGCTTCCCGCCCTCCGGCGGCCCTGCCACTGTAGGCGAATTCTTTTAAGTCCGCCGCCTTCTTGCGGGTCGTCATCCTGCCTGGTCGGATCACCGCTGCTTCCGCCACACACTTCTGCTATTAGGGGTGCAGTCACCTCCCTTGGGGTCTCAGCGTTTCCACAAACGACGAGGGGTACTCCAGAGCCCTGAACTCAGGCTGCCATCTACACTGGTGACGTCACTTCCTCTCTTCCTGAGCGCTTTTAAGAGTGTATGTAGAGCTGACCAATGCAAGACTCACTAAAGTCTTTTTATGATGCCAGATACCATTTGATGCAAGGTAATGTTCTGTCCTACATGTTCATATTTGCATTCTCTTATACTATCTTAGAGTGTGCTGGGACTACCAAGCGCTGTTCTAGACATGTAGAAGATTAGGATATGGTCTAGTTTGCATCAAGCATGCACTTAGCAGTATTTGTCTTGTATGCATCAGCAGCTTAGGAAATACATTTTACAGCAGAGGCATGGCCAGCTTAGAGACAGACACAATCTCAGATGTGTTACTTTATAGACTACATTGAGCACGGGCCCGTCCAAAACCTGATCTCTGTTTACCCCTATCTCCAACTCAAGACATGTTTCTCTTCTTTACTCTATGGCCCATGCCTGTATCCGTGCGCAGGCCTTGCACTGGCTACGTACACAGGTCTGCTGAACAGCATGTTGGATGTGCCATGCCGGACATTTCTATGATCCCAATGCCAGAAACGCAGGCGCGTCTATACCCATGTCTTTGGAATCAGGTTGGAATCATGCCAGTGTCAGATTTAAATGTTTCTGCATTTTCTAGCCGGCCTATATGGGATCTACCTCTGTATTAAAGTGGCCAAGCTGAATTTGGCTTTGGCCTGGAAATAGGTGCTGCCCCCTGGCCCTTTCAGTCTGGTTGGTTCATATGTGGTATGTATATAATATGGAAAAAATTTGCTGAAGTGAGATCAAACCTTGTGAAAAAGATTGAGCAGGTATGGGAACACTCTGTAGGTTTGTAAAGGTGCCATAGACTCCCCCCATCTTTGAAGAAGGGGCTTCTTGCCCACCACACATGCCTTCTGGACAAGCAACTGTATCCATCGTCCCTTAGGAAGGGGAGTTATCTTATCAAATATCACAAGAGCCCCGGGTCTACTCCAGCCTTTGGACCACTAGTAGGCTGACAGTTTTGAATCTGGCGCCAATACCCCTGAATCGCTCCAGTGTCACCACATATGGCCCAGGCCTGCCAAAGGGGTTACGCACCACAGCAGCTGCCCTCATGGATCAAGCAGCTCCGCAACACCCGTGAGGAAAAATCCAAAACATTTCACCAATTGAACCAAACCCAGAAAGTGATGTATCATGCTCAATATCGTGCATGGGGCGACTGGGAACCCCAATTCTTCCGCTCACTTGCGCTCCGTTCTAAAGAAATCCAGAGGGCTCATCCAATTGGCCAGCTTATCTGAGTATTGGGAGACAGACACACACCCCTGCTTCCCCAATTCAAAAAATTTCAAGATCTGAACAGCTTCTCTGCCATTAAAAGCTCCCGTAGGAGGGACCCAACAATGTCGTAGCTGAAAACAGACAAAAAGACATTTGCCTCCCAAATCACATTCCTCCTGCAATGTTGGAAAGGGTTTGCAAGAACCAGACGTGTCCACCACATGTCTCAAATTGCATACTCCATTCACTGCCCACTCGCGAAACATTTGGATGCCCGTGCCAGGCAAAAACTGAATATTGTCCTGAAGGGGCAATCAACTAGTGACTGTCGGTGATATCCATCAGTAAGAACATAAGAGGCGCCACACTCCTCAGATCAACCCAGCCAATATACTCTGCGTCAGTCGCTGCGTTAGGATGGTGCTATCCATATGTAACACTGCCAGCAGGGAGTGTGGGGAAGTGAAAGCGTCCTCCAACGCTCACGGTGTGTACACCTCAGTATATCCCAACCAATCACCTAAGTGATACAGTTAACAAGTCTGTACATAATGGTGAAGGTCCGAAAGGCCCAACCCCTCTCGCCTTCAAGAGCCACTCAGATGCTTCAAAAGGTAGTCTAGCTTTTTCCCCTGCCACAGAAACCCCCGCAAACCTCGTTCAATCAAGACAACATCTTTACATAAGAGACGAAGTGGGACGGTCTGTAACACGAAGAGCAACTTAGGAAACACCATACGGAATGCCACTACTTACCCCAATAGGGACAACGGTAAAGAGGTCTAATCCTGCATCCAAATCTGTAGCTGCTGCAGCACTCTGGTGCAATTGCATTTATAGAGTAAGCACGGGTCTCCCCTTAATTGGATGCCCAAATACGTGAAAGTCTTATCCACCCACCACAGTGAAAAGAGGGTTCCCCACAATGAGCATAGCACCCCACCCCCCCAAGCACATTCAATGATTCAGACTTTTGTTTGATTTACACAGAGACCCGCTACCTGACCAAAAGCAACGAATTCTGCAAGGGGCAAGGATGACTGTGATGAGATAAGGTGGACAAGCATGTCATCTGCAAAGGCAGAGACTTTGAATTCCAACCACCCTATCCAAACTCATCGTGACAGTTACTGTATATCCCTATTATCTTAGTGGGCAGTAGGTTAGCATGTGTGAATATGGGATTCTATTCAGGGGCAGAGTAACAGCTTGTTGAGTAGAGGCAGTGCGGAAGACAGAGGAATAAGAGCAATATAATGGCAGCAGCATAAAATACAACTTGGTAGATTGGCTACAGAAATTCTGCAAGTGTGAGAAAATCTGTATATAATGAGTTATTGCCCGATATAAGGTGGAGGAACTGATAAGCAGAGTAGTAGAATGCATAAAATAGCAATAGCGCAAGTTACTAATAACTAAATCGGTGTCAGGACATCAGATGAATCAATCCAGACACTGATTGAAGACAGAATCACTAATAGCTGTGTGAGAGCAGTGCTTAAAGCTCTGATGAAAGAGACAGCGTCAAACACATGACAGATTTTGCTAGCTAATCGAGTAGTAAAACAGAGCATTAAAGGATATCCAATAAAAATAAGAAGTCTTAAGAGCAGATGGAGTAAGCAATTCAATGTGGTGGTTATACTTGCTATATGACTGAATAAACAATGCAATCGGAAAATGCAATAGCGGTAGAGAAATGTATGTAAAAGAGGCTCTGCAGCTACGACGTCAAGAAAGCGGCAAAAGACTAGCAACTATACAAGAGCACAATCGCTAAAGTATGCCCACTTTAACACAGTCACAGTTACGGGAATGGATGTTTAGCTAACAAAAAACTGTATTTGAGGGATCACAGAGGATGGCTTCGTGGCTGTCTGGGCTTGACACTCCAATATCCTATAGGTTTTCGACCTGGGCATCCAGACGAGATCCTCTATCCAGTATCTACTAGTATGGCAAAAATCACATTATTAAACATCAACGTCTTGTACTTGTCATCATGTCGCTAGCAGGGAGGAAGGTGTCTGTTCATCTCCATCACTTCAACGCAGGCGCCCCCTCAAATCTCCTTGTGGCCTACATCTCTTATCCCTCATTCTCCCTCATGAAGGAGCCAGGCAATGTGTGTACATACGGTGTAGAGAGGTCTGCCAAGTCAAAGGTTCTTGAGGTGCCATTTGAAGACCTGGAGGCGTGCCAGGTACAGGGCCGCAAATTTCACTTTAGCGTTGACTAGTCGCTGGCACACCCCAGCATATGCAGGTCTTTGATAAGGCAGGCAAAGAGAGAATTTGAGAAGAAGCTTGTTGCGGAAGCAAAAACGCGAAATAAAGACCTTTTCAAGTACATTCGTAGCAAAAAACCTGTGAGAGAGTCAGTTGGCCCATTAGATGATAAAGGGGTTAAAGGAGCACTAAGAGGCGACAAGGCGATAGCGGAGAGACTGAATGAATTCTTTGCTTCGGTCTTTACTGAGGAAGATGTAGGGATGTTACCCATGACTGAAGTGGTATTTAAAGGTGCGGAAGAATTTAAGGAAATAGCGATACATCGGGAAGATGTCTTACAACTATTAGATAAACTAAAGTGTAGCAAATCACCTGGGCCGGATGGTATACATCCAAGGGTGTTGAAAGAACTGAAATATGAGATTGCAGACCTGCTATCAGTAATCTGTGAACTATCATTAAAATCATCTCTAATACCTGAAGATTGGAGGATCGCCAATGTAACACCAATTTTTAAAAAGGGTTCCAGGGGTGATCCGGGAAACTACAGACCGGTGAGCCTGACGTCAGTACCAGGAAAAATGGTAGAAACCATCATAAAGAATAAAATTACTCAGCATGTAGATAGTCACAACCTAATGGGAGACAGCCAACATGGCTTTAGACAAGGAAGATCTTGTCTTACTAATCTGTTATGTTTTTTTGAAGGAGTGAATAAACAGGTGGACAAAGGTGAGTCGGTTGATATTGTGTATCTGGACTTTCAGAAAGCCTTTGACAAGGTCCCTCATCAGAGACTTTTGGCAAAACTAAAGAGTCATGGGATAGGAGGCAGTGTACTATTGTGGATCAGGAACTGGTTAAAAGATAGAAAGCAGAGAGTAGGGCTAAATGGCCAATTTTCCCAATGGAGAAAGGTGAATAGTGGTGTACCCCAGGGATCTGTGCTGGGTCCGCTGCTTTTTGACATATTCATAAATGACCTGGAAAGTGGAACAACAAGTGAGGTTATCAAATTTGCAGATGACACAAAACTATTTAAAGTTGTTAAAACCCAAGAGGATTGTGAAAACTTGCAAGAGGATCTTGATAAATTGGAAGACCGGGCATCAAAATGGCAGATGAAATTTAATGTGGACAAGTGCAAGGTTATGCACCTAGGGAAGAACAACCCAAACTATGGTTACACGATGCAAGGTTCCACATTAGGAACCACCACCCAGGAAAAAGATTTAGGCGTCATTGTGGATACCATGTTAAAACCCTCGGCCCAGTGTGCAGCGGCGGCCAAGAGAGCAAATAGAATGCTAGGTATGATAAGGAAAGGAATGGAAAATAAAACAAAAGATATTATAATGCCTCTATATCGTTCCATGGTGAGACCGCACCTTGAATATTGTGTGCAATTCTGGTCGCCGTATCTTAAAAAGGATATAGCGATTTTAGAAAAGGTACGGAGAAGAACCACCAAAATGGTAAAGGGGATGGATGGAAGGATACTCCTATGAAGAAAGGCTAAAAAGGTTAGGGCTCTTTAACCTGGAAAAGAGACGGCTGAGGGGAGATATGATAGAAGTCTATAAATTAATGAACAGAGTGGAACGGGTAAACGTAGATCGATTGTTTACCTTATCAGAATATAGAAAGACTAGGGGACATGCAATGAAGCTACAGGGTAAACTATTTAAGACTAATAAAAGAAAATATTTTTTCACTCAACGTGTAATCAAACTCTGGAATTTGTTACCGGAGGATGTAGTAAAGGCTGTTAGTGTAGCTAGGTTTAAAAAAGGTTTGGACAAGTTCCTGGAGGAAAGGTCCATAAACCATTATTAAGAAGTGACCGAAGATATCAATGCTTGACCCAGTACAAGCATTGTGGAACTTGTGTCTCTTGGGGAAACTGCTAGGTACATATGACCTAGATTGGCCACTGTTGGAAACAGAATACTGTGCTTGATGGACCTTGGTCTGACCCAGTATGGCATATCTTATGTTCTTATGTTCTTTTCTGGCTTAATGCTGGACAGTAATCTTGAATTATTTTTATTTTTGTCCCCTCATGCTGGATCAGTCCCTTTGCATGGGCCCACATGCAAGATATCCTCGTTTTGTGAAAAATTAAGAAAGCATGCCAAACACAAAACGGGGCCTCTGGTCTTGTGGATGGAGGGGCCTACCAGATGCACCCATTCGATGATTGGATCCCTGCCGGAGACCCCCAGCGGCAATACCAGCGCTTATAGTGTCTCTAAGTATCCTCTAAGCTTGGAATATCTCACAGTCTTGGGGGATACCAGTGAAACGCAAGTTGTTGCAAGAACTTCTGTTCTCAAGGTCATCTAATTTGTCAACATGCTTTTCTGCCATGTCGAACAGATGCTGCAGTTCTTTTGCCGCCTCAGAGAGGACATCTTCCTGTTGGGAGATCTTCTGCTCTGCCTGTTGTAAACGGCTCCCAAGTTCAAGTCATAGAATCCAGTTTGCCATTTAGTTCCTCTAATTTGCAGCTCAAAGCGCCGACCATAGCAACTGTCACCTCCTCTACTAGAGAGGCCTGCAATGGGAAGGCAGGTGATGCCACTGTCTCTGCCATTTTTGAGGGCCATGGGGCAGATTTCTCCCAATGTCTCCTCACTGATTTCATCAGCATTTTGTGGTATCCACTAGCTCAAAGGGTAGGATAATCTCCCAGTGAGGTTACTGCTCCTCCGAGTCAATTCCTGTGGGGTTGTTGTTATTGTTGTTAAGTGCCACTGAGTCAGTGTCGACTCATGGTGACCCTCTGAATAGTTGTCCTAAACTGTGTTCGGTCTTTAGTCAGGTGGCTCATTGTTGACAGAGTGGCACCCATAGCTGCTGTTATTGTATCGATCCATCTCGTTGCTGGCCTTCCTCTTTTATGTTGACCTTCTACCTTGCCAAGCATGTCGTCTTTCTCCAATGATCTCTCTTCGCATGATGTGTCCAAAGGGAAGAAAACCCAAGAGAGAGGTCAGAACCAGTCTGGTATCTTCCAGCACATCACATGACCCCCTAGGATAAATCACTTATCTATCCTTTTCTCTTTCACTACAAACTCCAAATTCCATTCATTGCACCTTGCTGCATCATATGCCTCAAACAGACTGAGTCAGTGCACCAGACTCCATCCCTGATCCTATTCAAATCCAGGCTAAAAACCCAGCTCTTCAAGGTTGCTTTTGGATTCTGACCCCATTATTATCCTGTTTAACACCTGTGTATTTTAACCATTCCCTTACTGATCTGCCCCAGTCCCTCATTTGTCCTGCTTGTAAGTGCTCTGAAGCAGGGACTGTTTATTGCATATATATGTGCACAGCACTGTGTATTCCTAGAAGCACGAAACAAATTCGTAGTAGTAAAATAAAGCCAAATTACCTATTATTTCACAACAAAATTAAGGCTTGGTTGTTTCATTTGGCTGATGAAGCATAGGGCAAAAAGAAAGTGAATGAAGGGAAACATGAGGAAATCTGGGGTGGAACTACATATTCAAAATATTTTTGGCAACGAAAGACAGAACCACGGTACAAGCCTTGGCAGATGGAACTAAAAAAACCTATATATATATATACACACATACACACACATTATATATATATATATATATATATATATATATATATACACACACACATACACACAGGCCTGATAACTTACTACTACTATACACTAGCAAACGGATATAACACTGCAGTCAGAACACTTAGATTAAGAATTTCCTCAGAAACTTTAGTGTTGCCACAACTTACAGTTTCTTAGAACAGTTTATTTAACCTAAGTTTGTTATCCCACTCTTTTGTCAATCCAAATCAGATTAAATTTCATACTTTTATTTTAATCCAATATAAAGCAAACCTTCACCTACCCACTCCCCAAAAAAAGAAAAATTTGTTGTCCCCCTTTTATTGATTGTAAATATACTATGACAAACTAAAACAAATTGCGTGCTCCTCAAAATATGCCATTAACCCTTTCATGGTTGTTGTTGCCATATGGCAACCTTCAAATCTTCCCCCAAATTTTTCACCAGATTCTATATTTCCAAAAAATACGCACACTGTGTGCTAAATGTGATGTGTATCTGTGCTTGACATCTGAAAAAAACTGTTATTTAAACTATCACACCCAGCAGTAAATGAAACTGATGCCAAGACTGTTTTTAAATTTTCAGCCATTCAGGATCGTAGTTGCCATATGGCAACAGTAAGGAGAAATTAGACCTTACCTGCTAATTGTCTTTCCTTGAGTTCTCTCCGGGCCAGTCCAGGCTACGGTCGGGTTGTCAATCTCCTTTAGCAGCTGCGGACTGTAATTCAGAGTTTTGCTGACAGGCTAACCGGCTCCCCCTGGCGTGCCAGCCTCAGTCACACTACTGTCCAAGCAGCAACTAACCAAAATAAACAAAGCAACAAAAACACCAGCGAAACGATCGCCCCAGTCAGCTATAAAGAATATCGGTGCCCCGCCCTGGTCGGATTGAGCCTGAAACCCAAAACCAGCACATGGGCCTATTTTTTTTTTTTTATATACTGAACATAGTAGGGCTGTGATTCCCTTAGCGGAAGAGGAAAAAAAAAACCCACGCAACCATCTTTCTCACTAGCAGCTCCAGATCCTGCCCATAAAGACCCTCCGAGAACCCGTCGAGACCCCCCCCAAGCCAAATACATTTTCCTGAAAGGGAAGGGAAACTCGCAGATCCAAAGGGGAGGGTCCTGGACTGGCCCGGAGAGAACTCAAGGAAAGACAATTAGCAGGTAAGGTCTAATTTCTCCTTCCTCTTCGTCTCTCCAAGCCAGTCCAGGCTACGGTCGGGAAGTACCAAAGCAGTATTCACAGCCGGGAGGGACCTGCGAGACCCCCTAACACCACAGAGGTCCCAACAATCGCATCCCCTCGTGCCTGCAGATCCAAACGATAATGCTTAGTAAAGGTATGCAAGGACGACCAAGCAGCCGCTCGGCAGATATCCACCGGAGGAACCAAAGCCATCTCCGCCCAAGACGCCGCCTGCGCTCTGGTAGAGTGCGTGCGAAGACCTCACGGGGGCAACCTTCCCCCCGCCTCATACGCCGCACTGATCGCGCATTTCACCCAGCGAGCGATAGAGGCCTTTGACGCAGCCTCACCCTTACAAGGACCCCCAAACAACACAAACAACCGGTCCGACCTCCGAAAACTCTCCGTACGGGACAGATATTTATGGAGCACCCTACCGAGATCCAGCTTTCGAAGCCGGCGACCTGTACTATCGGTTCCCTCCCGAGGGAAAGTAGGTAAAGACACAGCTTGGTTCACATGAAAGGGGGAAATCACTTTGGGAAGAAAGGCAGGCACCGTCCAAAGCACCACTTTCTCCTTGGAAAACAGAAGGTAAGGCTCCCTACAGGACAGCGCCTGAAGGTCCAAAATCCTCCTAGCCGAGCACAACGCCACTAAGAAAGCTGTCTTCCAAGACCACTCACGCAAACTCACCACCGACGCCGGCTCAAAAGGCGGCCATGTCAGAGCCTCCAACACCAAGTTCAAATCCCACAGAGGCACGAGAGATCGTAACGGCGGTCTGAGAAGCCTCGCAGCTCTCAGAAATCGCTGCACGTCCGGAAGAGCCGACAACACTCTCCCGCCCACCTTACCTCTATAGCAAGCCAAAGCCGCCAACTGGACTTTGAGGGTACTGAACGCCAAACCCTTATCGAGGCTCCGCTGAAGGAACGCCAAAATGACCGGTAAGGGGGCAGAGAAAGGCCGCACATTCTGCTCATGACACCAGTTCTCAAAGATCCGCCAGACGCGAATATAAGCTAGAGAAGTCGAACATTTCTTAGACCGCAGCAGGGTCTCAATTACAGCCGGCGAAAAACCTCGACGCCGGAGACGGTCCCTCTTAACAGCCAAGCTGTAAGCAAGAACCGATCCACCTGCGGCATCAAGATCGGCCCCTGGCTCAACAAATTGATGCGGCTCGGAAGGCGCCACGGCGGAGCAACCAACAGCCTGACGAGGTCCGCATACCACGGTCGGCGGGGCCAATCCGGCGCAATGAGAATTACCGTTCCGTTGTGCTTCGCAATTCTCCGGACAACCCGTCCGATCAATGGCCACGGAAAGAACACATACAGAAGCTGTCCCTCCGGCCAAGGTTGCACCAGGCCGTCGAGCCCCTCCGACATGTGCACCCTGTATCTGCTGAAAAACCGGGTCGCTTTGGAGTTGTCCAGGGTCGCCATGAGATCCATGACCGGCTGCCCCCAGCGAAGGGAGATGTCGTGGAACACTGCCGTACTCAGTTCCCATTCCCCGGGATCGAGAAGATGCCGACTGAGGTAATCGGCTTGAACATTGTCCTTTCCGGCCACATGCGCCGCCTTAATAGCTAGCAGATGGGTCTCCGCCCACAGCATTAGAGCCTGATTCTCCATCAAGAGGTCCGCGCAACCGGTGCCCCCTTGCTTGTTGATATAAGACACCGTCACCGCATTGTCGGAAAACACGCGCACCGCCTTCCCTCGCACGAGGCCGAGGAAGTCCTGAAGCGCCAATCTGACCGCTCACATCTCGAGACGATTGATCGACCACTCGGTCTCCTCTTGGGACCAAAGCCCCTGCGTCACTTGCGCCAAGCAGTGCGACCCCCAGCCCGACAGGCTGGCATCCGTCGTCACTAACAACCATTGAGGCTCCCGCAGGGGAACTCCCGCGCGAATCCGAGTGGGGTCCAACCACCACTGCAGACTGACTCTCACGGGGTCCGGACATTCCAGTTTCTGGGCGAGCGAGTGAATCTGTGGGGACCACCTGGCGAGCAACGACTGCTGCAGCGGACGCATGTGAGCC
Organism: Ichthyophis bannanicus; assembly: GCA_033557465.1. Lineage (NCBI taxonomy): Eukaryota > Metazoa > Chordata > Amphibia > Gymnophiona > Ichthyophiidae > Ichthyophis > Ichthyophis bannanicus. Next base: position 574,552,962 of record CM066031.1, read on the forward strand.
CGGGCCCACGGAACCAGATCTAAGGTCGCAGCCATCGAACCCAGCAACTGTAGGTACTTCCATGCCGTGGGAGCACGGACCCCCAAGAAGGCGCGCATCTGTCTCCAAAGCTTCTGCACTCTGTCCTCTGGCAGAAAAACGGACTCCAGAGCGGTATCAAACAAGGCGCCCAGGTACATCAAGTGCTGCTGCGGGGTGAGATGACTCTTTGACTGATTGATCACCCAACCGAGACTTTCCAAACATTGAATTACCCTGGTTGTTGCCGCCACGGACTCCGACCGAGATCCCGCTCGAATCAACCAATCGTCCAGGTAAGGATGGACCCGAATTCCTTCTTTCCTCAAGGCTGCCGCTACCACCACCATCACTTTGGTGAACGTCCGCAGAGCCGTTGCGAGTCCGAAAGGCAAGGCCCTGAACTGAAAATGACCCATGGGCACGGCAAACCGCAGGAATCTGCAATGATCCGGCCGAATAGGGATATGAAGATAGGCCTCCGTCAAGTCTATAGATGTTAAAAACTCTCCGGGATGCACCACCTGGATGACGGAGCGTAGGGTTTCCATACGGAAGTGGGGGACCCTTAAACAGCGGTTGACGTGCTTGAGATCCAGAATGAGACGGAAAGACCCTTCCTTTTTGGGAACAAGGAATAAATCGAGTATCGACCTAATCCGTATTGGTCTACTGGAACAGGAACTACGGCCTGTAGCCGCAACGGCCACTTGCTTCTCCGGAGACCCGCAGGGAGACCTGGAGGAAGGCATCATTCAGAGGCTGAGCAAACTCTAGGGCATAACCTTTGCTGATAATCTCTAAGACCCATTGGTCCGTTGTAATGTCGGCCCAGACGGAAAAGAACGTCTGTAGACAGCCCCCCACTGGGACATCCGCCTGAGCCGGCCGCCCTTCATTGGGGCTTTTTGGAAGCAGACTGCGAGGGAGAGAAATAACCTCTGCCAAAACCCCTCGCCCCTCGAAAGGACTGCCCGCGGGCCTGCGCATGCCCACGCTGATAAGGCACAAAACGAGACCCCCGGAACCTACGCGAATCTCTACCTTGCCCCCTGGCAAGCGCTCCAGGCCAGGAGCCTTTCGGGCAATCTTCCGGGAGACGCCCTCCTTTTGACTCCCCCAAATCCTTGACAATTTTTTCAAGCGCTTCCCCAAAGAGTAGCTTACCCTTGTATGGGAGTTTGCTAAGACGCATTTTAGAAGAGGCGGCCGCTGACCAATTTCGCAGCCAGAGGAATCTACGCGCCGCAATCAGCGACGCCATGGACTTCGCAGAAATCCGCACCAAATCATAAAAAGTGTCCGCCAGATATGCCGCTGCCGATCCTAGCCGAGCACCTTGCATGCTCGGGCCAGCCTCCTTGTCAGCAACCGAGTCCCCCTGCAACCATCTGATGGAGGCACGAGAGACATAAGCTCCACAAACCGACGCCTGCAGCGCCAAGGCACTGGAGTCGAACGCTTGCTTCAACAGGGCTTCCAACTTGCGGTCCTGAAGGTCCTTAAGGGCCGCACCACCTTCCACTGGAATGGTAGTCTTTTTCCTCACCGCCGCTACGAGGGCATCCACCTTAGGCATACGCAGCAGGTCCCTGTCATCCTGAGGAACCGGGTATAAGCGCCCCATCGCTCGGCTCCCTCTAAGTGAGGCCTCAGGATATTCCCACTCGGAATCTATCATCTGTCTGATAACCATATGGATGGGGAAACAGCGCTGTTCAGGTTTAAACCCCTGTAACAGAGGATCCTCCAAGGGTTCCTCCGACACCACGGGCAAGGTAATGTTCAGCGCCGCCAGGGACTGAGCAATCAGCGCCCCGAGCTCCTCCTTACGAAAAACCCTAAACATATTAGGGTCCTCACCCGGGACCAATTCTCCTTCCTCCATCTCACCCAAGGACCAAGCATCCAAGACCCCTTCAGATAGAAGCTCACCCTCTTCCATCTCCTGGGGTCCCTCAAGCGGCCCCTCGGAAAACTCGGGATCCACCCCCAAAACTCTTTGAGATGAAGAGCCTACTCCCAGATCTGCTGGTGAGGCAGACCCCACAAGGCTATTGTCCCTCAGTGGTAAAGCAGGGGTGTCCAGGCCTTGCTGCAGCTTCAACAAATAGGCCTTGTGCATGGATAAAATGAAATCGGGCGAAAACACCGAAGGCAAACTCTCCTGAACCACAGGAGAAGGCCCCTGCCCCTCTACTAGCTGTGGGGAAAGCCGTTTCGATTTTTGCTTCCTTTTTGCGGGCTTGTCAGCAACCGCGGGAGGAACGGAGGTAGGAGCCAAGATGGCCGCCGTTCCCGCCATAAACCCCACTTCTAACGGTACCTCAAAGGAAGCTTGTGAAGGGAGCTTAAAATCCATCGGACTCCCTAACAACCGCTCGACGGAACTACCGGCCCGAAAACAAGTCCGACAGATACCAGGACCAGATAGCCTTCGTCGACCCCCGCACTGTGCACAAACCGTCGGCACGGCGAACATGTGCTGGACGCCAAAACACCTGACCAGAGAAGCTGCCGCGTCGCTAACCTCGACGAGCTGGCCTGTCCTGTTAAAGTTCTTACCTGAACCAACAACTAAATAATAAGGCTCTAATCCAGCAGCCGCTGCTCGTGGAGGATTTAGAACCGGCAGTGGGAACAGAAGGCTGCGACCTGGGGCACCCAGATCCGCTTTTTCTCCTTCCCTCCGGGTATGACCAAGAAGCTGCAGTGAGGCAGGCTCTACCTCCAGCTGTAAGAACGTTATAGCACATTATGCCATCAATACCCGGTATAGCTGACCGTAGCAACCCAACTAGGGCAACGCTGTCAGACAAACGAAATCACACACAAATGCTTAGGCTGAAATTCCTCTTCAGCACGCCGGAGCCAGTTAGCCACGTCCTCTCTAGCTGCTGAGGACTGTAAGACTGAGGCTGCCACGCCAGGAGGAGCCGGTTAGCCTGTCAGCAAAACTCTGAATTACAGTCCTCAGCTGCTAAAGGAGATTGACAACCCGACCGTAGCCTGGACTGGCCCGGAGAGACGAAGAGGAAATATTGTTTCTTAGAAATAAAATTTTTCCAAAAATCTTTATATTCTGCATCATTTAGCTCAAATCTTAATTTAAAAAAAAAAACTGAAAAAAATTTTCAGTTACAAAACAATTATGTGGACGCGAAAGGGTTAAGTAAACTCCAGGCTTTCATTTCTATATCAGTTCTGTGATTAGTCTGGGGAGGGGAGAGAGGAAGACACTAGACATTTTTTTCCAGTAATTTTCTCTCATTCCATACTTCGGCTATCACACTCACTCCATTCACAAACTTCATTCACACACTTACACTCTTCATCTCTTCTCCTTATTTATTACAGATGCACAGAACTGTTACAGAAGTAAAAAACCCCAAATCATGTAATTTGGGCTTCAAAATATTTCTCTTCATGAATGGTATATACAGTTTATTCACCTACCAAAAGAACTAAAATATTACAATTTCTGAAAACACAAAAGGCTCAAAAAGCATTTTTACAAAAAATGCATTTATCCCAAATTAAGCATGCTAAACTACACAAGGATTAAGGGAGCCAAACTTTATCCACTTCCTCCAATTCTAAAAGCTGAGGCATTAATAGCTCAATTTAGAAGTTTCATCCAGCCTGTGAGAAAATGTATAAAGGAACCATTAGTCCTCCTTTATATACATCCCCATATGGGCCACCTTAAGAAGTCAGAAAAAAGGAGTCTAGCCAGGAGGCAGGGGTCCAACCAGGAAGTATAAAATCCTGAAGTAAGGGAAGAGGCCCAGAGAAAAGAGGTAGTCTCCAAGATGGATATCAAGACTGCTAAGGAGAAATTTACAACTTGCTTTACAACCTGAAAGGTAGGACAGGCTTCTTTGTATGCCGCCAGAGATTACTTAAAGAACCTTAAAAAGGAACCGACTTACTGGTCTACTAGGAAGACAGGACTCTTGAATTTGAAAATTAACTGCCTTGTGTGTTTGACATCAAGCTGTCAGCTGGCAAGAAAGACAGGCTTCTTTTTTTGTTTGAACTTGAACTACGCTAATAACGATTTTGTCATCTCAGAACTGTGGTCTGCCTGCCTGCTTAAATACCCATAAGCTTGAACACACACACACACACTACTGCACTGCTATCGTACTGTAGCATGTTCCCTCACTGATCCCAAGAGCCTCCTTTCTACACATAAACAGTCAAGAACAACAAAATACTGGTGAACATATATGGCCCCCAGTAGCAACAAAAGCTGACATTTTACTTTCCTTGAGTACTGCTAAACCAGTCCAGACAAGTGGGTTGTGTTCCTCTGCCAGCAGATTAGTAGAAACAAAGAACAAATGAAAAGCCCAGGTTTCAATGACATCACTCCCTTGCCTCTATCCACCCCAGCCACCAGAGATCTCCTCAGTATCCATCCCAAAGCATATGGGAGAACATGACAAGCCTCACACAACCTCAACTTGGGCAACAATGAATAATCAAACAGAGAACTATGTACAGGAAAGCATAAAGAGAAGATAATACATAGAAGCTGGACTTGCAAAGTCAAGTACATAAATCATAGCGGACCCAAAGGTACCGGCTGCAGAAGAACAGAGCAAACAGTTCCAAGGGACAGGCGGGCGGGCCCTAGACTGGTCTAACAGGACTCAAGGACAGATTATCTGGTAAGTAAAATGTTACCTTCCATATCATCCTGCTAGACCATGCCAGACAAGTGGGATGTACCAAAGCTATAACTCCACCAGGCAGCTTGCAAAACGTTACAGCCAGAAGTCGTACTGACCGAGAATGGACATCCATGGAAAAATACTTGACCAAAAAACGGGAAGGGATGCCCACTTTGCCGCCTGACAAATGTCTGCAAGGGCTACAGAGTGCCATTCTGCCCATGGGGATGCTAGTGCTTGGGTAGAATGGACGCGCAAAGCCTCTAGAAGCAGCTAGTTCCGCAACAGATCCACTGAGGCAACAGCCTCCTTAACACAGCACCCCAATGCAGACTTAGATGCTGCATCACCACCTTGCATGGGCCAGCAAGCAGCACAAAAAAAAAAAAAAAAAAAAAAAAAAAGATGGTCTGCCTTACAAAAAGAATCCGTAACCTTTAAGAACCGGACATCCACAAGGCAAAGATCCTGACCATTCACCCCACCCTGTTCTTTAGAGAAGAGGATGACAGGCAAACCATCTAGTTCACATGGAAGGGAGAAATCACTTCAGGGAAGAAGGAAGGCACAGCCAAAAGAAAAACTGCAGCCTCGAGAAAAATAGAGAAAGCCACCAGCTCAGATTCCACCTCACGGAACAAAATGTAACCAAGATGACCATCTAGAGCAGTGGTTCCCAACTCAGTCCTAGGGTACCCCCAGGCCAGTCAGGTTTTCAGGATATCCATAACAAATATACATGAGATAGATCTGCATACAGTGGAAGCAATGCATGCAGATCTTTCTCATGCATATTCATTGTGGATATCCTGAAATCTGACAGGCCTGGGGGTACCCGAGGATTGAGTTGGGAACCACTGCTCTAGAGCAGGGGTGTCAAACACCAGTCCTGGAGGGCCATTGTATGCAAATATATTCATTAAATATATTTGCATACAATGGGACAGTGCATGCAAACATCTCTCGTGCATATTCATTAGGGATACCCTGAAAACCTGACTGGTTTGCGGCCCTCCAGGGCTGGAGTTTGACACCCCTGCTCTAGAGCATCAAATTCTTCAAAGTAGTGCACTTCAATGGCTCAAGGAGCTCTGATGGGAATCCAAAGAAAACACACACTTGCAAGTCCAACAGGATATCAGAAAGAGCAAGGAGTCACACATGCCCTCTGCACATTTTAGCAGAACTATTAGAGGAAGAACAAGATCGGCTTTCCTAAAGCTACAAGAGTGGCCAGGTGGACGATAGTACACCCCCACTGCCATCGCCTTCCCTCTTTTACATGGAATTTCAATCCATATAGATTCTACAGTGTATTTTGTTTCCTGCAAAACTTTAATCCTGTGTGACTCAATGCCCTCTCTAACAGAGTGCAACCACTACACCAATTTGATCTACTTTTATCATTACAATACAATTTGTACCCAGATAACAGTGTCCTATTTGCTGTCCTCCTTCCACCAGGTCTCCAAGATACCAGTCATATCTGACCTCTCATTTAGTGCTATATATAAGAACATGCCATACTGGGTCAGACCAAGGTCCATCAAGCCCAGCAGCCTGTTTCCAACAGTGGCCAGTCCAGGTCACAGGTACCTGGCAGGTTCCCAAAGGCTACAGGTGCCACAATGCTCATCCTGTGGTAACGCTGTGGATTTCCTGGATCCTCTTTAATAACGGTTTATGGACCTTTCCTCCAGGTCTTCTCCACACGTCGCCGTCGTCGACTTGTGACAACCCTCTGGATAGTTGTCCTAAATTGTGTTCGGTCTTCAGTCAGGCAGCTCATTGTTGACAGACTGGTACCCGTAGCTGCTGTTATTGAATCAATCCATCTCATTGCTGGCCTTCCTCTTTTGCGTTGACCTTCTATCTTGCCATGATGTCTTTCTCTAATGACCTCTCTCTTCGCATGATGTGGCCAAGTATGAAAGTCAAAGTCTTGTCATTTGAGCTTCTAAAGAAAGCTTAGGTTTGATCTCTAGTACTAACTGGTTTGTTCTTCGGGCAGTCCATGGTATACGCAGTATTCGTCGCCAGCACCATAATTCAAAGGCATTAGTTTTCTTCTTTTTCACTATCCAACTTTCGCATCCATATGACGTTATTGAAATCTCTCTAATGGATCTAAAAACTGGTAAGATTTGCAAAACAACACTCACAGAAGATTGTAATCAGCCTGTTTAAAAATTTAGCAGTCATTGCAGTAGTTGTCCACAAATTCATCATACAGCATTGCTTACACAACAATGATCTGCATAGCAAAGTTCTGAAACAGGAACCTTTTCTAGAGCCAATTAGAAATACGTCATTGTCTACAGGATACAAAATCCCTTAAGTTTGAAATTTTCTGGAAGAAAGCGCTCTGGACTGTTTTAACGAAAATTAACATGTTCAGCCATAACTACAATCCTTAATATATTCTTGTAGAAAAACAGGTAAAGCATTTGAAGAAACACAGTCATAGGGGTGGATCGACTGCTTTGGGTTATATGGCAACCAGTGCCCCAAGAAATATTATGCAGGTAAAGAATGGTTTCAATTAAATATCAACATATTCTAGAAGCTGATGTCCCAAACTCTTAAGAAAACAAAGCTGAAGCAAGGTTGGATATTTGAAGCAAGCCAACAATACAAAGCACACCTGAAGAAGCACACCTGAAGATAAACTATGAAGTACTTAGAGGAAAGAAAGGCGATTGTTTTGAAATGGCCTTCACAGTCTCCAGACTTGAATATTAAAAATCTGTAGGAAGATTTCTAACATGCAATACCTACAAGGAGACCTAAGAATTTTCATGAGCTAGAAGAGTTCTTCAAGGAAGAGTAGGGAAGAAAATCTAAAAGCAAGGAGCAGAGTATACACTTAGCTGGTTGGCTACAGGAAAAACTCAAAAGCTGTTATTTCTACCAAATATGGTTATAAAGTACTGGCTGAAAGTACCAACTTTTGCACCTGCCAAATTCACTGAATTCTTCTTTTGAATCTGTGAGAAAGCTATAAATATATAGTAATTATGCACTGAAATTTTCAGAAAGATGCCATGTTCAATTTTGTAACATCTAGAGGTTGGGTCAATTTCTGTTCACTTAGGGATTCATTGAAAGAAAAAGTTGGAACAGGAATGTCTAAATATTTGCATACAAACTGTATAATCCTCTCTCCGCTGGTTGCTCAATCACTTCAGCTGCTCTTATTTTATTCTTTTCACTTGCTTACAGAATAGCTTCTGTACTATTTTGATAATTTGTTTTGTACTACAATTAAAATGTTAAAAGCTATGCGCCTTCAGAAATCAAATTAAAAAATAATTTGTCCACTTCCTGTTGCTTGACTGCAGTCACGTAATGGATGTTCTGAGGCAAGCATTCTGTTGCTATCAGTCAACATCATTGTTAGCACAGTGTTTGTTAGAGAGGATGTAGCCGGTCGCACTGTAATCATCTAAAATAGTAGTTATTTTACATTATATTAAAGCAACTTTATAAAAAAGTTAGGAAGAGTGTCCACAGCCCATGAAGTAGCTCAGGGACAGATTCGGTGGCCAGGTTTAAAAAAAAAAAAAAATTCAAGGCACATCTGCTATAGCGTAGTTACTCACCTGTAACAGGGGTTCTCTAGGGACAGCAGGAATCCGTCCTCACATATGGGTGACGTCGGCACCGACGGAGCCCACACGGAGCATTTCTCCAGCTTTCAAAGAAAGCCTTTGGGAATGCCACCACTCAAGCATGGTCTCCTTCCTACCCAAGGGTGCCATCTTGATCAGTCAGATGGCATAGCTCAGGCAAGGACAAACAAATACCAAGAAGAGTGGGCAAGGGGAGGTGGGAGGGTTGTGAGAACTGATTCTTGCTGTCCCTGGAGAACACCTGTTACAGGTGAGTAACTACGCTTTCTCCAAGAAGCAGCAGGAAGTCAGTCCTCGCATATGCATCAAAATGGCAGATGAAATTTAATGTGGACAAGTGCAAAGTTATGCACCTAGGGAAGAACAACCCAAACTATGGTTACACAATGCAAGGTTCCACTTTAGGAACCACCACCCAGGAAAAAGATTTAGGCGTCACTGTGGATAACATGTTAAAACCCTCGGCCCAGTGTGCAGCGGCGGCCAAGAGGGCAAACAGAATGCTAGGTATCATAAGGAAAGGAATGGGAAATAAAACAAAAGATATTATAATGCCTCTATATCATTCCATGATGAGACCACACCTTGAATATTGTGTGCAATTCTGGTCGCCGTATCTTAAAAAGGATATAGCGTTATTAGAAAAGGTTCAGAGAAGAGCCACCAAAATTGTAAAGGGGATGGAAGGATACTCCTATGAAGAAAGGCTAAAAAGGTTAGGGCTCTTTAACCTGGAAAAGAGACGGCTGAGGGGAGATATGATAGAAGTCTATAAATTAATGAATGGAGTGGAACGGGTAAACGTAGATCAATTGTTTATGTTATCAGAATCAATGTTCCCTCTAATTTTCTGTAGGCTGTGTGCGCATAAAATATCAGCTGTGTGCAGCTTTTGAAGGAAGGTTAAATTTTTGTGCGCCACATAACGACACTCAGAGTTATATACTTTAAAATTTGACTACACGTCAGAATACAGTATGTACACCACATTTAGTAAATGAAGTGGGAAATTTCTAGTAATTACAATCATAACTTTTAAATTTTAAGACGTCTGTGTTTTCTATCAGAATCAGAGCCGTAATTTTTGTGCGCTCTGTTGTAAAGTATGTGCGCTCGCTCGGCGAGGTGTGTGCGCGCGCACACGCGCACAGCTTAGAGGGAACAGTGATCAGAATATAGAAAGACTAGGGGACATGCAATGAAGCTACAGGGTAAACTAGTTAAGACTAATAAAAGAAAATATTTTTTCATTCAACGTGTAATCAAACTCTGGAATTTGTTACCGGAGGAAGTAGTAAAGGCTGTTAGTGTAGCTGGGTTTAAAAAAAGGTTTGGACAAGTTCCTGGAGGAAAGGTCCATAAACCATTATTAAGAAGGGATCCAGGATATCAATGCTTGACCCAGTACAAGCATTGTGGAACCTGTTTCTTTTGGGGAAACTGCTAGGTAAGTATGACCTAGATTGGCCACTGTTGGAAACAGGATACTGGGCTTGATGGACCTTGGTCTGACCCAGTATGGCATATCTTATGTTCTTATGGGAATCCCCAGCTACAGGCTACCGAGAACCTGTAGTAAAGCATCACGGTGAGCCATGAGCAGACACTGGTAACCGAAGACAGCCCGATGATCCCGGGTCCCCGGAAGACCAACTCCCGGTAGCCACAGAAGAAAGGTCAGAGGGCCGGAGTTGCCTAAACTCCAAACAGATTACGGAGTACGCCCTGGCCAAAAGGCACTGTCTCAATGGGACTCCCTCTCCAGGCAGTAATTCGTCACAAAGGTGTTAGCCAAGGACCAGGTTGCAGCTAGGCAGATGTCCGTCAACAGCATGGAGTGCAGTTGTGCAACAGACGCTGCCCTCGCACGAACATTGTGTGCCATGACTCGGCAGTCCAGCGGTAGCCCAGCCTTAGCCTGGGCGAAGGCGATGCAGTCTGGCATCCAGATGGAAAGGGTCCTCTTGGTGACCAAGAGCCCCAAGCGGGCAGGGTCGTAGGAGACAAAGAGCCGCTCGGACCTGTGGTGAGCCTGCATACGCTGCAGGTAGAAAGAGACAGCCCTCCTACAGTCGAGGGTATGGAGGATCGCTGACGCCCAGTCGGCATGGGGCTTCAGAAAGAAGGTCGGCAGCACTATCTCCTAGTTGAGGTGGAAATTCCAGACAACCTTCAGGAGAAACGTGGGGTGCGCATTCGAAGAACCACCCGGTTCCCACAGAATCTTGTGTAGGGTGCATTGGCCATCAGGGCCTGAAACTCACTGACCCTCTGGGCTGAAGCGAGGGCAACCAGAAAAAACACTTTCGAGGAAAGGTGCCGAAGCAAGCAGGATGCCATCGGCTCGAAGGGCAGTTGGGTTAGCCGCGTAAGGACGACATTGAGATCCCATTCCGCTGGAGCTGGCTGGATGGGGGGGCTTGGAAAGAAGCAGCCCGCGCATGAAGCAGGAAACCAGCAGCTGACCTGAGAGAGGTCTGCCCCTGACTGGGCGATGGTTGACCCTGACCGAGTTGGACTTCAGGCCCACCTGCGAGAGATGGAGCAGGTACTGCAGGACCACGTGGGTGGGGCAAGAGAACGGGTCAGCTCGTACCCCCAAAAGCACCACACCGAGAACAGATGCCATTTAAAGGCATACGATCTAGTCGAGTCTTTGCACGAGGCCAGCAATATGTCAGAGGAGATAGAGATGAAGAGGGTCTAGAGCGACCCGCTCAGCTGACAAGCCGTGAGGGATAAGGACCTCAAGTCCAGGTGAAGTAGCAGACCCTCCTGCTGTGTCAACAAACCCGGTGTGCTGCCGAGGGGAACCGGAGGCTCCGATGCGAGATGGAGCAGCAGCGGGAACCAGGGCTGCCGAGGCCACCATGGGGCCACGAAAATCACAGAGGCCCCGTCCCACTCTGTCTTGAGGAGAGCTCACGCTATGAGCACAGTGGGGGGAAAACGCATTCAGGAAGCCGTGCATCCACGACAGCAGGAAGGCATCAGACGTTTCCCTGTTCGGGTAGGGAACTGGGCCGCAGAACCGTGGAAGATGCAAATTTGCTGGGCTGGCAAAGAGGTCCAGGGTCTGTGGGCAGAGGCACCATTCATGTGGCTGGAGAATCCAGCTCAGTCTGTCTGCCAGGACGTTGTCCTGGCCTGGGACATAGGTGACCCATAGGGCTATGCCTTGGCGAATCACAAAGAACCACAGGGCTACCTCCTCCAGCCAGAGGCTGTAAGAGCCAGTGCCCCCTGCTTGTTCGTATAGAACATTGCCACTCGGTTGTCCATCTGGACAAGCAACGCCCGGTGGTGAACGTGGTGCCTGAGCGCCCAGAGGGCAAGGACCACCGCCCAGAGTTTGAAAAGGTTGAAGCCTCAAACGGCATGCCTCAAAGCAGATTGCTTGTGTCCTGCTACCAGTCGAGGGACTCGGACAGCTGGAGAGTGACCAAGACGGCGTCTCCGAGACATCCCATTGCCTGAGCACACTGAGCTCGAAGGCACCAATGTACTGCCCACATGTGCAGTCGGGCATCGAGGATGACTTGGACCGTCGAGGCTATATGGTCGAGGAGACTGAGCATCACTTGGGCCAATATTGCATCGTGGCACTGAACCACAGATGCCAGAGCGATGAGGCGGTCTGTCCTGTCCTGGGGAAGGAAGGCTGTTGCCCATTGCATGTCTAGGCACACACCGATGAACTCCAGGGATTGGAATGGAGCAGAGTGAAACTTTGGGTAACTGACTACGAAGCCGAGGTGCTCGAGGAAGTGGACGGTGCAGGCCGTGGCCCACTGCGCCTCGTCAGCCGTCTCTCTTGCAACAAGCCAGTCTAGATAAGAGTAGACGAAGATGCCCAGCAATCGAAGGTGGGCTGTGGCCACCATGAGGCATTTGGTGAACACTCACGGGGCGGACACGAAGCCGAAGGGAAGCACCCTGTATTGGTAGTGGTTCCCTTGTACCCTGAAGCACAAGTATTTCCTGTGTTTGGGGTGGACAAGGATGTTAGCGTACGCATCCCGAAGGTCCAAGGAACATAGCCAGTCACCTTGCCGGAGGAAGGGCAGCAAGGCGCCAAAAGAGAGCATTTTGAATTTCTCCCACACCAGATATTTGTTGAGATTTCTTAAAATCGAGAATGGGTCGGAAATCACCTGTCCGCTTTGGCACAAGGAAGTAATGGGAGTAGAACCCGCAACCTTTGAAGTGTGGCGGAACCACTTCCACCGCTCGTTCCTCGAGAAGGGTGGCAAGTTCAAAGCCAAAGCCCACCTGGAGCCAGAGGTGCTGGCCCAGGAAGATTTCGAACCCGAAGACCAGAGTGGAGACAGACCTCTGCCGGGATCCCTCACGAGGCCCCTGGCTCTCAGGGGTTGTCACGGTGGTCTGGGGAGCCATCATAGGCATTGCCCTCAAGATCTCAGGGCATGTGCCAGCAGGGTCTGGCACCAGCACCTACTGGGTAGCAAGGAAGGCAGAAATGCTGCGCTGCGGTGCCAGCATTCAGGCCTCCCACTCGGGAGTGGGGCCTTGCAACACAGATGCCAGGATGACCGGGTCGGGAGTCGAGGAGGTCCTCGCCAGGATGATCCTCTTGAGACCAGGCACCATCGCCAGAGGCCTCTGTATCTGTACAAGGTACCTTTCGCAGTTGCTCCTTCTCCGACTCTTGTGACTGCCGAGGGGGGCTGAGGGACCAAGCGCGAGAATGCTTACGCTTGTCCGGAACCTCCAACCGGGTCCTCGAGGCCTTCTTCTTCCACTCCCTTTCAGGGGACCCTTGCTCAGAGTGACGCCAAGTCGCCAGTACAAAAAATAAAGCATGAGACAACACTGCTGTTTGTTAAAACCTGATTTATTCTGTTTCACTTTCACTTTAAAACACTCGTTCGACATCAGATTTTTTCTGTATCACTCTTGGGGAAAGCCGTTGAAATCCTCAACTTCGGTGTCACTGTGAAATAGTAATGCAATTTCAGGTGCCAGTTCATATTAGTCATTGTCATCTTCGTCTTCATTGTCTTCATCTTCACGGTTATCTGGGCTCTTTAGAATCTCAGCCTTCACAAAACCTGATTTGATTATCACTCACACACACACCCCCCTCACCATGCTTTCGCAACACACCCGGTAACCTCTGCAAAAGTGGTATGGCACATATGGCCGGTAGCTGTGAAACTATGTTTTCCTTGGCACATCCAGCTTTCCCATAGGCGACACAACAGAGTTTTGAATCTTCTGTTGATGGAAATGTCAAGCGATTGAAGCATTTTTGTCATAACACCAGGTATAATAACTGGGACAGTGTTCAGAGATTTTATTTTCTTCTTTATGTCTTCAGTGAAATGGGCTCTCATGCTATTGGGACATGCTGCCGGGACACTCCACCCCCTCTTCAGCTCCTGCCCAATCCAGGCAGTGGGAGCCCGAGAAGCAGCAGCCGGCCAGGGATAAAAGCGGCGTCCCTGCTCGCAGAGACGCCGCTGCCGGGACACTCCACCCCCTCTTCAGCTCCTGCCCAATCCGGGCAATGGGAGCCCGAGAAGCAGCAGCCGGCCAGGGATAAAAGCGGCGTCCCTGCTCGCAGAGACGCCGCTGCCGGGACACTCCACCCCCTCTTCAGCTCCTGCCCAATCCGGGCAGTGGGAGCCCGAGAAGCAGCAGCCGGCCAGGGATAAAAGCGGCGTCCCTGCTCGCAGAGACGCCGCTGCCGGGACACTCCACCCCCTCTTCAGCTCCTGCCCAATCCGGGCAGTGGGAGCCCGAGAAGCAGCAGCCGGCCAGGGATAAAAACGGCGTCCCTGCAGGGCGGGCCCGCGCCTGAGGGCCTCGCCAGAGGGCCCTTTGGCGTGGCTCTTAGGCGCGGCACGAAGGCGAAAAGAAGGAAACATCCAAGGGAATCAGCAACGCTGACAGCATCCCAACGGATCCCGACAGAGGAGCAGACCGAGGAGAAGGGCATAACAACCGCAAGTAGAACTCTCACAGAACATAACACATCTCACACCACCAAACCCCCTCTTCCACAACACACTCCCTAATAGCCCCGGCCTTCCCTCCACGGGACAGGCTCCCGCACCAAGGCAACCGCCACAGATTCGGCGCTCCCTCCACGGGACAGGCTCCCGCACCAAGACGACCTCCACAGATCCGGCTCGCCCTCCACGGGACAGGCTCCCTCCACGGGACAGGCTCCCGCACCAAGACGACCTCCACAGATCCGGCTCGCCCTCCACGGGACAGGCTCCCGCACCAAGACAACCTCCACAGATCCGGCGCTCCCTCCACGGGACAGGCTCCCCCCACGGGACAGGCTCCCGCACCAAGTTCAGCTCTCCCCAAGCAGACAACAGACGAAGACCTAAGGAGACAGGCATCACCCTAACAGTACATCACAAACTATCAACATGCACGCCACATACTTCCTCCCTCTCTACCTACTTGTCACACAACTCCTCCCACCTACCACACACCTCCACTACCCACAAACAAACACACCATGGTACCCTCCAACTGCATTGCCATATTTCGAACCACAACACACACACAAAGACACTCGGAACTTCCCAAGCAAAGCGACCAAACAGACACAAATCAAACCCCAACACCGGCACAAAGGAAGCAAATGTAACAACAACCTCCTCCACAAAGACAACAACAATTGAGTTCATAAACGCCAGATCCGTCTGCAACAAGATACACACTCTTGTAGACCACATAGAAGAGCGACATATTATGCATCACAGAGACATGGCTCAACCCTACCGACAGTGTACTACTCAACCAACTAGTACCGAACAACTACTCAGCGTACAACTGCCCACGCACCCACAAGCGTGAAGGAGGAGTCCTGTTAATAGCAAAAACAAAACTTAAGTTCAAGACACAGAACCTCACAGATACACAGCAATGTAACACAATTAGCATCAAGAACAAGAACATTGCAATCTGTCTAACCTACAGAGCACCCCGCGCTCCACCCGACGAACTAGCCTTCACTCTCGAAGAAGCCTGTGCCATAACAACAAACAACAAACCAGCACTACTAATCGGAGACTTCAACCTCAAGTCCGCCAATACAGAAGATGCAGAGGCCTTCCTTCAAGCAATGACCTCACTTCAATTCACACAGATAGTCAATGCACCAACACACAGACTTGGATCATCCCCAGACCTCATCTTCGCATCAAACTACCTAACATCAAGAGACCTAATTTCTATACCCACCATTACCCCAGTACCATGGTCTGACCATTACTTAATCGAGACAAAGCTGCGATCACAAGAGGACCAGACAAACGAAAGAGCGAACATGCCACACACACAAAGACGTTTCAAGTCCTTTGACAGGGACGAATTCATACAGGACACAATACAACACTTGAACATTGACACAGAGGACCTGGAGGAACAAGTTTCCAACTGGAACAGCATTTTAGCTAACGCCGCCAAACCATCCGATGGCGGGACCAAGAAACAACACCACAACAAGAGACAAAACAAGCCATGGTACTCAGCAAAAATACGACAGGAAAAGAGGGAGCTCAGGAAGATTGAACGGAGATGGAGAAAAAACAAAACAACTTCCGACCAACATCTCTACCTAACAAAGCAAACACAATACAATGAACACATCAACCAATCAAAGAGAGAATTCTACACGAACATGATAAATACTTCCATCAACAAACCCAGAGAACTTTTCGAAATAGTAAAGATCCTCACAAAACAGCAAGCAACAGAAGGGGATGTACAAGTTGATCCACAGAAATTCGCCGACCACATCAAAGACAAATTTCACTCCACAGAGCGAACAACACCCAGTGGAACCACCAGAACGGACGTACACCCCAAAACCTGGGGCACATTCTACTCTCCCTCAACAGAACAGATATCCCACATCATCTCCACAATCAACACAAGCACTGCTCCTACAGACCCATGCCCAGTGTCATGGGTCAAAGCCACCAAATCAAACTTCATCCCAACCATTCATAAAATGGTACACAACTCACTCACTCAAGGACTCATGCCAAAGCAACTAAAGCTTGCCTCAGTAAGACCAATCACAAAGAAAACAACTCTCGACAAAAAAGATCCAGCAGCATACCGACCAATCTCCAGCATACCCTTCCTCGCAAAAATAATCGAAAAAACGGTTCAACTACAACTTCAGGAACACATCGACAAACACGAAACACTCAACGACAACCAACACGGATTTCGTCCCAACCATGGAGTCGAAACTCTACTGATCTACCTCTTCGACAGCATCATAAGAATAATTGACAACACCAGGAATGGAATTATAATGATCTTCATCGACATCTCCTCAGCTTTCGACACAGTTGACCACAATACGCTCCTGGAGAGACTAAAGAACACTGGTATACACGGTATCACATTGAAATGGTTCCACTCGTACCTTACCGAAAGACAGCTACAGGTCAAGGTGGGACACGACACCTCCCGACCCATAGATGTCCAACAAGGAGTACCGCAAGGATCAGCACTCTCAGCACTCCTATTTAACATCTACATCCAACCAATATGCAACATTATGAAAGAGAACAACATTCAATACACAATATACGCAGACATCATGATATACACCCCAATATCAATCGACAACCCGGACTTCTCTAAGATAACAGACTGCCTTACCCAAATGACGAGTTGGTGCCAAAACAACCACCTCGCAATAAACTATAACAAGACCGAAGCTTTAATCATCACTCGGAACCAAAGCTTCATATACCCACCAAACATAAAGATACAAAGCACTACGATACCGATAAGATCAGAGGTGAGATACCTTGGGGTTACTCTGGACAATAAACTCAATCTCAAACCACACATAGACAAAACAATCCAAAAAGCCTACTACAAGATGCGAATCATCAAGAGACTGAAACCACTCCTCGCCCCAGAACACTTCCGTAGCGTCTGTCAAGCACTGATAACCCCTCTACTGGACTTCTGCAATCCGATATACCTTGGACTACCGAAACAAGCCCTCAAACCACTCCAACTGGCACAAAACACTGCAGCACGAATCATATCCGGAGCTGCAAGGCAGGAGCACATCACCCCTACCTTAAAGGACTTACACTGGCTTCCAATCAGTGCACGCATCAGATACAAGACTATCATAAACCTATTTAAGATAAAACAGCACACATCAGCCAACAGCCTCCACACGCTCATACAACCAGAAACCAGCACTCGTCCTAGAAGAAAACACACAACCGAGTCAGTACCCCAAATGAATACAAGCACAAACGCAAGGACACAACAGACAGAGCACTCTCCATGGCTGCTCCAACAATATGGAACAATCTACCGGACGATTTGAGGGCAACTCCAGACCTCAAAGACTTCAGAAAACAGCTGAAAACCATGCTGTTCATAGAGCACTATGGACACATCACATAACCTAAGAGAAATGTACAACAGCACACCATACCTCCTAACACTATGTATATAAAATGTGTTTTTAGCACCACTGTAGATAGCCCACTTTGTACATAGCTCAAACAAATCTAGCACACAACACAGCCCACACACAACTAAGTCTCACCCTCACTGCATGTATAACACAACCACTTTACCTGATTGCTTGCTGTGATACCACCTTGATTATTAAGATAAGGCGGTTTAGAAATACTGTTAAATAAATAAAATAAGTTGTGCTTTCTGTCTCTTGAAAAATCCATCCGGTCACTTACTAAATCAGCACTTTAGCCATTTCAGCATCATGCTCTCCTCCATCCATCCTCTCTCATTAACATTAACAACAACATTGGTTGGTAGAGTTTCATGTGGCATTGTCTTTCTTTTGAATATAATCATAGGTGGCAGCTTCTTTCCACTTGCACAGCAGGCCAGCACCATTGTAAAGTGTCTTTTCATGTCCAGTGGTTCTAATATTTATTATTCTAACCCCCTTTTGACTGACCGTTCTCCTTAATGGAATGTGGAAGGTTAAGGGAACCTTGTCCATTTTTTGATTATGAAATCTGGTGTCACTGTGTATGTGTTAATTTCTTTGTTTACGAATTCCCTGAATTCCATCTTCATCCAAGAAACCAGCAGGGAGCTGCTTGGCACATGGTTGGTCTTTGTCTAATATTTAATTTGTTTGTTTCTTATTATAAATTGGTAGCACTATGAATGACCAGGTTTTAATCCTTCTATATTCATTTCCCTGATGGTATGAATTGCTTTGAATCGTACCTGCATAGTCCAGAGTTCTGGGCTTTCTGTTCTACAATGAACTGAAGCAGACGTGCTTCTAAATCAGGCCACTTTGCTTTGCGGCTTCGATTTGTCTTCTTGCTGCATTTTATCAAGGTTAGTCTTCCCTGTCTCTTCTTCCAATCTGTAACTAATTTCTCATTTATCCCAAAAATTCGCTCATTGGCTCTGTTACCATGTTCTTCTGCATAATGAATAACTTTCAATTTGAATTCTGCAGTTCAAATTGTGCCACTGTGACTTATACAGAGGGGTGACTTATAATCAGGGAAATACGGCACGCAATCAGGCCCTGATTTGTGCATAGGCAGTACAGGCACTTGCCTCCGGAGCCAAGGTTTAGAAGGCATTGAGTCAGTGCCTTCTCGCAAGATTGCTAATTTTTTAAATTGTCCTTTGTAACAGAGAGACAATACAAAGAATGACTTACAAACGCATCCAGCACACCTAGTGGCCTTGGACAAGTCACTTGACCCTCTCCATTGCCTCAGAAAAATCCAAGTTATCAATGTCCCTGTTTAATGTACATTACCAAGTTTAAGTTGCAATGTAAACCGCTTTGATTGAAATGATTAAGCGGTATAAAAAAACATGTTAACACACACACACACACACACACACACAGACATCCCCCTGCCCATCTCCCCCATCATATTACTTGAGCCTTATTTCAGTTTTAAGGTAGCTAGAATTGTAGCTGCTGCTCTATGTAAACTAGCCCTCTCTATACTTTTGTTTAGAGTTATACCTGCCTCTCCGTATTTTTTGAGCCCATGCAAACGTAAGTAACCTTTACACTTCAAAAAAATAGAGGGGAAAATCTGCACAGAGCAACAGGTAAAATCCTAAACAAAAAGTATAGAGGGGGGTAATCTGAACAGAACCCCCCCCCCCCCCCCCGACCAAGAGGGATGCTTCTAAAATTTTGTGACTATGGGAGCAAAGAGTTTAAATTTGGTCCTGCAGTCACTTCTGCTCTTCAGAGTTCTGGGTTCAAAACAGTACCCATGACCTCTAGTGGTAATCTTGCAGTACTCCTACTAGGGGTCCAGTTTAAGGGCTGCTGCAGAAAGACCAACACCTCCTTTGTCCAAAGATAACAATTTATAAGCACAAGTTCCAACAGCCCAAATGCAGAAAGAAAGACTGATGCGCATGTAAACGGCAAAGGAAAAGCAAGCACCCACAGAAACACCAAGAGTATTTCAATTATAAGCAAATGAGCTGCACGTAATAAAATGCCATACTAATATTGTCTGCGTCCGATGCAGAGACATGCTTAGAGGATTACATAACCAGCCGAAACGCCAATATTTCTAAGCTTGGTCTGAGGTGGCTTAAATGTCTTGCGTGTGCCCCCGACAGTCTTTTGATGGCACTGGGAGCTTTCCCCAATGCCTGGATCATCTGAGCTGCAGTGTCAAATACTGTCTGGGCGCATAGGTAAATTAGCCACACAGCGCCCCTGTCTCTCTGGGAGAACAAGCCAAACTTGCTCAGACTTCTGTGCGCATGTATTTGGCTTGCTCTACCAGTTTAACACTATCATTTGCGCCACAGTTCAATGTGTGGCTAATTTGCATAGGCAAGCCTTTCTGCATGCCGACACTGAAGTCACGTGGTATCAGTGTGCTGTATAGAGGCATACAGAGTTGATGGAATGTGACTTCAGAGCCAGCTTTATGCATCTGCCCCTTAGTGCGCCATTTGTCTGAAACAGACATTCTGAGTCAGTACGTCATGATCCCTTCTCTAAGCAAATTGAAACCTACCTTTTGGAGGCCGCTTTTACAACTAGACCACTTCTCCCAGTCTTGTTTATCATGAAGGTTTGGCTTGACTAGACTGAATACACCTCGTAGTTGTAGCTATGCATATTTACCAACCTATCTTTGTAAAATCACATGAATTGGTCATGTGACTTGTCACATCTGACCTGCAGATATCGAGGATCCATTGCCAAATACACATACTACAATTATTCAACATTTTTTTCTCTCTTCCGCTATATATTTTAACAAAGATGAAAAATTATCATTGACACCAGACTTATGGCACAATTCACTGTTGGAGTTTAATGACCAGCTACTGGCTTAGCTCCTGAGAAATGTTAATCTGGTTAATGTTATTTGTAACCCCAATACAAAATGATTTCATTGTGTACGTTTCAAAATGGATGCATACATGTTGATGACATAAGCGCATCACATGTCATCAAGATTTGTTGCTTTGACCATAATTCAAACTTCCAATAAGTGCTTCATTTGTTCCAGGAATTCTAGACACATTTCAGGTTTAAGGGTACTTTGACAGACTGGAATCTTGTGCATATACAGAACCATCAAAGCATTCACCTGTGGTACTGGGTACACTCTGAGAACAGCTTTATAAGGAATTTAAGCACTTTACATGCTCAACTAAACACTTATAAAATTGCCTGGGGAGGGGATACAAAATGAACTGTATAAAGTTGTCACTCAAAAAATACAGCATCTACACACAGGGGGTCCTGGAGGCGGGATAGGCACTTTATGAAATGACATGCATATACATCGATTTCTACCAGCACATACATGTGCTAAGTTACACCTGCTCCATAAGAGGTCTAGCTTTGTGCAGCAGCTTTTGGGAGGCAATTTAAAGAGGTGTATATGTTGCTTTATTAAAACAGATGCCATATATGTGCCTAAATGCCCTCATTGCTGAAACACCATGTTGTAAAACCGTCCTCCCTGTCATCAAAGTGACAGCATGTACTGCTAAACGAGCATCTCAAGGAAGCAATGCCACCAGAATATGTTAATCCCCTCTTAAGGCATTACAAAGCAGATGTTCTAAGTCACTGGAATCTTACAGTGAACTGAAAAGCACTGGGACACAAAAGCTCTACCCAATATTCTATTGCAATAAGATTTGCTCAAACGCACATAACCCCCTTTGAAAGGAACTCAAGGTATTATGAATGTGCACTGTCACTTTCGAGAAGCAAGAAAACATTAAAAATACAAGCCATTTTGGCAAACTGAAATATAACACTTAAGACTTTAATCATACCAAAATCAGTAAGATTAGATAAAGAGTGTCTAAAGCAAGAAAAAGCACATCATGCCTACCCTGTCGCAAAATACAAAATAAGCCATGGACATCCGAAGATCTTTGTTCTATGTGCAATGTATGTAAATTACATACCACAGCACCTACTAGCAAAATGAAAAGCAACACAAGCTTACTCACCTTGAAAATGCCAACCCAGTCTTTTTGGTGTGGGTGGATGTACTGGGTCAAAGTGTAATGGCACTCAAGAGGAACATGGGGAAGATAACTTTTTGCCACATTTTGAAAGATCACATGTGCAAAGTTGGATGTCTGCATTGTATTGACTGGAGAAGGAACCTCTTGCAAAGACATTGTAAACCTGCAAAATAAAATTATAGAAAAATTAGAGACTATGTGGCAATATCAAGGCCAACTCTTTACTCCTTCCCATCTAAATCGCGAAGATCAAAGTCATTTACAGCCTCCAAAATTTCCCCATTCACCTATGTAAGCAAAGCAGCAAAGACAGAACTAGATTTAAATATCAAGATCTAAATCACATTGTTGAACTTTGACCAGCCAATGGATGCGCCCTTCAGCAAAAAGGAAACAAGACTATCTTGAGAGGGTTTTTACTATATTCTTAGGTAAAATCTTTTTTTATCTAATTGACATAGTTCTAAATAAACTGAATAAATGTAAAGTATAAGCAGAAGCAATGAAACAGCTGGCAATTAACTGCCAAAGATGCAACCACCCCTGACTTCAATTTATTTTTTTATTTACTTACATTTTCTTTTATACCGCGCTATTCAACATCAGTGCGGTTTACATGAAACTATAATCTATAATTACAATTGACCAGCAATACAAATGCTAATAACCCTAATTGTCCTACAAATGCTGATAATCCTATAAAATAATTGTCATACTTCATGTTTTGGTTTCTGAGATCCTATCCTTTTCCATAGAGCCAGTCTCCTCCCCAAACTATTTGCAGGTAAGTTGTGGATCCTAAAAGTTTATTTAGTTCCATTTATATCCCACCATTTCAATGCAAGCTCAAACTAGCATACAGTAAGTACTGAGCTTCCACTTGCTTAGGATACAACACATGAAATTCTCAGATTTCTGAAATCCCTTAAAAAGCTGCATTTGCACACCAGTTGTGGTCTTCAAAGTAACCTAGGCATTCATTCTCCATTCCAATTTTTGCCCTTGCATAATAGTGTGGATGCCAATCTATCAACAATGAGTTGCCTGACTGAAAACCAAATACAGTTTAGGACAACTCAGAGGATCGCCATGAGTCGTTGATACAGACCCGACAATATTTATCATGATAGTGGTAACAAACAAATAGAATGTTTTTTAAACCTCTAGTGAGCATATCTCCCAATCAGATTACATGAAGGAAAATTTTAGAAAGGATGTAAACAGCGAATTCCCACATCCATCTCAAGACATGGAGAATTAGGCCACTATTTTGCAAGAGATTGTACTAAAATATCAAACTTCTTGTAAAAAGCTGCACAGGTATGCTCCTGCATGTCTGGCAGGAGCAGCGATTTTAGGAAGCCGCACGCGGGGAAAGCATAGTTACTCACCTGTAACAAGTGTCCTCCAGGGACAGCAGGAATCAGTCCTCACATGTGGGTGACGTTGGCGCCGATGAAGCCCTCATGCAGAGCAAATCCCCAGCTTTCTAAGAAAGCCTTTGGGAATTGCATCACGCATGCGCGGCCCCCTTCCCGCCCAAGGGTGCCAATCTTAGTCAGTCAAATGACATAGCTAAAAAGACAACAAAAAGTAACAAAAATAATAGTAGGACTGCAACTCCAAGGGGAGGAGGGAGGGTCGTGAGGACTGATTCCTGCTGTCCCTGGAGAAAACCTGTTACAGGTGAGTAACTACGCTTTCTCCAGGAACAAGCAGGAAGTCAGTACTCACATGTGGGACTCCCCAGCTATAGGCTACTGAGAACCCACAGCTGAAAAATAGGCTCCCTCATGAGAGCCGCAAGCAGCCACAATAGGAATCTGAGAGAGTAACACTCCGATAGCCTGACATCAAAGGGTCAGAGGGTAGGAGTTGCCTAGACCTCAAATAGGTTATGGAGTACAGCCTGGCCAAAAGCACTGTCCTGTTGGGACTCCCATGAGTTGCAAAAGTCTGACCCGAAGACCAGGTGGCGGCCCAGCAGATGTCTGCCAGCAGAACAGAGCGAATATGAGCCACTGATGCGGCCATAGCCCTGACTCAGTGGGCCGTAACATGATCCTGCAAAGGAAGATCAGCCGCCCTATACGCCTAGGTGATGCAGTCTGCTACCCAGGTGGACAGCGTACATTTGGAGACGGCCATCCCCAGTTTACTGGGGTCATAAGATACGAAGAGCTGAGAAGCCCTTCTATGTATTTGTGTATGCTGAAGGCCAACACCCTCTTACAGTCCAGGGTATGCAGCACTGCCTCTGCCTGACTGGCGTGCGGTCTGGGAAAAAAGGTAGGCAGGACTACCTCTTGATTGAGGTGGAACGGAGAGACAACTTTCGGAAGGAACTTGGAGGTGAGTGCGTAGCACTACCTTGTTTCTATAGAACCTTGTATCGGACACCACAGCCTGAAATTCACTCACTCGCCTAGCCGAGGTGAGAGCCACCAAGAAAACCACCTTCCAGGAAAGGAAGCGTAGATGGCAGGTTGCCATCGGCTCAAATGGTGGACAAGTAAGCTGTCCTAAGACTACATTCAGATCCCACTCTGTTGCCGGTGGGCGAACCGGGGGTTTCAGCAGAAGGAGACCCCTCAGGAGCCTGGACACTAAGGGATGTGCAAAAAGGGGGTTTCCCTTCCATTGGTAAATGGTGTGCTGCCAAGGCACTGAGGTGAACTCTGACCGAGTTGGACTTAAGGCCCAAATCTGAGAGATGGAGAAGATACTGCAGTACCACCGCAACCTAGCAGGAGAAAGGATTTTCTCTTTCTCCTTTTCACACCATACCCCAAACCTATGTCACTTAAAAGCATAGGTCTGTCTAGCTGACTGCCTCCTGGAGGCCAACATCTTCCACTTCCTTGAAGTAGGAATGGTGCAAAAACTACCCTTTCAGCAGCCACACCATCAGGTTGAGGGAGCGGAGGTTGGGGTGCAGAAGAATGCCCCTCTCCTGAGAGAGAAGGTTGGGATAGGATCCCAGAAGGGATTGGGGCCTACACTGCCAATTGAAGTAGAAGCGGAAACCAAGGCTGCCTCGGCCATCTGGGGGCTACCAGAATGACTGAGGCCCTGTCCTGGAGAATTTTGAACAGGGTTTTGGCCACCAGAGGTGTTGGAGGAAACGCATAGAGGAGGCCCACAGACCATGAAATGAGAAAGGCATCAGCAGCCACCCTGTTTGGGTGTGGCTGTCTGGAGCAAAGCCGGGACACTTGGGAGTTGTGTGGGCTCACAAACAAATCCAGGGTCGGCTGTCCCCATGCTTGTATCCAGCTGCCATTCATGGAGCTGGAGAATCCTGCTCAGCCTGTCGGCCAAGTAGTTTTCCTGGCCTGGTAGATAAACTGCTCTCAGATGCATGCCATGCTGGACTGCAAAGGAGCATAGGTCCCGAGTTTCCTGACACAGCAGGCGGGACCCCGTGCCTCCTTGCTTGTTCACATAGAACATGGCTACCTGGTTGTCTGTTTGTATTAAGACAGGTTGATGAGCCAAGGTTTGGCAAAAAGCTTGCAGAGATAGGTGAATGGCACGAAGTTCCAGGAAATTGATCTGTTGCGCGCTCCCGTGTGGAGACCACACGCCCTGTGTGCAGAACCCCTGGCAATGGGCTCCGCAGCCCTGCAAGGGTGCATCCATAGTCAGAACTCTTTTGTGTTGAGAAAAGGTCACCCCCGCTTCCAAGTGTTGTGGTTGAAGCCACCAAGTTAAAGACTGCATTAGCCTTTTTGAGACTTTGACTCTGTCTCCGAGTTTGCCTGTTGCCTGTGTCCACTGGTCCCTGAGGCACTATTGAGCTGTTCTCATGTGGAGGCGGGCATTTGGTATCACATGTACCGTAGAGGCCATGTACCCCAGGAGGCGCAGGAAGTGTCTTGCTGAAATTTTGAACATGCGACTCACTTGATGGGTAAGGCCCAGGAGTCTCTGTGCCCTGTCTTCTGGGGCAGGTAAGCTCTTGCCTGAAGGGTATCCAGTCTGGCCCCAATGAACTCTAGTTTTTGAGTGGGAACTAGGGTAGACTTGGGGTAATTGATTACAAACCCTAGATGTTGAAGTAACTGAAGGGTGCAAGATGTGGTCTGCCGAGCCTCCAGAGCTGATGGAGCTCTGATTAGCCAATCACCCAGGTATGGAAAGACGAACACTCCTTGGATTCTGAGAAAGGCCGCCACCACTGCCAGACATTTTGTAAATACCCTGGGGGCGGAGGCTAGGCCAAAGGGAAGCACTCTGTACTGATAGTGGTTTCCCCCCACCACAAAGCGAAGGAACTGCCTGTGGTCTGGATGAATTAGGATGTGTGTATACGCATCCTTTAGTTCTAAGGAGCATAGCCAGTCTCCCTGGTGGAGGTAAGGCAGCAATATTCCAAGGGAGAGCATTTTGAACTTCTCCCTCACCAGGAATTTGTTTAAGTTTCACAGGCGAGGATGGGCCTTAGACCTCCTGTCCTTTTTGGAATCAGGAAGTACCTGGAATAGAAACCCCTGCCCTGCAGATGGGTATGGCACATGCCCATGTACAGCTAGTAGGCCTGGATCCGACATGATAGCATAGAACCCTGGAAACACTTCCTGCTGAGGGCGTCCAAGTTTATTTATTTATTTATTTAAAGTCTCTTTTATACCGCGCTATTCAGCATCAGCGCGGTTTACAATAAACAATGAACATACACATTTCCAATAGTACTTTGTGTTTACATATGAACAGGATATTCAACTTGGCTAACAGGGTAACTATGTACAACAACAATATATACAATATATACAATTTATAGACTGGTCATGTGTTCGTATGGTTTTAGACATTGGAGATTTGGGTGGTTTCGGCAAATGGTGCTGAGTTTCTATTGGTTTCCGGGTAGTGTAGGAGGAAGAGGTAGTGTTTCACGGCCTTCCTGAATTGGCATAGGTCCGGGATTGATCGGATGTTGTGAGGGAGGTTATTCCAGATCATTGGTGCATAAAGTTTGAAGGTCCTGCTGGATGTTGACTTGGTGCATTGAGTTATTGATCTTGGGACTATCAAGGTGTTTTGAGCTACTGACCTTCTGTCCCTATTGTGGGGTGTCATCTGGATTAGCTCTGTTAGTGATGTTGACGAGAGACCTTTGGTGGCTTTGAAGGTGAGCAGCAAGGTCTTGAAAGTAATTCTACCTTGAATCGGGAGCCAGTGGAGTTGTTTCATTATGGGTGTGACATGGTCTTTCCTGGATGCTCCGTGTAGTACTCTTGCTGCGGTGTTCATTGCCATTTGCAGTGGGTTTAGGGTGGTTTGGGGGAGTCCTTGCAGTATTGCATTTGCATAATCGAAATGTGGGATAATTAGTGCCTGATAGATAGTCCTGAAATCATCTGGCTCCAGCAGAGATCGCAGGTACCTAAGGGATCTAATTTTATGATATACTGCCCCTTACAGTGTTACTTATATGAGCCTGCATATTTAGGTTCTGGTCTAGTGTGACGCCGAGGTATCTGATCGCGGATTTGGTCTGGAGGTCTGCGTCCTTCACTTTTAGTACTGCCGGCGCAGTGAAGTTACGGTTCCTTGAAATGAACATCACCTCAGTCTTCTTGTGTTGAATCCGGAGGTTTTGGGATTGTAGCCAATTGGATATTTCATTTATGCAGCATGTTATTGGTGAGAGGTCTGGGTTTTCTGTTGCAAAAGGCGTATATCATGCAGTTAACGCTGAAAGACCGGATCAGGTTGCAGAGAGGTTGCATGTATATATTGAACAGCAAGGCGGAGAGGGAGGATCCTTGTGGGACACCTTGGCTTTGGTGGAATGGTTCTGATGATGTGTCTCTGGATCGTACCTGCTGCCATCTGTCCGAGAGGTAGGACCTGCACCACTCGAGTGCTTTACCGAAGATTCCTTTTTCCTTGAGGCGTTCTAGGAGGCGCTCATGGTTAACGGAATCAAACGCTGCTGCGATGTCAAGGAAGACAAGGACAAAGCCTTGGCGGGTATTGTCGATGCCTGATATTATGCTGCTGAAGAGTGTGGTAAGAAGGGTCTCCACCCCGTGGGCTTCTCTAAATCCGTGCTGGCATGGATCCAGTGGTGCATTGGAATCAATGTGATCTTGTATTTGTCTCTGAACTTCCTTTTCCATTATTTTTGCAAGCATTGGTATGCTTGCTATGGGTCTGTAGGATTCTGGTTTCTGTTGGTCAAGTTTGTTGTTTTTTAGTAGAGGTCTTATTGATGTGTGTTTGAGGGTGCGTGGGAAATCACCTGTTGTGAACGATTGTTGCATGAGTCTGGATATGATGGGACTGAGGTCAGTCCGAAGTTCTTTGACCCAGAAAGCTGGGCATGGATCAGATTGCGCTGTGGTCGTATTGATGGCTGCTATGGTGTCTTCGATGCATTGTTTGGATGGAGTTGTGAAGGTAGTGAGTGGTGTTTGATTGTAAGGCTGAAGGATAATGCTGGACGCAGGGTTGTTGTTTATCTGGCAGAGTTTCGTTTGTAGATAATCAGCATATGTTTGAGGATGGATTCTATTTGTTTGTTCTGATGCAGGTTCTGTTGTAAGTTGCTTAACGAGGGCAAACAGGTCACGAGGTTTGTTGAGGGATCTCTTTAAAGTGTCGGCGTGGTAACGTCTCATGGTTTCAGTCACTGCGGTACGGTGCGCTGTGAGTTGTAAGTTGTATGCCTTTTGGTCTGCTTCTGAGCGTGAGCGGCGCCAGCGTCTCTCAAGTTTTCTTAGTGTCACGAGTGAGGCTTTCAACTCAGTAGTGTACCATGCTGCTGTGTGTCATTTCCCTTGAGGTTTGTTTTTTGCTGGGCGAACAGCTATTGAGCTGAGTATTTCATTCCAGTTGGAGACTAGTTCGTCTGGGTTGTGTGCTGGTGAGGTTATTAGTGGGATTGCTGACTTCAGGATTAGTTCTTTGTTGAATGGTTGGAATCTTCTCGGCGGATTGTTGGACTGACCGATTGCTGTGCTTTCATCCTTTTGGCCATGGCTTGGCTGAGGAATTTGGAATAGGATTAATGAGTGATCTGACCATGGGACAGCGGTGATTGATATATCAGGGATGGTTGTCTCTCTGATGGTTGCGTCTGTTGTGAATATTAGATCTAGCAGGCCTCCTTTTATATGGGTAGGTTCCTTGATTAATTGGCTATATCCTAGATCCGTCATGGCTTCGAGAAACGCCTTTGAGTGAGAGTCTTGCAGGGAGGGGAGGTTGAAATCTCCTAGTACCCAGCTGGTTGTATTCAGGCTCTGGGAGTTTGCGGCTGCGTCGATTATTGTTGTTAGTGCATCTGAATCTGATGATGGAGCTCTGTAAAGTAGATTGATGGAGGAACACTTGCGGGCCTCCCTGCCAGGAAGTTGCGGGCCTCCCTGCCAGGAAGCACAGAGGAGTGCGTCTTCTGGCTCTTGAGCCAGCGGATGGCCGATTCCACAACCATGGAGTTGTGTGGCAGTTGTGCTTTCTGGAATACCCAGGGCTCTTGCGAACTCGATACATCGAGTCGAGTCGCCTGCTGATCACGGCATTGACGCCGGCATCTCCCATATGCGAAGCAAGAGTCTCTCCAGGATCAGAGGCACTGGTACAGTAAGGGCTTCCCGAGGAGGAAAGTCATACTGGAGGATCTCGAGGTCTTCGGCTCGAGGCGGCTCCTCAGACTCCATAGAGAATGCCAAAGTCTTTGACATATCCCTTACGAAGTCCAAGAACCAAGTGTCCTCCGGGGGGGGGGACATTCTCAGAGGTTCGGACACTGGGGAATCGGAGGGGATGTCCCTGGTTCGGCAGGTGTCCGGGGACTCTTCCTCCTCAGTCTCCCAGCCTGAGGCCTCCAAAGAGGAATCGAGCTGCTCTGGCCTCGAGGGCTTCGGCTTCAACCGCCCCTACGCCGGTGTAATTGGCGTCGACAACCTTGGTCCCAAACAGGAGGTTGAGGGAGACTTCGGACGAGTATCGACTCAAGTACACATGGTCTCGAGGATCGGCTCGGCCTCCGGAGGCCTGGTGGTCAGGGTGGAAGGACCAGTAAGACCGGCTATCAGCGCCCGCTGCTGCGCTCCAAGGCCACCATTCTGAGACCGAGCTCAGAAGGCTCCGCAGCTCCCGGGTCGGGTCCCGACGCCGGCTCTCCCGGGGGAGAGTCCACAACGAGGATAGCAGTTACCTGCCTCGGCTGGTCCGGTTCCCTTCGAGGAAGTTTTGCAGGACGCTCCAACTCCGAGGATCCAGGCCAGCGGTCGGGGCTCCGCGACCAGTCCCAGGAGGAACCAGGCCGTTTGGAACCATCCAACAATGCCGCCTTCGAGGATTTTTCTTCCTTCGATGTTCCCGCGAGGGAGACCCCCTTTCTGAGGACCCCCCGACGCTGCTCAGGCTCAGACAGTTCCCGAGACGTCGCGGCCTCAGATGAGGTCCGGGCTCAAGAGGATACGGACTCACCAAAAATCCTAGCATGTTGCTGCTGGCGGCTTCTCAAGGCCTTAGAGGACATTTTCCTACACGGGCCACATCCCTTCAGGTCGTGATCTGGCCAGAGGCACCGGAGACAGCAATCATGTGTGTCAGTGAGTGACTAGTTTTGTACACCAATCACACTTTTTAAACCCGCTGGTAGCCATCAGGGGAAAAAGGGCCCCTGCAAGGTCAAAGCCTCGGGCTGCCAGGGGGAAAAAAAAAAAAGCGCGAACGCTAGTCGCTAAGGACAAAAACCGAAAAACAGGACCAGACTCGATACCGGTGTACCGAGCCGAAAGCGGGAAGGGGAACAAACGTCAATCCGATGGAAATAGAAAATAATTTCTAAGTTTTATCAACTTTTTCCTTGGGGACTACAGGACTACGTCCATTGGGCTCCACGGAAAAAAGAATGGTTAAGATGGCACCCTTGGGCGGGAAGGGGACCGTGCATATGTGATGCAATTCCCAAAGGCTTTCTTAGAAAACTGGGGATTTGTTCCGCACGAGGGCTCCGTCGGCACTGACATCACCCACATGCGAGGACTGACTTCCTGCTTGTTCCTGGAGAAATGAGATTCCTTTCCTCCTCCCCCTCCCCCCCCCCCCACCTCCCAATTTAGATGTGGGAGCAGCCTCCTTAAAAAACAAACAAAACAAAACAAAAAAAAATCGCTGCACTGGCACAGCTTCTCCCCCCAAAGCATAATGCTGATCCTGCTCCCTCGCTCTCACCCCCATGAGGCATCCACTCAATCCCCCCTCCTATGCCTCTTGGTGCATAACTTCAATTCCCCCTCCCCAAAGTGTCTAAATCCCCTGCAAACATCACTCCGATGAACATTCCTGGGCTTATCATGGTTACTGTGTTCAGCAAGAACATAAGAAATGCCACACTGGGTCAGACCAAGGTCCATCAAGCTCAGCAGCCTGTTTCCAAAAGTGGCCAATCTAGGTCACAAGTACATGGCAGGTTCCCAAAGGCTAGAGGTTCCACAATGCTCATCCTGTGGTAAGCAGTGGATTTCCCGGATCCTCTTTAATAATATAAGAACATAAGAACATAAGATATGCCATACTGGGTCAGACCAAGGTCCATCAAGCCCAGTATCCTGTTTCCAACAGTGGCCAATCTAGGTCATACGTACCTAGCAGTTTCCCCAAAAGACACAGGTTCCACAATGCTTGTACTGGGTCAAGCATTGATATCCTGGGTCCCTTCTTAATAATGGTTTATGGACTTTTCCTCCAGGAACTTGTCCAAACCTTTTTTAAACCCAGCTACATTAACAGCCTTTACTACATCCTCCGGTAACAAATTCCAGAGTTTGATTACACGTTGAGTGAAAAAATATTTTCTTTTATTAGTCTTAAATAGTTTACCCTGTAGCTTCATTGCATGTCCCCTAGTCTGTCTATATTCTGATAACGTAAACAACCGATCTACGTTTACCCGTTCCACTCCGTTCATTAATTTATAGACTTCTATCATATCTCCCCTCAGCCGTCTCTTTTCCAGGTTAAAGAGCCCTAACCTTTTTAGCCTTTCTTCATAGGAGTATCCTTCCATCCCCTTTACCATTTTGGTGGCTCTTCTCTGAACCTTTTCTAATAACGCTATATCCTTTTTAAGATACGGCAACCAGAATTGCACACAATATTCAAGGTGCGGTCTCACCATGGAACGATATAGAGGCATTATAATATCCTTTGTTTTATTTTCCATTCCTTTCTTTATCATATCTAGCATTCTATTTGCTCTCTTGGCTGCCGCTGCACACTGGGCCGAGGGTTTTAACATGTTATCCACAATGACGCCTAAATCTTTTTCCTGTGTGGTGGTTCCTAAAGTGAAACCTTGCATCGTGTAACCATAGTTTGGGTTGTTCTTCCCTAGGTGCATAACTTTGCACTTGTCCACATTAAATTTCATCTGCCATTATGATGCCCAGTCTTCCAATTTATCAAGATCCTCTTGCAATTTTCCACAATCCTCCTGGGTTTTAACAACTTTAAATAGTTTTGTGTCATCTGCAAATTTGATAATCTCACTCATTATTCCACTTTCCAGGTCATTTATGAATATGTCAAAAAGCAGAGGACCCAGCACAGATCCCTGAGGTACACCACTATTCACCTTTCTCCATTGGGAAAATTGGCCATTTAGCCCTACCCTCTGCTTTCTATCTTTTAACCAGTTCCTGATCCACAGTAGTACACTGCCTCCTATCCCATGACTCTTTAGTTTTGCCAAAAGTCTCTGATGAGGGACCTTGTCAAAGGCTTTCTGAAAGTCCAGATACACTATATCAACCGACTCACCTTTGTCCACCTGTTTATTCACACCTTCAAAAAAACATAACAGATTAGTAAGGCAAGATCTTCCTTGTCGAAAGCCATGTTGGCTGTCTCCCATTAGGCCATGACTATCTAAATGCTGAATAATTTTATTCTTTATGATGGTTTCTACCATTTTTCCCGGTACTGACGTCAAGCTCACCGGTCTGTAGTTTCCCGGATCACCCCTGGAACCCTTTTTAAAAATTGGTGTTACACTGGCTATCCTCCAATCTTCAGGAATTAGAGATGATTTTAATGATAGTTCAGAGATTACTAATAGCAGGTCTGCAATCTCATATTTCAGTTCTTTCAACACCCTTGGAAGTATACCATCCGGCCCAGGTGATTTGCTACTCTTCAGTTTATCTAATAGTTGTAATACATCTTCCCTATGTATCGATATTTCCTTCAACTCTTCTGCACCTTTAAACACCACTTCAGTCATGGGTAACATCCCTATATCTTCCTCAGTAAAGACCGAAGCAAAGAATTCATTCAGTCTCTCTGCTATCGCCTTGTCACCTCTTAGTGCCCCTTTAACGCCTCTATCATCGAATGGACCAACTGATTCTTTCACAGGTTTTTTGCTGCGAATGTACTTGAAAAAATCTTTATTTCGCGTTTTTGCTTCCGCAGCAAGCTTCTTTTCAAATTCTACCTTTGCCTGCTTTATTAATGCCTTGCATTTGACTTGCCAGTGCTTGTGCTGTTTCCAGGTTTCGTCGTTTGGCTCTTTTTTCCATTTCCTGAAAGATGCTTTTTTGGCAAGAACAGCCTCTCTGACCTCACCTTTAAACCATGCTGGCAGTTTTTTTGACTTCCTTCCACTTTTCTTAAAGAGTGGAATAAAGCTGGCTTGGGCTTCCAAGATAGTATTTTTGAACAACACCCAAGCTTGATGTAAGTCTTTAACCTTTGCAACTGCTCCTTTTAGTTTTTTCTTAACTGTTTTCCTCATTTTATCATAGTCTCCCTTTCAAAAGTTAAAAGGTAGTACTGTGGATTTCCTTACTATCCCTCCTCCACTAATTAAAACAAAGGTGATCATGCTATGATCACTATTGCCAAGTGGCCCCAACACCCTTATCTCTTGCACTACATCTGGTGTTCCACTAAGGACTAGGTCTAATATTGCTTCCCCTCTGGTTGGTTCATGAACCAGCTGCTCCAAGAAGCAGTCATTTATTTCATCTAGGAACTTTATCTCCCTAGCATGTCCTGCTGTGACACTGACCCAGTCGATACCGGGGTAATTGAAATCACCCATTATTATTACTGCACTGTAACTTTTGCTAGCTTCCTTGATTTCTTTGAGCATTTCATCATCCATTTGTTCATTCTGGCCAGGCGGACGATAGTACACCCCCACTGCCATCGCCTTCCCCTTTTTACATGGAATTTCAATCCATAGAGATTCTACAGCAAATTTTGTTTCCTGCAAAACTTTAATCCTTTCTGACTCAATGCCCTCTCTAACATAGAGCGCAACCCCTCCACCAATTTGATCAGCTCTATCATTACGATACAGTTTGTACCCAGGTATCACAGTGTCCCACTGGTTGTCCTCCTTCCACCATGTCTCTGATATTCCAATCATATCTAACCTCTCGTTTAGTGCTATATATTCTAACTCTCCCATCTTGTTTTGTAGACTTCTAGCATTTGCATACAAGCATTTTAGAGACTGTATTTTATTCATATTAATTTGGCTATTGGTAGACATGGGTAATTTGGGATCTTTAAGCTCTGTCTGCTCCATACTTGAGGGCATTTGGGCTACTTTACTCTTTTTTGGAACCTCTCTGCTTTTTGTAGTATCCTTCAAGGATACATTCTTCCGAACCATGCGCTCTTGGGCGACTGTCGGCTTTCCCCTATCATCTAGTTTAAAAGCTGCTCTATCTCCTTTTTAAAGGTTAATGCCAGCAGCCTGGTTCCATCCCGGTTAAGGTGAAGCCCATCCCTTCGGAAGAGCCCCTCCTTTCCCCAGTTCCTAACAAATCCAAACCCCTCATCTCTGCACCATTGTCTCATCCACGCATTGAGACTCCGGAGCTCTGCCTGCCTTTTGGGTCCTGCACGTGGAACGGGAAGCATGTCGGAGAATGCTACCCTGGAAGTTCTGGATTTCAACTTCCTACCTAAAAGCCTAAATTTAGCTTCCAGAACCTCCCTACCACATTTTCCTATGTCATTGGTACCGACATGTACCAAGACAGCAGACTCCTCCCCAGCACTATCTAAGACCTTATCTAGGTGGCACGCGAGGTCCGCTACCTTCGCACCAGGCAGGCATGTTACCAGGCGATCCTCACGTCCACCAGCCACCCAGCTATCTACATGCCTAATGATCGAATCACCAACTATAACTGCTGTCCTAACTAATAGTTTATGGATCTTTCCTCCAGAATGTATCCAAACCTTTTTTAAACTCAGCTACACTAACAGCTTTTACTTCATCCTCCGGTAACAAATTCCAGAGTTTGATTACGCGTTGAGTGAAAAATTATTCTCTCTTATTAGTCTTAAATGGGTTGCATTGTAGCTTCAATATGTGTCCTCTAAGCCATCAAAAAGTTGAAAAACTAAACAACCAAGCTACATTAACCTGTTCCATTCCCTTCATTAATTTATAGGCCTCTATTATATCTTCCCTCAGCCTTCTCTTTTCCAAGTTGAAGAGCCCTAACCTTTTAAGTCTTTCCTCATAGGGGTAATCCTTCCATCCCCTTTACCATTTTGGTGGCTCTTCTCTGTGCCTTTTCTAATTCCAATTCCACTATATCCTTTTTAAGATACATTCCTACTCCGCACAAGATCCCTCTCCAAAATGGCACAGATGACCTCTAGCAATAAGCTCAGGGTATTGCGAGATTACCACTAGAGGTCAACAGTACCATTCTGGAGAAGGACCTCGTGCAGAGCATAAGCAAGTGGGCCTCACTCCTTCACCCACTGCCCTGAACACCAATGACCCTGGTAAGCCCGAGGATGTTTACTTTACACTTGTGTAATTCTTTCGGAGGAAGGGGAGCATCGAAATGCTACTGCAGGGGGTATCACATCTAGTTAGGGGCAGCCGGTGGGGGAGGATCCCCCAACTTGACATTTATATCTGCTGCCCCTGTCAGCAAGCACTTATTACTGCCTGGGGACAGGTGTAAATTACAACGTTCATATGGGTTTTTTTGCCAGAACTGGATTCCCTTTATAAAAATCACAAATACACTTCTGAATGATGGGCCCTGCTCACACCACTCCCGCTGGGTGGGTATTCACTGTGAGCATTCCCGCATCTACAAAAACAGCAGGTTCTGAAACAGCATTGAGATGCGTATTTCAATCCACACATCACATTGCTGCTTTTTGTATGTGGGAATGCTTCTAAAATAACTCCCATAATGAATTGCTTCATTGCTTTATTTCTATCTAAAATGTCTCCCTTATCCATTTTAATCCAGTCTGCTTGTACCATCCCATCCATCTTGAAGATTTATATGCTCAACTGATTGTACAGTGCTATTGGAGATCTATTTGAATTATTGCTAAGATAAAATAAAGTTGATTTTAAATATTTCCAGTTCACAAATGCTAAAATCTAATACCATAAGGTGGTCTAGATTTCATGATCTCCACCATAATTATGAATGGTAAGAGGAGCAATCCAATCAGTGCATAATTTGGCTATCCATTTGCTGCACTTTGAGAAACAGAGTATCTCTCCCCATTTTCCCCATAAACCTTATTGCATTTAATCCTCTCCACCCACCGCAAAGTCCGGAGCATGTTTTCTTTTTATGAAATACTTACCTATTCTATATTGGTTTGACTTTTGATACAACTGCATGGTGTTAAAATGCTCATCACCTTGCTCCCAATTTGAGACAATTTTTTTTTTACTAATTATGAGTTGCCCTTGTACTAAAAATTCAAGATGACCAATCAGAAAACAGACGCATAAATTTAAATAGTAGTAAATATCATGCAATGCCTAATCAAAATTTAAAATACTGGGTCCAATAAACTGGGCCATCAATTTGCTTTGAAAGTCTTAAATTAAAAGCCCATGTAGTAAAAACACAGGGAACAAACATGTTACATGCTATGGGAGTAAGTGAATCAAAATATAAACTGGGTAAAAAAGGTTGAATGAAATGATTCTTCAAAGCTATACAGATTTTGGTGATTACTGCATAAAAACACCATTCCAAAGAGGTCCCCATAGCTGCAGGCCAGGCAAAGTTTAGTAAATACTGAACAAGTGATTATATCTAGTGTCGCCAACCTCCCCCTGGTGGCCGGAGGCTGAACAGGAAGGTTGGGCATATAGTTAATTTTAGGAGAGGGGTTTTTTTTTTTAAGGCCAGGTGCAGCCTGGTCTATGTAGTCCTGCTCCTGGTGCAAATAAGTCATGTAAGCCAAATGGAGGGAGAATAAGGCTTTTATTTCCCTTTTCACAAAAAGATTCGTTGGGCTACAAAAATTAAGGAAAGTCCTTCTTTTCAGGCATAAACCAAACTCAAGGTACAAAGTAAACTGTTATAATCTTCACAGTAGTACCGTGTTTCCCCGAAAATAAGACCGGGTCTTATATTTATTTTTGCGCCAAAAGATGCACTAGGGCTTATTTTCAGGGTAGGGCTTTTTTTTTTTTTTCATATACAGCATGACAGCACAGAATGAGTGGCGTTGCAGCTCCTGCCTGCACAGATGACGGAAGTGGCCTGCAGCACATCACCAACACCCGATCGGCATCGGGGAGTGGAGCAGGAGGAAAGCTCCTCCCTGGTCCACCCGCCGAAGCCAATCAGGCCACAAGAGCACCATCTTCAAAAGAGCAGAGCACCCTTAGCGCGAAGGAAGAGGCCACAGCTCAGCACTGGCACTCAATCGGCGTCGGGGAGTGGAGCAGGAGGGAAAGCTCCTCCCCGGTCCACCTGCTGAAGCCAATCAGGACACAACAGCACCAACTGTATTTAAAAGAGAGTGCCCTTAGCGTGAAGGAAGTGGCCCGCAGCACAGCACCGGCACCCGATCGGCATCGGGGAGTGGAGCAGGAGGAAAACTCCTCCCCGGTGACCCTCCCCCCCCCAGGTATCAAATATGTCAGACATGATCTGCACTAGGTCTTATTTTCGGGGTAGGGCTTATATTATGGGACTCTCAGAAAAACGTGCTAGGTCTTATTTTCAGGATAGGTCTTATTTTCGGGGAAACACGGTAGAAAGGAAATTAACCAAGGATTCTTTCAACATTGGAGTAAATTACATGTCTGAACATTCTTCTTTCATTCAGCACAAATATGAAAACTTCTTAGGGTAATATTTGTATGGCTCACAGTTCCGGCAGTGACTCCAAATCACCCACAACACACATGGAACAATCCATCAATTCCTCCTGAGATGAGGAAATAGGGTCTATAAGCTCCACTTGCATCGGTTCTAAATCACTATTATCTTCTTCTGAGCTGGGGCTTTCTCTGGCTGTTATCAGTGGCCAGTCCCTATTTCTGTTCCCTTGTCTTCCATACAGTTGTTCTAAGGTTCTTAAAGGAGCGTGGCCTGTTTTATTGCCTCTATATCTTGGCTGGTGAAACTCTGGCCTGCATTCTCTTCTTTTAAACTGGGCATCTGTTTTATAAGGGCTTCTAGCAGCTGAGCCTTTCTTCATGAATAAAGAATCATACCTTGGTTTCCTGTAA
The DNA here is from genome assembly GCA_033557465.1 of Ichthyophis bannanicus. NCBI lineage: Eukaryota > Metazoa > Chordata > Amphibia > Gymnophiona > Ichthyophiidae > Ichthyophis > Ichthyophis bannanicus. The sequence goes on from CM066031.1 coordinate 574,591,298, forward strand.
TAGGCATAGCTGGAAGTGTCCTCCTCAGGTATTTCCCTTAGGACCCAGTCTCTCTGGCAATCTTTCTCTTGAAAGCTTCTGGTACCTTTCAATCTGGTCTCCGGGCTTCCTGGCAAGCGTAGGCCTCTCTCCAAGCCTGGCTTCCTGCTTCTTAGCTCTCTACCTCTGGAGTTTCTAGCTACCACGACTTCCACAGGACTGACTCTCCTCTGTCTGTCTTTCTCTGGGAACTCTGGTTCTCTTCCAGTTCCTGCAGCCGTGCCACTAGTCCTGGTTCCACTGCTCCTTTTCTCAGCAGTGCTCTCCTTTCCGGTGCTGCTCCGCCCTCCGGTGCTGCTCTGCCTTCTGTCTCCAGCCTCTCGCTTATAAAGGTCTTCTGCCTTTGAGCTTCCCGGGCTAGTTCTCAGGTGCTGCTGATTAGCTAGGTGTGTCCACTCAGCCTCTGTAAGTGCACACCTGCTCCCTCTAGCTGTTTTGCTAGGCCATTGCATTCTCTGCACCTCATTTGTCTTGGGACAGACAGCTTCTTTTCCTATGTCCTCATTTTTATTAGCTCCTGCTCTATGACACTAGCTGATGGCTCATGAGCAAACCCGCAAACATCATGCCAATAAAAAAAAAGGTTTTGGAATGCTCAAAAATTGTTTTTGCTTTTTTTTTTTTTTTTTTTTTTAATCTCTTTGCAGTAGTTTTCTTTGTTTTGGAATTTACTCACCAGGCTCCAGTTTGTCTGCCCACCTATAGCTAATCAGAACGCTACAAAAAATGTTTGACTATCATCAGCTCAGAAAACAGTGTGAGAGGAGAAAGGGAGTAGCACTGGGGAGGGGGTTGGTAAAGCAAAATGGTAATTAATACATTAAAAAAATGTAGCAGGACATGTTTGAGTAACCAAGTTTTCACTATTCAAGAGCTATGTTTAAAACAAAAAACAAAACAAAAAAAAACCCACCAGCACTAACAAGAACAAGAATTTTAAAGACTTATGTTGCATAATTAGCTTCTGTGGTAAATAAGGTTCATTTGTATTAAATATTCTAAAGACAAGAAATCTGTGCTTTAAATAAACTAGTGCTTCAAATCTATGATCAAGAGTCTCTGTCCTGTAAAAACGAAACCAGAATGACAGCTCCTGAAGCAGGTAAATGTTGGATTTTCTACCATATTTACATAAAATTGTGCAAGAGTACATTGGATCTTCTGTGTTTATCAATCTATTTTAAAAATCTTTCAAAGTACATTCTTCCTTAAAATGTTTTCTGATCTTTGTGATACCTGAATTTAAATTAATATTTGTGTTCTCCATGTTTTTCTCTCCCATTTACATTTCATGCCTTACTTTCTCTCCTCATTTATTCTACTTTCCAGAGTCGTCTCCTCCCAAAATACCTCATCCTCTCACCTGAATCTGTTCTCTAGATCTATCATTCACCACTTTCCTTCTTCCCTCTGTTCCCTCCCCATCTCACCCCCCCTCCCTCGCTAAAGATTTGTCTCTCGTTCCTTCCCTCCCATCTAGCCTCTTCTCCTCCTCTGATTTCATCCCCTTTTACCCACGCTATTATTGCCACCTCTGCCTTTTATGTATAATGTTATTCTGCTACCATTCCTACCCCCTCAAACCCAATGCCACCACTATACAATTGTGCTTATTTAGACAGATATAATAAGAGTCAACAACAATGGCAGCCCTGGGAGAGACAAATGCAGAAGAGACCACTGAGCCACTATTTAGCAAAACAAAAATTTTCTAAGCCACTGCAAACTAGAAAACTTGATCATGAAATATGAAGCGCGATCAAAAAGTATAGAAACTTGCTGTGGAACCGCACCATAATGCTATTAAGCATACAGTGACCTAGTTATGTGCTCTGCATTTGCAGAGTGTAGCATGGTTGCAGCACACCTGTACTTTTTTTAATCACGTGATGTTTGGTATCGTCTAAAAGCAGTTCATCAGATTCACGATGAGTGAAAAAACTGAACATCGAATTTGCATTAAATTCTGCCAGAAACTTGAAGATTCGTGCAGAGAGACTTATGACAAGTTACAGCAAGTGTATGGCGATGAATACACGAGTCATGCTCGGGTTTATGACTGGTACAAACATTTCCAAGAGGGTCGCCAAAGTGTTGACAGTGATTAACGTTCTGGAAGGCCATCCACAAGCAAGAATGAAGACAAAGTTGAAGCAGTGCATGCCACAATATGCTCAAATTGTCGATGGACTATCAGGTAGCTTGCTGAGGACATGGGCATCAGTTTCAGGTCAGTACAGTCCATGCTTACTGCTGATTTGGGCATGAGAGACGTGTCTTCAAAATATGTGCTGAAACTCCTGTCCCCTGACCAAAAAGATCAACTGTCTGCAGCCAGGGAGTTGTTAGAATGCATTGAAATCATCAAAAAGATTATTACTGGTGATGAATCATGGGTTTATGGTTATGACCCAGAAACTAAGGCTCAGTCCTCAAAATGGAAGACTCAATAAAGCCTGTCAGGTGAGGAGCAACGTCAAGGTCATGCTCACAGTTTTCTTTGATTACCAAGGTATTGTTCATCATGAGTATACTCCAAAAGACCAAGCCATCAATAAGGAGTACTAAGTCCAATTTCTGACTCATTTGAGAAATGCAACTCGTTATAACAGGCCAGAGTTGTACAGGAATGGTGAATGACTGCTTCATCACGATAATGCCCCAGCTCACGCATCACATCTTGTTAAGCAAGTCAGTCAGCCATCGTACTCGCCTGACCTCGTACCCTATGACTTTCTTATTTCAGAAACTGAAATTACAGCTGAAAGGAAGGAGATTTGATGACTTGAAGACCATTAAGCAAACTTCAACAATAGCTTCACAGCATAATGAAAGAGGCATTTCAAAATTGTTTCCAGTAGTGGCAGAACACTGGTGAAGGGTGTTTTATTGGAAGGGCACTACTTTTAAGGGAACCAAGTGTAATAACAGTCAGAGTTATACTTCTTGTGTTATTGTACAAGTCCCGATACTTTTATCGCACCTCGTAAACCTGTTCCCTTGATAAACAACTGCAAACAGACTGACCAAAGTCATCAGGGGAAAAAAATGCTAATAAAGAAGTAGAGGCAACCGACTATATAATACCTTTCTCCGATGCTTACAAACTTAAGACTTTAAAGCTGGGAAGTAGTCAAGATGGCGGACGGAAGCGCCGAGCTGTGAGCTGCTCTTTCGTGAATCGCTAGTGCTCGAGGAGCTCCTGTGTTTGTATGCGGCGGAGAAAGCAGAAGCAGGCAGCTGATCCTCCCGGCGGCAGCCTGCTGAATCCAGCGAGCCAGCTGACTCTCGGTGACTGTGGCTTCACGCTTGGTGCTGGAGCGGTGTCTTCAGCTGGGGCAGTAGGAGGAGGATCGCCTCAGAGTGTGTCTGGTGTGTGGCTCTCCCCGGAGCAGCACATTCCCCCGCCGCAACCCGGAAGCTTGACCTCGGCTGGCGTTGCTCTTCCAGAGGCTTTGACGGCAAGTACACCTCTCTCTGGGGGCAACGGATGAGCTAGTACTGAGGCGATTTCCTCCCCTGATAGTGTGGGACGGCACGAAAATGGAGGAAGGTTACCATCGGAACGTGTTTTGGTGGCTGACCCGGCTCAGCGGGAGGTTCTTCTTGGGATTCTTATGATGGTGAGACCAGCGGCATTTACAATGGAAATGCTGTGGGAAGGAATTGTGACTCTAAACCTCTCCTTGATTAAAATGTGTGGGACGTCTGAATCTAAAAGCTACTTGTGATACTGTCTCCAAGGCCTACCAAAAAAATCCCTCAACATACTACAAATGGCGCAAAACGTCTCAGCCCGTATCATAATGAAGCGACAACTATCCGACCATATCACACCAATACTAATTGAACTACACTGGCTTCCTATTACTGCCCGCATAAGATAAAAAATAATAGTAACCACATTCAAACTGATACACAACATAGCACCGTCTTACCTCTCTACGCTTATCGCAACTCAACCTCATAACAGAAGCAGAAGAACGCACAACCTAAACACCCTACATGTCCCACCTTCCATCCGCACAGTCAAAACCTCCACAAGTAACAGAACCTTCACCTACATAGCTCCCACGCAATGGAATAAGCTACCAGACACACTAAGAGCAAACAACGATCTGCAAGATTTCAGGAAAAAACTAAAAAAAAAAAAAAAAAACACATACCTATTCCAGGAATACTATGACAGAATATAATGCAGAAAGAATCTATTCTCACAGCGCATAACAAAAAAACTACATAGAACTTATGTCTGTAAACAAACAGTAAATAGTTTAAACTAAACTGTAAATAATCCATGCTGTAAATGACTCTGTAAATAACCCAAGCTGTACAAACCGATCGCATAAATGCAACTGTAAATACTCCAAGCTGTATAAATTCAAATCACCGAAATACAGATGTAGATACTTTGATTCTAGTAAGAAATTGTTTGCTGTGCCTAAATGTAATGTAATGTAAACCGCTACTGATCGCTGGAAGAAGCGGTATACAAATGTAACCAAATAAATAAATATACCGCCCTTGGTGTTAGCAACACAGCAGTTTACAACAATAAAACAAATAAACTTGGAAAAGAAAATCCAATTTAAATAGGAAAAGATATAGACAAATTCCCTAAACCATTATTAAAGTGGACTGGGGGAAATCTACTGTTTATCCCTAGGATAGCCAGCATAGAATCCATTTATCTTTCGGAATCCTGCAGTTACTTTCGACCTAAATTGGCCACTGTTGGAAACAGGATACTGGGCTTGATGGACTCTCTTGGCCTGACCCAGTATAGCAAATCTGAAGTTTATATGCTTTAGAGTTGAGCGTTCTCATCTCATACAGAAAGAATGTAGCCAGGCCATTGCATAACAGGAACAGCTATTGGCAGACTTATATTTGTGCTGAGTTCCAGAAGAAACCATTAATTCCTGTCACTGAAAGGTACAGCAAATGGTTGTAACATAGTTGAGCTAACATTCAGACAGAGACTTACTGGAGAATCATCACACACAAACTAACCCAGCACCCATTCTACAGAGATTAAATTATGATGGAAATGGGGGAACAGGTGAATATGAAACTGAACTTAAACATATTTTAGGAGGCAGTCACTCAAAAACTCATAAGAGCTAGTTTTTCAAAATCTCTTCCGCAAACAGTCATGCTAGCAGATGATTCACCTACAAGTTACATTTTCCTTATTTAATATACAGATACCAATGCCTATCAGTTGAGTTATTGTTTTGCTCCTCTATATTTTTTCAGACCAAGAAACCTTTACACTATGCTATCAATGCAAGTCTGATGTTCCAAATTTGATATGCAAGTCACAGTAGCATAAAAGAGTGGTGAATGATAAAATTCACCTAGCCTGCTTAATTGTCCACCTCTATGGTTTTTATTCCACTGGTTAAGTGAGTACTGATATTCTTCCACCTGTTACCCCCACCCGCCTTTACCACTGTACTATCTAAACCAAGAATGTTTAATTCTTGCCCCAACTGTCAGTTTAGGTCATAACCACCTCTGTCAGTAGACTAATCCATGCCTACCTCTCTCAGTAAACTAGTATTTCTCATGCTCTTTCTGAACCTTCCTTGCTGCACCTTTCTATCAAAACCACTCATCCCGTAATTTATTTTTCTATTGAATAATTTTACTTTTCCGTGACGCATATCAAATATATAAATAGTTGTCATTCTCCTTTCCGTTCTTTCCTCCAGCAGGTATATTTTGAAGGAGGGTATTAAGGCATACTACACCACACAGGCCTTTGAGAAATAGTGTTGGGGTCCAGTCCAGTCCTCACGTGTCCTGCCAATATTCTTTTTTCACCATGCCTTCATTTACTGTAATGTCCAGTTTAATACTTATTCTATGTAAAACATTTTGATTGTTCCTGTTCTATGTAAACCGTGCTGATTTTGAAATAGCACTGCATATAAAAATAAACAAATAAAATTAATAATTGTATTATTTTAAAATGTCACAGTGACCTTGTAAATCACTATGTCATATCTACTAATAGCAGTATAGCATATAATGTTTATTAAAATTCTTAAATATTCATACCATGGCTCTGGTTCCTCCATGCAGCCTGACAGTTGCTTCACTTTGCTCCAAACTCACCAAGAGTTGCCAACACTTAAGGACATCATCTCACAACTACTAGAGAGAACTACTTAAAGCTAGCAACTAACCAGCTAAAATTCAGAAATCTGTTAGTGGAGTAGTCGTCTAATGGTTAGAGCAACAGGCTGAGAACCAGGGGTCAAACCCCACCAATGCTCTTTGTGACACTGTCACTTAACTAGGCCTTGACAAATTGTCTTTCAATCTAGGAGCCAGCCCAAAAACCTAAGGAGTCGGTGGCTGAGACCCCCTCCCCCAATCCCTCATTGTCTCAACCGAAGTTTAAGAGCAAGGCAGGGAGAGGCATCTCCTAAGAGGTCTACTAAATTTCCTTTGAGGCCTAATTTACTAGACTGTTTCCACATTCTTTTTCAGCAATGTCAGAAGCCAACAGTATGCCAGTGCCCTCCATCCCCATAGCTGTACCAGAAGTGATTTACCTATTTGGTTCAAATATCAGATGTGGCACAGGTCTCCCTCCACCAGTCTCCCTCATCACTCCTGTAGACTCCCATGCTATTGCCCCCGCTACCCTGCTCTTTGTTAGCCTCCTCCCCATCCTTTTATCATTCCCACCCTCAGTCTCTTCTTCCTCAATCCCTCCACTCTCCTTGACTAGTCTCCTATCTATCCTTCTCATGCCTTCAAACCCACTCTTTCATCCTTCCTAGTCCCTCCCCCCCACACAGGACAGGTTTCAGAAGTAAGGCTTATTTCCCTCTTATCTACCTTTTGGTTTTTGTTTAGTTATTCCACTTTATCTATTTTCTTCTTAAGCCCCTAGCAGCTTTTTTTGTGCTCCTAATTTTTCCATTTCTCCTTTCTTCCTCCACCTTTTTTCTATCCCTCTTTGTATTTAGTCTTATTCCCTTTTTCTTCTGATATCACCCCTCCCATGTTACAGCTATTGCCATTGCTACTGTGTTGCCAAAAAGCACCTTTTTTGTTAGTATCCCCTGACTCAGCCGAAGTTTGAATGGCACAGCACAACAAGAAAACTGAGCTGATCTCAAATCTCACAAGACTTCAGACCAGGAAAGCAACACTAAAGTTCTGTACCACACAGCTCAAACTTCTGCTAAGTCACACAATGCTAACAAAGGAGGTGTTTTTTGCAGCAACAGCAGTAGGAGGTACCCAAAAAAATAAAATCTGTTAAACATGAAAATTCCTAGGCACTACAGAACAATTTCTAAGAATCAAAGTGGCCTGGTGCCTGTGATTTGAGAGCCCTGATTTACTCTCCACTGCTTCAGGGCGGAAACTTAGAACATAAGCACTCCAAGGACAGGGAAATACCTACAACTCCTGAATGCAATCTGCTTTGAAGTACTACTGAAAGTACTAAACCAACATATTGAAATTAAAAAAAAATACAGCTATTAAATCTTGAAATAGTCTCCGAGCCAATAGCCTACTTTTCAAGCTACATGCCCTAGTCCCTAGAATGACTGCCTGAATGCACAGAACTGCCCATGATCAGTCCAGGATTCTGAGCATAAGAATAGTAGAGAATAATATCAATTGACCTGGGAATGTCCAAGGTAATCATATTAGGAACTAAACAGAGCACAGTGAAAACACGCCAAGTGTCAGCACTAAAGTGATCATTTTGTACACTGTGTAAACGGAGAAAGAGAAAACATCTTCAAATACCACCAAAGGTAGTCAGATTAAGAAAACATGGCAGAAATATACTATAATAGTTTTAAACAGTACTGGGCGACACAAGCTTGAGTAAAAACCATTATCATCAATGACCTGAGCGATTCAACTGAGCCCATGTGCCTGCTTTCGCATTGAGAGGAGGCAGCACAATGCTGGATGGGCTTCCTTGGGGAAGAAAGTGGGACTTTAACCCGACATTATCAGCTTGCGCGATATCTCCTCCTACCCGCAGCTCCAAGAGCCACGAGAGGGAGGGAGCACGACACAGCCACTATAGAATCGTGAAACTGAGAGCACCAGCAGCACTGACTCTAACCGCGCACACTGTCTGCGCCAGAAGCTATCCGCCGCTACAACTCTAGTCTGACACCCTTAGCCAAAGGGGGCGGCGGCCACCACCTTCCAATGTTTAACAACAAACGCAGGCAGTGAGCAGCTAAAAAGACCACGCTTCTCCCCAACTCACAAAATCGACCCCAGGTGCTACTTCTACCACGATCCTCCTCCCACCCTTACTGCCGTCCCCAACACCATCACTCACCCCTCGGCTCCGCGCTCTCCGCAGCGCCGGCGAGAAATACCAACAAAGGGCAACACTGCAACGACCTCTGACACATGAACAACGTCATCAGCCTTCCGCTACGCGGAACTTGCATCACATCCAACCTGAACGTATACACTGCCCAACGTCTGGTTCCGGTCGACGTCTCCTTTCCTGACGTCTCGGGGCGGAGACTAGGCCGGGGGAGGAGGAGAAACTAAGTTGAAAAAGGCGCGTAGGGGTTGCTACCGCGTCTGCGCAGAATGTCGCCTTCTCGAGTTTCGAACTCGATATAAATGGGTGGTATCGGGACAGCGAAGGGGTTAAATGTGGCTTTGTAATCCGGTACCAACAAAATCGCTGGGTATCTACCGAAAAAACAGTATCGTATTGCATCGCTCTGAGAATTGTGCCGGGAAATGAGAGAAACCGTTGTCTTGTACCGCCCTAAGACAACAGGGTTGGATCGCAAAAGGAAGTGGTGCTGCAAGGTTACTTACGGTGGAGAAGTTAGCGCTAGGGATCCGCACTGCCGGTAATCGGAGGAGCTCTGCGGCTGGAAGGTTGGGAGAGGAAAAGGAGTCAGTGGCCGCCCGAAGGGGTCATTGCGTTTTGTTTCTCTTTTGCTGAGCTGGGGAATCTATTTGATACATAGACCTTCCCTTCTCCTTTTGTGAGTCATTGGCAATTTCTCTTTCTCTTTCGTTTTCGTCTTCGTCTGTCTTGTGATTCTGCTTCAGCAAGTGGATTTTTTTTTTTTTTTACGTCAAGCGTTGCTGCTGCTCTTTAGCTATGCGTAGTGCTTCCATCGCATCTGCTAATGGAAAACATTCCCCATAGTTCCTTTTTCATAAGTGCGTCTGCTGGTGTGGGGCGGGAAACGCATTGTCAATTTTACTTTTCTCCTTTACTGCTGCTCTCTCGTTTTTCCCTTTTACTACTTTGAAATACATGTTGTGTTTGTGACGTATGCTTTTTATTGAATGATTTACACCCAACCGTTCTAAAATTAAAATCAAACCACCCTTGATGCCACAAGGCGAAAAACGAGAATTGGGGTCAGACGAGCTGGCTTGGTGGATTCTGGAGTGGAGGAGTGGCCTAGTGGCGGGCTAGACACGAAAAGTGGGGTTCAAATCCCACAGTGATGTTCTTTATGCTCTTCTCTGCCGCTGGCAACTCCAGATTTCCTTCATGCCATCTTGCTCTTCCATATGCCTGGAACAAACTACCAGAGTAGTGCATGGGGCTCTTTCTCTAGCCCTATTCAAATCCAGACTAAAAACCCACCTCTTTGGCCTGCTTTTGGATCCTGATGCTCCTCATTCTCTTGTCCACTACTTATGGTTTAATAGTTACAAATTTTTTATACCACCTAAAACTAGGCGGTTTAAAGGTCAAACAGCATAACCAAAAGTTCAGTCAGAAGTGTCAAGCCCAAAGATAAGCCCTAAGTCAAAAGGCTTACAGGTGAGTCTCAGTGTACTTCCAAAAATTCACCAAATTGGCATCTGTATGTATGAGGTGTGACAAAAAAGAAATGACTGTCCCATAGATTGTTTTATTACAAAATCTACAGAGAAATTACTTTGAAGGGGACAATGCATAATCCTCTCTTCTCCCCCCTCCCCCCCCCCCTGTTAATGCACTTCTGCATTCACTTCTGCTATGTATGGAAGGACTTGGTGAAGCTCTTCTCCTTGAGGTCCCTCGGCTCCCTCGTCACAGTGGCCTTGATCTCTTCTACAGAGGCAAAATGAGTTCCTTTGAGCACAGTCTTCAACCTGGGGAAGAGCCAGAAGTCGCATGGTGCAAGATCTGGGGAATAAGGAGGGTGGTCGAGAGCTGCCTCACACTGAGCATGGTGTGTGCGGGCGAGTTGTGGTGGAGCAGCCATGACTTCTCTCTTCACAGAGCACACCAGCTGTGCCAAACCCAGTCATGGAGGTGATTGAGGACCTGCTGGTAGAAGTGCTGGTTGACTGTCTGGTCCTCAGGCACAGACTCATGATGTACCACACCCTTCTGGTCGAAGAATGCGATCAGCATGACCTTGATCCTTGATTTGAACATGCGCGTGCCTTCTTGGGTCTGGGTGACAGTTGAGTCTTCCACTGCAGGCTCTTATCTCTTGCTTTCAGGGTCGTGCTGGAAGACCCAAGTCTCGTCTCCTGTGATGACTCGGCCAATGAACTCTGGATCTTCTCCGATCTTCTCTAGTAAGTCTTGATAAACATTGACCCGGTGCTCATTCTGGTCATCCGATAAAAGCTTGAGCACCATCTTGGTGCACACCTTCTGCATCCTCGGCTCCTGCACCAAGCTGGTTCGCACTGATTCCCTGTTCAGGCTGAGTTCCTCAGCTATCATCCGCACCGTCAATCTGCAATCACTCTGTACCAGCTGGTTCACTCTGTCAGTGTTCTCAGCCGTCTTTTGTCATGCAAGGCCATCCTGACTTGGGGGGGGGGTCATCCTCCACCTCCTCGTGGCCAGTCTTGAAGGTTTGTGCCACTCGAAGACTCGTGGCCTTGACATTGCATCTTCTCCATAAGCCTTTTAGAAAAGTTGGAGACACTCAGTTGGGCCCTTCTCCAACTTAACCAGAAATTTCAAGTTGATTCTTTGGTCCGTATGTCTGCCACCTCCAATTGCGTGACAAAGCGATGGAGCAGTTTGCTACCAAAAAACCTGAAAAAGAGAACAGAGTGAGAAAGATGAAAAATATTATAGCAGAATAGTGGTGACATTTTGCACAACACAGTGACATAAGCGTTTAGCCAGTTGGCATTGAGACATGGGTGTGGCTGCCATAGTCTCGTTTCTTTTTTGTCACACCTTGTATATAGCCAGGAAGCTGATTCCAATGCATATGGCTAGCAAAGGCAAAAATTTGCTGCTTGAGTTCTTCATAATGGAAGGGTGCTAATGCAAGAGTCCTTAATTTCATAGAACCCCAAATCCAAAGGCATCGTACAGGTGCGTATATTTCAACCACAGAGGACAGAATAACTTGAAGCTCCACGTAGAATCTTAAATAGAAACAAGAAAACGTACAAGAATTGCACTACTGGCAGCCAATGAAGCAGTTTAGGGATGGGGAGATACATGAACTGATCTCAATCAACCCACAAGTAATCGAACTGCTGCATTCTGGATTACTTGCAATGCTCTTAACCTATATGCGGGCAAGCCAAGGAGAAGGGAGTTGCAGTAATCCAGTTTGCTTAATCAAACTTTGAACCACTGTATAGAAATTGGATGCAGTAAGCAAACTTTTCACTTCTCCTAATGTTTGTAATTTAAAAAACAAACCTTTTATTAGATGGCAGGTGATGTTCTTAAGTGCTGTTGACTCATGGCGACCCTTTAGATGTTATACACCGTGTTTGGTCTTCAGTTAGGTGGCTCATTGTTGACAGAGTGGCGCCCATAGCTGCTACTGTTATTGTATCGATCCATCTCGTTGCTGGCCTTTCTCTTTTGTGTTCATTTTTTTACCTTGCCAAGCATAATGTCTTTCTCTAATGATCTTCCTCTTCACATGATGTGTCCAAAGTATGAAAGTCGAAGTCTTGTCATCTGAACTTCTAAAGAAAGCTTGGGTTTGATCTCCTCTAGTTCTGACTGGTTTGTTCTTTGGATAGTCCATGGTATACACAGTATTTGTTGCCAGTACCATAATTCAAAGGCATCAATTTTCTTCCTGTCTGTCTCTTTCACTATCCCATTTTCACATCCATATGATATTATTGAAAATACCATGGCTTGAACAAGTCAAATTTTTATATGCAGCGAGACATCTCTTCTCTTGAGAATGTCTGTCTAGGTCCTTCATAGTGGAGTAGAGGAGTGGCCTAGTGGTTGGGGCAAGGCCCTGAAGGTTGGGGGTTCAAATCCCACTAGAGGACAGTAACCTTGGGCTGGAAGGACTGGGGTCTCTAGTCCCACAGGTGCTCCTTGTGGTCTTGGGCAAGCCACTTAACTATTTTACAGGGAACAAAGGCTATGGAGGGTTATCTCCACGTTATAATGCCCTGTTCAATGTAATTTCAGTTTGTTCAATGTAATCCGCACTGATGCAGAATAGCGCAATATATAAGAGAATATAAATAAAATAAAATAAAAATACCATTCTGCCAAGATCAGTGCATCATTGGCTTTCTTGACTGCTTGTTGTTTCTTTATTAATAGTTGATCCAAGTAGGTTAGTGTCCATTATTTCAATTTCTTCATCTACAATGAACTTATTGATTTTTGCCTGTTGTCAGGATCTTTGTCTTCTTTACATTTGAGGTGCAGGCCATTTTTAGACTGTTCCTTGACTTTGAGAAGCAAATGTTTCAGATCATCTTCACTTTCAGCCAATAATGTGGTATCAGCATAGTGAAGGTTGTTGGTGCAAAACTCATCAATCTTCACACCTCTGTTGTCTTGATACAGTCTTGCTTCTCTGATTCATTCTGCATATAAATTAAACAGGTAGGGAGAGTATGCAGCCATAATTATATACCTTTGCTGATTTTAAACCATTCTGTTTCTCCTTGTTCAGTTAGTTCTCTTGCACAACCTTTACATTGATCAAGAAGCAACAGTTCAATCAGGTGTTCTGGTATACCCATGCTTCTTAATGTGACCCAGAGTTTCTCATGGTTTACACAGTCAAAAGCCTTGCTGTAGTCAATAAAACACATAGATATCCCTTTGGGATTCTTTAGTCTTTTCAAGGATCCATCTCATATTTGATTTAGATTTGCAGAGACCTAGTCTTTTGCTTAATCTCCTGCTTAATTTTGTAGCAAGGCTGTACATTTTAAGGTTACAGGGGCCTTTGCATACTGGGGCGGATTCATAGAAGTAAGATTTCAGTTTGAACTTTTCAGCAGCCATTGTTCTGTTACAAGCCTGTTTCACAGGGTGTGGTTAATTGAATCAACTCTGCATCTTGACCAAGTTGACTGATCAGTTCTGCTCATCACACAGCACAGAGGACTACACAAAGCTAAGCTTTCAGATTTTACAAGTACCTGTTTTTATCTTAAAATAAATTTCAGCTTGGGCTATAGGTTTAGGATTATTCAGACTGCTTACAAGCAATATCCTTGCATTGTGCCTTCTCTGCCTTGGATAAGGAGGGTGCCCAATTTGGGGAAACTGAAGTGCCCTTAAATGAAAGACTTAATGCCAAATCTGATAATGTACCAAATATGAAGAAAAAAAAATCACAAAATAGTAAACTACTACTACTACTTGGAGATTCCATCACGAGAGGCACCTACTTGAGAACACATTTCAAAGGAGAGAAGATGGTCAAATGCCTCCCGGGCTCTTCAGCCAGCAGGAATACAAACCAAATTGTTGGTATACTTAGTGCAGTAAGTGATCACTCCAAAATTGACATTGTACAAATGACCTGGCTAGATTCAGTGCCTCGGCAGTTCAAAGGGACTTCCAAACTCTGGGAGAGAAACTCAAACCCATTGTTAACACTATAGCATTCTCAGAAGTTCTACATGTTCTTGGTAAGGGGGCAGAAAGGCTGCATGACATAAACAACTTTAATACATGGCTGCAAACCCGGTGCAAACAAGAAGGATTTGGATATATAGGGACTGGGGAAACAGATGGACCAACAAGAGACTATACTGTGCTGATGGACTACATCTCTCTGTCACAGGGAAAAGGTTCCTAAGTGAAGAATTCAGTCAGTATGTGGACAGGCATTTAAACTAGGGAAAGGGGATGACGGATGGAGAACAATAAGTTCAGGACATCACATTGGAAACGGCCAAACCTTTAAACCACACATCAGTGGCAAGAGAGAAGAGGCGTGTAGAACGAAATCCATGTGAAATACTAGCAAGCCAGTCAACAAATGCTGGAAAGCAATAAGCACAAATGCTAGAAGCCTAGCCAACAAAGTTCCTGACCTGGAAGCCCTAATGGTGGCAATGGACTTGGACATTGTGGCCATTAGAAACATGGTTTAATGAGTCACATGAATGGGATATAGCCATAGCTGGCTATAATCTATTTAGAAGAGATAGAGAGGGTAGAAAAGGAGGAGGAGTAGCCCTATATGTCAAAAGCAATATTAAAGCTGCTAAAATACAGGGGACGTGGGGAAAAGAAGAAGCAATATGGATTGTGTTGGAAAGAAGAGAGAGCACCGTCATCCATATTGGTGCAGTCTACAGGCCTCCAACTCAAACCGAAGAAATAGATAGAGAATTGATTATTGATATTGCAAAGATAGCCATGAAGGGGGAAGTGATCATATTGTGCGACTTTAATTTACCTGATGTGGACTGGAGGATTCCTTCTGCAAATCTGGAAATAAATAAATTGTGGATGCCTTCCAAGTTGCATTACTCAGACAAGCAGTGATGGAACCAACTAGGGAAGGCTCGATTTAGTACTCACCAACGGAGATAGCATGTCAAATATCCGGGTGGTGCCCATATAAGCAGCAGCGACCATCACATGGTGTGGTTTGAGATTAAAAACCAAGGCAGAGTCCAATCACAGCAAGCTCAAAGTCCTAGACTTCAGAAACACTGACTTTCAGTAAAATGGCTAAGTACCTGAAGGAAGAGTTGGTAGGGTGGGAGATGATGATGGAAGTGGAATTGCAATGGGCTAAACTAAATGAGGCAATAAGAGGCAACCGATACACATGTAAGCTTTTATTTTCCTCTTGTTTTTATTTACTTTCCTATCTGGTTCTCCAAAGAAGTGGCTGCACAAATAAAGGCAAAAAACAGCTTTCACCAAATTCAGAAGTTCTCAAACAGAGGAACACAGAAAAGAATACAGGTCAGAGAAGCTGTTGCCAAAAAAGCATCTTTCAGGAAATGGAAAAAAGAGCCAAACGACGAAACCTGGAAACAAATGCAAGGCATTGATAAGGCAGGCAAAGGGAGAATTTGAGAAGAAGCTTGCTGCGGAAGCAAAAACGGGAAGTAAAGACCTTTTCAAGTACATTCGTAGCACAAAACCTGTGAGAGTCAGTTGGTCCATTAGATGATAAAGGGGTTAAAGGAGCACTAAGAGGCGACAAGGCGATAGCGGAGAAACTGAATGAATTCTTTGCTTCAGTCTTTACTGAGGCAGATGTAGGGATGTTACCCATGACTGAAGTGGTATTTAAAGGTGCGGAAGAATTGAAGGAAATATCGATACGTCGGGAAGATGTATTACAACTATTAGATAAACTGAAGAGTAGCAAATCACCTGGGCTGGATGGTATACATCCAAGGGTGTTGAAAGAACTGAAATATGAGATTGCAGACCTGCTATTAGTAATCTGTGAACTATCATTAAAATCATCTCTAATACATTGGCGATCCTCCAATCTTCAGGTAACACCAATTTTTAAAAAGGGTTCCAGGGGTGATCCGGGAAACTACAGACCGGTGAGCCTGACATCATTACCGGGAAAAATGGTAGAAACCATCATAAAGAATAAAATTACTCAGCATGTAGATAGTCATGACCTAATGGGAGACAGCCAACATGGCTTTAGACAAGGAAGATCTTGTCTTACTAATCTGTTATGTTTCTTTGAAGGAGTGAATAATCAGGTGGACAAAGGTGAGTTGGTTGATATTGTGTATCTGGACTTTCAGAAAGCCTTTGAAAAGATCCCTCATGAGAGACTTTTGGCAAAACTAAAGAGTCATGGGATAGGAGGCAGTGTACTATTGTGGATCAGGAACTGGTTAAAAGATAGAAAGCAGAGGGTAGGGCTAAATGGCCAATTTTCCCAATGGAGAAAGGTGAATAGTGGTGTACCTCAGGGATCTGTGCTGGGTCTGCTGCTTTTTGACATATTCATAAATGACCTGGAAAGTGGAATAACGAGTGAGGTTATCAAATTTGCAGATGACACAAAACTATATAAAGTTGTTAAAACCCAAGAGGATTGTGAAAAAATTGCAAGAGGATCTTGATAAATTGGAAGACTGGGCATCATAATGGCAGATGAAATTTAATGTGGACAAGTGCAAGGTTATGCACCTAGGGAAGAACAACCCAAACTGTGGTTACACGATGCAAGGTTCCACATTAGGAACCACCACCCAGGAAAAAGATTTAGGCGTCATTGTGAATACCATGTTAAAACCCTCGGCCCAGTGTGCAGCGGCAGCCAAGAGAGCAAATAGAATGCTAGTTATGATAAGGAAAGGAATGGAAAATAAAACAAAAGATATTATAATGGCTCTATATCGTTCCATGGTGAGACCGCACCTTGAATATTGTGTGCAATTCTGGTCGCCGTATCTTAAAAAGGATATAGCGATTTTAGAAAAGGTTCAGAGAAGAGCCACCAAAATGGTAAAGGGGATGGAAGGATACTCCTATGAAGAAAGGCTAAAAAGGTTAGGGCTCTTTAACCTGGAAAAGAGACGGCTGAGGGGAGATATGATAGAAGTCTATAAATTAATGAACCGAGTGGAATGGGTAAACATAGATTGATTGTTTACCTTATCAAAATATAGAAAGACTAGGGGACATGTAATGAAGCTACAGGGTAAACTATTTAAGACTAATAAAAGAAAATATTTTTTCACTCAACGTGTGATCAAACTCTGGAATTTGTTACCGGAGGATGTAGTAAAGGCTGTTAGTGTAGCTGGGTTTAAAAAAGGTTTGGACAAGTTCCTGGAAGAAAGGTCCATAAACCATTATTAAGAAGGGACCCAGGATATCAATGCTTGAACCAATACAAGCATTGTGGAACCTGTGTCCCTTGGGGAAACTGCTAGGTATGTATGACCTAGATAGGCCACTGTTGGAAACAGAATACTGGGCTTGATGGACCTTGGTCTGACCCAGTATGGCATATCTTACGTTCTTAATTCAAAGACAGACAAAAAGAGAAATAAGGATAGCAAAATCAAAGGCATAAAAGATGTGAAGTGTGGCGACCAACATTTTTCAGGTATATTCAGGAGAAGAGTAAAATCGGGTGGAATTGCAGGACTTAAAAAAAAAAAAAAAAAAAAAAAAGAAAAAAAAAAAATTAGAGAACGGATTTGTGGAAAGTGATATTGAAAAAGCGAACATGCTAAACAAATACTTCTGTTTTTACTAAAAGTCCTGGAGAAGGACCACCTGGGATTGACAAATGGGAATGGAGTAGAAGATATCACACCATTCACAGATGTTGTGTTACAACAACTTGCAAAGCTGAAGGACAAGGCCATGGGACCAGATGGGATACATCCCAGGCTACTGAAAGAGCTCAGGGAGGTTCTTGCAGGGCCGTTAAAGGATGTGGTTTGTTTTTTTAATAGATACTTGAAGACAGGAGAAGTTCCACAGGACTGGAGAAGAGCTGATGTGGTACCTCCTCACAAAGTGGTAATGGGGAAGAGATGACAAACTAGTCAATTTGATTTTTGTACAATCCACTGGGTGTTTGCTGCCTTCTTTGTTGCCAACTTTTGTGTTCAGTCACCCATGACTATCAGGATAGCCTTTTTGCATGTTCTGTCAATTTCAGCTTGTACTTGTTTGCAGAACTTAACTTCATCCTCTTCTGCAGCTGTTGTTGGGGCATATACTTAAATTATAGTTGTGTTGATGGACATTCCTTGTAGATAGAAATTAAGCATTCACGGATTGCATTGTATTCCATTACAGTTCTTGCAAGTTTTCTTAATTATAAATGCAGCACCATTCTTTGTTCATTTCCAGCATAGTAGACCATGTGATCATCTGATGCAAAGTGCCCGATGCCAGTCCATTTCAGTTCGCTGATCCCCAACAGATCGAGTTGTACAGGTTCCATTTCATTCTTGACCACCTCCAACTTCCCTTAGCTCAAGCTTCGTATGTTCCGTATCCCAATATGTAAGACATTTTTGCAGCTTCTGACTCTCATTTCATGTGCAGTCAGACATCCTGAGGGGGTGATCCAACCATATCATACATGCTGGCTTTACTCTGAAAAGTCTTTAGCTCCTCCTCAGTAGCCAGTTGAGTGCCTTTCGACTTGGGAGTCTTATCTTCCAGCACTATAGTGCAATTTGTTGTGATTATCCATTAGGTTTTCATGGCAAGATACAGAAGTAGTTTGCCAGGCCTTTCCTCTGCACATAAGTTTTAGTGTTGTTGCCGTTGTCACAGAAATATGATCCTCTGCCGCCAACACTGTCCCATTCTGCTGCTGCCCAGATGGGTGGTTTTATCTTGGTCTGGCATGTCTGCTGAGACCTGTCTGTCTTGGGAGACCCTGCCAGCAGTTAAGCTACCAATAGCTTATCCCTCAGCATCACTGATGTACACAAGCCCTCACAGCATGACAACTTGCAAACCAAGTTAGGGAGAAGGCAGATATGACTCTGAAAAGATAAATCAGAGTCCAATATAACCCCTAAACTTTTAACTTGTTTGCAAACCTCAAGAGTAACCTAAGATAGACAAATGGGAAGGGAAAAGGTCGAAGGAGTTCCTGCTCACAAAAAGTAGCTCGGTTTTTGGATGTTCAAGGCCAGTCCATTAGCATCCATCCAGCTAGCAATTGCTTCCATAACAGCCTGTAATCCTCCCATATTGCCTACAGCTGGATTTATCCCATTCAACGTGAAACTGAATATTATCCACAAACTGCAAATGCCACCTCCATTGTCCTCAGAAATTTACAGAGGGGAAGCAAAAACAAATTAAACAGGAGGCAAGGAAGAGCCCTGTGAGATTCCAATCCCCACTTCTTGTCTCTGACACCTTTGTTATCAATTAAAACCTCCTGTTGGTCTGCTACTCAGAGAAGATTCAAACCAGGCCAAAAACAGATCCCGAGAGGCCCAGAACACTGAGACGCTGTGTAATGTTTCTTACCATTCCGCAGTCCCCAGTTTTGCTGTGTTTGTTGTCTTGATTAGATTGTGAGCTCTGATCAGGGACTGTCTTGCATCTATATGTGCTGTGTTGCATACTCTTTGTAGCGCTATACAAATGATTATTATTAGTAGAATGCAGTAGGCTCTTTCAGGTCAAATACAGGCTTTAACTACCCAACTTAATCAATGACTCTTTGAAATTTTGGCAGAGTTTAGAGTTTCATATTCTGTTTATATTGGTGATGCTGATTTTTAAAGTACTGAAAATGGGCGTAGATGTCCCTCTTAATGTTTCCCGGGAGGTTCTTGCCCCTATGTGCACACTAACCCCAGGGGCCTGAACAGCTAAGATATCCAGCACCTCCTTCTGGTTATGGTGGTTTGAAATCTGAACCGTTGGTTTTCCATATCTGTTCCTGCTTTTTGGAATGAGCTTCCTTCTGAGTTCCATGTTCTTTAGGATTATATTGATTTTAGGAAGAAGTTTTAAGGCATTTTATTTTGCTAAAGTGTTTGGATAATTTTAGAGAGATTACATTATTTATATTCTGTCATTGATTCTCATTTTTATTTTGTTTTTTATATTTGTTTTTGTTGTAAACCATGGGGATCATACATCATACAGTATCTGTGGTATATAGGTTTTAAATTTAATTTAAAATTGAAAGAATTGAGAAGAAAGTATCAGATTTTTGATGGCAAAGGATAATCTTATTAAATCCAGGAAGATTAAATTTTTGGAAGATATTTATTTATTTACATTCTCTTATATACCGCGCTATTCTGCATCAGTGCGGTTTACATTGAACAAACTGAAATTACATTGAACAGGGCATTATAACTTGGAGATAACTATTTTACAGGAAACATGGGCTATGGAGGGTTAAGTGGCTTGCCCAAGACCACAAGGAGCACCTGTGGGATATGATTTATCAAAGATATTTATGAATTTATTAAATTTCCTAACCATGTATGACCTCTGCTTTATATGTGTAAAAATATTTACTGGCCATATTGAAGGTGCCAGAAGCTTCATTCCCCCATATTTCTATAACGCATTATCTTCCCCCAGTTAAGAAGCGAAAAGCTATTGGGGGATAATCTCCAGAGCTGCAGCTGGATAATTGAGAACTGACTAGTTTCCTAGAAAATAAGACGAAGAAACAGTTGTACCCTCAATGCTGTTTGTTTTTTCAAGTTTCATAGTGATTGACTTTTCAACTGTAAAGTAATGATGTTCCAAGATGTATGTCAAACTCGGAAAAAGAGAAAACAGTGTCCAAGATCAAGAATTCTTCAGTTAGGTGCTACCTTTATACTTTACTTTCAAAGACCTGAGAGATCTTTTGAGTGTGCAGTTGTTTGTATTCATATCTTTTCAGGCTGCACTTCTTGCTGCTTATCTACACCCTACACTAGTACCACAGGTATGATTGTAATAGATATTATTTTACTGGCCCAATATAAGAATCATCTACGATTTATGCTTTAAATACTTAAGGAGTATTAATGAACAAACAAACCTTTTTCAAAGATGAGGAAGCTGAAATACTAGAGGGCATAACATGAAGCTGCAAGGGGGTAAACTGAAAGGCAATGTCAGGAAATACTTTTTCACTGAAAGGGTATGGATGCTTGTACTACCCCCCTCGATGGAAGTGTGGGGGGCAAAATACAGTGACAGAATTCAAAATGGCATGGGACAGACACAGCAGATCCCTTTTTTATAGAAACTGATAAAATCAAAATTAACTGTCTGATACCTCAAGTAGAGGTGACCTTCACAGAGTGATGGGTACAACCTTAAAGGCATGGGGAGGGGTGCATTTTTGCCATCTTGCTGGGCAGACTAGATGACCATGCTGGTCTTTATCTGCCATCATATATTATGTTTTAGATAAAATAAAGTTTAGATTAAGCTGGAGGTCTAAACAACCCAGGTTGCCATGGTGACCAGAAATTTGCTATAAAAAAAAGCTCACTGTATAACTGAATAGGGATAATCCAGCTGGTGTAATCATAGTTATAAATCCTTAGCTTTCTCGCAAAAATTGCTCAATCGTTGAGGAATTGTCCAACAGGTAGGTTCGGGTTTTTTTTTTTTTAATGAGCAGGATGAAAGCTCTGAAATATCAATAAATTGTTGTGATCAACAGATTTCCGCTATAGTGTGGTATGTAATTTATCATCCATTTTCATCACCAATACATCAAGAAATTCTACCTGATGAGTTGCAAGCTTTATTGTAAGCTTTAGTCCACTTAATCCACACGTCACAATCAGATAGCGCTTGTGCTGATCCTGACCATAGAAAGACTATATCAAGAAATCTACACCAAAATACAACATGCTTAAAAAAATGAAGTTAAATATACATGGTACTCCTCAAAAGATGCCATCACCAAAATAGCCAAAGGTGGGTCCACAGAGGCCCCCATTGCTATTCCATGGTGGTGTAAATAAAATTCACCTTCATAACATAAATAACTAACTATAGGTGAAAACCAAGCGTAATAGGTCCAATAAATAGAAGCAGATATACAGTGTTCACTCTGAGATCTTTGAAGGACTAAAAAGTTACTGATTGAGGGATAATAGTATATAATGAAGTACTATCCATAGTTACAAAGATCGGTGAATTCATGGTACAATCACCATCAAATGACAAAGAAAATCAGAGGTATCCTGTAAATAGGAGGTTACTTCTGCTGCCAACAGATTCAGAAATGCATCCACACATTTTGCCAAGGCTCCAAAATCTTGCCCCTAAGTGACACGATCTGATGGATGGGCTAATAATGTAAGCCTTTGTTAACCTTAGGAAGCATATAAATATTCTAGGGAACCGTTTAATCAAGAACTCTGCTTCTTTTTCCAAAAGTATCCCATTCAATTTGGTAGGTAACACCTTTTCTTTTATCCGCTTCCCCAGCTCGCTCACGGGGTTGTTTCCTTGCCACTCTTCAGATGTGTCCTTGTTTTCTGCTGTTGTGTTGTCTGTCTTGACTAGATGGTACCTACTCATCAGAGCTTACAATCTTTTACATGTGTCCATACAGTGCTGGGTATGCCTTGTAGTACTATACCAATGACAAGTAATAGTAAGAATCCAATTCGGATAGTATCGTGTGTCTGTAATCTGATGTATCACTTCCTGATGATATTGTTGTTAATTGTAACACAATACTGCCCCCTTTATCGGCACGTTTGATTGTCACATCAGGCATATTCTGGAACTCATCTAAAGCCTGCCATTTGGCTCTTGTCAAATTTCAAAAAATGCAACAAACTTGATGTATTTTCATATATAGCAAGATCTTTAAGTACCAAAGATTGAAAAGTAGTCTCAGCAGGATCTAAAGTCCCAGGTGGATTCCACTTAGACTTATTATATAAGAGAGCCCGTTCAGGAACAGAAGGTTTGTTCACAAAAAATAACTGAAGTTGCAATTTCCTGATAAGTTCGTAAATGGCTACATGGCGCTTAAATGAATCATAAGGAACTGTTGGCATATAGCTATGACCTTTCTCCAAGACAGCAGCTTAGGCTAGAGTCAATTGCCTAGAAGTCAGATCAGTTACTCCAGTCACTGGGCCTGACGAGACCCAGTTGTCTTCGCTGAGGTATTGCTTTCTCCGACCTATGCTGCATCCCTATCAAAATCGGTGCTTGTCTAAAAAAAAAAAAAAATTCAGTCCAATAACCCCATTACTACTCTACTCCAAATCCTTGGATAATTGATCAAAAGAAACATGCTTCTTCATGTGAAAGTAATCAAGACACATTAATGGATAAATGGACAGTTGTTGGTAATCGGATTCATCTTGTTGAAGCTTATTCAGTCAGTTTTCCGAACAGACTCCCTAGATGTAGACAATGATCTTTGCGCGTTTGTAAATTGTATCTGAAATGTCTCATTAGACAATTCCTCCTTTAAGTGGTTTAGTCATGGTTTGTATTTCTTCATTTGTTTCATCTTCACAAGTTGCAGTGTTATTGATAATAAGTAACATCAGGTCTAACGCACATTTGTTCAGGATTAAGTTCCGTTTCTCAAAATAAAACTCTTATCCTGAACAAATATGCGAGGGCATTTCAAAATACAAAAGACCCCAAGGAGTCATTTGGCTTTTGATATATTCATGCAACATTGTGCCAAGTAACTCGGTCCCAATGAGTTTTCTATGCAACTGTTGTAAATCATTCATACTATGAAATTCAGTGGATTATTGATTTTGTGTCAACGAAGCCCCAACCTTTAAAATGTGCACCATCTGATCATTGGAATACCTAAAAGGTCTGCCAAGCCTTAGTATCCATGCTAATTCCAGTATAGTCCTCAATTGATAAAATCATATATTATTGGCATTTTGTATAATGTTGTTAGAGCACCTTGTAGAAAATATTCAAACAAACAAAAGATTCTCTATAGTTAAATGTCAAAAACATCTATATCAATAATAAGGGACAGAATAAGAGCTTTAAACAATGCAGACAGCACTAATATATGACCAAAAGCACCACCATCGGTCTCTAAATGTGCAAACATTTTTTATTTAAACACTAATATTTGAAAGTATCTTAAATATATGTAACAAACACTTATCCCTAAAACACTATTTTTCGAAAACAAAATTATCTACCTGAAGACACCTGACATGAATTCATGGTTCAGACTCCTCCAAGTCATGCTTCAGGGGAAAAAATTCCAAAAGGAAACAATTTCACAGGCATGAAATATTAATCCTGTCCAGGTCATATTTTGTTGGTGGTTTTCCTCAGAAATTAGTATGTCTAAGTTGCACAAACATCTGTTTTTGTTGTATACCTTTGACTATATCATTAAAATATGACATACAGTTGGAATATTTTCATCTATCTTTCAAGATATTGTACACAACATACCTAAGGTGCCAGTAATGGTGACCATAACTATCATATTATTGCTTGGTTATCAAAACACTAACATTTGATGACTCTCCCTCTTCTCCCAAGGACTGTGAACAGTGCCTCCAAGGTATCCCCAACCAACTCGGAGAGCCAAAATCAGCCAGGAATTGACCTGATTCTGCCAAATGGCAGTATGCAACTATGTCATCCAACCAGACTTAAATTTTGCATTAAGCTTTGTGTTCACCTTTAGAATTAATGCAAATGTTTAGTTAACATTTTTGTGTTGATGCATATTAATTTGTATGCTCCTAGTAGGTTTTGCATATCAGTTTTCTTCTATTTGTCTGCAAAGTGGATAATATCAAATATGCCTTGTATTACGCTACAGTGCTTTGAAAGTATTCATCCACCTTTGTTTTTTGTTCTGTTTTGTCACATTATGTATAACCTGGAATGAAAATGGAGGTTAATTTGGATGTTAAATAATGGACCTAAAAATATAGTCCAATTGGTGAAGTGAAATGACAATAAAATACGTGTGTGTGTGTGTGTGTGTGTGTGTGTGTGTGAAGACTGAAAGTTATGAGTGCATATGTATTCATCCCTTTTGCTATGAAACCCCTAAAAAAGATCTGGTCCAATCAATTAACCTCAGAAGTCACATAATTAGTTGATTAGAATCCACCTGTGTCAGTGTCACATGATGCCTGTATAAATATACCTGTTCCTTTGCGTCCCTCTAGTCCAGTCCAGGAACCATAGAGTTTAGAATCTTCTCCAGCAGCTTTGAAGACAAAGACGTTACCGCTTTGACACTGGCATAAATAGGCAAGGACTGCCCCCTTCCTCCAGTACCTTCAGTCTCCAAGCAGCTAGAATAGGTTCTGAGCCTGGGGCTGGGCTCAGTTGGCACAAATAAGCAGAGCTAGATTTTTTTCTGTTTGCCTTTAAATTTCAGATTTAGTTTGGTTTTAATTGGGGGTTTCACTAAGATTTATTGTTTTTACTTTTGTAGGTGGAGTGCTGCTGCTGGAAGGTGTTCCTTCTCGTTCCTCTGCCCCCCCCCTCCCCTCCCGCGGTAGTTTCCCCATCGCTTTAACGAGCTTAAGGGGGGATAATTTTAACATATTGGCCTCCTTGCTCCCGAACCCGCGAAAAAGGATGAGGAGCAGGTGGCAGGCTCGACTGCAGTGCCGAGGACAACAAAAGGGAAGCAGGTGCTTTCATGCGGTGTCTGGAAGCGCTGGGGGCTGAAGCCGCGGTCCGGCTGAGCCTCCTCTCAGCACCTTCAAAGGCAGCGGTGAGTCTGCTTGGCGGCTAGCCGTGCTATTTAGCCTGCGATTGAGGAGGGGGTAGCATCGGAGGCCGCGGTTGGGAACTGACTCGACATTGGAGCAGTTAGGTCGGCTGTGTGTATCTGTGTGGGAAATGCGGTGGCGGTCATTTTAAGAGCCGCAATTTCAGCACTCCTTGTAGATGTGGTTGTCTGCCGGTTTTTAAACTTCGTTTTAAGGTTTGGCTAGTCAGAACTGGCCTGATAGCTGGGGTTGTAGGTTTTTCAGATTTAAAAAAAAAAAAAAAAAAATCTGAAAACTGAATAAGTATTAACTCAAGGAGGCTGAGGAGATTAAGATTAAATAAATCCCTCTGTAAGGTAAGGTGCAGTGTTGGGGTGTGTGTGTGTGTGTTTTCGGCTCGGGCTTACGAGATAGGGTAGCTTTGCCTTAGGGAGTAGTATGCCTGCTAAGCCTCGTTGTTTAGTTTGTGGCACGAGGCGTGGCGCTGTACTAGACTTGGGGGTGTGTAGAGCCTGCACTCTTGAGGCAGCGGTTATGGACACGGCGCTAGAGGGGACCTCTGGAGGTCAGGAGGCAGTTCCTCCGGAAGGGGAGGAGGCTCTGCCTTCGTCCTTGGGCCCCGAGGAGCCGATAGTGGGGCCGTCCTCTGGGGAAGGAGCATCTGTACCTCTGGGGATCGGTCAAGCGGGGAGTGCTCCAGTGATTCCACCGGATTTCTTCTCCCTTATGCAGCAGGCATTTGCTCTGCTGCAGCCCTCATTGGCAGCTCTGCCTCAGGGGTCGTGAGGGCAGAAGCGGCCCGGGTCTTTGGACCTTTCTGAGGAGGACGCTCCCCCGGCTAAGAGGTGTAAGGGGGCAGTGGAAGAGAGTACGGGGGCTCTGCTCGAGGAGGGCCTGGGAGCGGCAGACGTGGAACTGGAGGAGGTCTCGGAAAGCGAGTTAGAGGGAGAGTTGCCTGACTCGGAGCAACAGCATAGAGTAGTCGGGGTGTTTCGTCGCGAAGAGCTGCCGGCCTTGATTGCCGAGACTCTCAAAATGCTGAACATGCCCTCAGTGGGGGTGGCAACGGAGGAAGCGTTGGAGGATCCGCTGTTGCAGGCAGTATGGACATCCCAACAGGTATTTCCCGTTCATAGAGTATTTCGGAGTATAATTCAGGAGGAATGGGATTTTCCAGAGTCGGCCCTGAGGGGTCGAGGGCCTTAGCTCGCCTTTATCCGCTTTCCGACCAGGATAGAGAACTTTTTCGCTCTCCTAAGGTAGATTCGGCGGTTACTAAAGACTACGATTCCGGTTGAGGGTGCCGCGCCGTTGAAGGATGTGCAAGACAGAAAATTAGATACCTTGCTGAAACAGGTATTCGATATTTGCGCCCTCTCAATGCAGGCCTCGATAGCAGGGGCGTGGGTGGCGAGAGGCTGCTTGTGAGTGTCCTAAAAGCTTGCAGGGGGATCACTTGGAAGGGCAGTTGGAGGAAGTAGCGCGTCTGGAGTCCGGAACTGCTTATTTAGCGGACATTCATTATGACCTCATCCGAGGGCTGGCTAAGAGTATGGCTTCTGTAGTAGCAGCACAGCGGTATCTCTGGTTGCGTAACTGGTTGGCAGACTGTTCTTCTAAGGCTCGCCTCAGTAAGCTTCAATTTAGGGGAAAGCTTTTGTTTGGAGAAGATTTGGAAAAGTTGGTCAAGGATCTCGGAGTCTAAGGGGGGCCGGCTTCCGGAGGATAAGCCTAAGCAGGGCCAGAGTGCTACGGGGTCCCAGGGGGCTCCAAGAGAGTTTCGTAGGTTTCGGTCCTCTCGCTTTGGCCAACCTCGGCGTTGGAGGTTTCCGGCGCGAGGCCAGGGATTTCGAGGTTTCCAGGGGGCAGGCAGAGGTTTTGCGCCTTTCCAGTCCTCAAGCATTAAAAAGTCACAATGAGATAAGGTGGACTCAGGTGGCGGTGGTACCCATGGGAGGCCGTTTGCGGGAGTTTTACCCTGCCTGGGTCCAAATTACGTCAGACCAGTGGGTGTTGGTTGGAAGTCATTCGAGAGGGCTATGCACTAGAGCTCCATCGACCCCTGTTAGATTCCTTTACCCAATCTCCTTGCAGAGCTCCACACAAGGTATGGGCGGTCTCGGAAACTTTGCAGCGGCTGCTGCAGCTCAAGGCAGTGGTGCCCGTGCCATCAGACCAGTATGGGTGCAGTTTATACTCCATCTATTTTGTGGTTCCAAAGAAGGACGGCACGTTTTGGCCGATTCTAGATTTAAAGAGGGTGAATCAGTGTCTTCGGGTCACCCATTTCTGTATGGAAATGTTGCGCTCCATTGTGGCGGTCAGGGCGGGAGAATTCCTGATGTCGTTGGATCTCACGGAAGCTTATCTCCATATCCCGGTTCGGCAGGAGCATCAAAGGTTTCTATGGTTTGCAGTGCAATGGGGCATTTTCAGTTTCAAGCTATGCCCTTCGGGCTGGCGACAGCGCCTCGAACATTCACCAAGATTGTGGTGGTAGTGGCGGCAGCGTTCCGCAAGGAAGGAGTGCTAGTGCATCCGTACTTGGACGATTGGTTGATTCGAGCGAAGTCAAGGGAAGTGAGTACCACAGCCACCGCCCGGGTAGTGCAGGTGTTGGAATGCCTCGGCTGGGTGGTCAACTTTGCAAAGAGCAGATTAGTCCCCTCACAGTCCCTCAAATATTTGGGGGCGCGTTTCGAGACGCAGCAAGCAGCGGTGTTTCTCCCAGACCAATGAGCACAAGGGTTGCGGGAACTCGTGAAAAGATTTCTAGCACGGCAGGCGCTGACGGCGTGGCAATATGTGCAATTGCTCGGGACTATGGCGGCCATGATGAGGTGGTGCCATGGGCCAGGGCTCATATGCGGCCGTTGCAGAGCGCTCTGCTCCGGCGTTGGTCTCATCAGAGGGATGCGTTCTCAGCGGCTGGTGTGTCCTCAAGAGGTGCGTCAGGAGCTTCTCTGGTGGTTACAGATGGAAAGTTTGGAAGCGGGCGTGCCTCTGGAGCCTCCATCCTGGAGACTGTTAACGACAGATGCAAGTCTCGTGGGGTGCGGAGCGCATTGCGAAGGAAGATTTTCCCAGGGGCAGTGGTCTCTGGAGAAGGAATGGTCCATCAACAGATTGGCGATGAGAGCGGTGTTGTTGGCCCTCCTGATGTTTCAGGAGAGCTTGTGTCCAGCAGCGGTAAGGGTGCTATCCGACAATGCGACGACTGTAGCCTACATCAGTCGGCAAGGCGGCACGGGCAGTGCGACACTGGAAGCAGAGGCGAGTCAGCTGTTGAGTTGGGCCGAACAAAATCTATCAGCACAGCATATGGCCAGGGTAGACAATGTCAAAGTGTATTTTCTAAGTCGCCACAGAGTGGACCCAGGAGAGTGGGTGCTTCACCCGGACGTGTTTGCGCTTCTAGTGCGGCGCTGGGGGATTCCACTAATGGATCTAATGGCAAACTTCAAGTCAGCGAAGGTAGCACGGTTTTTCAGTAGGTAGCGAGAACGGATGTTAGAGGGTCTCGATGAGTTGGCATAGAGGTGGCCGGAGGAGGGGCTTCTCTGTGTTTCTGCCTTGGGCTCTCAGGCTGGGTAGTGCAACGTATAGAAAGAAAGGCATCGCGGCCTGGTGCTTCTGGTAGCACCCGACTGGCCCAGAAGACCTTGGTATGTGGATTTGGTGCGGCTGCTGGTGGACAGGTCTTGGAGGCTTCCACAGCGGGAGGATCTCTTACTTCAGGGGCCATTACGCATGCCCCAGGTGAATCGATTCTCGCTTACGGCATGGCTCTTGAAAGGGCTAGGATGACTGCCAAGGGTTATTCCGCAGCAGTCATTTCTACATTGCTGAAGGCGCGAAGGCGATCCACTTTGTTGGCGTACATCCGGGTTTGGCGCGTTTTTGAAGCCTGGTGTGCTGAGCGGAATCTGCGGCCCTTGGGGGCCTCGGTGTCACAGGTCCTTTCGTTTTTACAGGATGGTGTAGAGAAGGGTCTGGCGGCTAGTTCCTTGCGGGTGCAGTTGGCAGCCATCTCCTGTTACCGGGGTAAGATTCAAGGTCAGCTGCTAGGGGCTCACGGCGATGTTCGATGGTTTTTACGGGCCGTGTTACTCATGCGACCTTTGCGGCGAAGTGCAGTGCCGGCATGGGATCTGAATTTGGTGTTGGAGGCCTTGATCAGAGTGCCGTTTGAGCCGTTGGGCAAGGCCTCGCTGAAGGATCTGACGCTGAAGACAGTCTTTCTAGTGGCTATTTGCTCCGCGAGAAGAATTTCCGAGTTACAAATTTTATCCTGTAAGGAGCCATATCTGTCCTTCATTCACAAGGTCGTGTTGCGTACGGTTCCAGCGTTCTTGCCGAAGGTGGTTTCGGTGTTTCATGTTAATCAGGTGGTGTCGCTTCCGGTGTTTTCCATGGAGCAGAAGGATAAGTCAGAAGGCAGGTTGCTGCATCTTGATGTTCGTCGCGTGCTTAGGAGATACCTCCGCAGGACCGTGCCCTTCTGGAGGTCAGATAGGTAGTTTGTGCCCTTTGGGGGTCCGTGAAAAGGGGAGGCGGCGGCGAAGTAGTCTTATTTCTCGATGGTTGAAGGAAGCGATTGCAATGGCGTACCTTCTAAAGGGTAAGGTGGTTCCGGAGGGCCTCCAGGCTCATTCGACTAGGGCGCAAGCAGCGTCTTGGGCGGAATTCAGTTTGGTTCCAGTCAGACATTTGTAGGGCGGCGACTTGGTTGTCATTACATTCCTTTGCAAAGCACTATAGGCTAGATGTGCAGGCGGCAGAGGATGGGCATTTTGGCTCAGCGGTACTTCAGGCTGGGCTTGCAGGACCCTCCCGTTGATATTCACTGCTCTGTTACATCCTCTATGGTTCCGGGACTAGACTAGAGGGACGCAAAGGAAGATGAAATTAGACTTATCTGCTAATTGTTGTTCCTTAAGGAACTCTAGTCCAGTCCTGGATCCCACCCAGTGTTTTAAGGGGTTGATCAGCCTGAAGTTCATGGGGGGATAGTGAGTTTTTGGTTGGTTGGGAAAGGGTTCTCGGTAAAGAGCAGAGTAGAACCGCAGTGGGAGCCTTTTTCACAGCAGTGCTTGGTGTTATTTTCCTACATTGGGTAATAATAAAAAATAAATAAATAAAAGGTTTTTGTTGAAAAGTTTTTTAGTTTGCACTGCCAATTTCATTACTATTTTAATTATTTATTGCTCTGCTGAGTTTGCTTTGTCAATAGGTACTGGAGGAAGAGGGCAGTCCTTGCCTATTTATGCCAGTGTCATCAAAGCAATGATGTCTTTCAGTCTCCAAAGCTGCAGGAGGAGATTCTAAACTCTATGGTTCCGGGACTGGACTAGAGTTCCTTAAGGAACAACAATTAGCAGGTAAGTCTAATTTCATCTTCTGAAAGGCCTCTGACTCTGCAACACCACTAAGCAAGCAACACGAAAGCCAAGGAGCACTCCAAACAGGTCAGAGACAAAGTTGTAAAGAAGTTTGTTTTTGTGTGATTTTTAATATACTACCCCTTCCAGAGATCAAGGCTGGTTTACAGTTAACATAACAACATTTACATTAAACTTGTGGATAGAACTAAAATAATGTAGTTACTTTGAACTGAATTTTGGAGTATACACAATTATTTACAGCATCAATATTTCAGTTAACATTTATATAAGTATGTACATGAGATTAGTATCAGACAGTATTAGTAGTTAATGTTGAGTTAGTGAGTTCTGATTTTGTAAAATGTATTGTAAGTGTAGGTCAGGGTTGCGTGTTAAAAAAAAAAAATCCCAAATTCTGAAAATCCCACGGCGTGCCATTAAATCCATTATAACAAAATAGAAAGAATATACCTCTGCAACCCTGACAAGAGAAGGCTGCCCACCAAATCTCACAGATTGGGCAAGGAGAGCATTAATCAGAGATGCTGCAAAGACACCATGGATAATACTGAAGGAGCTGCAAAGATTCCCAGCAGAGATTGGAGTATCTGTCCTTAGGACCACTTAAGCTGTACACTCCACAGAACGGGACTTTATGGAAGAAAGGCTAGAAAAAAAGCAATTGCTTAAAGAAAAACCCCCCCCCCCCCCCCCAACACATGGCAGAAGTTCTTTGGTCAGATGAGATGAAAATTGAACTTTTTAGCCATCATGAGAAACTCCATTTGTGGCGCAAACCCAACACTTCTCACCCTGAGAATGCCATTCCCACAGTGAACCATGGTGGTGGCAGCGTCATGCTGTGAGGATGTTTTTCATTGGCAGGGACAGGAAAACTGCAGGATTGAAGGAATGATGGATGGCACTAAATACAGGACAATTTTTGAGGAACACCTGTTTGCCAGAGATTTGAGTTTGGGACGAAGGCTCACCTTTGAGCAGGACAATAACCCTAAACATACTACTCAAGCTTGTTTAAAGGGAAACATTTAAATGTCTTGGAATGGCCTTGTCAAAGCCCAGACTCCAATCCAATTGAGAATCTGTGGCATTACTTGAAGATTGCTATACACCAATGCAACCCATCTAACTTGAAGGAGTTGTTGGACGAGTTTTACCTAGAGGAATGGGTGACAATCCCAATGGCTAGATGTGCTAAGCTAATAGAGACATACTGTAAGAGGCTTGCATCTGTAATTGCAGCAAAAGGTGGCTGTACCATGTATTGACTTTGGGGAGTGAATTCATAGGCACTCTCCTGTTTTCAGGGGGGGGGGGGGTTGTCTTATTGTTTGTGTCATAATAAGAGGATATTTTGCACCTTCAAAGATGTGGGCATGTTGTGTATATTACATGGTGCTAATCCCCAAAATTCCATTTTAAATTCAGATTGTAATGCGACAAAACAGGACAAAAAGAGAGGATGAATACTTTTTGCATTGCACTGTAATTCCCCAACAGAATCCCATCTAAGATACTAAAAGCGATAGCAATAGCAAAACTGATGGGGGAATAATAAGGTTTAAAGTGTGTGTGTGTGTATATAGAAGGACCAAGAGGCCTATAAGGGGAAAATGGGGAAACTCTACATGTCTATATATGGAAAGGAATATGCTGTGCTAAGACAAATTGATCTACCAGAGACGACTAACATCTGTGAAGTTACTGATAAGCTGTGGTGGGCCTTAGGGGGATGCATTGATGATGTATGTATATGTTTCTGGTAATGTATAAAAGATAGACAGCCCCTTTAACTGATGGAATAAACTAGCATACCGACAGAGGTGTGCGCATGTTCATTCCCCTGGATTCCAGAACCAAAGGAGACGATGGAGGACTGGGAGAGTCCCAGGGGGAGAATCCCTGCTCAGGAGAATATATGTGATCTCCCTTAGGGAGGGAGGTGGTTGGGGTAACCCATGATAATTTGGTGTCAGAAGTAGGATTCTCACGTGGGAGGGGAATCCCAGGGAAGCGTATGGTACGCTCGGTGGCTTTGGTAGCCTGTTAAATTTTGGGACTTTCCCGTGTCTCTCCTTTGTCTTTTCTGTGTTTTCCTTGCTTGTGTGAGTCTGGCAAGATGCCCCTGCCTTGCCCCGAAGCGATAGCGCTAGTGACAGGTGCTGGCAGAAAGCAAGTGGCCAAGCGTGTGCTTGTTGTGAATTAATTAGAGGATGGGTGGGTCCCACGGTAAGGGGACTGCTCCAGAATCCGCAGGAGTGAATGCGCCTGCGCCTAAGATTGTGATTAGTTTAAGTCTGAGGCAAATAAGGCATCTTATTCACACCGTACCCCACTGCCCCTGGGTGCTCCCCTGTCGGCGGGGGAAACGCCCAAGGAATATGTTAAACGGGTGGCGGGAGGTTATTATACTAATCCTTGGGTAGATAATATGGCAGGGTGGATGGAGTCTATGCATAGTTCTAATCCTTTTCCCCGGGAGGGTAGTTTGCTTGGTATTTGGATATGATTAGAGGGTTGTGTTTAGATGATAAGGCTTTTCCCTTCTACTCTGGTGATCTGAAGTGGCCCAAGCCATATATGAAAGAATGTGGTACTGTTTGGTTACAGGTAGTGCCATATTTTAATGGACAGGTAGGGTCGGAGCTGACCTTGGCTGCTGTGGTGGCTCCGGCCATGGGGGGAAGGCTGCCGGTGCTGCAGCCTGGGCTGTTGGCGCCTGTGCAGCCCCCACCGTATCAGCCAATTTATCCATCAATCATTGGAAGTGGCACCAGGCACTACCGGTCAGGATCCTTGGGCCGAGGTTATTGAATTGGTTGGGTCCATATAGACGGGTCAGGGTGAGCAAACAAAAAGAGGGGGTAAGCTTAAGGAGGAAGGAGCCTCCGTAACGCAGGAGGAGCACCTGAGTCAGGGAAGGAAACCTATTGATACCATGTATAAACAGCTGAGTAAAATGTATGATGAGCTCATTGCTGCTTGTTCAAAAATGCAAGAACTATTACATACAGAATCCGGGGAGTCCGCAGCAGAATCTGGTAAGCCAAAACTTTCACCAGAAAGAAGCTCCTTATCGGGGGAGCACACCCCCGGTCTTTATACCACAAACTCCCCAGTACCCTTTACCCAAACCCCTGGGGTCCTCCACATCCTTGTATGGCCGTGGGGACCCGAATGATGACTACCATCCATATGGACCGCCTGCTGGTATGGCCCAGTATCCTTTTTTTGACCATAGGGAACCAGCTGGTTGTTAAGCCTCTGGACCTGGCAGTCTTAGCTAGCATATTGCAGCATGTCCCAAACCCCATGAAAACGGCGGCGGCCACGGTGCACTACTTACTGCGAATGACTCGTGGCTTGCAATGTACTGCTCAAGATTACCGCCTTATTATTGAAGGTGTTTTAGGATATGATGAGGAAACTCCATTTGATTTTTCTAAAGTTAATGTATTAGCAGATTTAGATACCATGTGAATTACCCTCTAAAGTCTCCCAAAGAGGTAAAGAAAATGTGGAGTGATGTGTTCGAAGAATTTGAGTGGTTGTTTGGAGCCAAGCAAAATCTTGCGGCATCTATTGCTTGCATGCAGGAACCCCGGGGAAGGGGTGTCTCAGTGTGTTAGAAGGTTTCGTAAGTGCTGGAAAGAAGAGGCAGGGTTGTCACAGGAAGGCCTGATGGCTTCTATGTATATTCAGACACTGTTTGGGGCAATGTGCCTGGAGGTTACGGTTACTTGTAAGCGAATGATTCCTGATTTAAAATGACACCAGGAGATTTGGAGAAAGTGATTTTGACTAAGGAAGTGGTGGGATGTTTTGCGGATATGGAAAAGAAGCAGTCAGGGAAGGTTTCCCATGCGTGGCAACAGTAGGCAGGGGGACCTGAGCCCCTTCCTGGGGGGGGATATCCAGGTAGCTATCCTGCCAGGCAGCGGTTTGGTTGGAGAGGTCAGGGCGGTAGAGGGTGAGGGAGGGGGGTGGGGCCCCTAGAAATCAGATATGTTTTAATTGTAAACAGCCCGGACATTGGAAGAATGAATGGCCCTATACCTTGGGTGGGTATGGGGCCTCAGCCTTCTCACCTGGTGGGCAGGGTCCCCCACCCTCTCCACCGCCACCAGCTCCGGCCTTTGGAGGAGCCCCTCTGATCCCAGTCACCTGGCAGCCGCTCCCCAATCGAGCATAGGGCTGTCCTGAGGCAATGGTTCCGATCTGGGTACAGGTTACGGAGAAGTGGAAAGAGCCCCCTTGTTGTTTACTCTCAGTAGGGGGCCGACAGGTGTCTTTTGTGACTGATACAGGAGCTACCTGCTCTACCTTGCATGCCTCCATTTGGAAGAATTTTTTAGTGCCAGGTCCTGTCTCAGTTGGGATTAATGGAACCTCTACTCCCATGTGGATTACCCCCCCCCCCCCCAATTGCCCGTTACACCTATAGGTCAGACTTTGCCCCTGTTCTCTCATGCCTTTACTATTATACCTTCCTGCCTTGTTAGTCGTTGAGGTAGGGATCTTCTGTGCCGGCTGGAAGCCACCACAGTTAGTGGAGCAGATGGCACCTTCTCCTTGCATTCTCCTTTCTTGTTAAACATGATCCTCTCCCCTGCGCCTAGTGTATTGGCCCAGGTCCCCTCGTCCCTTTGGGCGACCTCCCCTACCGACGCCGTTCTTCTCTCTTGCACTCTGTATGTAGCCCGGTTAAAAGATCCGAATGCTGTTGTGTGTGTGTGTTTGTCAGTATCCCCTGTCAGGACCGAAGGATGCTGCTTTGCATTCCATGATTCAAGACTTTGTAGCAGCTGGTATTGTGGTCCCTGCTGTTTCTCCCTATAATGCTCCAGTGAATCCAGTTCCCAAAGGAGAATGGTTCGGATTTACGCAGGATCTGCGGGCTGTTCCCTTAGCACCAGTTATGCTGGACATTGCTGGACTATTGACCCTTATCCCCACTGAAGCCAATTGTTTTATAGTAATTGATTTAGCGAATGCCTTTTTTAGTATACCCTTGGATCCCCGCACACAGCCCCTGATGGCTTTCACTCATGCAGGCAAGCAATATACCTGGACATGTTTGCCGCAGGGATACATTGATTCCCTGGCAGCGTATTCTTTAGTATTTAAGGCATCAATTGAAATGTGGTATCAGCCTTGTTCCTCCACTCTTCTCCAGTATATGGATGACCTGTTAATTTGCTCTAAAACTTCTGAGAGCTGTGAAAAGGACTCTGTTTCTTTGCTCTGTCACTTCGCCTCTCATGGGCATAAGGCGGCTTTGAAAAAGCAGCAATGGTGCTGCGAGTGTGTTACATATTTGGGATTTGTGCTGTCCCTTGGAAATCGGATGCTCTCTCCTGCCCGCGTGCAAGCAATAACCAAAATGTCTCCTCCAACTACTGTGACCCAGATGTTAGCATTCCTTGGCTTAGTGTCCTTCTGTTGCTCCTGGATCCCGGACTGTGCTTTGTGGGACTCCATTTTGCGTAGGGCTACCCTGCAGCTCTCTGGCTCTGCGTCTATTGAATGGAATGAAGAAATGCTCTCTGCTTTTACTACCCTGAAGCGGTTACTTATCTCAGCTCCTACGTTGGGACTACCTGACTATACCAAGACCTATTATTTATATGTAAGAGAAGAGGGGGGAACTCTGGCAGCTATTTTGGCCTAAGACCACAGGGGAGAGCTGTGCCCAGTGGCTTACCTGTCTAAAAAATTGCTCCTTCAGGTACAAGGGATGCCTGTGAGCCCTGGCAGCCTCGGCGATTGCCGTACAAATGATTATTCCCATTACTTTGTCTCATGAAACCGTTCTGTTTTCCACCCATTCCATTTTGAATGTTCTCAAAAATCTTACCACACAACATATGACAGCCCAGTGCCTTAGGTGGGTATGAGGTAATTCTAACCACCACTGAAGGATTGTCGGTTAAACAACAATCTGCTGCATTCACTCCTCTGTTAGCTTTGCAGGCCCTGATGCGCCCAGTAGATGATTCTGAAGTATCTGAGGAAGAACATGATTGTTTTAAAACTAATTAACTTTGAAACATCAGTACGCCTGAACCTGTCCTCTTCCCCGCTCTCGAATGCCCCACACATTTGTAAACGGGAGTTGTGTTCGTCCCGCAGACAATGCTTACATTGCTTATGCTATAGTGGAACTCCCAAATATTCTGTATGAAGCCCAGTTATTGCCTTACGGGTCGGCTCAGGCTGCCGAATTGGTGGCGCTCACCAGAGCATGTGAATTGTTTGCTGATCAATGTGTGAATATTTACCGTATTTTAGCACATAAAACGCGCACGGTATATGCTTTTTTTCTTACCGCGCAACCCCCTTGAGCGGTATTTGCAAAGGTGTGCTATACCAAAACATTTTTACAGGGAGCCGCATTCAAGATATGAAATCTCTGCCACGAATTGTAACCAACGGTGAACTTTAATGAAAACCAATCAATCAGAGGCACATGCGTGTTATAAGCGAGGGCACATAATGTGAGAACTTTATTACATAAAAGCTCAATTTCCACGCATTATATGCAGGTGCATATTATATGCGCTAAAATACGGTATACGGATTCTAGATATGCTTTTGGAGTAGTGCATGACTTTGGTCTTTTATGGGGAAGATGGGGATGGAAAACTGCGTATGGTAAGCCCATTTCACATGCGCAGCTGGTGAACGAGTTGTTGCAGGCCCTGTGTAAACCTAAGGAAATGGCTGTCATTAAATGTGCTGCGCATAGATATGATACATCTTTTGTCTCGCAAGGTAATGCTTTAGCAGATCTAGCAGCAAAACAATGTGCCCAGGCTGAGAGTGAGTGGCTGCATTCTCTCGCTGGTCCCTGGGACAGGACACCAGCTCCACCCGCTGCCGCAGAGCCTTTGTTGTCTGAATTCTATGTCTCTCCTCTTGAACAGTCTTTCCCTTTGCATCACTTACAGGCAGAAGCTGATCCCGAGGACTTAGCCTATTGGGAACAACATAATCTGAGTTTAAATTCAGCACATATTTGGCAGGAAAAGGGGGGTGGTTGTAGGGGGACTGCCAAAGGCCGCTGCCCTGCTTTTAAATGGCCAAGTCCATGGGGTTGGCCACAAGAATAGAAGAACAGTTTTAAAAGAATTGCAGGAAGTATTTGTATGTAGAGATTTGCCCCAGCTAGTAGAAGTACAATTAAGTCAGTGTTTTAACGTGTGCTAGGAACAATGTGCAACAGGGAAAAGCTATTGGACAATTGCAGCATCTGCCTCCACCCCAAGGACCGTTTCAGGCCTTGCAGGTGTATTTTACATGTATGCCCTGTTCAGTTGGAGGATTTAGATACCTGTTGGTCATTGTAGACCGGTTTTCAAAGTGGCCCGAGGCTTTCCCCACAACTAAGGAAGATGCTAGGGCGGTGACTAAAATTTTATGTAAAGAGATTATTCCTTGATTTGGATGCCCCCTATCCATAGACTCTGATCAGGGACTTGCCTTCATGTCTAAAATACTGCAGCATATTACTCAGATGTTTGTCATTGATTGGAAGTTTCACGTTCCATATCACCTGCAGTCTTTGGGTATTGTGGAATGTATGAACAGAACTTTGAAAGAAAAATTAAAGCAAGCGACACAGCAGACCCCGGGGAGGTGGCCAGTGTATTTGCTGGCCGTGTTGGCTGAAATTAGGTTAAACCCTGGGAATCAGGATTTTCTATGTTTGAGATCTTGATGGGTGACCCTTTCCCTTACCGTGGAAATGGCCGGAGGGTATGGTAATAACATCAGATGACCACCTTTTGGCTCAGGAAGAATATGCTGTGCAATTAGCAAAATATTTGTGTGAGGTGTCTGAACAAGTATATCAAATTCTTCCTTGTCCTTCCACAGAACCAACCCATCCATTCCGGCCTGGAGACAAGGTGCTGGTGAAGCTGTTTCATAAGAAAGGACAGTGGGATCCTCTGTTTGGTGAACTGGAAGAAATAATTGCAGTCACGTGTACAGCTGTGCTGACTGACAAACATCCAACGTGGATAGACGCTTCATGCACCAAGAAGTGCACTGGAAAGTTTTTGGAAGACATCTGACTCGTTCTGGCCATGAAGTCTGCCTGGTTGGCCCTTTCCTGTTTGTTATTTATCTCTGTTGTTGTCATTGTACTGACTATATACTATCTTACAGATGAAGGACCTTGGACACAGGCCCATCGGACAGGGAACAATGCAACTTGGATTTCATCCTCTCTTACCTTTTTAAATGAAACCAATTGTTGTACAGTAATAGCTGATCACACTGTGTTTGTTCGGGATGCTATGCAAAAGATTAAGAAATTGTCTGACTTGAATGTTGAGGATTTTAAGGGGGGGATTGATTTTGGTAAATTGTGGGATGATGTTGTGACTTGGTTTAAGGGCCTGGGTGGGGGTCTACGGGGATTACTGATTGCCCTTATTACTGGGTTTTTGTTTTTAATTCTCTTCTGCTGTATCTTTTTCTTTGTTCGTGGTTGCTGCCGCAAGGCACAGCCGAACTCCATCACATTTCTGTATTCATATACAGCCGTACCTACCGCTATACCTAAGCCTGCCTGTACTGATCTGTGTGCTATTGCATTAACTGAGGTATCTTATGGTGGGCCTATTCTGGGCCAAAGGGGGGGGGGGATTGATGGGGAAAAATAAGGTTTAAAGTAAAGTGTGTGTATAGAAGGACCAAGAGGCCCGTAAGGGGAAAATGGGGAAACTCTGTACATGTCTATATATGGAAAGGAATGTGCTGTGCTCAGACAAATTGATTATTCTACCAGAGATGACTAACATCTGTGAAGTTACTGATAAGCTGTGGTGGGTCTTAGGGGATGAGTTGATGATGTATGTATATGTTTCTGGTAATGTATAAAAGATAGACAGCCCCTTTAACTGATGGAATAAACTAGCATACTGACAGAAGTGTGTGCGTGTTCATTCCCCTGGATTCCAGAACCAAAGGAGACGATGGAGGACTGGGAGAGTCCCAGGGGCAGAGCCCCTGCTCAGGAGAATATATGTGATCTCCCTTAGGGAGGGAGGTAGTTGGGGTAACCCATGACAAAAACCAATCACTATCCTCTTTCTCATACCATCACCACTCACCTGCAAGTCTCCTCTGAATAACGTTCCACTAGCCTGGCCCCTAGGGTCCAAATGCTTGCTTATGCAGATAGGCCTTTGCTTTTTTCCTAAAAAAAAACAACGTTACATATCTTCACGTGCGCCCAAGTCCAGAATTGCGGTTAAAACCCTGGAACTGTCATCTCCCGTGTGGTTGTTAACCATACTCCTAGGTATTCAGGCAGAGTCAACAAAGCCTACTATGCAGATTGTGGTGATCTCTGTTGCTCATAGTGTCTTAGTAGACCTGCTAAGTACAGTGGCCTGCCTTGAAGCTTTCTATAGACTAAGGACAAAAACCTTAAACTGGGATCTCTGCTTAACTGGAACCTAATAAAAGTACCGTTATCAAATCTTTTACTCTCAACTGTCATGTCTGCAGTGTTCTATAGCAACTGTAAGTCTTCACCAGTAAGCCTTGGTAAAGGGCACTACAACCAATTTTCTCTATGATCTATGCATGAGCAACAATTAGCAAATCATCACTAATCCAATAAAGCAATGTTTTTTGAACATGCCTTAAAGAAATCTGTACCATATGTGAAATGTAGGTCTCCATTGTCAATTGGAAGTACAGATATATTTGCACGTTGTCAACTACTGTT
Source organism: Ichthyophis bannanicus (assembly GCA_033557465.1). Classification (NCBI taxonomy): domain Eukaryota; kingdom Metazoa; phylum Chordata; class Amphibia; order Gymnophiona; family Ichthyophiidae; genus Ichthyophis; species Ichthyophis bannanicus. Next base: position 574,631,861 of record CM066031.1, read on the forward strand.
TTTGGATAAAGAATATGGTCAAAGATTTTGAGGAAGGTCTATACCTTTTTATTATGCCTGCTTACCCACTGCAATTCACTCTTTTTTTTTTTCCAGGATTTAACGGCAGTGCCATACTTTTTCAGCCAACCTGTAGTCATGCTCTCAAATTTGCTGCTCTTTCTTCAGGATCCCCTCTCATCAGCAATTGGATATCATCTGCAAAATGGCAGTAATCCATCCCAAAGCTCATAATTTGACACCAGCACAGATACCAAATGAATGTTAACAAGCAATAATAAAAGCGCTCATGACCCAGATTGCTCACCATTCCAAACTACAGCTCTCATCCTGTTCAAAAGGAGCAAAGTGAGCCAACTGAACAGTCCTCTCCCACTCCTATCCAATTATAATATCAATATCGATGGCATAAAAAGTTGCCTACAGATCAAATATGGGGGGTTTCTAATATGTGGTCTGTGGGCTAACTGCTGCCTGCCTGAAATGTGGCCCACTTGAGATTTTTTAGTAAAAAAACAAAACAAAGACTTTATCCTTTTTGAGCTAGCACATGTGCTTTTGAAGTAGTATAGATCTGTTAGGTGGATATGAGGGCAACGTTTCAAAAGTCACAAAATATAGCTGTAATGTGCTAGAGTATTCAAGTGGCATGTGCATGGTTTTTTATGGGGGCCCACTGTTGAAAAAATTTGGGTGCCCTAGATATAAGAACATCCATAGTTCATTTTTTTTTTTTTTTTGCTGCCTCCTGTTACTCTCCCTAAAACTGTCAGTGCCATGCCTGATCCAAAATGCAGACTGGCAGGGCAGCTGTAACTCTATTTCTGCTGTAGTCCAGCATTTGCTGGTAAATCACCACCTCTAATGCCTTACTAAAAACCTGGGAGGTGGGAAACAGGACAATAATGCATAAGAGTATGTATATCTGACTCTGTTAAAAAAAAAAAAAAGAGGTCTTGCCCCTAGTGACTTCATTAACCTAGACACCCTCTTCCCTGTTCTAACAAACATTTGACAGCCTGCAAAATCTAGGGGAAAACTAATCCTTCAAGTAGGGTCTAAACAACAAGTTTTATATTTTATGCCTGCCACTAACTTCTCTCCATTCTTTGATATTCCATTTCTGAAATTCCTTGAAGCCTGGGAAGATTAAAGGGGTCACACCTTTTCTTAATCACAAAAACATCCTGGTAAATTCTCATCTCAATCCTCTCCTTTTCTGGAGCCAGGAGCTCTATTAGGCCACACAGGCTGGCTCTAATTGCTATAATCTTATTTTCAAAGATTTTGCTTGAGAATGGCAAACCCCCCCCCCCCCCCCCCCCTTCCTCACTAACATTCAACTAGAGTGAAGCAGTAGCCTAATGGTTAGAGCACTGGCTTGGGAACTAAAAGACTAGGGTTTGAGTCCCACTAGCACTCCTTGTGGCCTTAGGCACTTAACCCTCATTGCCTCAGAAAATTCAAAGTTATCAATGTCCCTGTACATTGCCAAGTTTAAGATACATTGTGAATAAACTTGATTGAAAAAAATAAAGTGCTATAAAAAAGCTATTAAATAAACTGCATACTTGCTGATCCTCTCATTGCATAAAATAATTAAGCTGGGTGGTTATCCTGCAATATTTGTTCAGAAAGGAGCTGCTTCTTGTGTTTTCTACAAGCTGACCTATATATTCTGGCCTGAGATATACATAACAACTGTCTCCATAATGACTACTGCTGCCTCCACCTACATTACAGTTGGTACCACCATCTCTTCAGAAGGTGCAAACTGTCATTAAAACCGAAAGGTTTGTACCACCGAGGAACAATATCAAAGGTTTTGCTGAAATCTAAGTAGATCACATCCAGAGCATGGCCTTGATCTAGATCTGGTCACACAATCAAAAAAAAAATTAATCCGATCATTTGGCATGAACTTCTTTTGATAAAACCATGTTCTTCTGGTTCTTGTGGCTTATTAGATTCTATAAAAATCACTATCCTTTTTTTCAGTGGTGTTCCCATTAGTTTTCTTACCACCAGGGTAAGGCTTATGCCAAATATGTTTAGCATTTCTGTTATCACTTGTGAAGAAGCACAAAGTCAACCTTTCTCCGATCCCACAGAACCTCCCCTCTCTTCAAGTATCTATTAAACATAGAGAGGCCAATTCCCTTTGGAGCATGTCCAGAATCTGGATGGGCTGGATTTGCACCCAATTCTGATAGTTTGGGATCAGAATCGGGTGCAACTGGCCTGGGTGAGCAGGGTATGCATCCAGCCCCCTCCCTGCACAAACTGCCTGAGGCACCTGCATGGCTCCTGTCGTACTGGGATGCCATGCAGAGGTCCTGATGTGCTGTCAGCAACACACCTGTCATTCTCTGCCACCTGACCCCAGAGGGGCCTGCTGTGGCCCAGATCATGCGATGGGCCTCTCCCCTGCAGCCACTGTCCTGGGGGGGGGGGGGGAGTCTGCCGGTGCAGGTCACTGCCCTCGGTGGGGGGGGGGGGACCTTATTCCACCTGTGGTGGAATACATCCCTGGTCTAACCCAGCCACCCTGGATGTGCAGGGTCTTCACCGGAATGGGCCCTGTACATCTAGGTTGGGGGTTATGCCTCCGGCCTGCCCCCTCCAGTCCTCATACAGAGCTCCCTTCACATCTCAGCAGTAGGTGCAGGGAGCTTTGCACTCATAATTGGGTCTAATGGAATAGCGGGACTTGATGTCCATGTTGGTTGTCCAGCCCCTGCTATTCGGGATCAACACGACTTCCATACATTATAGGTCCTGCCAGAACCTCTCAGAGCTGCCTCCATATCCTGGGATATGTCCTATCCAGCCCCATAGCTTTTTCCACTTTAAGTCTTGCAAGCTATTCATAAACAAATTCTGTGAATAGTGGTCACGGCTGGACCAGTCACTAGGCAAACAGGGCAGCCATTTCGGGCGTCAGCTTCTGGGGAGCAGTAAATAGCAGGGCATTCAAAGATAACCAATAGATTCAGGTGGGGGAGAGGGGTGGGGCATAAGGCTTAAGATTTGCCTATGGGATACATCCCAGGATACTAAAGAGCTCCAAGAGGTTCTTGCAGGGCCGTTAAGGGATGTTTTCAACAGATCCTTGGAAACAGGAGATGTTCCTCAGGACTGGAGAAGGCTGATGTGGTACCTCTTCACAAAAGTGGTGGCAGGGAAGAAGTGACTAACTACAGGTCCATGAGCCTTACCTCGGTGGCGAGAAAAGTAATGGTGGCGCTCCTGAAAGAGCGAATAGTGGACTTTCTCAAAATCAACAGGTTGCATGATCCGAGACAACATGGTTTTACCAAAGGACTATCTTGCCAAACAAATCTGATTGAGTTCTTTGACTGGGTGACTAGAGAACTAGATCAAGGACATGCGATGGATGTGATCTACCTAGATTTCAGCAAAGCCTTTGATACTGTTCCTCATAGGAGCCTTATCAATAAACTAAACAGCTTGGGGATGAATCCCGAGGTGGTGAACTGGATAAGAAATTGGTTGACTGACAGACAACAGAAGGTGATGGTAAACAGAACCCACATGGATGAAAGAAAGTTGATTAGCGGTGTGTCCTAAGATTCGGTCCTGGGACCAGTACTATTCAATGTATTTGTGAGTGATATTTCTGAAGGATTGAATGGAAAAGTCTGTCTTTTTGCAGATGACATGAACATTTACAAGAGTGGACTCCCCGGAGAAAGTGGATAACATGAGGAAAGATCTACAAAAGTTGGAAGAATGGTCTAATGCTTGGCCGTTAAGATTTAATGTGAAGAAGTTCAGTGTCATGTACTTGGGAAGCAGAAACCCAAAGGAATTGTATGCGATAGAAGGCGAGAAGTTAACGTGCACAGACCAGGAGAAGGACCTCAGAGTGATTGTTTCTGAAGATATCAAGGTGGCGAAACAGTGTGACAAGGCGGTGGCAAAAGCCAGAAGGATGCTGGGTTGCATACAGAGAGGAATTACTAACAGAAAGGAAGAGGAACTAATGCCACTACAAGTCGCTGGTGAGGCCTCACTTGGAATTTTGTGTTCAGTTTTGGAGACCATATCTCACAAAGGATATAAAAAGATTGGAAACGATTCAGAGGAAGGCGACCAAAATGATTTGGAGCCTGTCTCAGAAGACGTATGAGAAGAGACTTGAAAACCTAAATATCTACACTCTGGAGGAGAGGAGGGACAGGGGAGATATGATTCAGACCTTTAAATACTTAGAGTTTTAACGAACAAACAAACCTCTTTCAAAGACGGGGAAGCTGTAAAACTAGAGGGCATAACATGAAACTGCAAGGGGGTAAACTGAAAAGCAAGGTCAGGAAATGCTTTTTTACTTAAAGGGTGGTGGATGCTTGGAATGACCTCCCAATGGAAGTGGTGGGGGCAGATACAGTGACAGTATTCAAAGTGGCTTGGGAAAGACACAGTGGATCCCTTTATAGCAACAGGATAAAATAAAAATAAATATAACTCTCTTATATCTCAACAATAGGGGTGACCTACACGGAGTGGGGGGTACAGTCTTAAACAAAGGTATGGGGAGGGGTGACCTGCACGGAGCGGCAGGGGCACCTACTCTTACTACCTTGCAGGGAGACTAGATGGACCATGCTGGTCTTTATCTGCTGTCATATACTCTGTTACTATGTAACACCTTGAACCAAGCCGGCCCTGGATTTGGTATCTACTTCATTCGCCTTAGTACCTCTGTCAATTTGTAGTTCTCCGGGATTTTCCTTTGTAAACACAGAAGTATTTATTTAGCATTTCTACTTTTTTCTTAGCACTTTCCAAAAATCAGTCCTGGATACCTCTGAGCCTTGTACTTCTATCTCTAGCCTATCTAAAAAAAGTCTAATCATCTCATTTTTTTTCCATGTTTTATTGACATGCTGATGTCTTTCTTTTTCTCTTTCAGCTTTATCTGATATACTTTTCTGTTCCCCTTTTTCTAATCTTCTGTATTTTGTGAATACTGTTTTGCTTTTATTTTCACAGCTACTTTTTCAGAGAACCATATCAGTTTCCTTTTCCTCTTAATTTTATTTACTTTCTTTACATAAAGATCCATTGACCTTTTTACAGCCCCTTTCAATTTAGCTCACTGCCTTTCCATTTTCCCTGTCTCTTCCCAGACTGCCAGCTCCAACTTCAGGTACTTTGCCATTTTACTAAAGTCTGCATATTTGAAATCCATGACTTCAAATTTGGTGTGACTGGATTCTGCCTTAGCTTTTATATCAATCTATACCATGTGTTGATTACTGCTGCTCATGTGGCACTACCTGGAGCTTAGACAAGCTTTCTCCATTGGTGAGTACTAGATCCAACATCGGCCATTCCCTAGTGGGTTTCATGTCTGAGTAATGTCCCTTGTAAGGCATCTATTTTTTTCCAGGAAGGATACTCCAATCCACATCTGGTAGATTAAAGTCACTCGAGACTACCAATTGCCTCCCTACGCATGCAAGTCCTAGGTTAGGATAGGTTTATCATTAGGGTTGCCAACTGGCTCCAAATGCTCCCAACAAGCTTGTTCCGGTCCTAGGTTTACCCCATTGCATGCAGGGATATGTGGTTTTGATTTCTCTATTGCACTCTATAAGAAAAGGAAGACTACAAGTCCCTGCATGCAATGGAATAAACTCAGAAATGGATCAAGCCTGTTGGCAACCCTATTTATTATGAAAGCTCTGAATGCTTTGCTTTCTGCTGATCCTTGTGGTTTGACCTCTGATCGTCTATTGGTAACAAACTTGTTCTGCCTGCCCTGACCTCTGCCTGTTCTTAGATTCTGTTTCTGCTTACTGTTTGAATTTGGTTCTGGTACTTCTCGTCCCTCCTCCACCTGACATCCAGTGTTCACTCCATTCTGCAAGGAACATCATTTCCATGCTTGAAGAACCTGGAAGCTTCCAAGTACTGGAAGGCTCAATCCAAAGGGAAAGGGAGTTGTTATAGATGAAGATGCACTACCTAGATTTTTGGTGTCTTCCTAGAATGGGCCTCCCTATGACAAATATTTATTAAGTTCACTTTGCACTTTAGCTTCTTTAGTAGCATGAAGTTCTACTTAAATCCACTTTACATTCTCCCTGCAGAATATATGAAGTTGCATACCTTCATTGACTGCAACTCGCATTCATTTCTTACAGGTTAGTGATCCCCTGCTCATTGTAGCCTGAACCCTAAAGGATTAAGTAATCATGTTGTTTTCAGGACTATGCAATAGGAAGCAAACATAGAAATGCCTGAATCAGTCTTTAGGAGGAGCCAATTGCACACATCAAGGAATTGGAGCTTATACATATTTCTTCTGTCATGCAAATGGTTCCCTGGCACACAACTATAAGAAGTGGTGTAAAGGAGTATATGTTGCAAAAGAACATGCTGGGACCAAGCAGAAAGTCAGTCTTACTTATGGGTGACATCACCGAGACAGCCCATGTGGAAACACTTCCAAGCTTCCAAAGGAAGCCTTTGGATGTGCACCACGCATGTGTGCCGGTATTCCCGCCCAAAGGAGCCATCTTTAAATTAGTCTTCTTTTTTCCTCAGAGCCCTTCAGATATAGTCTGACACCTCAGAAAGAGTTAATATCTTTCGGTGCTATTTTTTCCTCTTTTTTGGTCGCGTGCCTTCATTACCGTCTTCCTGCCCATTCCCAGGAGTGTCAGTGCCTCGTTGCCATGTTTTCTTCAGGTCTCTTTCTTTTTTGAAATGCAGTGGTATTTTCTCTTGCGCCCCTTGGTCTGCCCAGATGGAGCAAGAGTTCTACTCCTTGTACTTCCTGGTTCCCAAAAAGACAGGGGGTTTTCGTCCCATCCTGGACCCCTGGAACCTCAACCGGTACCCCGTGAGAGAAAAATTCAAAATGGTGTCACTGGGTACCCTCTTATCCTACCCAGTAGGATTGACTATGTTCCTTGGATCTGAAAGATGCCTATGCACACATTGTAATCCACCCCCTTCATCGGCAATACCTCTGCTTTATGCTCAGTGGTTGGCACCACCAATACAGAGTTCTACCCTTCAGCCTTACCTGTCTGGCAGTGGTGGCTGCTTTTCTTTGAAAAAGAGGAATATTTGTCTTTCCTATTCTGGGTGACTGGTTATCAGGGGGCGTGATCCCGAAATACAACTGAAGTTTGACCAGTTTAACCAATTGGGTTCTGGAAAACCTGGGGTTTCTCATCCATTACCCCAATTTCCACCTAGAGCCCACTCAAAAGCTAGAGTTCATTGGGGCTCTCCTCGATACCACCCTATCACATGTGTACTTGCCGAGGGAGAGGGCCCAACGCCTGATGGTCCTGGCAAAGGCAGTTCAAGCTGCTCCTCTCATTACTGCTTGTCATATGCTATGCCTCCTCAGCCATATGGCTTCCACAGTCCATGTCACCCCAACAGCACACCTTCACATGCACCAGGCAAATTGGATGCTTTCTACTAAGTGACCCCTGGTGACAGGCAGGTTCAGAGACAGTCTGTGTCACCTCACCTCCCAAGAAGGCTCTATCCTGGTGGCAACAACCCACCTTCCCTTCCAGGCCCCACTGCATCAGCACATCCTGACGACGGGTGCCTCCAAGTTGGGCTGGGGAGCTCACCTGGTCGGTCTGCGCATGCAAAGATTTTGGATGTCCCGAGAAAGCCTCCACTAGATCAACTTCTTCGAATTCCAAGGCATTGCCAATGCGCTCCGGGTTTTCCAGCGCCAACTTGCCCACTAGGAAGTCCTCATCCAGACGGACAACCAAGTGGCTATGTTCCACATCAACAAGCAGGGCAGCACAGGGTCCTATCTTCTCTGCTGGGAAGTGGTGCACCTCTGGAAATTTGCCATCTCCCAGGGCATGTCCCTCAGAGCAGTATTATTTATTTATTTATTTATTACAGTTTCTTATATACCGCGCTATTTAGAATCAGCGCGGTTTACATCATAACAAAACGACCATTACGACAAACTGTCAGGTTTTACATTGAACAGGAGTACAAACTTGGATAACTGGGTTAACTATATACATAATCTATCTACACTGCAGTGTGCGGGCATTTCTAGATTGGGTTATTTCTTGGAGGGGATATCTGGTTTAGTTGCTGTCTGGGAAATATTGGCGGAAAAGGTATGTTTTGAGAGCCTTTCTGAACTGATATAGATTGGTAATGGCTCTAATGTCGGGGGGTAGGGTGTTCCAGCATTTTGGTACATAAAAACTGAATGCCCTGTTTGTGGTGTTCGTGTTGGACTTTGTTGAAGCCTTTGGTATTGCTAGCAAGTTTACAGCTGATGTTCTTCTTGCTCTATTGGGGGGGACCATGTGGATTAGATTCGTGAGTGAGAGGGATGAGGTGCCTTTGATTGCCTTAAATGCTAATACAAGGGATTTGAAGGTGATTCTCCCGTGAATTGGTAGCCAGTGCAGCTGTTTGAGAATGGGAGTCACGTGGTCGTTTCTGGATGCACCGTAGAGGACCCTAGCTGCGGCATTCATGGCCAACTGTAAGGGGGTTAGTGTGGATTGGGGGAGACCTTGTAGGATGGCATTTGCAAAGTCAAAATGCGGCAGGATCAGCGCTTGATATATGGTACGGAAATCGTCTGGGTCCAGCAGGGAGCGTAGGTGTTTGAGGGAACGGATTTTGAAGTAGATGGCTTTGACTACGCTGCTTATGTGGCGTCTCATGTCTAGATGTTGGTCCAGGGTAACTCCCAAATATTTTATTGCATCTTTAGTTTGCAAATCAGCTTCCTTGACACTGACGTGGGATGGGGGCGTAAAGTTGGAGTCTCTGGAGATGAAAAGGACCTCTGTTTTTTTATGCTGGATACGTAGGTTCTGTGTCTGGAGCCATGTTGAAACTGCATTGAAACAATCTGTGAGTGGGGTCAGGTCCATGTGGGTTGTGGAGAAAGGCATGTATAAAAGAATGTCATCTGCATATATCATGCAGTTTACGTTGAATGATCTTATGATATTGCATATGGGCTGCATGTAGATATTGAAGAGTAAGGAGGATAATGAGGATCCTTGAGGTACCCCTTGTTTTTGATGAAAGTGGCTAGACTCTTCTGATCCAGACTTCACATATTGCCATCTATCGTCCAGATAAGACTTGCACCATTTTAGTGCCTTGTTGCAGACACCCTTTTCTTTTAGTCTTCCCAGGAGGATTTCGTGACTCACGGAGTCAAAAGCCGCGGCGATGTCTAGGAAAATGAGGACAAAACCTTGATGGATGTTGTCGATTCCTGTGATGATATTGTTGATTAGACCAGTGAGTAGTGTCTCAACCCCGTGATGTTCTCTGAACCCATGTTGGCAGTTATCTAAGGGAGCAACAGAGTCTATGTGATCTTGAATTTGCCGTTGTGCTTCCTTCTCGATTATTTTGGCTAAGATGGGGATGCTAGCTATTGGTCGATAGGAGTCTACCTTTTGGGGGTCCAGTTTGGGGTTTTTCAGTAATGGTCTAATGGACGTCTGCTTGAGTGAAGTGGGAAAATAACCTGTTGAAAAGGAGAGTTTCATTATATTTGCGATGACAGGACTGAGCACATCACGTAGTTCCTTGATCCAAAAAGCTGGACATGGGTCGGTCTGTGCAGTGGAGGTGTTGAGTGATGCTATGGTGTTCTCAATACATTTATTGGATGGTGTGGAAAAAAAGTTAAGTGGAGAGAGGTCCGCCGGTTCTTGATATTGGACTGCTGTGACCTTGTTAGTTTGTACAATCTTGGATTGCAGATAATCAGCGAATTCTTGTGGATGTATGTTGATGTGTTGCTCGGGTGATGGTTCCTTTGAGAGGGATTTGACCAAATTGAAGAGGTCACGAGGTTTATTCAATGACCTCTTTAGGGTGTCAGTGTGATATTGTCTCATTCTGATAGAGATTGTTCCTCGATGTATTGCAAGGTGGGTTAGGTATGCGGTCTGATCTTCCGGTGAGCGTGATCGGCGCCATCGGCGTTCGAGTCTACGTAATTGCAAGAGGGAAGCGTGTAGATCAGGAGAGAACCATGGGGCGGATTTTCTTTTCGCTCTTGCTGTATTTTTAGGATTTGGGTGTTGTGAGATGGCAAGCAGGCTGGAATTCCAGTGAGAGATTAGTTCATCAAGGTCAGGTGTTGTTTTGTTGATGAGTGATGGGGTTTCCGAAAGGATGAGTTCCCTATCGAAGGGGCGGAAGCATCTAGTGGAAGTTCGAGAGGTGATGTTCGTGGGTTGGCTTCTGTTCAGCTGGTCATTGTTGCTGGGAATCTGGATAATGATCAATTTGTGGTCGGACCAGGGTACATCCACGACTGATGTTGGCAGATTGTGGCTTTTGTCTTTGACTGGATGTGGCACAAAAACCAAGTCCAAAATGTTCCCTTTTGTATGTGTGGGTTCATTTATGATTTGTTTGAGACCCAGGTCTTCCATTGCATCAAGGAACGCATTTGCGTGGTTTTGGTGTAGCGATGGGAGATTGAAATCACCCATTATCCAATTTGGTTTGTTGGGAGTGCGGGTGTTAGCTGCAAGGTCAATGATGGTTGGGAGGTCAATTGGAGAAGTAGATGGTGTTCTATATAAGAGGGTGAGGGAGAATTGTTGGTTAGCAACAGAGAGAGTGTCCAGGCTGTTTGTGCTAGAAGAGTCCACAGTCTGGAAGTTGAGGTCTGATTTGGAGATTATGAGCACCCCTCCTCCTTTTTTTGTTTTCCCTATGTTTCGTGTGTATGGAAAAATTGGGGGGAAGTAGTTGATTGAGGAGGACGTTGTCTTCTGGTGATAGCCATGTTTCTGTGATCATGAGGATCTCAAGGTCATAGAAGGAGATTGTGTCAAGGACAACAGGCCATTTTTTGCGGATGGAACGTGCGTTAATGATGGCACATTTTAGGGGTCGGCATCTACAAGGTTTTTCCTGGTTGGGTGTATTGGATAGCTGGAATGCTACATGTATCAGGTGGGAGTGGCGTGGGTAGGTGTTACTTCCTGTGTTGAAGTAAGGGGGACTATTCCATCTTTTGCCATGGCTATTCAGGATTGGAATCCTGCCATGTGGTGTGTAGAGAGATTGGGAGGTTCCAAGCCAGTGGGTGAGGAGGTAGAGGCTAAGAATGACAGCGACCTGGAGGGCCATTCTGAGGGTTTGGATTGTGTGTGAGACACTGTAGAGGAGTGATTATATGAGAGCGCACAATAGAGCAGGTACAATGTTCTTGCCAACCACTTCAGCAGTCTTCCAACCGCACAAGTGGACTCTCTGTCAGTTGGCCAACCGGATCTTCCAGGCATAGGTCACACCATGGATAGAGCTCTTCGCCAGTCCTCACCATGCCCAGCTGCTGCAATTTTGTTCTCAGATGGCTCCCTATGCCTTCCTCCTTGACTGGAGCAAGAGTCTTCTCTATGAGTAAGTTCAGGCAGACGGCACCTCCATGATTCTCATTGCACCATATTGGTCTAGACAACCCTGGTTCCCCCTCCTGCTGCAACTGTCGCAGAAACCACCTCTCTGGTTGGGCTCAGCCCTGGATCTCATTTCTCAGGACAGAGGGACATTGCTACATCCCAACCTTCAATCCATGGCTCTCACGGTGTGGATGCTGAACAGGTAGCACTTACTGCCCACCAGTTGCCGCCGGAGATAGAGAACGTTCTCCTTGCTTTGAGCAAGGACTCTACATGACGAGCCTATGCTTTCAAGTGGTACAGATTCTCCATATGGTGTATGAGTAGGGCACTGGACCCGTTCTCTTGACCGATCAATTCAGTTTTGTCATATCTCTTACATCTTTCGGACTCTGGCCTAAAATCCAACTCTGTCAGGGTACAGCTCAGTGCAGTGGCTGCTTACCATCATTCGGTGGCCAATAAGCCCCTCTCCACTCACACGTTGGTGAATCGTTTCATGAAGAGACTGTTTGTTTCCTTCTCGTCCCCCTCTTAAACCACCGCTGGTGGCATGGGACCTTAATGTGGTACTGGATTGGCTTTTCTCTTTCCCCATTTGAGCTGTTCAGCTCTTGCCCACTCAAATTCCTTACTTGGAAGGTTATTTTCCTGATAGCACTCGCTTCTGCACACAGGGTTAGTGAACTGCAAGTGCTGGTGGCACATCCGCCTTATACCGGATTTCATAAGAACAGGGTTGTCCTCCGGACTCACCCTAAATTCCTACCTAAGATAGTTTCCGCTTTTCATCTCAATCAATCGGCGGTGTTCCCCACCTTTTTTCCCAAGCCTCGTGCCAACAGGGTTGAGGCATCTTTGCATACCTTAGATTGTAAGCAAACGCTCGCTTTCTACCAGGAGAGGATGAAAGACCACCACCATTCTCCCCAGTTATTCATTTCCTTTGATCCCAACAAACTGGGCGTGGCAGTGACAAAGTGCACCCCCTCGAACTGGGTGGCGGACTGCATCTGTTTATGCTCAAGCTGGCCTCTCCTTAAAACACCATATCACAGCGCAGAATGTGCGAGCTATGGCTACTTCAGTAGCCACCTTTGTTCATTTTCCATGATGGAGATCTGTAGGGCTGCTACGTGGGCTTCTGTCCCCACCTTTACAGCCCATTACTGTCTGAATGGAGATTCCTGGCGTGACAGCAACTTCAGCCAGGCTATAATCCGGCACCTTTTCGGGACTTAGAACAACTCCTTCCCACTGGCCCTTCTGTCCATCCAGGCTCTCGTAGAGTTGTGCTGATGCTAATATCCCTGCTGACAGTTGACTCTCGTAACCTTCAGCAATTGCTAATGCTGTTTTTTCATTTTGTTTTTTAATGGTTGTCCCGTTGGGCTTTTTACAGTGGTTTTTTCTGTAACCTGTAGCTATGGCAGTCCCATAAGTGAAAACTGACTTCCTTCTTGATCCCGGAGAAAGTGTGGGTACTCACCTGTAACAGGTGTTCTCCAGGAGCAGCCGCAATCAGTTCTCACTACCCTCCCACCTCCCTGTGGAGTTGTTTCTTTTTGGACTTGATTAAGCTATGCTATCATACAGAGGTAAATATGGTTGCTTCGGGAGGGACGACTGGCACGCATGCCTGGTGCACTTTCAATGGCTTCCTTTGGAAGCTGAGAAGTGTTCCCACACAGGCTCTATCAGTGATGTCACCCATAAGTGAGGGCTGATTCCTGCTGCTCCCGGAGAACACCTGTTACAGGTGAGTAACCACACTTTCAATCTTAAGTGGCCAAATCCATCTTTAAATCCTAGTCATAAGATTACAGATTCAGTAGGAAAAAGATGCTTGCTGACTCACTGGGCAGAAGCACATATTTCTTGAGAATAAAGCCTGAAAGGATCAGAGAGAAATACTGGTTTAATAGTGGGAGTTGGCCTAATGCAGGAACAGGTGTTATTGCTGGAATCTAGAATCATGGTAATCCGGGAAGGGTCACTGAGCTCAATACTTGGGAAACTGGTATCTTGGAGCGCCTATACGGCCAAACATGTGCTTTGGCAGTGAAATAAGCTGACCATTTAGTTAGAGTTCATACGTAGGTATTATTTTGTTCTGTTTAGGTTTTCTTTTATATGTTCTATGTCCCTTGTCATTCCTGTGTAAATAAACGTCTATCATAGAGAATTGTTCTTAGACATGTCTGGCATATCCCAGAAAGGGCTAAAAAACCTCTTCCATTATGATGATGGAGGACCCTGCCCACACCCTGGTAGGTTACAAGTAGGTTTGGAACTCCTCCCAGCATATTCTAGAACAGTAAATTCCCAGTGAGAAGTTTGACATTGGGGAGCAGAGACTGTGGATATTATATTATACCATACCACTACAAACAGAAACACAATAATAATTTTAACACAAACCCTTATCCAAGAAACACAAATCCCCAAGCTAAGAGGTTAATCCACATAAAACCTCAACCTCAACCTATAATTAAAATTCTAAATACACCAAATCAAACATTAAAAATCATTCTGATCAATTCAAGATCAATTAGAAATAAAATACCTATCATTACAGATATTATCACAGATGAGAAACCTGACTTTCTCTGCGTAACAGAGACTTGGCTGTCCAACTCAGACACAATTTTGCTAAACCAAATACAAATGACCGGATATTCAATCTTTCACTGTAACCGTAATCATAAGAAAGGAGGTGGTATACTCATTCTAGCTAAATCTAGCTTAAACTGTTCCTCAACGATTTGTGAATCTAAAGAAAATATTGATATCTTAAAATTAGAGAATAAAAAATTAGCCATCTGCCTTTTTTACAGACCTCCATCTTCAGATGCAGAGAACTTAACAACCATCCTAGAAACAATCTGTAAGACCACAATGAACAAACCACATGTTGTCTTGGGTGATTTCAATTTAACAACCATTAACAACACTTTACACTCAACCTTCCTAGAATCAATGGAAGACATGGGTTTTAAACAAATAGTCAAACACCCCACACACATTAAAGGCAACACTCTTGACCTTGTTTTTCTTCCTGAACATATGCTGGAGGCACATCACTACAACCCTCCCACTGTAACCCAAGTACCATGGTCTGATCATTTTATGATCCAATTCTCAATCCACACCTCACACACATCCTCTCATCAACAAACTGCAACACATCATGGACCGCGATTCTGTCCATTTATATCAGAAGAATTTCTAGAAACAATAATACCTCAACTAGATATAAATTCATACAACATTGACGAAGTAATTACTAACTGGAACTCGGTATTAAGAGAAGCCTCTAAACCATTAACACCAAAACCTAAAAAGCCTCATAAAGGAACTTCAGAAAAATGGTATACTCATGAACTGGATACTATCAAAAAAAACCTAAGAAAAATAGAAAGAAAATGGCGTGTAAAGAAAACACCTGAACTTAGGGTTCTCTACTTTACAACACTTAACACATACAGAGCAGCAACTAATAATGCAAAGAAATTATATCATACTTCTATATTAACTAAGGCTATTAATCGTCCGAGGGAACTATTTGAAATAGTAAATTCCCTATCTAAAGCTTCTAATAACAACTCCCAGCTCATCCCTATAAACTTATCTGATTTAGCAAACTATTTTGCTAGTAAACTAAAACTATCATTGATACCAATACCAGATCCTATAATATCACTGAACAATAACAATAGATGGAATTCCTTCCAACCCATTGATAAAAAACAAATACTAAACATAATATCAAATATCAATACCACCACATCTATCCTTGATCCATGCCCAGTCACCTGGATTAAGTCAACAAAAGATGAACTTGCCCCATTTATTCTCAAAATAGTCAACAGCTCCATCCAGCAGGGGGTACTACCAAAAGAACTAAAGAATTCTGCAATTCGACCAATTTTAAAGAATAAATCTCTAAATGAGAATGACCCAACCTCATATCGCCCAATTGCCAGTATCCCCTTTATAACAAAAATTATAGAAAAAGTTGTACAATTACAACTACAGGACTATATAGATACATTTGCCCCCCTTGATGATCATCAATATGGATTCCGACCATATCATTGTGTAGAGACCCTTCTGCTTGCTCTCCTCGATACCCTAAACAAAGGACTAGACAACACAAAACAAGCTTTTATTATGGTATTTCTAGATATATCTGCGGCCTTTGATAGTGTAAATCACAACATACTTATATCAAGGCTCGAACAAATTGGATTAAGGAAAATTACACTAGAATGGTTTAAATCCTATATATCTGACCGTACACAATTTGTAAAAGTTAACCAGAACTCCTCACCTACTTTTCCTCAAGAACAGGGAATACCCCAGGGCTCTGCCTTATCTGCCCTTCTGTTCAACCTCTATCTCCAACCAATCTGTACCATTTTTCAAAACCACAAGATGAAATACCAGATATATGCGGATGACATTATGCTATACTCTGCATTTGACATACAAGATCCAAACTATGACAATATAGCAAACTGCCTTATAGATGCTGAAAAATGGCTAAGTGAAAACAATTTGAAAATCAACTTCAAAAAAACAGAGATACTTATCACCTCAAGAAACACAAATTATACACCACCAACTGACATCAAAATCCTTAACTTTAACATACCTATAAAGGAAAATATTAAATACTTAGGGGTCACTATAGACAAGGCTCTTAATTTCACAAGCCATATCAAGAAAACAACCAAAACAATATACTACAAGCTACGCTCAATTCAACAACTGAGACCGCTATTAGAATTCAATGACTTTAGAACCATCACACAGGCTCTGATAACACCCCATTTTGATTACTGCAATGGGATATTAACAGGTGTATCTAAAAAGAGCTTAAAAATACTACAGATGGCTCAAAATGTTACAGCTAGAATAATCTTCAAAGCCAAACTGACTGATCACATCACCCCGATACTTTATTCATTACATTGGCTACCTATACAAAGTAGAATTCAATATAAAATAATATTGACCACCTTCAAACTGATAAACCAGATTGCCCCATCATACCTCTCTACACTAATTCATAGACCTACAGAAAATAGAGTAAGACGTAGAAAGAACCTGCATACTATTGCAGTCCCTGACTCAATAAGAAAAACTAAACACATAACAAGTACAGGTGCCTTCTCATATGTAGCACCTTCTCTATGGAATAATCTCCCGGATCAACTAAGGGAAATAAAAGACCTGAAACAATTCAGAAAAGATCTAAAAACCTACTTGTTCACGCAATATTATTCCAACACAGATAAAGAACTGGCTAAGACCTCTCATCCTCCTTAGATCTATGAACGTTCCCTATAACTATTGCAATGCTATCCTAGATCTCCATAATATGCTCGCCCTAATACTTGCAAAACTACTTCCAATAGAAACCCATTGATAAAACCTCAATATATATATGTAAATAGTTTCAAATATTAATCAAATCTATCTATATATAGTACTGATTTCTGTTCTTAGTACTTGATATTAACTACCTGTATATAGTTTTGAACACTGTTCAATATACCTGTATATAGTTTAAACACTGTTCGATGTAACTGCTTACCATAGCAATGTTTTATGTATTCTGTTGTTTAATGTAAACCGCCACTGATCTTGGGAAGTGGCGGTATATAAGAGATTTGCAAATAAATAAATAAATATTGATACATGCAAAAATATATTTATTCTATCAAAACTCACTAGCATTATGATTTCCCTGAAGGTAAAAATAATTTTTTTTTTGTTTCGAAAATTTGTTCTCCTATATCATAACTTGGAGGGGAAAGACTTTTGCTAGAACCCCTTAGTCCAGGACTCTGCTTATGTTGGAGCTTGACAAACTCCTAGTGCCAGATCACCATGGTGACTAAATCAGACCACATGCTCTGCCTTCAAGCCCTATCTTAAAATGGTGACAGTGCCATGCAAAATGACAAGGCATCAGAGGCAGACTGTGTTCTGCCAGCTGAGGGGAGGGAGGATGTCATTGTCCTGCAACAGTCTGAGGCAGCAGTGATGGCAGTGGCAGATATGAAACAGCAGTAGCAGTTTGCACAGAGCATTAGTAAAGGTAATAGACAGTAGTGGCAGTATGATTTTTATAAAATAAATTTGAACATTTAGGAGATTATGCTTTGGCAAAGTACTGCTGGGGGGTGAAGCGAGCTTGAGAACAGGAATTTGGGCGAGTGGCTGCTGCTGAGGCTGCTTTTGCTGCTGTTGGGGGTATGGACAGTGAAGGCTGAGGCTGCTGAGGTATGTGGGTAGACAAAGGGATAGCAAGAAGCTGAGGCTGCTGGGGTGCCTGATTAGGTTGGTGGTTGTGGGGATGGCCTCAGACTGAGGCGTCTGGAGTGGATGGGTGGGGCTGAGGCCAAGACTGCTGTGATGGGTAAGGGATGGTGAGAAGCTGAGGCTGCTAGATTACATGGAGGGATGACCAGAAGCTAAGGCTGGGGGGCTGCCAGGGTGAGGGGAAGATGAGAAGCTAGGGTGCATGGATGAGGGAATGACTAGAGACTGAGGTGGCATGGGTGGATGGCATCAAAATCCATTCCTTCCATTCTGAATACATTACCAAAACTGTTATCCACACTTTTCCTCATTATCTCCTGCTTATACTACTGTGGTCTGCCTCACTCAGGTCTTCCAGTGACGCATCAACTACCAATGTTTACTAAAATTTATTTTAAAATGCAGCTTTATGATTTCACTCACCTATGTTGCTACACCTATATAAGGATTCAACAAGTCCTTAGTCACCATAGCAATTAGAAATTACCCCCTCTGCCACTTGAGATTTTCATGCCTTGTTGCTATCAACATCACTATCAGAAATGCCACGGCCAGAACAGCAGCTGCCTCTGCTTCATGTGAGTCAAAGTGAGTTTGAGTCACATGATATAGAAAATCACCTGGACAGGATGGTATACTGTCAGACGGCTGCCTGGGTGAGAATCTTCACAGTCTTGGCAAGTGCATATATCTATATGATTTGCAAGGGATTGTGGACAATGTAGTTCATTCACACCAGACACAGCTGCTGACAATAATTTAGTTGTGCTCAAGTGTTAAAGCCAATAAGATATTTATTTATGGGGTTATTTCTCCCAACACAGATATGCTTGGTAGCACATAAATCAGGTTACTTGCTTCCAGTGTTTAACTTGGAAAAACAAAGTCAAAATCAGGAAAACAACATTCAAACTTGTCAGGCATTAGCTAATGTTTTCTTAGCATATATCAAACAACAAACGAAAAGCCACAAAGAAAGAAAAAAACTGTTCTTTTCAGGTTAACTTCTGATAACTTCCCACATAGATTCAGAAGTGATTCTCTCCTAGCTCACAAGCAATTAGGTAAGGCTCAATTGCTAGCAGTTATCCAGCTGAAACCTCTTAGCTGGCTTGCTTTCTACTGTGTGGGTCAAATCCTGCTTCAGGAGCTTTTCTGAGTAGATTAAAGAACAAGTTTGTATTTCTTTGTGATGGTTGCTGTACTTTATAACAGAAAATCACAAAGGAGTTTGGACAGAGAGCAGTCCATATAAACACATTCTTCATCTGCAATCATTCCCCCTTCCTCAACAAGCATGGGTTCAATATCATGGATTGGCACAGATGAATCTCTCAATGGAGCACTTTCAGGAGAATACTTGTTTCCCTGCTGTCTTTCAAGGTTATAGCTAGGGCATAGATCAGTGTTCATACCTGAGCTTCCATTGCTGTTAGAGTTCCTCTCTATATAGCCTGGCCAGTATGTAGTCCAGTTCTTATGTCCAGCCTTCCAATCCAGATCCCTGGACACTGGATCTCTCTTCACATACCTTCTGGCACAGGTCTTAGGGTCCCTTCCACGTGCAGCCATCTCCCTCACAGGTAGCATCTGGAGTTTCCTAGCTCTGCAGCACCATTCCTCTGGCTTTCCCCAGTCCAATGGTGTATGCTGGCCCTTGAAATGCCTCCCAGTATACGTACTGCTCTGGACTCTTCTAGACCTCTCAAAGGCTTTTCTCTTCCTTCTTCCAAAGGGTTTCCTGCCCTCTCTGTCCGTCCGGTTTGGCTTCTGCTTCTGATGATGATGATCCTCAGGATAATGAGGATAATTCTCTGTAGAATAAACTCTACCTTTATTCTGCCTAGATGAGTGCTCCCCCCTAATACAGCGCAGCTGTGCTGAATCAGGCCCTGCCCTTTGAGATGAGTGCTTAGGGATTACCTCATAGCCCTCCTGATTGAACACACGTTTCCCCTCTTCAGCTCCTCTAATGGCTGTTGGAAACCTGGTGCATTCTGGGACTGGTAGTCTTTTATGGGAAAATTCTGTTTTCTTATTTCTACCAGAACTGACAGGTTGCTTGTTCAGAGTCACTTCACCTTTTCTATAGCTCCTTCCTGAGCTATGATAAGCTTCCTTATCACAATACATACAAAGATGTTGAAAGAACTGAAATATGAGATTGCAGACCTGCTATTAGTAATCTGTAAACTATAATTAAAATAATGTGTAATACCTGAAGATTGGAGGATGGCCAATCTAATGCCAATTTTTAAAAAGGGTTCCAGGGGTGATCTGGGAAACTACAGACCCATGAGCCTGACGTCAGTACCGGCAAAAATGGTAGAAACCATCATAAAGAACAAAGTTACTGAACATGTAGATAGTTATGGCTTAATGGGAGAAAGCCAACATGGATTTAGACAAGGAAGATCTTGTCTTACTAATCTGTTATGTTTTTTTGAAGGTGTGAATAAACAGGTAAACAAATTTGAGTCGGTTGATATAATGTATCTGAACTTTCAGAAAGCCTTTGACAAGGTCCCTCATGGGATAGGAGGCAGTGTATTATTGTGGATCAGGAACTGGTTAAAAGATAGAAATCAGAGGGTAGGGCTAAATGGCCAATTTTCCTAATGGATAAAGGTGAACAGTAGAGTACCCCAGGGATCTGTGCTGGGTCTGCTGCTTTTTGACATATTCATAAATGACCTGGAAAAGGGCATAATGAGTGAGGTTATCAAATTTGCAAATGACACAGAACTATTTAAAGTTGTTAAAACCCAAGAGGATTGTGGGAAATTGCAAGAGGATCTTGATAAATTGGAAGACTGGGCATCAAAATGGAAGATGAAATTTAATGTGGACAAGTGCAAAGTTATGCACCTAGGGAAGAACAACCCAAACTATGGTTACACGATGCAAGGTTCCACTTTAGGAACCACCACCCAGGAAAAAGATTTAGGCGTCATTGTGGATAACATGTTAAAACCCTCAGCCCAGTGTGCAGTGGCGGCCAAGAGAGCAAATAGAATGCTAGGTATCATAAGGAAAAGAATGGAAAATAAAACAATAGATATTATAATGCCTCTGTATTGTTCCATGGTGCGACCGCACCTTGAATATTGTGTGCAATTCTGGTCGCCATATCTTAAAAAGGATATAGCGCTATTAGAAAAGGTACAGAGAAGAGCCACCTAAATGGTAAAGGGATGGAAGGATACCCCTATGAAGAGAGGCTAAAAAAGTTAGGGCTCTTCAACCTGGAAAAGAGACGGCTGAGGGGAGATATGATAGAGGTCTATAAATTAATGAATGGAGTGGAACGGGTATACATAGATCAATTGTTTATGTCATCAGAATATAGAAAGACTAGAGGACATGCAATGAAGTTAAAGGATAACCTATTTAAGACTAATAAGAGAAAATATTTTTTTCACTCAACGTGTAATCAAACTCTGGAATTTGTTACCGGAGGATGTAGTAAAAGCTGTTAGTGTAACTGGGTTTAGAAGTGTTGAAGAGCTGTATATACTTCAAGAGGGTGCTGTAAAACCAGAAAATCAGTAAGTTTCAATTGCAAAAGCCACTGCTACCAAACTACGTAGACATAGTGGGAGTCCCAAAGTCACTGCATCAAATCGCTTTGAGAAATAGCCTACTGGCTTGCAACCAGTTGGGAGCTTGTAAAAGCACACAGGTAGCAGATGAATCAGACAAAGATAAACATGGCACATTTCCCAGTGCAGTTTTTATATTTACAAAAGCTTCCCACTGTGCTAATGTGGGTACAATGAGACCTTCAGGTCCTTCTTTCCCAATGAGAGCATAAAGCGGAGCAGTAAGATCTGAGAAATATGCTAGCCATTATTTATCAAAAGATTAACAGAAATCTATGCAGTAACACTGGTGTTGCTGGTAAAAGCAATGAAAGAATCCTAAATCAGCAATATGAGCTAAACTGAGACAAGGAATCTGACAAACAAATCTCATAACTTGGTGAACATAAAAGCAAATCATCCACACACTGAACTAAAGAGGAATGGTCGAGTCTTACATCAAATAATGCAGTTCTTAGGGCCTGTGAAAAATATGCAGGACTGTCAGTGTACCCTTGACACAAAGTGGTCCAAGTATACTGCTTATTGGCAAAATGGAAAGCAAATAAAAATTGGTTTTCTTTGCTAATTCTTACTGAAAAATAAGCAGTACTCAAATCTACAACAGAAAACAAGGTAGTCCCTGAAGGCAAAATCACATTATTTTCTGCTCGCAGGTCTTGCACAAATCTATAAGTCTTACCATCAGCCTTTAGTACAGGAAGAATTGGAGTCTTACATGATGAAGCTGTAGAATAAATGACACCTTGTTTCTGGAGATCTTCAATCACAGGACGAATTCCTTCAATGGCAGCTGCTGGCAGCGGATACTGCTTGAACCTGGAAGCTGAACTCCAGGTTTCACGGTGATTTTCACAGGAGGGATAGAAAGGCATCCAAGATTAGATCCCAGCACTGCCCACGGGGTAGAAGGGAGTTCTCCAAGAGCAGGATGAATGGTACTGGCATCTGCAGGGGACGGCACTTCAGAGAGAGAATACAGATGGAAATATCACATGCCACTCATCCAGAATAGAGTAGCATGATGTGAAGCCAAAAATTCCTGACCTAAAAGATTCACAGGTAAAGTGTCTCCTACAAGGAAGTTAGTAGGATACACAGTCTCTCCAATCTGCAAAGGTAAAAATTCAAGTTTACGATGAGGTATTATCTTACCCTCAATGCCTTCACTATGTACTATCCCATGACTTTAGATCAGTTGTTAACACACTCATCACCCCACACTTTGACTATTGTAATAGTCTCTTAATTGGCCTACCACAAAAAAGTACATACCTACTTCAAAGAGCCCAGAACATCTGTGCCAAAGTAGTCACTAAAGCCCGCCTAGTAGACCATGTAACCCCAATAATGCTGGAACTGCATTGGCTCCCTATAAACAGCAGAATCAGATATAAAATCCTCCTAATCACATTCAAGCTCCTGAACAACATCGCCCCCTCATATCTATCCATGCTATTACATGCCCCATCAGAATCAAGAACTCGCAGACTAAACGCAACACACTCACTTGAAATACCAAATTCATTCAAAAAAACTAAAAAATCCACCAGCACCAGAGCCTTCTCATTCACTGCCCCCATGCTCTGGAATAATCTCCCAATAAACCTTCGGATCATAAAAGACCTCACCCAATTTAGAAAGGAACTCAAGACATACCTTTTCTCCGAACACTATGAAATCCCATACCCCCAAGTCCAACCACACACCATCCCCAAACACTCAAACACAAAGCCCTAAAATCACACTCAACTACCCACACACATACACCCACCACATACTCCCACCACATACACCCCAAAATACTCTCAAGAGATGAAAAAAAAAAGGAAATAAATTCCTCCACACACACACATATGAAAGGTAGAAAACTCTGACTACCTGTAAAAAGGTAGAAAAATTCTGATCAACACTACGATACAGAAACGTATTAATGTATATAAAATGTATATAGTTCCGACAATTAATGCACAGTTATTTGTCTAAAGTTACAATGTTATAAATCTCTGTTCCGTGTAATATAATAACTATTATCTGTATAAAGTTAAAAAAATCTCTGTTCCATGTAATGTATACATTAGTATACAAATTTGTTTACTTGTTCCATGTAAACCGCCCCTGATCTCTGGAAGGGGCGGTATAGAAGAAATAGATAAATAAATAAATAAATAAAATAAATAAATAAGTTGAGTGTGATAAATGGCAGGCAAATCCTGTAAACGCAGTGCTGATATTGTAGCTCCAGTATCAATAACAAACTTCAAAGTAGATCCTCCCAGCTTAGCTTCTAACTCACCCTGAGGAGTTACATTCAAACTTAACAATAGTCATGCATCCCATGTATCATCTCCACAATCTTCTGGGTTAGAGAAGCACTGATATACGGGAGTGAACTCAGCAGTTACTGGAGGGGGAGGAGGGAAAGCAGCTCTCTGGCCATCAAGATTCCGATTCCGGGGACAGTCTCGCTGCAAATGCCCAATCTCACCACAAGTATAACAAGTACACATTTCTCTGGACTGTCCATGCCCTCGCTGAGGATTCCCATGACCTCCTCTGGCTCTGTTTCTACCTCTCCCCCTGCCCATGGGTGGTTGCATAGAAGCAATCTGTAAATTGAGCAATTTAGTCTTTTTCACATCTTGCTGTTCCTTGATAATTTTCAATTCACTGTATCGAGCTCCTTCCAGAATTGCATCAGCTGTTCTAGCTGGCCAATCTATTATTGAAGTTTCTAAAATTTCTTTTATTCTCGGAATTAAACCATTTACAAAAATATTAGTGAATCCTGAAGGTGTGTTTTCTGCCTCACTAGAATAGTCTTTAAAAGCTAGCATACACCTAGTGTGAAAATCTGTAACCTCTTCACCCCTATCCTGCCTTAGAGATGTTAATCTCGACCAATCCTTTACAGGTTTGCATACTACTTTAAGGGATTCTAACAATTTTTCTCTATATAAAAACAAAATTATCTCTTTGAGTCTTCTCTTGGAAATCTATCACAGGGTCTGTCACGAACTGGATGAGCGACCCTATGAAAATCAGCTGGATTAAAAAAACACAGTTCTGAGCAAATTATCTAGAGCTGCCCAAGTGGGATTATAACTGTTAATTATTTGAGACCATAAAGACACAAATCTACCAGAGTTATCCCTGTAATTCGGAAAAGTTTTAGTCAAAGTCATAATATAATTGATCACACTCCTCTTTGTAAGTTTCATAATGTCTGTCCAAATCTCTCTCAATTTTATCAATAAGTTTGTCAGAAACACTTAATTCTTTCACAACAGAAACACTATGACCTATTGCTACTTTTAAGATTCTTATTACAAGTACAACACTTCCTGTTTCTCAATTCAAACGTGCTCTCAATTCTTTGAGCTGGGAGACATTTCAAATAACCAAAATACACAATCCTACTCCCCCTAACTTCTGTTGCGCTTTAAGTATTTTCTTTTTCTCTTAGTTCTGCTACATGAGTGATCCTCACTCACTCAGCTGGTCATCAGTTACATTTCCTAACACAAACAACTTATTCCTGTTCATCATGTACCATCCGTTCCCACCATGTAAGCACAATTGCACGGTTTACCTTTAACCGCTAACTCATATCTCAGGCAATGGACCTTATCTACAGAGAAAGTTCCCTCCAAAGGAAACTGCAAATCCTCATTACCTTTAGTCACTAAATCCCAATGTGCTACAGAATCGATGGCTACATCACCATGCTTCTCATACATACAATAAAAGCATACAATAAGAAGGGCTACCTTTCTTAAACACTAAAGCCCTAGCTCTGTCATGCCATTCACGCATCTGAGACGGAGCCTGTCTACTTAACAGATTACCCATTACTGGTAATACTCACAAATCTTCAGGCACCTTCTGCCCTTGCCTTGAATGCAGAGATCCGTATCCGGCACGGCACCAACTGAAAGTGTACTCTGTACCTCCCCTCACCGGCAACATACCAGGGCTCTTGGAGTAATGGATATCCACACACAAAGCAATGAGAAGGAGAAACGGTAAAATCAGTAAATAATACACAACACACTTGTATTATAAAAACAACCAAAGCTTTGGGAGAGCAAACTAAGCTACTGCTTTTGTTTACTCTGCCATCATAGCTTTAGGCCACTTTATTTATAGGTAAATATTTGATTATACAGCATAATTCTCATTTTATTGTTCTACGTCTAACATTACGTATCCATACCATCATAGTTCATAGTTCGGTTCTCATTAGCATGGGTCATCATGAGGAGACATACACATATTCTCAGACATAACTATGTAGGCATCAATTCTAATTAATTCTAATACTGACAGTTTGATATCTCTAACCCGAGACTGAGAGACTGGGAAACAACTTGCCCTTTACTTATCTTATATAAACATAGACTAGTGTTTATATTACTAGGAACCTTTCACCTAATTATCCTAGCAGAGTCTTTCAAGGATGTTACTGAGTAAAACATCCTGAGTAAAGAGCTCTGAATGGTATTAACTCTTTCTTAGGGCTAGTAATATATTGTTGAGTACCCTGGCCGTATACACAGCCCTGTACAGACTGGCTTACTTTCAGGTTTAAAAAAGGTTTGGACAAGTTCCTGGAGGAAAGGTCTATAAACCATTATTAAAAGGGACCCGGGATATCACTTCTTGACCCAATACAAGCTTCGTGGAACCCGTGTCTTTTGGGGAAACTGCTAGGTACTTATGACCTAGATTGGCCACTGTTGGAAACAGGATACTGGGCTTGATGGACCTTGGTCTGACCCTGTATGGTATACCTTATGTTCTTAACTTTTGCATTGGTCTTGGGGTCTCAAATCTCATGAGATCAGTGAGAGCTGCACAGTGCAGAGAGGAGGAAGCTATTCTAGCAGCAAACACGGTTAGCAAGGTGAGGTGAGGTCAGCTGATCTAAGGGAAGAGGGAAGTGGCCAACTAACCTGCAGGGAATGGGGGAGCTGATTGACTTTGAGGGGTATGGGCTGGGGGAGCTTACTGATTTGCTTGGTGGTGAGAAGGAAGGTGATGGGGAGGAATGTGATAAATTGAGAGACTTTAAACTCTGCATCCTCTCTTGCAGATAAATTTCCTTCTAAAGTAATAAAATATTGTTGGGTTGACTTTGCCCCTATATCCTCGACAAAATCAATTCTAGCTTATCATCTGGAATTGTTTATGGATAAGCTTTTTGAATAGCAGCTGTCTGACTGCCAATAGCGCTTTTCACTCCTGACAATCTAGTTTTGAAATGGACATAGTACAAAAATTGCCTTAGTGGTCCTTCTGAATGAAATTGTGACATACCAAGATAACCTCAAGAATATTCTCTATATATGTAGACCTTATTGCAGCTTTCAATGTCATTGACATCCCCTTCTCCTGAAATACCTAAAACAAGTTGGCTTACTTTTCTAAAAGGGCCTTTCCTGTTTTTCTTAGTAATACATCATCCTCAGTTTTGCTACTCTCTTATGGTGTCCTCCGAGGATCCATATTCACCTCCACTTTAATATTTTCATTGCACCACTTGTCATATTGATTCAGGACTTAGAGCATATCTCCTCCATTTGTGCTGATGATACTCAGCTATTGGTGATTAGTGATACTTTTGATACTTTTTGCCATAGGTAGTTTCCTCACATCTACTCAGTAAAGACTGAAGTATAGAATTCATGTGAAGTGGGATTTTAGAAGGGACATCTAGGAAGAATATGGAATGTCCAGAGGAGAGTGTTCAAAAATCCGGAGGAGTGAAAGCAGCGAATGGAGCAACATATAAGTGCCTTATGAAATTGCTACATCTCTGCCCTGAAAAATGAATGTCCTAGTAACCCATTCTGAAGATGGGGCCCGTGTAAATAGCAAGGATGGGTGCGTGCATGGGGGTAGGCCATTTTACAAATGTGGTGTGGCTGAGCAGTCAGCTTCACAAGGACAGCATACACACAGCTTGCCTGAACAGCCACATTATCCTTCCTGCTCCGGTACATGCCCAGTCATGGAGAGTAGAGGTGGTGCAGGGAACAACAGTGATGAAAATCCGGAGTCAGGAGTACAGTACCAAGTCTGCCTGCAGTATTGGATGCCAGACTGAGATCAGCAGCTGCATGCACAGAAAAGTCCTATCTATACTTGCAGTGGCCAGCACTGAAAGCCACCTCAGCGACCTGAAAAGTATAAGTTAAGATCTGTAACATCTAGGAGCTCATTGTTATAATATCTTACTGATTTCCTCCTTTGCTGTTGTTACTTTTGACTTGATGTAATGGATCATGGTTCCTGTCCTCTAGATGTGTTTAGTGTGCCCTTATTTCTAGTCCTGAAACAGCCATGCTCACAGTCAGACCCCTTTGTCCACTTGGAGGAAAGGTTGCAGACCTCCTTGGTGGCTGCATTGTTGCTTCTGGGGGGAACAGAAATCCTTGAAGGGGCACTGGGAGAGCCTCTCCAAGCGAGAACTGGGGGTGGCATACACCAACCTTTTCCGTCTGCTGTGGACTCCGAAGCATTTAAGATGTATGCAAACTGGTGGTTTTGGCTGATCCAGATCTGGAGGGCCTCCGTGCTAAGTCTTCCATCAGTGCTTGTAGGCATTTGACAGTTTCTGGGCACTCTTAGCAAGGGTGCCTAGGCTGATGGCACTTGAAAACACTGGGTTTTTCCAGCTGAGTAGTATATTCAGATCAGCCTTGGGCTTCAAAGGATAGTGAAGCTCCCCTGTACTTGCTCATATTCTGTAAGAAATGCCACCCATGCCTGCCAAATGAAATCACATGCAAAGATCTTTTGGCATATGCCCTAGGTCCAGGAGGAGGGCCAAAGGTGGCAATGTTAGTTCCCCTGGGGCTCGCAGGCACTCCGCCAGCAGAAAATCTGGGAGGCAGGGGGATACAATCGAAAATACCACCCATGTTCCTTGCTCCTCAAGAGCTACAGCTGGGGGAAAACATCCTCCAACATCCTTGCTCTAAGGCAGTGGTTCTCAACCTTTTTTGTACCGTGACCCCTTTTACCGTTGGTCAACTTGTGGTGACCCCCAATGATAAAATCAAATGCGTCTCTCTTCCTTTACCGTTAACGCATTGTCGCTGTAATCATTTGTTGAATTATTAATATATTATAGGCCTTTGCAATATGTTTTTATTTATAAAATACTTATTTAAATAATCAAAACAACAAGTAACAATATTTGATTTCAAAATTATGATGATTTTGTAGTCAAATCACTAATATGAAATAAAATTATTTTTTCTACCTTTGTTGTCTGACCAATTTATTCTCTGATCATGCTGGTCCCGATCTGAGGCTTCTGCTTTCCTGTCTTCTCTTAGCTCTCTTTCTGTGGTCTATGGTCCATCTGCCAGTTCTTATCTCTTTTGTTTTCTTCACTTCTTTCCATCAGCCTATTTCCAGTCCCAGTAACCCTCCCCAGTATCAGCCCCTTTCCAGTCCTCACTCCCAGTACCTTCCAATGTCAACTTGCATTCCCATGACTGCCACTGGTGTCCATTCCCTTCCAGTCCCCCTCCTTCCCCACTGATCAGTCCCTTCTAGTACAAATACCATGGCAGCCCCTCTCAGATCCACTCCCTTTCAGTTCCATGCTCCCATCCCCTTGTATCAGCCCACTTGTAGCCTTAGCCCCCAGTTTTCTTCCAGGGTCAGCAGCTCTATCCTCCCCTCCCCACAATCAGCCCATTCCCAGTCAAAGCCCCCTAATCAGCTCACTTCTAGTGCTAATCCCCCTCAACCCCATTACCAGTCCTACCCCCCCCCTAATCAGCCCAATACCAGTCCTACCCCCCATCAGCTCATTTCCAGTGCTAGTCCCCCCCTCAACCCCATTACCAGTGCTAGGCTCCCCTAATCAGCCCATTTCCAGTCCTAACCTCACTGATCAGCTCATTTCCAATGCTAGACCCCCATCAGTCCATTACCAGTCCTACCCCCCCTTGATAAGTCCATTCCCAGTCCTAGCCTTCCCTAATCAACCCATTACCATTCGTAGCCCCCCATCTGCCCATTACCAGTGCTAGCACCCCCATCAGCCCATTATAATCCTAACCCGCACTGTCTCTTGCCTCTGTCCAGCATTTATCCCGTCTGTCCAGTATGTCCCCATGTCTCTCCCCTTTGTCCATGCCAGCCTACTCCCTCCATGTCAGCCCCCCTCCCTCCATCCATCCATATCAGCCCCCTCCCTCCCTCCCTCCATGTCAGCCCCCATCCTTCCATCCGTCCATGTCAGCCCCCCTCCCTCCATCCATCCCTCCCTCCATGTCAGCCCCCATCCTTCCATCCGTCCATGTCAGCCCCCCTCCCTCCCTCCCTCCCTCCCTACATCCATATCAGCCCCCATCCCTCCATCCCTCCCTGTCAGCCCCCTCCCCCCCTCCCTCCATCCATCCATATCAGCCCCCATCCCTCCCTCCCTCCCTCCCTGTCAGCCCCCTCCCTCCCTCCTCCCTCCTCCATCCATCCATATCAGCCCCCATCCCTCCCTCCCTCCCTCCATCCATCCATATCAGCCCCCATCCCTCCCTCCCTCCCTCCATCCATATCAGCCCCCATCCCTCCCTCCCTCCCTCCCTGTCAGCCCCCTCCCTCCCTCCCTCCCTCCCTCCCTGTCAGCCCCCATCCTTCCATCTGTCCATGTAAGCTCCCTCCCTCCCTCCATCCATCCATATCAGCCCCCTCCCTCCCTCCCTCCCTCCATGTCAGCCCCATCCTTCCATCTGTCCATGTCAGCCCCCTCCCTCCCTCCCTCCCTCCATCCATGTCAGCCCCATCCTTCCATCTGTCCATGTCAGCCCCCCTCCTCCATCCATCCATCCATCCATATCAGCCTCCCTCCATGTCAGCCCCCATCCTTCCATCTGTCCATGTCAGCCCCCGCCCTCCCTCCCTCCATGTCAGCCCCATCCTTCCATCTGTCCATGTCAGCCCCCCTCCCTCCATGTCAGCCCCCCTCTGTCGATGTCAGCCGTGTTGCAGGTTGTCTGCCTCCCTTCTAATGCAGCCGCGGCTCTCTGCCTCTTAGGGAACCGCGGCTGTACCTGTAAAATCATTGCGGAGCCCTTCCTGTCTCGATGGGCTCCATGCAGCATTGTCCCGCCTCCAAAGGAAGTTGTTTACCACTTCCTTTGGAGGCGGGACAATGCTGCACGGAGCCCGTCGAGACAGGAAGGGCTCCGCAACGATTTTACAAGTACAGCCGCGGTTCCCTAAGAGGCAGGGAGCCGCGGCTGCAGAAGAAGGCGGTGAGTTTGCCGGAGTTTGCTGCTGCCGAGAAGCGGACTCGGCAGCGGCAGCAACTTGTGCACATCTTAATTTTTTTTTTTTAAACTTGGTGGAGGCTAAGCGACCCCCGCTAAATCCTGTGGCGACCCCCGTTGGGGTCGCGACCCACAGGTTGAGAACCGCTGCTCTAAGGCCTTATTTTCTGCTGCCATGTTGTTGCAGAAGAATATGGCCTTACTGCACATTTTCAAGGTCAACACCACTTAGCTGTTTCCAATTATCTTAGCTAAGGCCAGGAAATACGGGTACATGTCCCGGCTGAGCAATAGGGGGCAGCACACAGCATGCTTAAAAGATAACCTAGCCACTCCTGCAGCAGTACTGGAGTCACTCATAAGTGGTGGTTCTGGAGTGGAGGGGGGCTGGGAACTGGCTGCCATGACTGTTGTGTAAGATTTTGCACCACAGGTGCTGTTAGATGAGGCAGGAAGATAGCCCGCTGACGATGTGCTAGCATTGTCCAGCTTTTCTTTCCCTTCAATGGCCTGAGGGGAAGAAAGAGACAAATGCAGGGTTTTTCAGGTGCACCTTTTAGTTCCAAGTCCCTCTCCCTTTGGGGCAGAGGGATCTCTGCTCCAAAGATGTAGGGGGAAGGGAGCAGGGCCACCAGTGCACCCAGTGCTGAAGTGGAGCAAGTGGTGGCATTCCCATAGTCATTGCAAGCTGAAGCAGGAGCTACAGTAGCCAGTGGAGGTGCCTCAGCAGTGGGGGACAAAACCCCTGGGGTAGGGGGAGGACCGGTCTCTCCTGCTTCTGCTCTCTTCCCCTGTGTCACCTCTTTGATGTGGAATGGTGATTGCACCCTCCCATTCACCACCCATGCCACACATCTTTGGCTGCCCACTTGCTCCCTCCCCCTCATTCCCAGCATAGGCACCCTGTCTGGGAGGTAAAGAGAGTCTGACAGCAGCTATGGTAGAGGTGGTGGCAGAAGAGAGGCAGCACAAGGTGGCAGCAGAACAGGATGGGCCTCAGGCTTGGAGAGAGGGTGTGAGAAGACCCTTTGGCCACTCTTATTTTTACTTTTGCCTGCCATAGTCACAAACCAAGGGGAAACATACAAATAGGGAGGGAGAAACAAAAAAAAAAGGGCATAACTGAAGGAGTACAGACACTACTCCAAGAGGAGCCACTGTGGACAATGGAGAGATAAAAAGGAGTGCCCACATATCCAAACTAAACTAAACCCCTATCCAGAGATCACTTTCTGGGAGGGGTGGGTGAAATCAAAGAATACTAATGGAGAGAAGGGACACTGGTACAAAAAACCCACACTAGATCTGTCAAGGTATGGAGCGGGGATAAAGGAAAACAGAAACAAGCATGAGGTAATGAGTTGCACTGCCTCAGCAAACGAATAGAAAAAAAATAAACTCCAGGAGAGGAACAGGCAAGGAGGCACAGCCCTAAAAGCCTGACTTGAATTACAGTTGCTTCCAGTGATATAGTTTGACTTCTTACTTTGGGGGGGGGGGGGGGGGGCAAAGGGTTAGGAATTAATTCTGACAGTGGGGCAGGAGTACCAGATCAACATTAGTGCCTGCAACATTTGGGGAGCTACTGGCCCCCATGCCCCTCCCCAAATTATGCCTATGGTTGCTTCTATGGCACAATGGAAATTTTTTAAAGTGTTACAGGAAGTTAAAAACAACAACAGTCATTTCTAATATAACTGGCCACATTCTGCATTTCCCACATCTGGAATGCCCAAAGCTAGACCTTCCGTATTGCTCTGCAGTGGGCAAGCAGAGGAGACTAGAATCTCTCAAATCTTTCTCTCTGGTATATGCCACAACCAGTCTTTTTTATTTTTAAAACATTCATAGTTTTCTAGAATATGCCAGTGTCTCTTAAGTATGTTAGAGATATGACCTGACATACTTGTTTTGTCTCTTAGGTCCTCACCACTAGTCACCCTTGCCTTTGAATAGCCCTCCTCTGAGAACCTATGGGCCATATCTATTGCTTTTTGTTAAAATTATCTACAGTGGTGCATAACTAAGTCATAGAAGGGACTGAGATGGAACTTTTTGTAGTTTAACTCAGGTGTTGTCGTAAATGGATTGTAGTCTGAATGGCTCAAAGGACATCCATTTGGTGTGCATAGCCACTAGACAATTATCCAGGTTTGGGAAAACATTTATCTCATGCCTGCAGAGGAATGAAGGGACCACTGCTAAACATTCTGAGCATTCTTCATGTTGTTGATGGATGAGTATATAAGCTTCGGCAACTTTGAGGTCTAGCAAAAACAGCCATTTTCCTGTATTAAGGTATAAAAGAATATCTGGCAAGGAGTTCATCTTGAATTTGTCCTTCACAAGGAACTTGTAGACATTGGCATCGGAAAGGGGTGGGCCACACGGGCCATGGCCCCACCAAAACGTTGCTGCTGTGATTGTGGCCTTCCTCTACTCCTCTCCTGCAGAGATATGATCTCCTATGGGCAAAGGTAGGGGAAGACCATGATTGCGATGCAGCAAGCTGCCTGCGGGGATCCCATCCCCCACGGACAGAAGAGTGCCGTGATTGCAGCAAAAACCCTTCCTGTCTTCCCGCTGAAGATCAAATCCCTGCAGGTAGACAGGAGGGGAAGGTTGGCAATCGCAACCTCATACAGTTTGGCTGGCCTAGAGGTGGAGCTTGGTCCTCCCAAAGAAAACGGTATTCTACCACCCCTACTTGTAGATACTCCTGTGTTGATGATCAGCCTCTCTCTTTTTTTTTCTTTATTAATTATGAGAGGCATAACACCATTCCATATATCTACATTAATGTCAAAGCACCATAAACAATATCTCAGATCTGGTATCACAATGCAATCCATTAAACTGATCAAAAGATCAAGACATGTCATATACATCCAAGACATGAGAAGAAAGAAAAACCCTAACAACTTATTCTCCCCAACTTACCT
Source organism: Ichthyophis bannanicus (assembly GCA_033557465.1). Taxonomy (NCBI): domain Eukaryota; kingdom Metazoa; phylum Chordata; class Amphibia; order Gymnophiona; family Ichthyophiidae; genus Ichthyophis; species Ichthyophis bannanicus. The sequence goes on from CM066031.1 coordinate 574,665,454, forward strand.
CCAACGTAGTGGTTATACAGAAACCATCTCCATTGCCCATATACTTCAGAGACAAATCTTCAGATCCATTTACTGACTACTAATGTAGTGGCAGGAAGGGGACCCACACTACATAGAAGTCAGCCATGTTCCCTTTCATCAGGTAGGAAAGCTTATCAAAATACATAAGTTCACCCCTTTTACATACCACTCTATCACCAACGGTCCCTTCTTATGCTTCCAGCTATGTGCCAGAACCATAAGCGCCATCAACAAGAGCAATTTCACCAACCTCTTATAGTCCAACCCTACTAGGTCAGTCTGGTCCAAGAAACCCAATAGACATACCAAAGGGTCCCTCTGACCGATTTTCCCTGTTATCAATTCAAATGCAATCTAACTTAGTACCCTCCCCCCATGCTTTTGAATACGTAGGCATTCCCACCACAAATTAAAAAGGTACCCTGACCCCTGAATCCTTGCCAACAATCTCCCCTCTGCTCCCCCAAACTTTAGCGACCCACACTGGCATGACATACATTTGCATGAGTAACTTATAGTGAGTTTGTCTGCAACCTGTAGACACAGAGAATCTGTAACTCCTCTGGTGGATAATTTTCCAGTCACTCGGGCCCAACTGTTTTCCAAGCCATCTGTACCACTTAGCTTTAAAATGTTCAAATACAGGGAGGTAAATGTGATAACAAATGTGACAACAAGCCCTTACAATGCACTCTCTCCCCGCCATATATAATTCTCTCTCCATATCCATGGATTCCCTGGTCAAATTAAACCAATTCTGCTCTTTTTGTATAAAAAAAGCTTAGAAAGCTTAGTTGGAAATATTGGAAAAAAAGGGTTATGCACTCCACCCTCCCATTCCAGCTGAGCTAGAGACATAACTGTATCCTCCTCATGCAAATCTTCAAATATAGTAATATTTATTTATTATTTATTACAGTTTCTTATATACCGCGCTATTTAGTATCAGCGCGGTTTACATAATAACATAACGACCATAACGACAAGCTGTCAGGTTTTACATCGAACAGGGGTACAAACTTGGATAACAGGGTTAACTATATACATAAGCTATTTACACTGCAAGGATAGGTAAAACTCAGATAATGCATGTAAGGGACTTTCTAGATTGGGTCATTTCTTGGGAGGGATATCTAGGTTCAATTGCTGTCTGGGAAGTATTGGAGGAAAAGGTGGGTTTTGAGAGCCTTCCTGAACTGATATAGATTGGTAATGGCCCTAATGTCAGGGGGTAGAGCATTCCAGCATTTGGGGACATAAAAACTGAATGCCCTGTTTGTGGTTGTCGTGTTGGACTTTGTCGATGCCTTTGGTGTTGCTAGCAAGTTTACAGCTGTTGCTCTTCTGGATCTGTTGGGGGGGACAATGTGGATAAGATGCGTGAGTGAGGAGGATGAAATACCTTTGATTGCCTTGAATGCTAATAGAAGGGATTTGAAAGTGATCCTCCCATGGATCGGTAGCCAGTGCAGCTGTTTGAGAATGGGGGTCACGTGGTCGTATATGGATGCTCTGTAAAGGACCCTAGCTGCGGCATTCATGGCCAACTGTAAGGGGGTTAGTGTGGATTGGGGGAGACCTTGTAAGATGGCATTTGCAAAGTCAAAATGCGGCATAATCAGCGCTTGATATATGGTTCGGAAATCGTCTGGGTCCAACAGGAAGCGTAGGTGCTTGAGTGAACGGATTTTGAAATAGACGGCTTTGACAATGTTGTTTATGTGGCGTTTCATATCTAGACGTTGGTCCAAAGTAACTCCCAGGTATCATTACTTCCCCAAATATGCAGAAGTTCCCAAAAAGCCACAACCTCCAAACGGGGAAAAGGCCTCAATCCTGGCAGATAGAAACAGTAAGCCTTGTATTTGACATTCTCTCCTTACCTGTCCCCATAGTCTAATGAGTGGATTTAGCAATATATGTTTACTACCCAATCCAAAATTGTCAGAACCCTTCCTTTCCACTCTACTTACCACCTCAAGAATATGCACAAGGTTTGGCTAAACAGTGAGCAAAATCTCTCAACCCAGGGTTCAACACCGACAAGGTGATACAAGCACACCCATATTCCTTCATTCCTCTACTTTCTGGAAGCTCCGTTCATTCACTGCCCAATGATCTACCTTCTAGGGTCATACAGATTTAAAATAGAAATCTCTATCTTCAGTCCATCTCATCACCCAAATCACCTGCCCCATCTCAAATAGTAAAGGGATTTTTCAATATACCAAAATGACTCCCGGTCCTCCACCCCTGCTTCTTTGAGTTATAAGAAAAATAAAAATTCTTACCACACCATCCCGACTTTAACTTGTCCATCTCTAAGGGAATTAACTGGATCTCTTGCAGCGGGATGTCGTCCACCTTTTATTTTGCCAAATATGCCATCACCCGCTTCCTCTTAATGGGGCTATTAAGTTCCCAAACATTCAAATTGGCTATTTTAAAGCTTTCTCTCCTATCAAAATAATCCAACTCAACACTGGGAGTATATTTTTTTATCATTACCATTCTTCTCTTCTATCTGTACTCCCTATCCCATCAACAAATTATATCCTGCTTTCCAAAGACTGTAACTGTATCCCTCTACACCTGTGCACTTTCCCACACAAACCCCCCTCCCCCAAACCACCTGAACACACAAAAGAACAAAACCCAACAAAAACATCCCTCTCTCATATTAAAAGAATCTCACATCACCAATGCCCAAAGTAGAACACACTCATTAGGGGCTCCCCTAACCTCCCCCTGTCTATTCATCCATAACTTGAAGACACTACTCCCTTTCTTCCCTGTCCACCCAAGACCCACCTGATCATAAACAGCCATTCCCAACTAAACCCTCATCAATCCTCCTTCCCAAACTACACCGTTTCCAACATCTATACCCCATCCTCAACTATATCCCAATCTCACATTTTCACCTACACCCCATAACAGCATATGTCTACCCATTTAACTTCCCCTCTCCACATATATCTAAAAAAACCCAATCTCTTCCAACTATCCACCCTCCGCAGTCAAGTACCCAAGTCTCAATCAGAAGATACCAACATACCCAGAGCTACCCTTCCCACAACACATTCAACCAATCCCTGTCACACAAACACACAACCCCACTCAAACTAGCATATAACACAATATTGGCAGACTAAAAATCATAAATGCAAGCTCCAAAGCATATGTATAAGGAGCTGCAGTAAAAATACTAACTGCCCAACAGAATGCAAATAAAAAACAATCGGATGCAGCTGTTAACATACTTACAAGGATCTTCCAGGAAATTTGGAAGAAAATATCATGGCCAACTGTCTGGAAAATATCTGTGTTTATACCAATACTAAAGAAAGGTGATCCCACTGACTGGAAATTTATCGCACAATCGATCTGATCCCACATGCCAGCAAGATTCTACTCAAGATCATTTAGCAGAGACTACATCCATACCTGGAACGAGAACTGCTTGCAGTATAAGCAGGGTTCAGGACAGGATGAGGACCGAGAGACATCAATGGGGGTGTGAGATGGATCCTTGAAAAGACAAAAGAATGCCAAAAGTATATCTATATTTGTTTTATCAACTTCAGCAAGGCTTTTGACTGTGTAAACCATGAGAAACTTTGGGCCACATTAAGAAGCATGGGTATACCAGAACACCTGATTGTTCTTTTGCACAACCTTTATATCGATCAAGAAGAAACAGTCCATGCAGAACAAGGAGAAACAGAATGGTTTAAAATCAGCAAAGATATACAACAAGGCTGCATATGTTCCCCCTACCTGTTTAATTTATATGTGGAACAAATCATCAGAGAAGCAGGACTGTACAAAGACAACCAAGGTGTGAAGATTAGTGGAAGACTCATCAACAACCTTCACTATGCTGATGATACCACATCCCTGGCTGAAAGCGAAGATGATCTGAAACATTTGCTTCTCAAGATCAAGGAACATAGTCTTAAAATGGGCCTGCATCTTAATGTACAGAAAACAAAGATCCTGACAACTGGCAAAATCAATAAGTTCATCGTTGATGGAGAAAAAATTGAAATAGTTGACAACTCTAACCTACTTGGATCAACTATCAATAAACAAGCAGTCAAGAAATCATAACATAAGAACATAAGATATGCCATACTGGGTCAGACCAAGGTCCATCAAGCCCAGTATTCTGTTTCCAACAGTGGCCAATCTAGGTCATATGTACCTAGCAGTTTCCCCAAGGGACACAGGTTCCACAATGCTTGTATTGGTTCAAGCATTGATATCCTGGGTCCCTTCTTAATAATGGCTTATGGACCTTTCCTCCAGGAACTTGTCCAAACCTTTCTTAAACCCAGCTACACTAACAGCCTTTACTACATCCTCCGGTAACAAATTCCAGAGTTTGATTACACGTTGAGTGAAAAAATATTTTCTCTTATTAGTCTTAAATAGTTTACCCTGTAGCTTCATTGCATGTTCCCTAGTCTTTCTATATTCTGATAAGGTAAACAATCGATCTACGTTTACCCGTTCCACTCCGCTCATTAATTTATAGACTTCTATCATATCTCCCCTCAGCCGTCTCTTTTCCAGGTTAAAGAGCCCTAACCTTTTTAGCCTTTCTTCATAGGAGTATCCTTCCATCCCCTTTACCATTTTGGTGGCTCTTCTCTGAACCTTTTCTAATAACTCTATATCCTTTTTAAGATACGGCGACCAGAATTGCACACAATATTCAAGGTGCGGTCTCACCATGGAACGATATAGAGGCATTATAATATCCTTTGTTTTATTTTCCATTCCTTTCCTTATCATACCTAGCATTCTATTTGCTCTCTTGGCCGCCGCTGCACACTGGGCCGAGGGTTTTAACATGGTATCCACAATGACGCCTAAATCTTTTTCCTGGGTGGTGGTTCCTAATGTGGAACCTTGCATCATGTAACCATAGTTTGGGTTGTTCTTCCCTAGGTGCATAACCTTGCACTTTTCCACATTAAATTTCATCTGCCATTTTAATGCCCAGTCTTCCAATTTATCAAGATCCTCTTGCAATTTTCCACAATCCTCTTGGGTTTTAACAACTTTAAATAGTTTTGTGTCATCTGCAAATTTGATAACCTCACTCGTTATTCCACTTTCCAGGTCATTTATGAATATGTGAAAAAGCAGCGGACCCAGCACAGATCCCTGCGGTACACCACTATTCACCTTTCTCCTTTGGGAAAATTGGCCATTTAGCCCTACCCTCTGCTTTCTGTCTTTTAACCAGTTCCTGATCCACAATAGTACACTGCCTCCTATCCCATGACTCTTTAGTTTTGCCAAAAGTCTCTCATGAGGGACCTTGTCAAAGGCTTTCTGAAAGTCCAGATACACAATATCAACCGACTCACCTTTGTCCACCTGATTATTCACTCCTTCAAAAAAACATAACAGATTAGTAAGACAAGATCTTCCTTGTCTAAAGCCATGTTGGCTGTCTCTCATTAGTTCATGACTATCTACATGCTGAGTAATTTTATTCTTTATGATGGTTTCTATCATTTTTCCCGGTATTGACGTCAGGCTCACCGGTCTGTAGTTTCCCGGATCACCCCTGGAACCCTTTTTAAAAATTGGTGTTACATTGGCGATCCTCCAATCTTCAGGTATTAGAGATGATTTTAATGATAGTTCACAGATTACTAATAGCAGGTCTGCAATCTCATATTTCAGTTCTTTCAATACCCTTGGATGTATACCATCCGGCCCAGGTGATTTGCTACTCTTCAGCTTATCTAATAGTTGTAATACATCTTCTCGATGTATCGATATTTCCTTCAATTCTTCTGCACCTTTAAATACCACTTCAGTCATGGGTAACATCCCTACATCTTCCTCAGTAAAGACTGAAGCAAAGAATTCATTCAGTCTCTCTGCTATCGCCTTGTCGCCTCTTAGTGCTCCTTTAACCCCTTTATCATCTAATGGACCAACTGACTCTCTCACAGGTTTTTTGCTACGAATGTACTTGAAAAGGTCTTTACTTCGCGTTTTTGCTTCTGCAGCAAGCTTCTTCTCAAATTCTCCCTTTGCCTGCCTTATCAATGCCTTGCATTTGACTTGCCAGTGCTTGTGCTGTTTCCATGTTTCATCGTTTGGCTCTTTTTTCCATTTCCTGAAAGATGCTTTTTTGGCAACAACAGCCTCTCTGACCTCAACTTTAAACCATGCTGGCAGTTTTTTGGACTTCTTTCCACTTTTCTTAAAGCGTGGAATACAGCTGGTCTGGGCTTCCAAGATAGTATTTTTCAACAACAGCCAAGCCTGATGTACGTCTTTAACCTTTGCAACTGCTCCTTTTAGTTTTTTCTTGACTGTTTTCCTCATTTTATCATAGTCCCCCTTTCGAAAGTTAAAAGGTAGTACTGTGGATTTCCACTAATTAAATCAAAGGCGATCATGCTATGATCACTATTGCCAAGTGGCCCCAACAGCCTTATCTCTTGCACTAGATCTGGTGTTCCACTAAGGATTAGGTCTAATATGGCTTCCCCTCTGGTCGGTTCATGAACCAGCTGCTCCAAGAAGCAGTCATTTATTTCATCTAGGAACTTTATCTCCCTAGCATGTCCTGACGTGACACTGACCCAGTCGATACCGGGGTAGTTTAAATCACCCATTATTATTACTGTGCTGTAACTTTTGTTAGCTTCCTTGATTTCTTTGAGCATTTCATCATCCATTTGGTCATTCTGGCCAGGCGCTCGATAGTACACCCCCACTGCCATTGCCTTCCCCCTTTTACATGGAATTTCAATCCATATAGATTCTACAGCAGATTTTGTTACCTGCAAAACTTTAATCCTTTCTGACTCAATGCCCTCTCTAACATAGAGAGCAACCCCTCCACCAATTTGATCAGCTCTATCATTACGATATAGTTTGTACACAGGTATCACAGTGTCCCACTGGTTGTCGTCCTTCCACCATGTCTCTGATATTCCAATCATATCTAACCTTTCATTTAGTGCTATATATTCTAACTCTCCCATCTTATTTTTTAGACTTCTAGCATTTGCATTTTAGAGAATGTATTTTATCCATATTAATTTGTCTGTTAGACATGAGTAATTTGGGATCTTTAAGCTCTGTCTGCTCCATACTTGAGGGCATTTGGGCTACTTTACTCTTTTGTGGAACCTCTCTGCTTTTGGTAGTATCCTTCAAAGATACATTCTTCCGAACCATCTGCTCTTGGGCGACTGTCGGCTTTCCCCTAATATCTAGTTTAAAAGCTGCTCTATCTCCTTTTTAAAGGTTAATGCCAGCAGCCTGGTTCCATCCCGGTTAAGGTGAAGCCCATCCCTTCGGAAGAGCCCCTCCTTTCCCCAGAATGTTCCCCAGTTCCTAACAAATCCAAACCCCTCATCTCTGCACCATTGTCTCATCCACGCATTGAGACTCCGGAGCTCTGTCTGCCTTTTGGGTCCTGCGCGTGGAACAGGAAGCATTTCGGGGAATGCTACCCTGGAAGTTCTGGATTTCAACTTCCTACCTAAAAGCCTAAATTTAGCCTCCAGAACCTCCCTACCACATTTTCCTATGTCATTGGTACCAACATGTACCAAGACAGCAGACTCCTCCCCAGCACTATCTAAGACCTTATCTAGGTGGCGCGTGAGGTCCGCTACCTTCGCACCAGGCAGGCATGTTACCAGGCGATCCTCACGTCCACCAGCCACCCAGTTATCTACATGCCTAATGATCGAATCACCAACTATAACGGCTGTCCTAACCCTTCCCTCATGGGCACATGGCCCTGGAGAAACTTCCTCGGTGCGAGAGGGTTTTACATCACCTGGAGGACAGGTCCTAGTTACAGGATCACTTCCTGCCACACCAGGGTGATGCTCTCCTGTCACGTGACCTCTCTCCTCCATGGCAACAGGGATGCTGCCAGACTGGAGGTGGGACTTCAGGACTATATCCCTGTAGGTCTCGTCTATGTACCTCTCTGTCTGTCTTATGCTTTCCAAGTCTGCTACTTTAGCCTCTAGAGAACGGACTCGTTCCCTGAGAGCAAAGATGTCCTTGCACCTAGTGCACACGTAAGACCTCTCACCAAATGGGAGAAAATCATACATGTGACACTCAATGCAAAAGACTGGAAAGCCCCCATCCTGCTGCTGGACTGCTGTCTGCATCTTAGTTTTAAGTTTGTGTTTAGATCTAAGTTCTTTACTTACTAAGGGTTGCTATGGATATTTATACTAATAAAACTGAACCTAATATGTGTAATATACCTTGTTCACCTGAAGCTTAACTAATCTCAGGTCCTTAGTGTATGACTGATTTGGGTAATGAGCTTCACCTGAGAGCACCTCCTGTCTTTTAAGATGTGTAAGTACCTATAAAGCTACGATTATCCCAGGGGTGGGAGGGAATTAACACTTATTAAAAGAGGGCTGCTACACAGTACCCTGTCTTGTGCTGCTGAGGTAAGCTATATTCTGATTTGATTTAAATTATAGCTCTTAGCTGCTGCTAGGCTCTAACTTCTTATGAAATTTAAAGTACAAGCTCTCTGCTGGGTTCTAAATTTAACCAGAAAGCTCTTTTCTGTGTTGTAAATTTAAGCTAAAAGAACTTTGCTGATGCTAGGCCCTGAGTGACTATTAAATGTAAACTACAAGCTCTCTGCTGGGTTCCAAATGTAACCAGAAAGCTCTCTTCTGTGTTTTAAATTTAAACTAAAAGTACTTTGCTGTTACTAGGCCCTGAGTGACTATTAAATTTAAAGTACAAGCTCTCTGCTGGGTATGAAATGTAACCAGAGAGTTCTCCTCTGTGTTTTAAATGTAAACTTAAACTGCTGCTACTAGGCCCTGACTGATTTAACAAAAATAGTGGCTCACAGATTAATTAGCTTTAATACAAATAATTCCTTTTAGAAAATTACCAGAAGTAAATACTCACAGTTGCAGATCTCCCTCCAGAAGCAACAGTCCCCCTTACCAGTCTTTCATATGACACATTGTTCTCGGCAGAATGGATATGAAGGACTTAGACAAGATTCTCAAGAGAAGAGATGTCTCTCTCCGTACAAAGATTCGACTTGTTCAAGCCATGGTATTTTCAATAACATCATATGGATGCGAAAGTGGGACAGTGAAAAAGATAGACAGGATAAAAATTGATGCCTTTGACTTATTGAGCTGGCGACAAATACTGTGTATCCCATGGACTGCCTGAAGAACAAACCAGTCAGTACTAGAGGAGATCAAACCTAAGCTTTCCTTAGAAGCTCAGATGAGATGATTTCGACTTTCATACTTTGGACACATTATGCAAAGAGAGAGATCATTAGAGAAAGACATCATGCTTGGCAAGGTAGGTCACCCTAGGTGAACCTCATTCCTGCCAACCCCACCCTTTGCAATGCAGCAGCTGTCACTCCTCTCCGAGACCAGCAGCGGTGGCAATTACTTTTAAACAGCAATGCAACCCTTACTATAACCTCCTGTGCTGCGTGTTGTTCCCATTTCCATCCCCTCTGATGCAAACTTCTATTAGTCCAATGAAATGGATGTCCATAAATTACAGGAAGCGGAAGACAATATGGGGTCCAGTAATAACTGGTTTCTTTGGGAAAACTATTTCCTTCAAAGTAACACTTAGATTCTGTCAGTGTTGCAACAGCTAATGCAGCCTGTGAGTGTAGCGGCAAACTGCAGTCAATGAATAAATCCAGGAGTCAACTTACAGGGTCCAAACCAGTTTATTTGTGCACAGGCTCAGTCAGTCAAAGCAGCAAAAGGAACTGAGCGGAGCTCTTCATAGAGACATAACTTTCTATACCGCTTTTCTAGCTTGATACATGAAAACATTCCATTGGTCTCATGCTAATTTCTACAAACTTTCTATTGGTCTGACATTTCTCTGAATTTGACCAATCAAGGTCTATGCCCTTTGCACTGCTTTCTCCAGCTAGCTGAACAATGGTTTGGTTCAAACCTGGTTACTTCTCTACATCAAGGTCATATCTAGCTCCTAAAATGTGTAAGTAACAATTCTGGAGTAACGATTTAGCATACAGGCATTGTATTCACTTTGTGCAAACTTTGCAATAGCAGCATTTCATTCTAAAACAGCATTTAATTCTGTCTTTTAATTTTATGTCTCAGCACTACTGAAATCCAGGCTTGGTTCTTAGGCCTGTCATTTTTCAGGTTCAGGCTTATGGCCTAGTCTATAGGTCTTGGCTACCACATTCCCCCCTTTGATTATTCTCACCCTGAATGTTAAGATGGGTGAGAAACAAATCACTTATACTTGAGTTGTTGCCATGTTATGTGGTATAGGCCGATACCGTCTCATAGCTAGGAGCTTAGCTGTTGTCTTTCTTTCTACAATATTCTCAATGATTGCAGATATATTACGTAGGCAGAGGGGTAAAATGCATGGAAGTATTAAACATGTTATTACCACTAGTGCTGCAATTACCAACATAATAATTTCTCTCCCAAGTCCCACATTTCTGATTATAGTTTCTGTTTATGGCATCGCAAGCATCAAAGTATAGAGCTGCAGGTTTTGTAGGGTCTTCAAGTTGTTGAGTAGCATTTAAGAGAGTTCCATCTTCATCATTCCATTGTATTATCAGCACATAGTAGGATGGATTCTGTCGTGGGTGAAAACAAGTTCTGCTCTTTCCTTTTGTGCAAATGTTCAGTTCCGTGCCATTATATATGCATTGACTCACTATACCTGTACAAGTATAGTAGGTATGATAAAGCAAAGTCTGTGTAATCTTTTCTCCAGTTGTGGTGATGCGCAGGTAGCAGAGCCCTTTAAAACTGGAAAAAAAAAGTTTTTTTCTCATGAGCGGGGGAAGGGCTCACTAAAAAATAGCTCCCAGGCAGAAAGAGAAACTAGAACACACACTAATAGGGATAGCTTGAAGCCACACCCAGCCTCTAGAGCTCGTGCAGGCAGAGAGGGGGTGGGGCCAGGGAAGGAAACAAGCTACAGGATATTTAAGCTGCGTCACTCAGGAAGTGAAAGGGCAGCAGGAACAGAAGCAGGAACAGAAGCAGAAACAGAAAGAGGAAGGAAAGTTGCAGAACAAGCAGGACGTGCTCAGGAAAAACTGCATGCTAAAAGCCAGGAGGAGAGGCCAAGAGTCCAGAGGAACCAAGGGAAGAAACAGCATTATAAGGCTGTGAGGCCTGGTGGTTCAAAGGGGACCAGCCATAACTCCCAAGGCAAGTGCAAAGGTTGTGGGCAAGAGAGGAGCTGGGGAAGAAGTCAGGATTATATGACTGATTCTGAAAGTAGCAGCTCAAGTCCTGGGTCTTTGAACAGACAGTACAGAAAACCAGTTAAAAAGAGGGTTTCTGCCAGTAAAGCAACTCATGTGTGTCCTGAACAGGAGTGGCTAAGAGAAAGAAGGGCAAGAGCTTCTGACCCGGTGAAAAGGGGGAGCCAGAAGTTAAAATGGGGGAAGCTTTTTAAACTTTTAAAAGAAGTACAGCAGAGCGTTCCAGAATGTGCCCCAAGCCCTGAGTGTTATAGCACCCCGGAAGAAATGAAAGTGGAGCTGTATTCAGACAGTCCAATGTCCTCTGCAGAATCCATGGAGTGTGGGATTTGCATAAGCCGTGTTTAATGCTTTTATAAGAAGGCTGTAGGTAACAAGGTTTAAGAAGATAATCTGTGCTGGTGTTAATGTGTGCCAAGGTGAAGAGCAGACAAGAAGTCAAAAACCTCGGTGTTTAAAAGCAGCCAGTCTTACCTCTGAAGAAGCCAGGTTAAGAAGGCTAGTGGTTTTAAACCAAGAGGCAGCACAGGAGATATATCCTAATCTGCAGCAGCTGAGAATGTAAAGTCAAAAACTGTCTTACTAAAGTTTTTGTGAAACTGTGCATTTAACAGTGTTATACTGCTTTTGTTAAATGGAAGAAGCTAAAAGGTATCAAGAGTGAAGAAACTACTTGGAGAGTATTTGCTGAGAAGTTTAATGGAGAAAATATCCTGTATTTTCAGTTTGCTATTTTTGTTCGCCTTATCAAGGTCATTTGCCTCAGCAAGGTCATTTGTCAAAATTGGTTCCAGAAAGAAATAAATAGCAATTTATGTTAACAAATTGTCCTGTGATCCTCTTCCACTCGCATTGCTTACAAAGCAAACCCACAACTACACAAAAGAAGAGTGATAACCAGCGCTCCCCACTAGGCAACCGCCTAGACGGACGGGGTGCGGCCACACAATACGAGTAGTAGTTATGCATGCAGCACAAGGTAGCAAGGCAAAAGTCAGTTCAAAGCATCTCAAGGCTGCTATCAAGATGAAACAGTAGAGAATCATGATGAAAAGTCTCTGAAGAATTAGTACAAGTCTTTGAAAAACCAGTGCAACTGTTGATAATTCTTGACCACAAAGTCTTCTTCTTCTTTACTGTACGTTGACCTGTTTTGCTCTCAGTAGCATGCAACAGGTGTAGCGTTGATTGTAGATCTTCAAGCTTCCGCTGTACATGACCTTACCAATTTCATTGGTAGGTGTGTAGAGCTGTAGATTCCAACGTATTTCAATAGACACAGTCCTTTTAGTTTGCACTGTCCTTGATCAAAATTGCACAAAGATTTTCAAATAATATATTCCTTATTACAGTCTCTTTCTGTTGATGATAATCTCTTCAGAATAAACAAATAGTCTCTTGGGATTCAGGAATTCTATATTAGCACAGTCTCTTTTTTAAAATTTCCTGAATTTTTCAATTTGCTTGTCTTCGCAAAGTTAGCCGCAATGGAACTTCTGGATCATGTTCTGATGTCCACTGGTCTGGCTCTGGAGCTGCTGCTGATTTCACTCTGCTGTGATGAATCCAGGGTTCGAGTTCTGCAACTTTAACTGCTGTTGGGGTTAACAAGATGACAACATAAGGTCCTTTCCAATGCGGTGCCAACGGTGTCTTTCTCCACTCTTTGATTCACATCGAGACTCCAGGCTTGAAAGGATGCAGCGGTTCAGTCAAGTTGATGGGTAGCTGATCTCGTATCCACGTATGAAGACTCTGCATAACAGAACTTAAAACCAATAGTTCTTGTCTAGTAATTTTAGATACTATCTGCTTCATATCCCCTTTGATCCCTTTGACAATAGGTGAAGGTCTATCATACAAAATCTCATAGGGAGAAAGTCCTAATGACTTAGTAGGTGCTGAGCGTATTCTTAAAAGAGCTATTGGAAGTACCTGTGGCCATTTTAAATGTGTTTCCTGACAAAGTTTGGACAATTGAGATTTCAGAGTTCTATTCATACGCTCTACTTTCCCTGAACTCTGAGGTCTGTATGCTGTGTGTAACTTCCATTGTATCTGTAGAGCTTTAGCTAACTGTTGAGTTACTTGGGATATAAATGAGGGCCCATTGTCTGACCCTATGACTAATGGTATTCCAAATCTTGGAACAATTTCACGAAGTAGGACTTTAGTGACCTCTCTGGCTTTCTCAGTCCTGGTGGGAAAAGCTTCTACCCACCTAGAGTAGGTACACACTAGAACAAGCAAGTAACGATATCCATTTGCTTTTGGCATTTCAGTAAAGTCTACTTGAAAATTACTCATGGGAGTAACTCCTGTTGATTGAATTCTTATTGGTAGATTAGGACCTTGCTTGGCATTGTTCTTGGCACATGTTTTACATTGACGAGCTTCTGAAGCTGTCAAAGGTCCCAACAAAGAAATAAAAATGAGGTTTCAAAGCTTTTGTCATTGCAGTTTTTCCATAATAACATAATAACATACAGTAAAAACCATATTTTATAAACTCAAGACAATACAACATCTGAGACCCCTACTCAACACAGGTGACTTTAGATCTGTAGTCAATACCCTCATCACCCCCCACTTCGACTATTGTAATAGTCTCCTAAATGGACTACCATTAAAAAGCATATACCTTGGAGCCCGCTGCGAGATGGCCGCATCTTAACTGAGCTCCGTCTCAGCTGCCCCAGCAACCACAGCTAACATGTGCTAACCACTGCAAACCCCTCAAAAACCACCTACCCTGGGTCGGCAGAGGCAAGCGGGGTCCCGTGGAGACCTGACTTAAAGCCCGGTACATCCTCCGGTGGACGGGAGGCTGTAGAATCAGCCCCTGGAAAGAGGCCTGCGGCGTGCTCTACTTCGCCGCTTGCATCGGGCCTGGAGCACCCCACAGCTGACTCCGAAAACTTGGGTGCGCTGACCGGCGTGAGAGCGAGCTTCCCCGGAGCTGCCTTTCGGGATTCTTTTGTTGAGTCGGCGCACGTGCGGCAGTGTGTTGCCGGGTGGAGCACCTCTTCCGGGGCTGGCCTGCATACACGCGGTCCTGGAGTCTTTCCAACGGGCCGAGGAGAGGACCTGGATTCCGTGCGGCAGCTACCGGGGCCCAACACATCAATCGACTAGCGCCCCTTCCCCCTGGAGGGGGTAAGTATACAAGCTGTCCTCCTCCTCACCGACCTTCGGAATCCCTGAAATACTTATGGAGTCACCGGCAGTGTCGGCCTGCTAGAGGCCTAGTGTTCCACCGAGGCCTATACTGATCAGCGTGGATCCAACGTGCCTTGTTGGGCGGTCTTTGAGCTTTCCCTGACTGAGGATCTTCTATCAATCTGCACATCTCGCAGCTAAGGGCACTTGATACTCTGTCTCCAGGTAGCCCTGCAGAGCTCTTTGACTCCTGTATTTGGCTGATCCCCTACTTGGGGGCTCAAGAGCAGTTTACCATCTCCTTGCACTGCAGCTTCTTCAGTGTTTTGATTTTTTTGCGGACATTGCCTGTGCTTTTCTCCTTACACTGTGAGACAGTGACTGGACTGCAGGCTTGTGAAGCTGTGCACAGCGCCACCTCTCTATTGCCTCTGCCCTTGCTGGCATTGACTGGAACTTTCTCCCAACACTGTGTGGCAGTGGAGGTCTTACGGGATGGCCGCCAAAGCTAAAAACCACGACGCTCGGGAGGGGATGCGCTCTTCCCAGCGCCTGCAGAGTAAGGCCGGAGCATCAAGCAGTCCACGCGGCCAATCTCCCCCATCAGGTTCTGATGAGACTGTAAGTGAAGAGGAACTGGATCCTCATAAGCAACTCTCCTCGGCTCATATCAAACAAGAGCTCCATCGGGGCTTCGCAGAATTAGCCAATGAGTTCCGCTCGCTACGGGAAGACCTGATGAAAGACGTCGCAGAACTCCGGACCGATGTTAAAGAACTGGGAGCCCGAGTAGAGGACGTGGAGACCAAAATGGTTGATCATGATGGGACTCTGGTGGACTTACAATGTGCTCTTGACAGGCAGCGTGCGCAGGCAATGGAGTTGACCTATAAAATTGATGACATTGAAAACCGCTCCCGTCGCAACAACGTGTGTTTCCGTGGAATTCCAGAAGCGGAGAGGGGCGGAGAAGACTTACCAACTGTGCTTAAGCTGCTGATAGCGGAGTTGCTCCCGGCGGAGGAACTGGCTGCGCACGCTTCTGGTATGGAAATTGAGCGAGTCCACCGCGCTTTGGGAAAACCACCCAACAATCAACCACGAGATGTCATAGCAAGATTCCTGTGCTATTCAGATGCTGAGCTCCTTATACGTCGAGGCCGGGAGAAGAAGACGGTCCGCTTCCAGGACGCGACAGTGTCCATCTATCAGGACCTCTCGACGTTCTCTTTGACGCGACGGAGAGAGATGAAACCAGTCTCGGCGGTCTTGAACAGCAAGGGGATTCGCTATTCTTGGTCCTTCCCATTTCGGATGAACTTTCTTTTGGGCAACAAAAAGATCTCGGCAAAGGACTATTCTGAAGCTTGGCGAGCTCTTTGCCAGGCGGGCCTAGTTGATGATAATGCTCAGCCTCATCCGCCGCCCCCCAAACCCCAGCATTCCAAGTGGACTCGGGTGGACAAGTCCGCTTGACGCCTTTGTGGAATTGCAGAGCTCCTCTTCCTTTTTTCTTTTTTAGGGAGCCTCAATCTGTGGGTCCCCTGATTTTTGGATAAATGGTGATAAGGATTCGCTTGGGGTCCCCACTCCATTATCCATGGGGGGTGGCAGTTGATCTGCAAATGTTTTGATGTTATTGTTCTGATGGGGAGACATAATGGGCTGATGACCCGGGGTGGGTGGGGGAACAGTGGGGGGAATGTTTCTCTATGTTTAGGTTGAGTTTTCGCTTACTGGGGTTCTGGGGGGTACGGGATTGGTGGTCAATTTACCGTGTCCTGTATTAATTTAGACAGGCAGGTGGTATTGACGGGAAGGGGGGGGGAGATGGGTGGGAGGGGGGGTTTCCAATATGGAGCTGGGAGGTGTGTCTGGGCGTGGGTGGGGGGCCTATGGCTTTTGTTCTTGGAGGGTGGAATAGGTGGGCCCGACTAACCAAGTTCCTGGGTTTACTGGGGGGAGCCACCACTGGGACTTTCTGGGTGGCTGGTGGATGTGCGGGATTAGTTTGTAACTCTTAATGGTGCGCTTTATCTCTTTGAATGTTAAGGGTCTTAATTCCCCGAGGAAACGGTCCCTGCTGTTCTCAGAATTGCGCACTTTGCAAGGGGACATTGTTTATTTACAGGAGACCCATCTCCAGAATTCCAAGCAGGGTTGGCTAAAGCGGTCCCCATACACCGAGGTGCAGGTGGCCTCAGACGTGCAGGGCCGGAGGAAATGGGGAGTGGCTTTACTATTCCGTCAGAACCTCTCCTTGCAGATTGACGAGATAAAACGAGATACCCTTGGGAGGTGGCTTTTTCTGAATGTTCACCTAGACGGACACCTGCTAACTTTAGCTAATGTTTATGCACCAAACACAGATCAGGGGCCCTTTTTTATGCGATTGAAAGCCTTATTGGCAGACTTTGCAAAAGGCCCCATTGTTTTGGGTGGGGACTGCAACACGCATCTAGTGCCCCATTTGGATTCTACGGGTCGCCCTGGGGGGAGAATGGAGGGGTCGGCAAGAGCCCTTCAACGCTTTATGCTTGACTTGGGCTTACGGGACATCTGGAGGGACACCCATGCGGGGGAAAGGGGTTATACTTACTACTCTCCAGTCCATCAGGTCCATACTCGCATTGATTATTTTTTTATTGGATCAGCGCCTGATGGATGGGAGAGTGCAGGCTGGACTTGGAGCGCTGACTTGGTCAGACCATGCCCCGTGCTGGCTTACCCTCCCGGACGGCCTGTATAGTGAGTATTGCCGTCTTTGGCATTTAGACGTGAGGTTCTTGCGGCGGCAGGGTGCAGTGCAGGATCATGCCCGCTTTATTAAGGAATTTTTTGAGCTTAACGACACTGGGGAGGTTCCCCTTCCCACAGTGTGGGATGCTTATAAGGCTACAGCTCGCGGTCAACTTATGGCTGAGGCAACCCGCACGTGCAAAATGTGGATGCGTGAACACGATCATTTGGTGAGGGAATCTGCTCGCCTAGGCTTGGAGCACGCCCGAACCGGGTCGAGGCAGGTTTTACGTCAGTGGCGGACGGTTCGAGCGAGTTTAGATGTGTATGCAGAGAGAACTAGATAACAAGCGCCGGAAACTAAGGCAAACTTTTTATGAACATGGGAACAAAACTGGCCGCCTATTGGCTTTGCGCCTGCGTCAACAGCAGTCCTCGAGAGTGGTCCGCGAATTGTGCGACGTTGGGGGACAGAAAAGGGTTATATCCCGGGAGATACGAGATCTTTTTGCTGATTACTTGGAGCGGCTTTATAAAGCAGAACTCTTTGATAGGGATCACGTGCAGGATTATCTTCAGAGGGTCGCCCTACCGCGTCTTTCTGACGCTGACCGGGCTCAGTTAGACTCAGAATTTACGATTGACGAAGTAGAAACTGCAATCCGGCATCTGAAAACTGGCAGTGCGCCGGGTAGTGACGGTTTTCCAGCAGAATATTATAAGAAGTTTCGGGCACAATTAGCACCAACCCTGACCTGTTTGTTTAATGAGGTCCTAGGGGCGGTTTCCCTTCCTCCGTCCCAGCGTGAGGCATTGATCGTGATGATACCCAAACCCGGTAAACCCTTGCACGATGCGGCGTCGTACCGCCCCATCTCTTTGTTAAACGTTGACGTTAAAATCTTTGCCTCTGTGCTGGCTGCGCGTCTGAATAGGGTTCTTTCAGGTTTGGTTCATCCAGAACAGGTTGGCTTCGTGCCGGGTCGCCAGGCCGCTGACAACATCCGGCGTATGTTGCAGATTATCCATGCGGCCCAACGGGACCCACAACCAGCGTTGCTAGTGGGAATTGACGCAGAAAAAGCATTCGACCGGGTTGATTGGGGATATCTGTGGTGTGTTCTGGAGATAATGGGTTTTGGCCCTAATTATATTTGTTGGGTTCGTAGCCTCTACCAGCAGCCTCAGGCGCGTGTTCGGATTAATGGGGACACTCGAGACATTTCTTTTTGGAAAGAGGCACGCGACAGGGTTGCCCTCTGTCGCCCCTGCTCTTTGCCCTAGCGATGGAACCTCTGGCTCAGAGCTTTCGGGATCACCCAGGTTTGCGAGGAGTCCGCATTGGTCTTGCGGAATATCGGATCGTGCTCTTTGCGGATGATATTATCTTATCCTTGGTGAATCTGTCTGCCTCTCTTCCCATCGCGATGCTGCTGTTCGCAGATTTCTCCCGAGTTTCCGGCTTCAAAATCAATTATAACAAATCGGAGATCCTGAATGTTGGGGTCCCTGGGGCGGTTTGTGCGGAACTTCAGGAGGCTTATCCTCTCCGCTGGGTGTCAGGATCCCTGCGATACTTAGGGGGGAACCTAACCGTGGAACGGGCGGACCTTTTTAAAGCTAACTATGACCCCCTGCTTCGTCAGGTCCGGCGGGACTTAGAGGTTTGGAATGGCCTGCTCCTTTCCTGGTTTGGGCGTATAGCCGTAGTCAAGATGGTGGTCGTCCCCCGCTTCCTTTATTTCTTTCAGGTTCTTCCGCTTTCCATCCCGCGGGCTACTCTGGCGACCTGGCAACAGTTGCTTATGAAGTTCGTGTGGCATTATCGTCGCCCGCGCCTAGCATGGCAGGTCCTTTGCGCCCGCACGCGTTCCGGCGGTATGGGTATGCCCAATTTACATTGGTATTATGCAGCGGCACAATGTCGGGCGGGGGTGGAATGGATGATTGCTGATAGCACTAAGCGATGGGTGCAGATGGAAATGAGTTTGGCGGGAGGAGCTGGGCTAGGGGATTGGCTGTGGCTTGGTCCAAAGCTTCGCCGCGGCAGGTGCACCAGTAATCCCTACGTTCTTCATACCCTCCGTTGCTGGGATCAGCACTTTCGACCCCGTGATGCGGGTCTATCCCCTTTAGCCCCTATAGTTGATAACACTTCTTTCCCACCAAGTCTGAGTGACGTAGTTTTTCGGCAATGGGGGCACCTTGGCCTCAGCCGGGTCGGCCAACTTTTTGCTGACGGTCGGCTACAATCCTTTCGTGCATTACAAGACGAATTTGACCTTCCGGCTAGACATCTCTATCAATATATGCAAGTGACGCATTGGGTCAGCTATAGATCCGTTCGGCCCCAGGTTGCTCGGGACCTGACGGATCTGGAGCGCTACTGTGAGGGGTGCACGACTACAAAGGGTCTTGTGGCAACCTTATATGCCCATTTGCAGGGGGCCCAGGCGTGCCCCACACGTCATAGGGCACTTTGGGAATCTGACTTGAGTCTCTTATACTGATCAGCAATGGGAGACAGTGGAAACGCGCCTGTGGAAGAGCTCAATAGCGACCAATGCTCGAGAAACGAATTATAAACTGTTGTACCGTTGGTATATGACTCCGGCGCGGATTGCTCGTATGTACCCCGGGGCCGGGGACCTATGTTGGCGTAACTGTGGGCAACGGGGTACCCTGGGACATATCTGGTGGTCGTGTCCCCGTATTCGTGCCTTTTGGAGGGGTGTGCAATTCCGCATGCAGTTGCTGCTGGGACTGAGTGTCCCTTGGGATCCGGGGATTTTTCTTTTTGGGGCCTCCGTGCCGGGAGCCCGGGCTTTGCAACTCGCTTTACTTCGACACAGCTTGAATGCGGCTCGACTATCTCTTGCGGCGGCATGGAAGCGTGCTTTGGCCCCCTCTTTCCAGGTTTGGCTGGAACGCATGTGGGATACATATTCCATGGAACGGGGGGTAGCGGTTGGCAGGATGCGTTTGGCGCGATTTGAATTGGTGTGGGCGCCCTTTGTCTCTCGTTATGGCGCGTGATTGTTCTGGATAAATGGGGGTAATACGCTGCCCTCTCAGGAAACCCGCTCCCTATGTGTGCCTCTTAGCCCACCACTGCCCCGAGCCCTAGCATTAGCAAGCCATAGTTGGGGGGGTTGGGGGGTGGGGGGACCAGGGACTGGGTCGACTTGGGGGGGGGGAAGGGAGGTTGGGGGGGGGTGGTGGTCCCGGTATCCTTATTATAAACGTATTATAAACGTGTAAAAATGAAGACATATTGTAGAATACTATGGTGACCTGACGTTGTGTTGTTACTGATGCATTCTTTTTGAAGATCTTCGTGGTTCTTGTATTTCTGTATTCTTTGGAAGTCTTTTAATAAAAAAAAAAAAAAAGCATATACCTTCTCCAAAGAACCCAAAACATATGCGCCAAGATGATCACTAAAGCTAAGCTAACAGACCATGTGACCCCAATTCTACTAGACTTACACTGGCTCCCTATAAACAGCCGAATAAAATATAAAATCCTCCTAACTACTTTCAAAATCATTAATAACATCTCTCCCTCACAACTATCTACCCTAATACACCCCCCATCAGATACTAGATCGCGCAGACAGAATGCAACCTATTCCCTCAACATAAAAACAAATTTTAGAAAAACTAAAGCGACAACAAGTGATAGGGCCTTCTCCTTTGCTGCCCCCACCCTCTGGAATGAAATACCATTAACACTCCGCACGATAAAAGACCATCAATTCAAAAAGGAACTAAAAACCTACCTCTTTACAAAACACTTTGAGATCCCCTACCAACAAAGAACCTCTCCAATACAATCACAGAAACACATCCACAGCACCCAAGACAGAACAAATGACTAACTCAAGAAACTTTACAAACCTCACACAACATGCTAAAGAACCACTCAAACTGTTGACTATTTCACTATTGTAAATAACCACTGTAACTAACTATGCTGCGCTCCATGTATATAACTTGTAAATAGTTTGAAAAGCTCTGTTCTAGTTAATGTTCAAAATATGTTCCCTGTAAGTACACCTGTATATAGTTAAAGCATAATGTTCCTTGTAAATGTATACAGAAGTATACAATTGTTCTGTTTACTGTTCAATGTAAATCGCCCCTGATCTCTGGAAGGGGCGGTATAGAAAAGACTGTTAAATAAATAAATAAAATAATGTGTTGCTTGATGAAATGCTTGAACAAAGGCTAAACTTAATGCTTCAGGAATCACTATTTGTCCAGGAGGTTGACTTCCCTCCTGTGGTGGAAGTTCTATCCATCCATTTCTGAGTACTCCCCCTTCTTGTTCACAATAATAGTCCAATTCTTTTGTAGTATATCGGGGATCCCATGAATTAAGAGGTACAGGAAATAGAACTGCTTGAATTGTAGTATTCTGAGTTAGTCTGTCCGGTAATGGCTGCTTTACGAGCAGAGGCATCTGCAAATCTGTTCCCTTGTGCAATTTCTCCTTTTCCTGCTTGATGTCCTCGACAGTGCATAACTGCAACTTGCTCGGGGGCCCATACAGCATCTAACAATGTCAATATCTCTGAGCCATATTTGATAGATTTTCCTCCTGAAGTTATCAATCCCCGTTCTCTATACAAGGCTCCATGAGCATGCAATGTTGTGAATGTATAAATGTATATACAGATTCTAAGTATGCAGAGTCCTTTTCCCAGTATTAGTGCTCTTGTGAGTGCTATCAATTCTGCTTTCTGTGCTGATGTTCCTGAGGCTAGGGCTGATGATTCATTTACAAGATCCAGAATTACTACTGCATATCCAGCACAACGATGTCCATTGACTACAAGACTGCTTCCATCCACGAAGAAAGTTTGTTCTGGATCTTCAAAAGGTACATCTGTCAAGTCTGGTCGACTTGAGAATACAGTATCCATGACTTCTATGCAGTCATGATCAGGAGGGTCAGTTCCAATTGGTAACAGTGTAGCTGAGTTTAAGGCCTGACTGACCATCAATTGCAATCGAGGATTTTCACACAACATGCTCTGGTACTTTAGCATTCGTGAGTTGGTGAACCAGTAATTTCCTTTGTGGTCCATGAACATATAGACGAAATGGCTTCTGTACATCTGGTAGTCCAAGGGCTGGTGATGTCATCAGGGCTGTCTTCAGAGTCTTGTATGCTGTTTCTTGTTCAGGTCCCCATTCTAATGGAGATTGTTCCAATCCTTTGATGGCTTGATATAGTGGTTTTGCAATTAGAGCAAAGTTGGGGATCCATATACGACAGTACTCTGCGGCACCCCAGAAGGCTCTCACTTGCCTCCTGGTGGTTGGAGTAGGAATACTGCATACAGCTTCTTTGCGTTCTGGTCCCAGGCGTCTAATTCTGCTGGACAACTGGAATCCTAGGTATTTAACTTGTTTGACATAATTATGCCTTGGCTCTTGAGACTTTGTATCCAGCCTCATTAAATAGAGTGCAAGAGTTCACTGGTGGCTTGTGGACATTCACTTTCTGAGTTGGTGGTTATGAGCAAGTTGTCCACATACTGGAGAAGAACCCTTTCTCCTGGGTTCACATAGTAGCTGGAAAGATCTTGATTTAAAATAGTACTGAAGAGAGTAGGTGAATTCTTGAATCCTTGAAGTAATCTAGTCCAGGTGAGTTGGCCCTGCCTTCCTGTTGTGGGGTCTTGTCATTCAAAAACAAACAAAAGTTGACTGGTGGGGGCTAGGCGCACACAGAAAAAGGCATCTTTCAGGTCCAAAACGGTTAAAGTAAGCAGCCTCAGCGGGGATCAGTCCCAAGAGAGTATAAGGGTTTGGTACTACAGGGTGGATAGTTTTAACTGCATCATTTACTCGCCTCAGGTCCTGTACTGGGCGATAATCCCCTGTCCCAGGCTTCTTTACTGGGAGAAGAGGGGGTGTTCCGAGGTGACTGACATTCCTTGAGAAGTCCATACTTCAGCAGTTTCATCAGATGGTGGTGAATTCCTTCAATGGCTGGTCACATGCACTGGTTCCACTCCTAGCTTGAGGGTGACAATGACAGGGGCTATGTTCTTCACTAGGCCAGGTGGATTATCTTCTGCCCATACTTCAGATGGGGCTATGAGGTTGGTGGGTATTGTCGCCCCCAGCTGGCCAGGTTGATAACCAACACCAGGTGAGGTCGCCTTTTTCTTTAAAACAAGTTTCCCAAGATGGCTGCCAGGAGGGCTGCTGGGAATTATAGTCCCATTTTAAAGTAAGGAGTTGTGAACCGGTGATTTAGGCAATAGACAGAGAAATTTATTAATCGTATTCAGGGAATCCTTTACACGCAGGATGGGAAATGGAAAAACCAAAATACAGGCTTTTGCTTCACAGCCACAAATTCAAAAGAAAAACAAGCAGAACTTTGCTTTGTTCATAATTACAACTTCTTTCCAAAACTTTTATCTTCTTTAAAGGTTGCTCTCTTCATAGGAACCAAACTCTTGTATCAAACAATTCTTCAAATGTTCCTTGAGCATTTAATAGCAGCTTCTAACTTTATAAGTTGAGCTTAGCACTCAGCAGCTTTATCACCTACTTGTGACGTCTTCAGAAATCAGGCTTCTCTCTCTCTAAACAGGCATTCATTCAATGGCTTTCTGTTTTAACATTCTTCCCTGTCAGAAGCTTGGCATACAGCACATTGCATTTCAATAGAGCTGCATTCATCATCAGCAATTTCCATATCTTCAATACTCTCTGTATCACATACATTCAATGGCAGCTGGGATGAGAGCTGGCTATTCTCTTTCTCTATCAAGTCACTTAAACCTTTTAAGTATGGCTTGTTTCTGCAGCAGCTCTTCAGCTACCTGGGCTACTGGATACTTAGCTAAACGGTTCCCCTTTATCCTGGGACACTGCTTATGATTAGAATCAGCTTGTAAATCTAAAGCTAATTCTTCTAAGCTTTTATTAGCTATGAATGGAGGAAGACACACTTGCCTGGAGCCAAAGGGGTTTAGTATCTCTCTCTGTCCTGTGAGCCAGCCATGCTGTCTTCTGTTTGTAGCAACTCCGTCTGATTGCAACAGCGTTTCATTCCTTGTTCTCTCAGCTGTTTTTAGCAATCTCTCATCCGTTCTCACACTTCTGCTTCCAGTGTTTCCTTCACACTTTCTTTCATTCCTTGCCAGCACTCTCTCACTTGCTCCTTCACTGAAACCATGCCTGAGACCTTGTCCTCCGTGTCTCTCTTGTCCAAGTCTCTCCCTGGCTTCCTTGGCTCTGTTTGCTCCCCTTGCTCCGTCCCCTTTTGAGTTTCTAAAACTCAGGTTTTTCAACTGTTCCTCTTCCTGTGCCACACCTTGCTCCCAGCACATGTGACCAGGGTCTGGCTTCCCTCTGACGTGCTGCTGTGGGCGGGGCTTAGGAATGACTATCTTGTGAGTCATAGACTCTTGGTTGCTAGGGAAACCTCTGACACATTCAGAATTAAAGGTAGAGGTTCTATTTCCCTGTGCATTTCTGTGCGTAGTGGTGCTTTCCTCACCACAGTATACAGGAACTAGCTGGCTTGATTGGAGATGCACTATAGAACCGCTATTCTTCTTCTTGGGGAACAGTCAGCACCATCAATCCAGCAGGCTTTAGGTTCACAGTCATTTGCATTTCTCCCCTTTCAGCAAAAGATATTTGTGCCTGGAGCTTAACAAGCATGTCTCGGCCCAGAAGTGGAATTGGACACTCAGGCATATACAAGAGCTGGTGCGTTATTTTCTGTCCCCCTAGTCCACACATGTGGTTCTGCAGGAGAGGCTTTGTGGCCTTAGCCTCAGTAGCTCTGACAATGGTGATGCATCAAGAAAACAAAGGGGCTACTGGCTTTAGTATTCTGCTCCTGTATTCCCCATAAAGTCCATATATTGGTCCCCTATTTTCAGACTGACTCCTGGGGACCCAGGGAAACTTGGAGTCCGGTCTGGCCTAGTCTTCATCCATGCTTTAGCCCTCTTTGGCTGCCACTCACTCTATGGCTGCTTCCCTCTCTTTGATGGAACACTGTGCTCGGTTTATTTTTTTAAATCAAGTACTCCCTCCTCCCCTCTTGGGGTGGAGTTAAGATACGGGCATTCACGTCTCTACCGTCCTTCTCTGCAATGGGCGCATTGACTCGCACCCAGTGGGGGCCATCATTTTCACGACCCCTTTTCACTTCCTCTGCTCCTTCGATTAGGAAAACCTCCTCCACATCATTCAACTAAAGTATCAGCAAGAAGATCTGTTTTCTTCTTTATTTTAGATTCACTTTCTCTTTCATATTTATTTTCACAATTCACAAATACTTTCTGCGCTACTTCCATTAACTATCGTTCAATTTAGTGGCAGAAACAAAGCTGGTCAGCTGGCTAGTGCAAAACTGGCCCTGGACCTAGTGCAATGGGATTGCGTGACCCCCTCTTTTACTGGTAGTTGTACATCTGAAGGCATATGGCAATCAGGCTGAACTAGCAAATAAATCCCTGCTTGTAGTGTCATCGGTACTTTAAACTGTGCCGGGGCTTCTCTTCTCCTGCTGCGGAGGTGGCTAGTGACATTTACAGGGAGGTATCCCCCCCCTTGCTCCAGGCTCTGCCCAGAATGATGGCAGAGCTGAGGGAACTGGCCTATAAAGATAATAAATGGGCAGGGTTTTTTTTTTTCTTTTCCTCAAACATTTAACCAAGAATCCTATGTAGGGGAAATGATCAGGGAACTAAGAGGCCAGGAAGCAACTAACACTGAAATCTGCATGGACTCTGACCCCCCTTCCTCCCCCCATGGTGACGTAGTTAACAACAGACAGAGGGGGCGGCCAGTCAGGCTGCATTTTCCTATGGACTACGAATCAGAACTACAATAATATTCCTCTGGGTGCACTTATTAAAAAAAAACCATATTATTGCTGTAAACAAAGGGTAGGCTGAAAACATAAGCATAGATTGATTGCAATAAGCATAATAGATGTGTGTGTGCTCATTCTAAACAGGAACAATTTAGATAAAGTCCTTAAAATATAAAACTATTATTTTGCAACATGTGATAACAACAATTCCAATAGAAAGAACCGAACATGATGACCACATATCTGTTACTTATGACTGGAATGATAATACTTGGCATGGAAGCTAACTACCAGCCGTAATCCGCACTTAAGCTGAACAGCGTCTTTGCAAAAGAAAGTACTTTAAATCTTATAGTTTAGGAAGGAGATATTCAAAAGACATTCCGGATACTTTTTCAATAAAGTAGGTGGATATCTGGAATACATATACACTTTTTTCCTCATTTTATTTTTATTAACAATAAGCATGTCTTCTATGAGGTGCTTGCTGCAGTATATCAGGAACTAGAATTCAAGCACGATAAACTCCTTATTCACTCAGGATTTAAATCATTTTCAAGTCACGATCTGGTGCTACTGGCTCGGGAGGCTTCATAGTCCTGTCTCATGCTCTTAACCTCTACTTCGTAGGACAAAGGGAAAACAAAAGCAGTTTCCTGAATTTTTCTATCACTGCCTATTGTGACATAGCAAGTCCTTCTGGCCCGGTAGAAATGCTTAAAAACCAGGTAGAAAGTGCAGGGCTGCAAGATAAACAAAGGCACATGGCTACCAGTTGTCAGGGAAACCAGGCACGAGAGAAGGAAACACGCCCCTGCTATCAACTTAGCAAAGAGTCACGGGGAAAGTCTGAACACCTGCTAGGGGGTGGAGCCAGGCCCTATCCAGGAAAGCTGTCTCATAAGGAAGCCCCAGCAGGCAGAGAGGGGAGAGAGAGAGAGGAAAGCGGACGTCCATTCAGAAGGTGGACGGAGTTTCCAGCTGAAGGGAGGTCAGAGGCTCCGGCTGAGAGCTATAGGAGGAGCAGACCAGACCAGCTGAAGCAGACTCGGGATTATAAGCAGCCAGGAAGACATTTGGAAACTGCCTCACACAGGTTCAGCAGGGAACCAACCGGTATTTTTAAACCCCAGAGAAAAGCTTCCACAGCCAGGTCCCCAGGTAAGCCCAAGGGCTGGGATTACAGGAATCCTTGTGAATTTAATGACCTGGAAGGTTGGGGCTACGGTACTGGTTTTAAACAGTACTTAAATCCTGAATGTATTGAAAAGCTCAGGGTTGGAGAAAAGGGCGCGGCCCTAGAAAGAACTGGTCAGACTATTCCTACCTCAGAGGTGGAACTTATGGACACAGAGCCATCCGGTATGAATTACCCCACAGAGGAAATGGATTGCACTATTACCTTATCTGAACAGATAATATCTTTGTGTTAGAAATATATGGTGGAGAAAAGATAAGCTGACTGTGAGAAAAACAGAGCTGAATGAAACAACGTGGTAAAGTTTAACCTGTTGGAAAGAAATGTTTATTTTATGCTGAATGAAGCTATTTTTATTTTTGTCCTTTTCTGCCAAAGAGCAGATAATTTTGTGTTACCTTTTTATCCTTGTGGAGTCCAACCCCAGGAGGGGAAATAAATCCCTTTTTGCTTAAAAACATTCTGAGTTACACTACTCTTCATTTGAACTGGTGATAAACTACATTTCCCTACGAGCCCTGCTCCAGGAAGTAGCAGAACATTAGTTTGAAGAAGGAACTTAAACTCCTTAACCCCTACCTACGGGTACTGGAAAAGGGGCGGGATCACAATGGCGTAGTAGGTTGGATTTTACTCGGATTTCAAGGACACCTGGAGGGACAAGAGTCCAGCAGCAAGGAGCAGCTGATACCCAGGAGGAGCCGGTGCTCGACTGACTATCGGTCAGACAAAGGGAGCTACTTTTCTCAGTGCTTGACTCTGCACTGAGCCCAGGTAATTGTGGCTAGGCATAAGTGTAGAGGGATAAACAGAGAAAGGTAGTGCACAGCAGTAGTGCACAAGGGTCAAAAAAAAAAAAAAGAGAAAATTTTTTTTTTGTGTGGACCGCACTTGGGTCTTCTTCTTGTGTGTTTTCCAGGTACCTGAGCAGCTGAAATGGATCCCCAAGAGATGTTAAGATGGATGTCTCTACAGTGGGACAAACAGCTGGAGATGACCCGCAGAGTCCAGGACCAAGCCATGGCTGCCATTCTGGAACAACAGAAGCCGATGAAGGAGTTAATGGAGCTGTTGGTAAAGAAGCAACAGGAGCCAACAAAAGACTTGCCCAGTATACCCGTGGGGTAGGACTGCTTGGTGGGGATGTCTTTAGGCTGGGACAGTTGTCTTCCACAGATAACGTTGATGATTATGTGGATGCCTTTGAGCGTCTGGCAGAGGCTATGAAGCTGCCTAGGGAGCAATGGGCTCTCAGGTTTGCCATGTCCCTATCTGGTGAAGCCTTATTAGCTTATAAATCAATGCCTGTTGCATTAACAACTGACTATGAGGCAATTAAAAATGTGGTGAGGGATAGGCTTGGGCTGACACCTTCATTCTATAGGCGCCAATTTAGGAAGGCCAAGTTGAGGCCCGGAGAAACTCCAAAGGCCCTTTACTATAGAATGAAAGGGTTGGCCTGGAAATGGGTAAAACCGGAGCATAGAACGGTTGAGTCCATAATGGATGAGCTAATTTTAGAACAATATTTAGAGGCAGTACCAGCGGAAATTAAAACCTTCCTCATGCTACAGGATTGCAAAACTACAGAGGAAGCAGCTGGTATGACAGAGCGATATTTTGAGGCTGAATTTACCAAAGCCCCAAAATCAAGCGTTCCAGGTGCAGCAAAGGCTGGTGATAGAAGTAAAAATGTACCATATAAATTGTCTGATGAAAATGTATATTTTTC
This sequence comes from Ichthyophis bannanicus, assembly GCA_033557465.1. NCBI lineage: Eukaryota > Metazoa > Chordata > Amphibia > Gymnophiona > Ichthyophiidae > Ichthyophis > Ichthyophis bannanicus. The sequence goes on from CM066031.1 coordinate 574,694,452, forward strand.
CAATGTGAGGGGAAAATGTTTTAAATGTGGGGGCATAGGACATTTTCAAAGGGACTGTGATGCACGCAGGGCATTAATGGCTGGTATTGGAAAGAAAGGCCAATCAGGGTTTTTGCTCCCAGTACAGGTGGAGGGTATAGAGGCCCAGGCACTGCTTGATTCTGGTGCTGACCAGAGCATGGTCTCCCAACGGCTCTGGGAGGCCATACAAGCCCAGTCAGCACCAGGTCAAGCCGTGGGAAGGGTTAAGATAAGATGTATACATGGGGCATCTTACCATTACCCCTTATATGAAATAGGAATAAGCGGGCTGGGAACAGACGGGAAGATGTTGATGGCGGTGGTCCCCCGCCTTCCACAGAGCGTCGTCCTGGGTAGGGATTGGCCGCCCTTTAGACAGGGGCTCGAGGAAGGTCTTACCACTGAACAGAATGTAATATCCACCCCCTGTGAAGCTCCCTCGGGGGAAGTAGAAAGGGAGTCCCAGGATTTACCTAGATTAGAGGCCATCGCGACCAAAGTCCCCTGCCCTCTGTTCGGAAAACCGGGGAAAAGTAGCCCACAATGCCCAGCCAAAGAAAAGAATATAACTCCGGAAAAACCAAGGTTCATACTTCAGTATTGTAAGGTGTCGGTTCAGGCCAGGGGTCCCCAGCGAGCTTCGGAAGCTGCCGCAGGATACGACCTGTTTAATGTAGAAGATAGGGTGATACCCAGGGGAGGGAAGGCCCTAATAAGTACAGGGGTGAAGGTCCAAATCCCGCCTGGATGCTATGGGAGGATAGCACCCAGGTCAGGCCTAGCCGCCAAATATTTTATAGATATAGGAGCTGGGGTAATTGACCCCGATTTTCGTGGAGAAGTAAAGGTGCTAATGTTCAACTTCAGTCAGGAAGAGTTCCAGGTGAAGGCAGGTGACAGGGTCGCTCAAATGATATGCGAGCGCATAGGTTTCCCGGAGGTAGTAGAAGTAGCCTCATTAACCCCCACGGGGAGAGGAGAAAGAGGATTCGGGTCTACCGGGGTGGGAGACTTAAAAGGGCTGACAGCTGTCACCGAAGAACAAAAGGAGGACGATTTTGGTCCACAGCCCGCCGATTGGAGGGAAACTCCAGGACCACGTATAGGGGACGAGTTATCAGTGCAACAGCAACAGGAACTTAGAAGGGTGTTAGATAGATTCTCCGATGTCCTGACGACATTGCCAGGGGAAACCAGAATCGTTGCCCATGAAATTATTACGGAACCGGGAAAAATAATCAGGCAACGCCCCTATAGGCTACCAGAGGCACGGAAAAAGGAAATGATAGAGCAGGTAAGGGACATGCTCCGAATGGGCATTATTGAAGAATCCAGAAGCCCCTGGTCCAGCCCTATCGTGTTAGTGCCCAAACCAGATGGAAGTCTTCGCTTCTGTATCGATTTTAGACAAATAAATAATATCTCTGATTTCGATGCTTATCCCATGCCTCGAATTGAGGATCTATTAGACAAACTAGGCCAGGCTAAGTATTTGACCACATTGGACCTAACGAAAGGTTACTGGCAAATACCACTCACCCAGGCCTCCAAACCTAAGACAGCCTTTACTACCCCGATAGGGTTGTTTCAATTTAGGCGTATGCCTTTTGGGCTTCACGGGGCAGCGGCCACCTGTCAAAGACTGGTGGATCACATCTTACGGCCCCACCATGAATACGCCTGGGCATATATGGACGACATTGTCATCCATAGCACCACATGGGCCCAGCATTTGCCCAGGGTAGAGGCAGTCTTGAATACACTAAGGAAAGCGGGTCTCACTGTAAATCCCGGGAAGTGTCTCTTCGCCGGCACAAAAGTGAAATACTTAGGCCACATGGTGGGAGGAGGGGTGGTAGAGCCCTTAGCTAGCAAGGTGGAAAGCGTGAAGAACTTTCCACGCCCTCTGAACAAAAGACAAATGCGGGGATTCCTGGGCCTGGTGGGATACTACCGCCGATTTATTCCCAGATTTGCGGAGGAAAGTGCTCAGGAAGAATGCCCCGAATAACCTCAAGTGGACACCGGAGGCTGAGGAGGTGTTCATAACGCTGAAAGACAGGTTATGTACAGCCCCGGTCCTTAGGGGGGTTAACTTTGACATGCCATTCCTGGTACAAACAGACTCTTCCGAAACGGGATTAGGAGCCGTAATGTCCCAGATATTTGAGGGTATTGAACATCCGGTGACATACTTAAGTAGGAAATTGTCCAGAGCGGAACAAAAGTATTCTACGGTAGAACGCGAGTGTCTCGCGATTAAGTGGGCGATAGAGTCCTTGCGGTTTTATCTGACAGGCCGTAAATTTTATTTGATTACCGACCATGCGCCCTTAAAATGGTTGCATCAAATGAGAAACACTAACGCCAGGTTAACCCGGTGGCATTTAGCGTTGCAGGCTTATGATTTTGTGGTGCAGCACCGGGCGGGTAGATTGCACAGTAATGCCGATGCTCTTTCTCGGATTACGTGCTGTCCGTCACAGGTTCCGGCAGCCCGTAATATTTTAAGTGGGGGGATATGTGACATAGCAAGTCCTTCTGGCCCGGTAGAAATGCTTAAAAACCAGGTAGAAAGTGCAGGGCTGCAAGATAAACAAAGGCACATGGCTACCAGTTGTCAGGGAAACCAGGCACGAGAGAAGGAAACACGCCCCTGCTATCAACTTAGCAAAGAGTCACGGGGAAAGTCTGAACACCTGCTAGGGAGTGGAGCCAGGCCCTACCCAGGAAAGCTGTCTCATAAGGAAGCCCCAGCAGGCAGAGAGGGGAGAGAGAGAGAGAGGAAAGCGGACGTCCATTCAGAAGGTGGACGGAGTTTCCAGCTGAAGGGAGGTCAGAGGCTCCGGCTGAGAGCTATAGGATGAGCAGACCAGACCAGCTGAAGCATACTCGGGATTATAAGCAGCCAGGAAGGCATTTGGAAACTGCCTCACACAGGTTCAGCAGGGAACCAACCGGTATTTTTAAACCCCAGAGAAAAGCTTCCACAGCCAGGTCCCCAGGTAAGCCCAAGGGCTGGGATTACAGGAATCCTTGTGAATTTAATGACCTGGAAGGTTGGGGCTACGGTACTGGTTTTAAACAGTACTTAAATCCTGAATGTATTGAAAAGCTCAGGGTTGGAGAAAAGGGCGCGGCCCTAGAAAGAACTGGTCAGACTATTCCTACCTCAGAGGTGGAACTTATGGACACAGAGCCATCCGGTATGAATTACCCCACAGAGGAAATGGATTGCACGATTACACAGGTACACTACCAAAAAACTGCCTCCAGTTTTGCAACTGATTCCTATAGATTTTGGGGTGCTGAATCCAGGAAAAATAGCCAAAATGTTCCATCACGTCACGTTTTCTTGCAAAATTAGATTTCTTACCCATATAAGGAATGTTCACATAATTTCTTTTTAGCCGACTGCAGTTTATTTTCTTGGCCCAAAATAGAGGTCGTAATGGTTAACTAACTAGAAACACTCCCTCATGATATTTTAGAGTGTTTTGTATTCATTTTATACATTAACAGGACAATTGGGAGGCGGGGGGCTAAATCCAGTACTCGCGCTGGCGCATGTTCTTTCCTGTTCGCCTCGCCTCGCCTCGTTCGCTCGCTCAAACACGGTGGTTGCGACATGAACGTTCCTGTCAAATTTCAGTTTCTTGCAAGTTCATTATTACCTTTTGTTTGCTCAGTCGTAATCCAGCTTTATTCCGAAGTGGTTCACTACAGTTGTAGTTTGCAGTGCTGTGTATTTGTGATGGCTCACAGAGCCAGAGGTTGCGTCAACTCTCCAGACAGTTTTTGTTTTATTTGTGGGGAATATACCGTGAAAAAGCGGCAGAGGAACATTTCTGCATTTATTAAAAAAGTATATTTCGCCTGTTTCGGTTTGAAGTTAGGCGATCAAGACAAACCGTGGGCTCCTCACAAAGCGTGCAAGACATGTGAGGAAGATCTACGCTTATGGATGAAAGGTAAAAAACAAGCATTTCGTTTCGGAATACCTATGATGTGGCGTGAACAAAGAGACCACAGCAGTGACTGCTATTTTTGCTCTTGCATTGTGAAGGGATACAACTTAAAAAATAAGAACGATATCTCCTCCTCTATCCACTTCAGATGGTATGCGGTTTCAGCAGAGTACCCCGGTGATAACAGGGGAAAAGCTGAAGCCTGTGGTATGGGTACCCGTTCCAAAGGAAGCCAGTTTGGTGCCTGATGAGCAGGTAACTCTGGCTGATATTTGGAAAGTGGTTACCCGTATTGAAAGTTCCTTAGTACCTACTGTTGTGCAACTTTGCAGTTTCTCTCCGGAGATTACAGCAAAAGTTTCTGAAGTGGATAGTAAGGTGGAGGCTATTTCTAAACAGATTACTAATTGTGAAAATCAATGTCAGGCCCTTAAAGATGTGAATGTGTCTCATATAAAAGATAGTTTAGTTTTGCACCACAAAATGGAACAGTATGATAATTTGCTACGAGTTAAAAATGTTAGGATGTTGAATTTTCCTCATTGTCGGTTGCTTTCAGCAGAAATACTTTTGCGTAAGTATTTTAGAGAGGTTTTGGGGCTGGCTTCGGCCGATTCCATTGGCCTTTCTAAATTTTATTACTTGACTGGTAGAGCCCTGTCTCGGGGTTCTCCGGGTGGGTTTGACGAGGTTCAAGGTGCTGTTGACCTTGATCTCACCAAATTTCTGGAGGACTCGCAAGATAATATTTCTTCTAGAGCCACATTGGTGGTTTCCTTTGTGTCTGATCAAGACAGAGCTCTTGTATTTCGTAGTTATTTCAAGAATATGTCTGCTCTTTTTTGTGGAGCGAAAGTGCAAATATTTCCTGATGTCTGCAGGGCGACTCAGACTAGGAGACAGGGGTTTCTGGCCCTTAAACCTAGGGTGATCGCCCTATCGGCTACTTTTTTTCTTCGGTATCCCTGTAAATGTTTATTAACTTTCCAGGGTTCTAGGTTTGTTTTCCTTGACCCTACTCAACTTGAATTGTTTCTTTCTGATAAAGAGGGGTCTGGCAAGAAGGGACTGGGATAGGTGGTATTGTTAGTAGCTGCTTAGGTATTCAGGAGTTTAGTCTCCTGGTTGTTTCCTTCTTTTATTATTATGTTTATTAATCTCTCCCCTTATTGTGGGCTAGGTTCAGATGTATTGTTAATTTATATATTGTTAATTTATATATTTTCTTTTTCTTTTATGTATTTCTTCTTATATGAATTATCATTATTATCTGAAAGTTTCTTTATGCTTGCTTTGTAAGTTGTAAAAGTCTCAATAAATATAAAAAAAAAAAATAAGAACGTAATAAGTTACCCCAACCTTCCCTCAACAATTAGGCCTATGCCTCATAGCAACGAAGTACCTGTGCCTGAACCACCAAAATCTTTGGATCATATTTGTGTGGACGGTTCTGATCATGATGAGACTCATCAGATGGCTTTTCCCGATGAGTCCAGTACTTCCGAGTTTGAAACTGAACCAGATCTGAAACCTGAACTTTTCTCTCAAGCTGAATTGAATGATTTAGTCCGGGATTTAGGACTCCCAAAAGATGCTGCCCAACTGCTAGGTTCTCGGCTTAAACAGAAAAATCTATTGTCACCAGGAACAACTTTTTATTGGTACCGCAACCGCGAGACACAATTTTTGAAGTATTTCAGCAAAGAGGAAGATTTGGTATTTTGCAACGATATATACAGAGTGATGGAAAAGTTTAAACTCAAGTATGATCCTGCTGAATGGCGGCTGTTCATTGATTCGTCAAAAGACAGCATAAAAGGTGTTCTTCTTCATAATGGCAACACATTCGCTTCAGTTCCTATTGCTCACTCTGTTATTCTCCAAGAAATATACGAGAATTTGGCCCTGATTCTTCAGAAGATTCGTTATGATGAGCATAAGTGGATGATTTGTGGAGACTTTAAAATTCTATCCATGCTATTAGGGCAGCAATCCGGTTTCACCAAATATCCCTGCTTCCTTTGCTTGTGGGATAGCCGGGCCCGCGACCTACACTGGGGGAAAAAAAAGACTGGCCAATTCGGGAGTATTTGAGACCCGGTGAGAAAAATGTTCTTCATGAGAGCTTGGTACCTCGTGATAAAATTCTATTACCACCTCTCCACATTAAGTTGGATCTCATTAAGCAATTCATCAAGTCCCTTCCAAAAGATGGTGAGTGCTTTCGGTACCTTTGCTCAAAGTTCCCCCGACTTTCTGAAGCAAAGCTAAAGGAAGGAGTGTTTGTTGGCCCTGATATAAGGAAACTCATTTCAGATGGAGCATTCGCTGAAACAATGTCTGAGAAGGAAAAAGAAGCTTGGGATTCCTTCAAGGATGTTGTTCTCAAATTCTTGGGGAACAGGCGGGATGAGAACTATAAGGATATTGTTGCCAGGATGCTCAATGCCTTCAAAGAACAAGGCTGTAACATGAGCCTGAAAGTCCATTTCTTGCACTCCCATGTGAACTACTTTCCCGAAAACGTGGGGGCGTACAGTGAAGAACAAGGTGAAAGGTTTCACCAGGACATCAAGGACGCAGAGAGAAGGTACCAAGGAAGATGGACCACCACTATGATGGCTGATTTCTGCTGGTTGCTGCTGCGGGAAACCCCAGATGAAAAATACGCCAAGCAGCGCACCAAGAGAAGCATTCGGGGGAAGAAGAAACGGGCCCACCAGGAGATTGATTGACCCAAGAATGACTTTCAAATCTAAACTGTGTTGACAAATATCGTGTTTTTACTAAACTTTGAAATAAAAATTTGCTAGTTATTACCACAGTGTCGGATCTCATTTATTAGAATTTTATTTTCACACCATCGGGTGTTTGTCTTCATGTATTGCAATGGTGCGGTTTGCGTTTTCTATTCTTACATAGATACCTGTACAACATTTTTTGCACATTTCTTTGCTTTGCGTCTAACCTCGCTCTTATATGCTCAATGTTTGTGCACATATATGTGGCTGTTTTAAGTGCAGACAATTTTGCTACCATCACAGTGTGTTTTGTTGACATTACTCTATTCTTATGTGCTGCCTTGTTACAATTTTCTTTATTCTTATTTGAATAACTACTAAACAATTAGTATAAAGAATTCATCCAAGAAACTTTTATCTCGATCGCACTCAATCTGAAACGTTCACCTCAAACTGCTAACCCAATGTAGCAAAAAATCTGTACGTGATGGAGTAAATTGGTTACCAGATTTGGATTCAGCGCACCAAAAAACGTAAAAATCAATTGAAACATTAGAGGCAGTTTAAAAAATTTTTTTTTAGTGTACCTGTGTTACCTTATCTGAACAGATAATATCTTTGTGTTAGAAATATATGGTGGAGAAAAGATAAGCTGACTGTGAGAAAAACAGAGCTGAATGAAACAACGTGGTGAAGTTTAACCTGTTGGAAAGAAATGTTTATTTTATGCTGAATGAAGCTATTCTTATTTTTGTCCTTTTCTGCCAAAGAGCAGATAATTTTGTGTTACCTTTTTATCCTTGTGGAGTCCAACCCCGGGAGGGGAAATAAATCCCTTTTTGCTTAAAAACATTCTGAGTCACACTACTCTTCATTTGAACTGGTGATAAACTACATTTCCCTACGAGCCCTGCTCCAGGAAGTAGCAGAACATTAGTTTGAAGAAGGAACTTAAACTCCTTAACCCCTACCTACGGGTACTGGAAAAGGGGCGGGATCACACTATTTAAACTATTACAGTGCTTACTGAAGATTTTGAACATAAACACAAAACAAAGCTAAGCCCACAACTGCATTATACCTATCTCACTTGGTCCGCACAAGTCCAGGAACTCGAACGGGGTTAATAAGAACTTAACCCTTTCCTAGGCTTAAGCCCAAAACTATCGGGATTCAAAATTCTGACTAAACATTCTTATTAAATGATATATAATACATGACCATAGCAGAAGGAACATCACTATTAAACACATTGAATAAAACAGGTACAATTTTCCTGAAATAAGCATAAATTAACTCAGCTATAGAACGCTGAAATTAAGCCTTCACAGGGTTAACAAGACACTGCACATTCCTGTCTTCAAACACGCCCCGTCTCCTTCCCCACTAGCTGTGCTTGAAGGAACAGAAACTAAAATGAATGAAACAGCTTCTTGATTCTACAGTGAAGTGTTTGCCTCTTTTTCCTTTTCTTAATACTATTTCTTAATCGGTAAACTGTCACAAATTACCTAACAGAATAATCTTACATCATGCCAGAAGGGAAACCCGCGGTTTTAACAGACAACAGAAATCACTCACACATCTCACACACAAACACAATTGCATTTCCCAAAAGCCCAATCCTGACTATCTAGGCTTACCAAATTTTCTTTTTTACCATTACCGTTAATCATGATTTTTTACCAGAAGGAGTCAGTGGTTTCCTCTTGCACTCTTAATAGCCCTTGCAAGAGTACTCGGACCGCTCCGGACATGATCAGTGTCCTTTTACCATTTTTCCCATTACCATATGGTTCCAGGTTCCAGTACTGTCTGACTTAATAATACAAAAACTCTATACTCACTGGATCCGGTCCCCGATACCACACCAGCTTCTGAGTTGGACCCTGGACTCCCCCGGTTCGGAGGTGTTGACCAGCTGGACCCGATGGCCTGCTGAGGCAGGCAGAACCCTCTCCGATACAAAGTGATCGGCGGCGCCTGAGGCTTCCCCTGCAGTCGGACAGACATGGCTCCAACCGGACCAAACCTCAAGGCGAATTACGTGGATTACTCACTTGAATACCATCCACCACTCGCACTTCCCGGCCCAACGCACCAAGAAATGTAGCGGCAAACTGCAGTCAATGAATAAATCCAGAAGTCAATTTACAGGGTCCAAACCAGTTTATTTGTGCACAGGCTCAGTCAGTTAAAGCAGCAAAAGGAACTGAGCGGAGCTCTTCATAGAGACATAACTTTTTATACCTCTTTTCTAGCTTGATACATGAAAACTTTCCATTGGTCTCATGCTAACTTCTACAAACTTTCTATTGGTCTGACATTTCCCTGAATTTGACCAATCAGGGTCTATGCCCTTTGCTCTGCTTTCTCCAGCTAGCTGAACAATGGTTTGGTTCAAACCTGGTTACTTCTCTACATCAAGGTCATATCTAGCTCCTAAAATGTGTAAGTAACAATTCTGGAGTAACGATTTAGCATACAGGCATTGTATTCACTTTGTGCAAACTTTGCAATAGCAGCATTTCATTCTAAAACAGCATTTAATTCTGTCTTTTAATTTTATTGTGGCAGGTGCAGGCCTGTGACCCACGGTGTCTGACATAGGCAGGCCAGCATGGCTAGCTTGACCTGTAAATGAGGCCTGTGGAGAGGCATATAGGATTGCACATCCCCCAATATGCTGCTATTGTAAGATAGAACTCAGTAGAAGTATTGAATTAGCTTAGCTAAGCAGAACTGCAGAACTGAGAAATGGAAAAATACAGAAAAGACATGTTTAAAAGTTACTGATAAGGAAAAGTACATCTGCAAAGAAATAATGAGGAGTGCTGACAGATGAGTTACAGAACCTCGCTCTTCTGTATGCACAAATTGGTTCTATAACCTTGAGAGTGTGAAAGTAACAAGTTGATGAACTGACCATTGTAATTGGGACTAGAAGGGGGGCAGGCAGGTGTCATGCCCACAGAAGGGACATAACTGGATAAACTTATCAGTACCGGGACCAATAGAAGAGGTACGGGAGGTACGGGAGGTTACCGGGACCAATGAAATGTTTTTCTATACCTAGAATGGAACAAAAGTCTATAAAAGTTGTTGTAATGCTTGAAAACTTTGCTCAGCCATTTTGAAATTGACTTGCTTGAGACTTGTGCACAAATAAATGAATGATTTGGACCTTCTGAACAGACTCCTGGTATCATTGGTTTGTCTGCGCTTTGCTGCTACATATTCCTTGGTGCGTTGGCCGGGAAGTTGTGGAATCAAAGTGTATATAGGGCAATATACCACGACTTTCCGCCTCTATAGGCTTGGTCCTGCCGGGATCGCGCCCTTCCGACGAGGGCTGCTCCCTGGCGCCACCGGTCCCTTGTATCGGAGGGAGCTGGTCGGACCTCGGCGGGTGCCGGGCCCGGTTGGAGCCAACGCCTCGAACCCGAGTGAGGGGAGTCCGAGGTCCAACTCATGCGCCTGCTTGGGAAGTTTGAGGACCGGATCCGGTGAGTATAGTTTTGGTTTTGGGTCTAGACAGAAATAGAAAGAGCAGTACTGCCATTGGAATTTGGAATTTGTAATCTCGAGATATTGGGAATTGGTAAGAGAGCTCTCCAGGAAGAGCCGAGTAACCCGGCATGGGAATTCGCTGGGTGAAACCCTCATCCTTTTTGTAATTGGGAAAAAGACTAGTCAGAACAGATAGAAACGAATGCATTCTGGGATACGTTGCTAGCATGATTGTGTGAATGAAGTGTGAATGAGAGGTCTGGCAGCACGGACCAAGTGAAGGCGGACCCCTGATTAGCGCATTTCCTGACCGGGCGACCGCGTTCAGGTCGCGAAAAGGGGGAAGCGATTGTCGTCTTGTCTTGTTATTTGTATTCCCTATACGTTTCCAGGGCCGTGAGGACCCCTTACCCACGGTCCGCCCTCCTTTTCCCTTCTGTCTGTTGTTGCGCGCACACATCGAAATGGGAGGGGCGGGGTCTACTAGAAACACTCCATTAGAATGTATGATCGCACATTTTAAAGAGGGATATTCCGGAGATTATGGTATTAAAATGACAGCAGCCCGTTTGCAGATTTTGTGTACTAGGGAGTGGCCCGATCTAGACCCCATCTGGCCCCGAGAGGGAACGTTCACTGTAGAGATTATTCAGTCAATACACCGTAGAGTGCGGGTAGCGCACCCCGATCAGTACCCCTATATAGATTCCTGGTTAAGTATTTGTGAAGATCCGCCCTCCTGGGCGCAGCGCTGTTATGAGGAACAGTGCAGAATAATGTTAGCTAAAACAGATTCTAGACAGAAAACGGAACAGCCTAGAATGAAAGAGCAGGATAAGAAAGCCAAGAAGAAGCCCATCTTGGTAGATCCTGATTCCCCAGAAATAGTCCTCAGGCAGCCCCGAACCCCAGGTCCAGTAAGAGTAGCCCGGCGTCCTGCCCCAGAACCCCAGAGACGGCCAGAGCCGAGGCGGGACCCAACCCCTGATCCCCCTCCTGGAGGAGAGAAAGAGGAAGAATTAGTGGAAAAAGAAGAGGAGGATATAAAAGGCGAGTCAGAAGTGGAGATAGACGAAGGAGAAAGAGAGGATTCCCCAGAAGAGGAGGACAGTGTACAAATAATCGAGAAAGCCAGCGCTAGCACTAGCACGCCAGTGAGAGAGAAACCCAAAGCAAAACCTGTTGAGAAAAAGAAAGTGACTCCTGCAAAGGCAACGACAATAACCCTTAGATCCCAAAAGACGCCTGTGACAGCCAAACTGTTTCCCTTACGGCAAGTCCCGGGAGTGCCCGTAAAGAATGATAATGATGAAGTGGTAGCGGGACCCCTAACTTATGTGTATATCCCTTTCTCTACAACTGATTTGTTAAATTGGAGGTCGCATTATGCCTCCTATACTAGTAAGCCCCAGGAGCTGACAGAATTAGTAACTAGTATTATGGAAACTCACCAACCCACTTGGCCAGATTGCCGTCAGCTCCTGACCACCCTATTTACTACAGAAGAACGAGCGAGAATTAGAAAAGCAGCTATTGAATGGATGGCAGAAAACCCTGTAGCTCCGGCACAGGGGCAGAATATAATAGACCGTAGGGAAGCAGCTCAGAGAGAATTCCCGAATGAAGACCCCCAATGGGATCCAAATACAGATGAAGGATCCACAGCCCTAGCCCGTTTTCGCCAAGGCTTTTTACAAGGCCTGAAAAGGGGGGGCCAAAAAGCTATGAACCTTTCCAAAGTTGCAGGAGTTATCCAAGGGATAGATGAGAGCCCAGCAGATTTTTATGAAAGATTAACTGAAGCATACAGAATGTATACCCCCTATGATCCCGAGGCACCAGGAAGTTTATGCATGGTGAATTCTGCTTTTGTAAATCAGTCTCAACCAGACATTAGACGTAAATTACAGAAATTAGAAGGGTTTGCGGGCATGAATGCAACACAGTTATTGGAAGTCGCTCATAAAGTGTATGTGAATCGTGATACTGAAAGACAGAGAGAATGTGATAGAAAGATGAAGAAGAAAGCTGATTTTTTGGCTGCGGCCATAGTTGAAAAGAAAAGGGGAGGTGTCCCTAGTCGAAGGAGCAGAGGAAGAGGGCGGGGTCAAGGCGGAGGCCGGACCCAGAGACTAGGCGTGAACCAATGCGCCTATTGCAGAGAGGAAGGACATTGGAGAGATACGTGCCCGCAACTCGAAGACGCCCAGCAAGATGACGACAACGATCATCAGTGGCGAGAAGAAAGACGAGGCCGTCCCCGAGGCCGAGGAGGAGCCAATCGAGAACAATACCAGCGAGAGAGAGGAGGAGCCATTCAAGCATTGGCCACACCAGCCCATGATGAGGATGACGTGGATTAGGACAGACCGGGCTCCAAGTTTGCTTTAGGTCTCCAGGAGCCTATGGTCGGAATACAAATAGGAGACCAAATTATGAACTTTATGGTTGATACTGGAGCACAGCATTCAGTAATAGACAAAAAGATAGCCCCATTCACTACAAAAGCAGTCACCATTATAGGAGCAACTGGTGCCAAAGCCACAAAGTCTTTTCTTCAAAATCGAATATGCAGTCTAGGAGGACAGCAAGTAACTCATCAATTCCTTTACATGCCCGAATGTCCAGTACCACTACTGGGACGAGATATGCTAGCCAAACTTCAAGCACAAATATCTTTCTCTGAGCAAGGAGAAATGCAAATGACAGTAAATTCCCAAGCCAAGCCAGCAGGAGTAATGCTGCTGACAGTTCCCCGAGAAGAAGAATGGAGGTATTACATTGATGATTCTGTCCAAGACACCTATTTTGAACAAACTTTGAAAAGTATTGATGCACCACCTGGAGTATGGGCAGAAGGCAGTCCCCCAGGCCTAGCCAAGCATATAGCTCCAGTGATTGTAACCCTCAAGCCTAGTGCTACACCAGTGCACGTCAAACAGTACCCTCTCCCAAGAGCCGCAATTGAAGGCATCCATCGCCACCTACAAAGATTGCTCGAATATGGCCTACTAAAAGTATGTCAATTCCCATGGAACACTCCACTTTTGCCAGTAAAGAAACCTGGGACAGATGATTATCGCCCAGTGCAAGATTTGAGAAGAGTAAATGATGCAGCTGAAACCATACATCCAGTTGTACCTAATCCTTACACTCTTCTAGGACTGATACCTGCTGAAGCTACCCATTTCACTGTACTGGATTTGAAAGATGCATTCTTTTGCATAAGATTAGCCCCTGTAAGCCAAATATTGTTTGCATTTGAATGGCAGGACCCCATCTCTGGAAGAGGGGGCCAACTCACCTGGACAAGATTACCCCAAGGATTCAAGAATTCACCTACCATCTTTAGTGCTGCACTAAATCAAGACCTTTCAAGCTATCCAGTAGCCCCGGGGAAGAGAGTGCTTCTCCAGTACGTGGATGATCTGTTGATAGCTGCCATATCAGAAAGTGAATGTATACAAGCCACCAAAGATCTCTTGCAGTTACTAGATGAAGCTGGATACAAAGTTTCCAGAGCCAAAGCACAGCTATGTCAAAAAGAAGTGAAATACTTGGGATTTCGTATTACCCAAGGAAGCAGAAGATTAGGCAGAGAAAGAAAAGAAGCAGTATGCAGAATTCCAACTCCAACAACCAGAAAGCAGGTCAGAGCCTTTCTGGGAGCGGCAGGATATTGCCGAATCTGGATACCCAACTTTGCCCAAATTGCCAAACCACTGTATGAAGCCACAAAAGGAGAAGAAAAGTCACCACTGGAGTGGGGACTTGAGCAGGACACAGCCTTCCAGAAGTTAAAAGAAGAATTGATGTCATCACCAGCACTTGGACTACCAGATGTCCACAAACCTTTCCACTTGTTTGTACATGAAGCACAGGGAAATGCCTTGGGCATGTTGACTCAGAAATTAGGAAATTGGGAGCGACCTGTAGCCTACCTATCGAAACAATTGGACCCTGTGGCCAAAGGATGGCCACCTTGCTTGAGAGCAGTTGCAGCTACAGCGCTATTAGTGAGTGAAGCAGACAAACTCACACTAGGACAGAACATACGAGTCACTGTGCCACATGCAGTCCTTGCCCTTATGGAACAAAAAGCGAATTATTGGCTCACCAATTCCCGAATGTTGAAGTACCAGAGCATGTTATGTGAAAACCCACAAATACAACTCGAAGTGAGCCATGCCCTGAATCCAGCCACCTTGATACCCATCAGTGAAGAACTCCCAGAACATGACTGTATCGAAGTCATGGAAACTGTGTTCTCTAGTCGACCTGACTTAACAGATGTGCCCATAGACAATCCCGACCAGATCTATTATGTTGATGGGAGCAGTCTCATCCTTGACGGACGACGCTGTGCCGGATATGCAGTCGTCACTCAACACGAAGTAGTTGAATCATCAGCTCTAGCCTCAGGCACATCAGCCCAGAAAGCCGAATTGATGGCACTCACCAGAGCATTGTTGTTAGGAGAAAAACTTGTGCTAAATGTATATACAGATTCCAAATATGCCTTCACTACCTTGCATGCCCATGGAGCTCTCTATAAAGAAAGAGGACTCATCACATCCGGAGGAAAATCAGTCAAGTATGGTCCCGAGATATTGATGTTACTTGATGCAGTCTGGGCCCCAACACGTGTAGCTGTCATGCATTGCAGAGGACATCAAGCAGGAAAAGGAGAAGTTGCCCGAGGAAATAGATTTGCAGATGCCTCAGCACGACAAGCAGCTATGACAGGACAAATTGCCCCACAAGCTATGCCAATGCAAGCAGCATTGTTTCCAGTACCCTTGAATCTATGGACCCCACGATATACCACCAAAGAATTGGATTACTATTGTGACAAAGAAAATGGAGTATTGAAAGACGGATGGATTGAGCTGCCACCAGAAGAGGGCAGTCAACCTCCAGGACGAATAGTAATTCCTGAACTGTTAGGACCATCCTTTGTCAAAGCTTTCCATGAAGCTACCCACTATGGGAAGAGTGCTATGGAGAAAGCACTCAGACCACATTTCTACATCCCTCTGATGACGACCATATCAGCCTCAGTAGCACGTCAATGTGTAACTTGTGCCAAAAATAATGCCAAGCAAGGCCTTATTACAGCACCCCGAGTTCAGTCAGGAGGTGTCACCCCCATGCACAACCTCCAAGTTGATTTTACCGAAATGCCAAAAGCCAATGGATACCATTACCTATTAGTATTAGTTTGTACTTTCTCTGGGTGGGTAGAAGCATTCCCAACCAGAACTGAGAAAGCCCGAGAAGTTACCAAAGTCTTAATGAGAGAGATTGTCCCCAGATTTGGAATCCCAGCAGTAATAGGGTCAGACAATGGACCCTCATTTGTCTCCCAAGTTACTCAGCAGTTAGCAAAAGCTTTGCAGATACAGTGGAAACTCCACACTGCATACAGACCCCAGAGTTCAGGGAAAGTTGAGCGAATGAATCGTACCTTGAAAGCCCAAATGTCTAAGCTTTGTCAGGAGACACACTTGAAATGGCCCCAAGTGCTCCCCATAGCTTTACTCAGAATACGCTCAGCCCCTGTAAAGTCAACAGGATTTTCCCCTTTTGAAGTTTTGTATGGTAAACCCCCACCAATAGTGCAGGGAGTCAAAGGAAGTTTAGCCCAGATTGGTTCAGAAGTAACCAGACAAGAACTCCTAGCTCTTAGTTTTGTTCTGCAGACTCTCCATACGTGGATCCAAGACCAGTTGCCTATCAACTTGACGGAACCCTTGCATCCCTACCAGCCTGGAACTTCGGTGTGGATCAAAGATTGGAAGAAGATACCGTTGGAACCCCATTGGAAGGGACCGTACACTGTCATCCTGTCTACCCCAACTGCAGTAAAGGTAGCCGAGATCGACGCCTGGATCCACCACAGCAGAGTCAAGCCCGCCGCCGATCCTGAACCAGAGCAGTGGACAGCAGAGCAGCATCCTGATGTACCCTTGCGAGTTACTCTGAGACGGCAACCAGCAGCATAGACACTTCATCACAAGTGCTTTGCAGTAGCCAAGTCTTTCGAAGAGGATTACTGTTTTCCATGCAGCAACAGTTTTGTTTCAACGAACCCAACTCGTGTGTGATTTGACACACTACTTTGAGACTACATTGACTAAGCCAGACTTCACAAGCCAACTGAATTGCTAAGTTGGTTAATGTGTACTGGACATCTTGAGGATCTTCAATCAACACTCAGCACCCGTTAAATTGCTTCATTAGCAAACGGGACGAAGAATAAAAGACCGTCGTGATCAAGATCAGCAAGCTGAGGATTCAGAAGAACTCCAATCAACATCAACATGTATCTTTGTTTTTGCTTTGCCTTGGTTGCCTTCTTTGGAGGTTTTGAACTGACTTATGCTTTACCTCCATGCACTGCTTGCATTACTTCTACTAGAACTGGACTGAAAGTAACTCAGACTTTACTTTACCATTCTTACTATACTTGCAAGGGAACAATAACTCGGTGTATCTATAACACCACTGAACTAAATGTTTGCACTCATGGCAAAATCAAAGCATGCTATAATCCGCATCAGAATCCATCCTATTACACGTTGGAAATAAGATGGAAGGATGCAGATGGACCTATATTAGCTGCTACACCACCACTTAAGGACATTACTAAACCTGCTGTTTTGAATTTTGATGCATGTAATGCCATTAATAGAGATAGTCAGTCCACCTGTGGTACATGGGAGAAAGCGTATCGAAATGACCATAAGTATATGTGTCCAGAAGGTGCCACAAATTGGTGGAAGTGTACAGGTAAAACGGGATCAGGCTATAGTACTGCTACAGCGGCAGATTACTATTGCCCGTATTGGGTATTTTTTTTTTATGCTACCTGGAACACTGGTATAACTGATGAGAAAATAGATAAGCGGATGGCTACTCTAACCAAGCCAACCACAAATGATAAATGTCAGAAAGATGCTTGCAACCCCTTACACTTGCGTGTACATAATCCCCATGCATGGAAACAAGGATACAAGTTTGGTTTACGCATTGCTGGAGGAGCAATAGATCCAGGGACCATTGTGTATATCAGATTGAATACTCAAGCCCACAAGTCATCTAAATATCATATTCATAATACTTTTTATGAAGCTATGCATGTAAATAAGTTTGAGATCCCTCACCCTTCACAGAATTTATTTCTAGAATTAGCCGGAGCAGTAGTATCTAGTCTTAAGATCACAGATTGTTATTTCTGTGGCGGAACCCAAATGGGAGACCAATGGCCCTGGGAAGCCCAAGAATTGAATTATTCCATGATTTACAACCAGACTGAGTTACACAAGACTACCAGTGAATGGGTGTTAGCGCACTCAATCGTTGGACGTCTTTGTTATGCCAGAACTGGACCCCAGTTCACCCAAAAGGTAGGACAGCTGGTCTGTCTTAGCCAGAAATACTATAATGCCACGACCAAAAAGACAGCCTGGTGGTCAGGAATTAGACATCCTGAACCTCCTAACCCATTAGCTAGATTTCCTGAACTTGCAGGCCTATGGACTAACCTTGCCAAAGTCCAAGCCTGCAAAGCCCCACCTGGCCTATATTGGATCTGTGGAAACCGAGCATATGCCCAACTTCCACCACACTGGGGAGGAGCATGTGTCTTAGGAACCATCAGACCTTCTTTCTTCCTGTTAAACACTGAACATGGAGAACAATTAGGATACCCTGTATACACTACCCACAGACACAAAAGAGCATCAAGACAGAAAAGAGAAGCCTTACAGATAGGCAAATGGGAAAAGTGGCAGGGTGATGATTGGCCACCAGAAAGAATTATTGAGTATTATGGACCTGCCACTTGGAATGATGATGGTATGTATGGTTATCGTACCCCAATTTATATGATTAATCGTATTATTCGCTTACAGGCAGTAGTTGAAATAATAACCAATGAAACTAGTCATGCTCTTACGCTCTTAGCTAGACAAAGTACTCAGATGCGCACTGCTATATACCAGAATCGCTTAGCACTTGATTATTTGTTAGCAGCTGAAGGAGGCGTATGTGGTAAGCTGAATTTAACTAATTGCTGTTTGAAAATAGATGATAAAGGTCAAGTAGTTGAAGAAATTGCTAAAGATATGCAAAGACATGCTTATGTGCCAGTACAGACTTGGCACGCATTGAAATTTCCTAACTGGTTTGCTAACCTTTTCTCTTGGCTGGGAGGATTTAAGACTTTCATTGTTTTAGTACTAATCCTTGTTGCTGTTATCCTCTTATTATCATGTTTAATCCCATGTTGTATGCGTTCCATTCATAGTGCTATTGAAAGTACAGTAGAGCGGAAGACTGCAACTAAAATAATGGCTTTATACAAAGCTAGCCCTAGTAGAAATCCTTCAATCATGATGTGATTCTTCTAAAAAGGTGATTTAATTCTCACACCTTATTGAGTAATAGGGTGAGATTAATCAAAGGGGGGAATGTGGCAGGTGCAGGCCTGTGACCCACGGTGTCTGACATAGGCAGGCCAGCATGGCTAGCTTGACCTGTAAATGAGGCCTGTGGAGAGGCATATAGGATTGCACATCCCCCAATATGCTGCTATTGTAAGATAGAACTCAGTAGAAGTATTGAATTAGCTTAGCTAAGCAGAACTGCAGAACTGAGAAATGGAAAAATACAGAAAAGACATGTTTAAAAGTTACTGATAAGGAAAAGTACATCTGCAAAGAAATAATGAGGAGTGCTGACAGATGAGTTACAGAACCTCGCTCTTCTGTATGCACAAATTGGTTCTATAACCTTGAGAGTGTGAAAGTAACAAGTTGATGAACTGACCATTGTAATTGGGACTAGAAGGGGGGCAGGCAGGTGTCATGCCCACAGAAGGGACATAACTGGATAAACTTATCAGTACCGGGACCAATAGAAGAGGTACGGGAGGTACGGGAGGTTACCGGGACCAATGAAATGTTTTTCTATACCTAGAATGGAACAAAAGTCTATAAAGGTTGTTGTAATGTTTGAAAACTTTGCTCAGCCATTTTGAAATTGACTTGCTTGAGACTTGTGCACAAATAAATGATTTGGACCTTCTGAACAGACTCCTGGTATCATTGGTTTGTCTGCGCTTTGCTGCTACATTATGTCTCAGCACTACTGAAATCCAGGCTTGGTTCTTAGGCCTGTCATTTTTCAGGTTCAGGCTTATGGCCTAGTCTATAGGTCTTGGCTACCACATGAGGGTTATTTATTTGGAGTAACTTGGCCAAAACTGCAGTGTGGAGCTGTGCTCCATAACAGAAGTGACTTAAAGGTTAAAATTTTGTTTACTTAGCTTTTATAGTCAAGGGCTGAGAAGCTCTGCTGAACCTGCAGTACAGTGTTGGGTTACAACTTGTAACTGGATACAGTATAGGAAGCCTAAGAACAGGACTGGTCAAAAGCTGGGCAGTTGGCCATCCTAGCTGCCAGGCTGCCTTACTGTCCACCGTCCACCCCCCACGCCCCCTGAGCAGGTGCACTATGGAGGCTGTTTCAGTTTTAATGAAGTAGAAAGCTGCAAAGATCATGATACTAGCTGTGGAAGCCTTAGAGCAGTTTCAAACTTTTATTCTGTATGACCCCATTTTAACAACTGAAAATTCACGTGACCCCAGATGATAAAATCAAAACAGGTCTCCAGCCTCCTTCCCCTCCCTCCGCTCATCTAAAGCAGGAAGGAAGTAGCAGCAATAGAGGCAACAGCAGCAGCAGTCAGCTCAGGGTCCCTTGTGTCAGGGGGCAGTGTGTGCTTACAGACCCCAGTACTCAGCCTAACAGGAAGCTTACCCAGAAGGGGGCAAGGGCCTAAGAATGTTCCCTAGCTCACAGGCCACATCACATGCTGACCGGTGACTGCCACTACTTGGCATACTGTATGTCACAGTGAAAATCCAGAGAGAAGGGGAAATGGCCATGTTTCTGTGACCCCATCCACTGATGATGTGACCCCATTTGGGGTTCTGACCCCAAGTTTGGGAAGCACTACTTTAGAGAGTATTTACTTATCTTGTTCGCACTCATCACTGTGCATCTGTGATGAGTGCAAGATAAGCAAAACTGAAGCAACAATGAGTAAAGAATGCTAATATGACATCAGAAAGTTGGAATGCAAGGAATTGCAGTAACATGGATAGGAGTGGCATGGCATGTAGTCAACAGTGTGTATGGTGCTTGTTGCATAGTGTTTGTGTAAAAGAAGCTAAAAATACTAAAAAAAAAGCTTTGGGAGGCAAATGAATAAAATAGTGGCAAGTATGGCTGCAAAGAGCTATTTTGATGCTGTTGCTGATGCCTTGTTTTATATATAAGTTCTAATTGAAACATATGAAGAGAGTAAGGTTTAAGTTTTGGTGTTTTAAAGAAAGGTGATATGTACTGTTATGTTTATAACCATACAGTATTTGTGTAGAATGCTTTCTTGCCTATTTGGCCTAGTGTCTTTGGATCTTTTTCTGGTGGGAAAAATCCCTGGATTGTTTTGCTTTCTTCATAGCTTATACTATGATCACCAACTGATAGGCTAGTTTATGTTTATTAATCCCAAGCGCAGGTTGCAGTGGCAGAAATTCAAATTGAGGGTCCCCAAGCAAAATATCAGAAAGAGCCATCAAAGCAGGGGGAGAATCCATTTCAGAAGATATGTGGATGGCTATAAATAGGCCCCTGCACTCAGGGCCGGCCCAAGAGTTGGTTTAAGGTGTTGGTGCCTTAGGCAAACCTTAAGCTTTATGCCTCTCTGGCTATCAGAATCTATTGATTAGTTTTGAATGTCTTGCTCTTTGCTTCCCTCCCTCCGAAGCTGATGCCCTAGGCGATCGTCTAGTTTGCCTGATGGTTCACCCTGCACTGCAGGGGTAGCTTGGTTGAAATTTACACCACTGACATGTTAGATTTGGATCTGGAAAGGAATTCCTTTGCCAATTTGAGAAGGCATTTAGGAAAGGTATGGTAAATTGTTTCTGGGTAGCCAAGGAAATAGGTTGGAAAGAAGCTCTGTGAACAACTTTTCCTTCCTTCATATGGAATTTTTTGCGTATTGAAATTTATGGTGAGGAATCATAATCTTCAATTTCCTCAGAATAAAAATCTCTAGGGTTTGTCTAAAGAAAAGAATACATGAATTCTCCTCTGAATCTGAATGATGTATTGATAGAAGGGATAAATCTTGGTTCTCTGTCTGGGCAGGAGTAACCTACAGTATGGTATGCTGAAAATGTTGCTGCTGGTTTTGATAGAAAGGAAGGGCTGCCTGGAATAACTTCATCACAGCAGTTTGGGCAGCTGATACGGTATAAGAATGTGTAGAGAAACTGAGGGTAATGATTCATCTGATTAAGTTTCCAGTATTATTGGTGAAATAGAATGGATAGACAAGGTTCTTTGCCTCTTCACTGGATAGAGACCAAGATATGAGTGAGATGAAATGTTGACCCCTTTAGAAACAGTGGGTCTCCTATTCAGGGGCGGCCCAAGGGGGGTGCGGGGCCATGTGCGGAGACTCGGTGCGGGGCCTCATTTGCATAAATATTTGCATAATGCTAACATACACTAACTTTTAGTAAACATGTCTCTTAATGAGTGTATGGATAAAGACAGACTAAAAGATTTCTACATTACTATAATCCAGTGCCAACCGCCAGGCACATTAGGAACTACTACAAACACTGCCCATTTAGAACCCATAGCAAACCCGCCGTATCCTAACAGCACTACCAGGACTCACAAAGCACCATACCCTACATATCAAAAGGCAACACTGCAAATATTAAACCAATACATTTCAGAGAACAACAATACATGACCTACTGGGGAAAGAGAACAAGTGGCAATGTCAAATAGGAATTACATAAACAGAATACCTCAGCTCAGTTACACCTGCAGAACATAGACCATCACCAAACAAGGAATCACAATTTAGAAACAGGAAGGCAATAATTAAACTGGGAACCTCAAAAGCCAAACTTGGAATGTACAACAACACTGTAGAAATAAAACTATAAATTAATTTCCTCTTGTACCAAACAAAGCGCAGCCGTTAATGATGCACATTTCCCAGAGCTTTCATATTCCAGTTAATAAATTCAAAATAAAACGATATCTTTCTACCTTTTGTGCATTTTTTTTCAGTTGCA
Organism: Ichthyophis bannanicus; assembly: GCA_033557465.1. NCBI lineage: Eukaryota > Metazoa > Chordata > Amphibia > Gymnophiona > Ichthyophiidae > Ichthyophis > Ichthyophis bannanicus. The sequence goes on from CM066031.1 coordinate 574,716,862, forward strand.
ATTGCTCCAGCCACTTTCTTCTGGTTTCTTCATGTTTTCTGCTAACTCTCCATCATCTGCTGTCCATTTGTCCTTTCTTCTCTCTTCTAGTTTTTTTTCCATTCTCTCTCTCTACATCTGCTTTAACATACTAATCTTTCTCCTTTTGCTCTTTCCTCATTCCTATTTCATCCACTCAAATTGTACCCCTCCATCCTCAATCCCCACTTACTCTCCCAATACCCGGCTAAATGTGGATTTTTTATCCCTCCCACACAAAATATTTTTCCCCTCTCCATTTTACTCTCCCAGCCCCATCCCATTCTAATTCTCCCCCAACATCAGCTCCCTTCTAGTTCCAGCCTCACCCAGCATCCATTCCCTTCTAGTCCCTGCATCAGCCCATTTCCAGTCCTAGCCCCACATCAGCCCATTTCCAGTCCTAGCAACCCCCCCACCCCCGCCCCGACCGAGCCCCCCCCCCACCCCACTTCCAGGCCTACCCCCATCAACCCACTTCCAGCCAGCCTCCCCTAGCCCACTGCCAGTGATATCCGCACCCTCAGCCCACCGCCCATTATCATTTATAACCCCATCAGCCCACCTCAAGTCCTAAACCCTCCCCATCAGCCCATTTCCTGTCCTAGCCCCCCCATACCCCATTCCTAACCCCCCCATAGCCCATTACCAGACAGCCCCCATCAGCCCACAGCCCATTACCAGTCTTAACCCCCCGTAGCCCATTATCAGTTCTAACCCCCCCATCAGCCCACAGCCCATTATCAGTCCTAACACCATCAGTTCACCTCAAGTCCTAACCCCTCCCCATCAGCCCATTTCCTGTCCTAGCCCCCCATATCCCATTACCAGTCCTATCCCCCCCCATAGCCCATTATCAGTCCTAAACCCCCATCAGCCCACAGTCCATTACCAGTACTAACCCCATCAGCCCACCTCCAGTGTTAACCCCCCATCAGCCAATTTCCAGTCCTAGCCCCCCCCATAGCCCATTACCAGTCCTAACCCCCCCCAACAGCCCACAGCCCATTACCATTCCCTTCCCATCAGCCCACCTCCAGTCTTAATCCCCCCAGCCCTTCTCCAGTCCTAGCAACCCCCCCCAACCCATTACCAGTCCTAGCCCCCCCCATAGCCCACTCCCAGTCCTAATCCCACCAGCCCATTTCCAGTCCTAATCCCCATCACCCAATTTTCAGTTTAAGCCCCCCCATTCCCCATTAAACAGTCCTAACCTCCCCATCAGCCCACTCCCAGTCCTAATCCCACCAGTCCATTTCCAGTCCTAATCCCCCATCACCCAATTTTTAGTTTAAGCCCCCCCATAGCCCATTACCAGTCCTAACCCCCCATCAACCCACTTTCAGTCCTAATCCCATCAGCCCATATACAGACTTAGCTCCTCCATAGCCCATCACCACTCCTAACCCCCCCAGCCCCCCCATAGCCCATCACCATTCCTAACCCCCCCATAGCCCATCACCACTCCCCATAGCCCATCACCACTCCTAACCCCCCCAGCCCCCCCATAGCCCATCACCACTCCTAACCCCCCCATCCCCCCCTTTTCCCCTGACCAGTCCTAACCCCCCCATAGCCCATCACCACTCCTATCCCCCCCATAGCCCATCACCACTCCTAACCCCCCCAGCCCCCCCATAGCCCATCACCACTCCTAACCCCCCCATAGCCCATCACCACTTCTAACCCCCCCAGCCCCCCCCATAGCCCATCACCACTTCTAACCCCCCCAGCCCATCACCACTTCTAACCCCCCCAGCCCTCCCATAGCCCATCACCACTTCTAACCCCCCCAGCCCATCACCACTTCTAACCCCCCCAGCCCCCCCATAGCCCATCACCACTTCTAACCCCCCCTAGCCCATCACCACTTCTAACCCCCCCCCCTAGCCCATCACCACTCCTAAAAACCCCCAGCCTATCACCACTCCTAATCCCCCCGCCCAGGGAAAATTTAAAAACAAAAACGCTGTCTTCTCCGGCTGCCGGGGCCGCCGCGGCAGAATCGAGTGTGCCGCGGGGGCCCCCCCTGCCTAGCAGAGTCTGCCCTCCCCTCCCCTGTATCACCTCTCTCTCTCGTTGTAGGTTCAGCCACACGCGCCGGCTTTCAGAGCGCGAAAGGATTAGTTTCCCTTTCGCGGCTCTGTTTAGCCCGCGGGGGCTTAACAGAGCCGCAAGGGAGAAACTCTCTCGCGCTCTGAAAGCCGGCGCGTGTGACAGAACCTACAACGAGAGAGAGAGGTGATACAGGGGAGGGGAGGCTGTGCTAGGCAGGGGGGGGCCCCGCGGCACACTCGATTCTGCCGCGGTGGCCCCGGCAGCCGGAGAAGACAGCTTTTTTTTTTCTTTTAATTTTACTTTAAGGTTAAGAATGTTTTTTGCGCGGGGCCCCCTGAAATGCGGGGCCCTGTGCAAAAAACATTCTCGCTCAATGGACGGGCCGGCCCTGCTCCTATTAAATCTTTAGCTGTTCTACTCCACTGAATGGACTGTGACAGTCCTAACCACAAGATTCTGGTTGATGAAGCTCTCTATGCCTATGTTCTGTGCTATCTTCTCTGGATCCAACAGGTTCTGTGCCCAAACCTCACCACTGAGATTTTGTGCCAAAAGTCCCCTGGTTGGTAGCAACAGATTGCTTTTGATGTGATGATGCCTGTGTTTCAGTGTGGATCCTTTTTGCCTATTTTCTGGCACTGAAATATGGCCCCAGATACTTAGCTCCACATCATCTCAAGTTCTGACTTAGATTGGGTATACTTTGTAGTACCTTTGTCTTGCACCTTGGCAGAGACCTGGTCTTCCTGTTTCTTGACTGGGCTGCACAGGCTACCATATGCAGGGAATACATCTCAATCTCTTGTAGGTGGAATTGTATGCCATAGGGCAGATGATTTTGTGTATTCAGGATTAGACAGCCCTTCCTGTGCTAAGTGTCCTATGAGTTTTTTCCACAACTGTAGCAGTTTTCTTCATCATGAGTTAGCCCGAGGCTGTAGAGGCAGATTTCATCACCATTTTTTAGGCCCATCGTCCTAGTGCAGATCAGATGTCTTTTGAAACATGTTTTCTTCTTTAATATTTTAAAGAGGAGGGGAGGCCACGTCAAATTCAGTAGTTGTGAAGAAAACAGAAGATGGGAGAGAAAAATCTGAAAAAGAGAAAAAGTAGAGGAAAGAGAATATGAGGCAGAAATGTTAGCCACTCATAGGGTTGAGAGAGCTACAAGAAATGCATCCATTCAGCAGAATGGAAAAAGACCAAGGTACTTCCATGGGGGCATGATGCATAGGAAGGAACACACATGCATACCGAAGCTTTTTCCAATAGCTCGAACTTGTGTGGCCAAGTCATCCTCCTTGTCAAGAAAGAAGAAAAAGTTCTAAAGCATACAAATGCATTCACTATTTGAAGTGAATGCATGATTTAAGTTTATTTACTTGCTTCTACTTATTTAATCACTTCTATCACAAAATTCAAAGACATTTACAACAATAAAAACATAAATCAAGCTCCTTCAATTGTACTAATACAATCTCATTAACCCTCACACAGTCAACATGCTAGTCGTAAGCCTGCTCCCACAGCCAAGCCTTTACTGCTTTATGATAACACAAATAATCCTTTTCTTGCTGCAGTCCTTTGGCAAGCCTATTGCAGGACCACCACCTTTAGGATCCATCCACCCGATGATGTTTATCATCTATTTCTGGTTGACATCAATTTATAACCAAGCCCCCTGATAGAAACATAGAAAAATGATGGCCAATAAAGACCATATAGCCTGTCCAGTCTGCCCTTCTATGCCATCTACTAAGCTTTGCAAATGCAATGTGTGCCTTTGAGTCAATGCTGACTCTTGGAGAACTAGCAGCCCCTGGGTTTTCTTGGCCATGTGACTGGAAGTAGATTGCCAGGCCTTTTCTTCTGAGGCAATGGAAGTTTAAGTGACTTATCCAAAGTCACAAGGAGTGCCAGTGGGAGTGATATATTGACATACTTCACATGTATTTTAATTGTATCTATTTTTCTTAATCTGTTTTGATTTGTCGGGTATAGCAAATATAATTTATTTTATCATATATTTATGTTTATTTAAAATTTTTTATATCACCCTACACCTTCCAGTACCAGAGCAGTTTACATGGGTATCATAAAAGAAAGCTAGGAAAGGAATTCCAAATTTCGGACAGAAAAAGACAGAAACAAAAGAAAATGATCAAATAAAATTAGACAGAGCTTGAACCCAGGGCCGTACCAAGCCATAAATGCGTCATGTGTGACTTGCACATCTGGTGCACCCCCCCCCCCCCAATCACAGGTTTGTCATTTGCTCTATGCATATCCCCATTTTAGCCTCATATGAGCCGGCTTTCTCCCGCACTACCTGCCCTTGTCCAGCCGCTGCCGCTTTTAGTGTTGCCTTGGCGGTGGCGACATCCGATTGAAAAAAAAATGCAGAGACGGAGGGACAACACCAGCCATTTAAAAGCAGGTCTTTGCAACTCTGCGCTTGAATGGCTGGTCTGGCCCCTCCCTCCTCTGATGCGAGCATACGTCAGAAGAGGGAGGGACCAGGCCATCATGCAAGCACGGAGTTGGAAAGACCTACAGGGTTTTTTTTTCAATTGGAGGTCTGCTCTGCTGCTGCCATCACCACTGCTTCTGCCAAGGCAACACTAAAAGTGGCTCCTGTGGGGCAAGAGCAGGCAGCATGGGAGGAGCCGTTGACTGGCAGCCCCAAATGCGCTCCTATTTTTTGCACCCTGTCTGGCTGCACTGCTCACACAGGGCTAGGTACGGCACCGTCTGAGCCTCGCCACCACCCTCAGGGCTGTACCAACCCATAAATGCATCCTGTGCAATTTGCAAACCTGGTGCCCTTCCAATGACATCAGACTTTTGTTATTTGCTCCATCTCCCCATGCCCAGCATAGTGCTTCTACCCCTATCTCCCCATGTCTAGCATCTCCCATCTTACCCCACCTCCTCATGTCTGGCCGGCTCCCCCCATGATACCTGCCCGGCCTGCCCTTGCCCCTGCCCCGCCACTGCTTTTCCTGTTCCCTTGGTGGCAGCAGCGGACTTCCTCCAATTAAAAAAGAAATACGGGTCTTTCTGAATCTGTGCTTGCATGGCTGGTCTGATCCCTCCCTCCTCTGATATATGCTTGCATCAGAGTAGGTAGGGTGGGACCAGCCAGCCATGCACTTGTGGAGTTGAAAAGACTCACTTTTTTTTTTAAATGGAGAAGGGCCACTGTTGCCATCAAGGAAACAGGAAAAGCAGTGGCGGGGTAGGGGCAAGGGCAGACCAGGCAGGTAGCAGGGGGGGGGGGGGGGGGAGCCAAAGCCAGTGGTCGGCAACACTAAATGCGCCCCTATTTTATAAGGTTTGTCGATTGAAGGCCACAATAAATTGAATTGCAGTAATCAAGGTGTCAATTAACCAGGGCCATGTTTATGTTTTATTGATGTATTAATATTTGTAATACTTATTGATTACTGATTGTCTTTGATTATTTGTTATTTATTATCACTTTTAATTTTTATTAGCCCTCTGTCTCTCTTTGTTTTTATCATTTGTGTTGGATGTTGGGTCTCATATTGTTCTGTTTGTTTTGTGCATACAACGACATGAATAAACTTCACCCCTAAGTCACTCTTAACACTTTTCTCCTTAAATTTACTGCTAGTGCTCGCTTTAGTGCTTGCATTATGCCAAAGAGATCGTCCTTCTGGAGTTCATAAGGTGTTATATTAAAGGATGAATGAAAGATTTTTAATCAGGCTGGTGGCACCCAATAAAACTGAATATTTTCTTTATCTTTTTTCCACATTTCCTTGATCTCCGATTACATTTTTTGGTAACTGAGGATGTTTTCTTTCTACATATGTAGTATAGGATATTCTTTTGGTAATGACACTTCTATTAGTAATTCTATTAGCACTTGTATTTTTCTGCTTTACCACTGTGTCTGGTTTTCTTGAATCTTGAAGCTTTTCATTGGCGAGAATGCCTGTAAGTTGGAATCCAGTGTAGACTTTCTCCAGATAGAAAACGCAAATGTCCTTCAAAGGGCATGAATTTTACTCTTGTTATTATGTGACTGTTGTCAGCAACTTGAATACCTCTTTCTGGAGCATGTATTGAATGTGCATGTACTAAATATTAAAACAAAGAAAATCAATTTTAATCACCAAAGAAGAGAAGTATGAGAGGGCAAAAGGCCACTAAATATCAATAGGAATGGATTACTAAATTGTAAATCAAGCCAAGGGTTTGGATGATAACATAAAATGCAAGCATGAGGCATGAACAGGTATTAATAACATCAAAACTATAGGATTGTTTTCTAATGAAGCAATTCATCTATCCACCACACATAAATTATTTTCAGAGTGTATACAAACAGCAGAAAACATTCCTAATATATTTTGTCTAAGATAGAGCAGTTTCATTTTTGTCCAGGTATCAAAACCGTACAAAAATATTTATTACATTTGGATTCAAGAACTTTATATTTACTTGCTTTTTTTGTTTTTTTAGCCTTCCTATTTATAGGGCTCTCCTTACGTGATTCTGGTAGTATACATTACAGAGGGTTGTAGCTACACTGGAGGTCACCGTAATAATAATTTGCTGAGAATTTCTTGTATTTTTGTTGTTGAGCTACCTGCCCACAGCAGCAGTGGCAGGAGTAGGTGGAGGCAGCTCAGTGACCATATCAGCAGGTCTACTCCTCAAGAGCCTTCACAGACATGGTCCCTCCAAACCTTTGCTGCCAAGCCCAATGCTGAAGGGCTGTGCTCTGCTAAAGAACGTGCCTCTTTTTAGCCTTTCATGTGTATCTTTGATGTGCCTGGATGTTTTAAACCAGAGGAATTGCAATTAACATTATACCGGACCTAGAAACCTAGACAGTTTTCCTGACCCTCACTCATGTACGTGCTTACCACCCACCTCAGAACACTACACAAAGGCTCCAATAGCTTCACACACAACCAGTCGCCCACCTTAACATATGTGTTCAATCTAAAGCCACAGGCGTTGCATTAGAAAACTGCACTAAGGTCCAGTACACAGCGTTTTAACACATGCGCTAAAACAAATAGTATGCAAATTACTGCTGCATTATAAAATATGCGCCATCAGAAAAAAACAGTACATGCCACAGTTATAAAAGGCAGCTGTTTGCCACTTGTCACACTGCCCCCCTAGTGGTGATGGCGTGGCACGACAGAAGGGCGTGGACAGGGAGGAGAAAAGTTTGTTTGTGGAGGAGGTTGGTTCTCTTGCAGGGCCCAGGCTTCTACAGGCCTGGTAGCCTTCTGTATAACTAACACTCCCAAGAATTTACAGTCCGAGTATAGGGAAATTGTAAGGCTTTTATTTCCCTCTTTGCAAACAGGTTCTTTAGCCCAGAATACAACAACACATGAAAAGAAATATCCTTGCTTCAGGTTAAAGGAAAACACGTACTGAAAACACTGTTAACTTCACAGCACAGGTAAATGAAATACAGCATCCACTTTTATCCCAAACCACAGCTATGCCTCTGCTAGGGCTCAATCCTTTCTGATAGGCAATAGTTAACGTCCATGGGAATGTCCAAGGGGTCCTCCTGGTATTCGACCTGCATGGGCTCACAGTCCAGAATGTTTGGAGGCTCTCCTTCAGGCTTTCTGCCTAGCGCTTGGATGATGCGCCAATAGTCAGCGTTACAAGGTAAGTCCTGGCTTTTTATATTTTTATACTGAGGACAGACTCTCCTGCATACAGTTCCGTCCCTAGTAGGCTTCCTGTTAACTGCAGGTCTGTACCTTGTTTCATGAAGGCCTCTTGAAGGACCGCATGCTCTAGTGCCTGACTCCTTCTGGGTCACAGCATTCATAAAATCATCATTATAAAATTGGCATTTACCTTTTCTTCTAAGGCGGTCTCCGGGAGGTGAAGGCTGAGGCTTGGGCCTGCTGGGTCTTGGATTCTCCGGTGCCCAGGTAGGCCTCTGGTTCCTAGTTCTGCCTTCTGCTGGAGTCAGGGTATACTGGTGCCATGGTTCCTTTCTTCCACGGCTTTGGAAGTGACCCTTCTCAATTCCTCTTTCACCCCTTTCACTGCCGTTCACTGTTGCTCCTTCTAACAGTTGCTGGCTCCTATTAAAGTTAGGCCTGGGACTCTGTTATAGTCCACCTTCTTTCAGGGTTAGCTTCTTTATAAAACCTTTCCCTCCTGGAAAGTGTATCTTTTCCTCTTTTGCAATGTTTAAAGTAGGTTTCTGTACCTGGCTTGGCTGGGTCTGCTAGGCCGGATCCCTGGATCAGGACTCCTCTCCCTGGATCCTCCAGATGTCTGTAAAAATCTGGAACTGGAACTTCCTGCAAGACTCCTTGACAGTCTCCTTGCCCATCTGGAGCTGTCTGCCAATCTCCTTGTCTTTCTCTTTCTCGCCAACCTCCTTCTCTGTACCGGTCTCTTTGCCACTCTCCGTGTCTCTCTCTTTCTCTCCAACCGGAGTCTGAATCCGAGTCTCTTTGCCACTCTCCTTGCCTCTCCCTTTCTCTCCAACCGGAGTCTGAATCCGAGTCTTTTTGCCACTCTCCTTGCCTCCCTGACTTCCTCCAGTCATCTGAGCATTTAAGAGGAGTTCTTCCCTTTTTGCATTGGGTGTTGGCTGGAATTACATCATTGGCTCTAAGGCGTGGTTCTTCAGACCTCCAGAGGTCTCTCTGGCTCCCTCTATGTGGCTCCTCATGATGCTGCAGCTGGTCTTTACCTCTTTTTTTCTGTGTTTAAAACCTTTCCTTCTGCCTGCAGCTGGTCTGCAGTGCCACACACTTCATGAGTAAATATCTCCCTTCCTGTCAGTGCATGAGCACTGTATGTTCTGGTGGATCCTCTTCTACTGCCATCCCGTTCTCAGTTGGTGTATCTCAGGGCTCTGTCTTGAGACCTCTACTTTTCTCTCTCTACACTCAGTCCCTTGGTGCATTTATTTCCTCCCATGGTTTTCAGTACCATCTTTATGCTGACGACTCTCAGATCTACCTCTCTGCACCTGAAATCTCTCCAGGAATCAAATTCTGGATCTCTGTCTACTTATTCAACATTGCTGCCTGGATGTCTCCGCCATCTGAAATTGAACATGACCAAAACTGAGCTCCTTATCTTTCTCCCAAAACCCACCTTCCCCCTTCCTCCCTTCTATATTTCTGCAGATGACACCACACTCCTTCCTGTTTCCTCAGCTTGAAACTTCGCAGTCATCTTTGACTCTACCCTTTTGCCCACTGGATTCACCACCTTACCGGCCTGATTCTGCATCGGGGGAAGAAGCAGGAGCTACTAACTCCTTCTGCTCCCCCTGCCAAGACCAATCGGGAGGCCAGCAGGACTGCATAAAACAGTAACACGCTGCAGCACAACTCCTTTTGCCCACTGGATTCACCACCTTACCGGCCCGATTCTGCATTGAGGGAGGAAGCAGGAGCTCCTAACTCCTCCTGCTCCCCCCGCCTAGACCAATAGGGAGGCCAGCAGGATTGCATAAAACAGGAACATGCTGCAGGCGTGCTCGCGCCTGAGGGCCTCGCCAAAGAACCTTTTGGTGTGGCCCTTAGGCATGGATCCGAGGCGGGAGACCAACCAAATTGATGATTTCAACAAAGAATATCAGCAAACAGATCACCGCCAATGTGAACTAACAGCAAGATAGAACTCTTTCATAACAACCTCGCTCCCTATCACCACAAAAGGAAATAAAGGAATGTAAGCTCAATATCCTCTATATATGTTTGCCTACTGGCTATTCTCAGCTGGATCTCTCCTTACACCTCTATCCACCGTTACTATATCCATATTCTGTACCACTGTAAGTAATTTAATCGAGCATATAACCAATCTATGTTAGTTAGCCCTAATATCATTTATCATATCACTGCAACACTGCTCATAACCAATCAATGTTTTTTTTCTTGCGCTAATGTTAGCCACTAATAATTGCCTATTGTCATAATACTGCAGTATCATAACACCACCCCTGTTCTCGCTATCACTGATAGAAATACACACAAAGATCCCATAATGAAACAACATACACCTCTAACAACTAAGGCTTCAGCTCTCCTCACTGAACCTAATAAAACTATTACTGTGCTCCCTTCTGCTCCTAAGCATAATGCCTCCACAACTCTCTACTCTTCCCTCCAAACAAACACATCGCAGCAATGGTACATCCCCATAATCTGCTCCAGGCACATAATCACCTACCAATCACATAAAAACTTAAATACTGTGACAACGCACCGCCTAGCCCGTGGCGTAAGCAGGCCAAGGGGATGTGAGCCACACAGTGGGGTGATTTTAAAAGAGTCCTTGTTAGTGCTGAAGCCTTCCTACTGTAGTTGTGGAGTGAGTGACGACAGCCAAGGTTGGGTTTCCAAAGTAAGTAATGCTTTATTCATGCATAAGGTACTTGCACAAAGTATAGCAAAGGACACCGTACAGGACTTACTCCCCCGCCACAGAAGTATAATGGTAACCTTCTGTACCAAATAAAAGTTCAAGTGTTTATATAGCTTCTCCTGATACTTCTCAGGGACACATAAAATATTTACAAACTTTCATCCTTCTTCCAGCTTCATTACTACAACAGGGCTTCAATCTTCTAGTACTGCTTTCTCAGTATCTATTGGTAATAAAGAATCTTTCTCCTGTTGTACTTCTTTCTAGTGTCAAACAGCTTCCCATAGAAATGGCAATCTCCACAACTCTGGCTTATTAATGACTGCCTTCTTGTGTAGGAGCAGTTTCTCTATATTGCCTTCTATTCACAGCTGTACCACATGAAGCTTTGATTCATTCCATTCACTAGAACGCTGCTGTCTCTCATGCAAGTTCTAGAACATTGGCTTAAGGCTTCTCAGCACTCAATCATCAATTAGGAATACTTATAGTTCTTCACTCTATCATACAAATTCCACACTCCATTTCTGACTCACTGGAACTAGATAATGGAGCCCCCAATTCCATTGCTTCCTCTTGGTCCTCAAAGGGTTCCCTTAGCTCTCTGCACGATTGCTGCCAATTAGCCTCTTGCTGGCAAGCAGGTGTGTGCTCCTCTGAACTAGAGCTTAGGTCACGCTGTCTATACCATGGAAATGTTTGCAGCTTTCTAACAGGGACTTTTCTATAGCCCCTCTTCCTTCTATTAACTTCAGGTTTATATTCAGGGTCTGGTTTACCCCTGCCTCTTTTAGCAAGCAGTCTATTGTCAGTTCCTATAGACTGACTTCTCTCAAAGCTATTTACTTTACAAGGCTTAGAAGAGTTTGCTCTGACCTGGTTTTTGCAGCGTCTGCCTCTGGGGAACTCCCCTGACTCCAAGTCAGTATTCCAGGCTTCTGAATCCAGCTCTGGGTCACCTCCAGGGTTTTCTCTCTCATGGAGCTGAGGTCTGCCTGTCCCTCTTCCTGGACCACCTGCAGGAACTCTCCCTTCCCTGGTTCTTTCCTTAGTTCCTTTGGGCTCAGCCTTTCTGCTTGCACTGCTCTGTAACCAGTTCCTCCCCTCCTTGATTCCTCTCTCGAGTCTGGATCTCTCTCTGCCTCCGAATCCGACTCTACTGCTAACTGCTGCTTCCTGGTTATGAGTGCAGAGTGGCCCAATCCGGTCTGACTCCTCCCACCTCCCTGATTGGCTATGTCTCTGGGTTAGCCTAGAGCTAGGGTGTGGTTCTTTCCCTGCTCTTCTCTGCAGAGAATGTTTGTGTGCAGGAAACTTAACCCCTTCCTGTCCTGCCTCTCCAAGCCTCTGAGGTGACAGAAAGTGATTTAAACCCATTTTCTCCTGTTTCTGAGCCTCTGCCTTGTCACAATACCAATAAACACAATGCAAAAAACAACACCCAATGCAGGCTCATTCACATACACACATAACAAACTAACTCCACTCAAAAACCTATCACATTCACCATACGAGTCAAATGCATAAATGTGAGAGCCATCAGAAATAAGATCCCAGTCATACTTGACATGATTAGAGATGAAAACCCTCATCTACTATATATCACAGAAATCTGGATATCAAATACAAACTCTGTGTTGTTTAACCAACTAAACATAGATGGACACCTCCTATTCAACTGTCCCAGAGACCCTAAAAGAGGAGGAAGAGTACTCATATTATGAAAACAAGAACTAAAACCCACACTCAACATATGCACTAACATAAATGGCATTGACATGCAGGGGCGGCCCAAGGGGGGTGCGGGGCCATGTGCGGAGACTCGGTGCGGGGCCTCATTTGCATAAGGGGCCTCATTTGCATAACTATTTGCATAATGTTACCATACACTAACTTTTAGTAAACATGCCTCTTAATGAGTGTATGAATAAAGAAAGACTAAAAGACTTCTACATTACTATAATCCAGTGCCAACCGCCAGACACATTAGGAACTACTACAAACACTGCCCATTTAGAACCCATATCAAACCCGCCATATCCTAACAGCACTACCAGGACTCATAAAGCACCATACCCTAACTATCAAAAGGAAACGCTGCAAATATTAAACCAATACATTTCAGAGAACAACAATACATGACCTACTGGGGAAAGAGAACAAGTGGCAATGTCAAATAGGAATTACATAAACAGAATACCTCAGCTCAGTTACACATGCAGAACATAGACCATCACCAAACAAGGAATCACAATTTAGAAACAGGAAGACAATAATTAAACTGGGAATCCCAAAAGCCAAACTTGGAATGTACAACACTGTAGAAATAAAACTATACATTAATTTGCTCTTGTACTAAACAAAGCGCAGACGTTAATGATGCACATTTCCCAGAGCTGACATATTCCAATTAATAAATTCAAAATAAAGAGATATTTTTCTACCTTTTGTGCATTTTTTTTCAGCTGCAATTGCTCCAGTTACTTTCTGCTGGTTTCTTTGTGTCTTCCGCTAACTCTCCATCGTCTGCTGTCCATTTGTCTTTTCTTCTCCCTTCTAGTTTTTTTCCATTCTCTCTCTACATCTGCTTTAACATACTAATCTTTCTCCTTTTGCTCTTTCCTCATTCCTATTTCATCTACTCAAATTTTACCCCTCCATTCTCAATCCCCACTTACTCTCCCAATATCCGGCCAATTGTAGATTTGTCTTCCCTCCCACACAAAATATTTTTTCCCTCTCCATTTCCCTCTCCCAGCTCCATCCCATTCTAATCCTCCCCCAACATCAGCTCCATTCTAGTTCCAGTCCCAACCAGCATCCGCTCCCTTCTAGTCCCCGCATCAGCCCATTTCCAGTCCTAGCCCCCCATAAGCCCATTTCCAGTCCTATCCTAGACCCACCATCAGCCTATTTCCAGTCCTAGCTCCCACATCTATTTCCAGTCCCATCCGAGTCCCTTCATCAGCTCATTTCCAATCCCAGCCCCCCATGAGCCCATGAGCCTGTGTCAAATCCTAGCTCCCCTCCACTCAGCCCATTTCCAATCCAAGCCCCCCATGAGCCTACTTCCAGTTCTAGCCCCTTCATGAGTCCATTTCAATCCAACCCCCCCCACAGCCCATTTCCAATCTTAGCACCCCCCCAACAGCCAATTTCCAGTCCTATTCTAGCCCCTCCATCAGCCCATTTCCTGTCCTAGCCCCCCCCACTCACCCATTTCCAGTCCTAGCTCCCTCTCCCTCACAACCCATTTCCATTCCAAGCCCCCGTCCCCATCAGCTATTTGCAGTTCAAGCCCTCCTTCCACTCAGCCCATTTCCAGTCCTAGCAACCCCCCCAGCCTATTAACAGTCTTTGCCCCCAAAGCCCATTACCAGTCCTAACCCCCATCAGCCCATTTCCAGTCCTAGCCCCCCCATAGCCCATTACTAGTCCTAACCCCCCCATCAGCCCATTACGTCCTAACCCCCCCTCACCCTATTTCCAGGCCTAGCCCCCCCATCAGTCTATTTCCAGTCTTAGCCCCCCATAGCCCATTACCAGTCCTAATCCCCCATCAGCCCATTACCAGTCCTAACCCCCATCAGCCCATTTCCAGTCTTAGCTCCCCCCATAACCCATTACCAGTCCTAAACCTCCCCATCAGCCCACTTCCAGTCTTAGCATCCCCCATGGCCCATTACTAGTCCTAACCTTCCCCATCAGCCCACTTCCAGTCTTAGCCCCCCCCCATAACCCATTACCAGTCCTAAACCTCCCCATCAGCCCATTACGTCCTAACCCCCCATCACCCTATTTCCAGTCCTAGCCCCCCATCAGCCTATTTCCAGTCTTAGCCCCCCATAGCCCATTACCAGTCCTAATCCCCCATCAGCCCATTACCAGTCCTAACCCCTCCCATAGCCCATTACAAGTCCTAACCCCCATCAGCCCATTTCCAGTCTTAGCCCCCCCATAACCCATTACCAGTCCTAAACCTCCCCATCAGCCCTCTTCCAGTCTTAGCACCCCCCCATGGCCCATTACTAGTCCTAACCCTCCCCCATCAGCCCACTTCCAGTCTTAGCCCCCCCATAACCCATTACCAGTCCTAAACCTCCCCATCAGCCCATTTCCAGTCTTAGCCCCCCATATCCAATTACCAGTCCTAACCCCCCCATCAGCCCATTTCCAGTCTTAGACCCCCATAACCCATTACCAGTCCTAAACTTCCCCATCAGCCCACTTCCAGTCTTTGCACCCCCCCATGGCCCATTACTAGTCCTAACCCTCCCCCATCAGCCCACTTCCAGTCTTAGCCCTCCCCCATAACCCATTACCAGTCCTAAACCTCCCCATCAGCCCATTTCCAGTCTTAGCCCCCCCATAGCCAAGTACCCGTCCTATCCCCCCCATCAGCCCATTTACAGTCTTAGCACCCCGTTAACCGTTTTACAGTCGTTATCCTTCCCATCAGCCCACTTCAAGTCTTTGCCCCACCCCCCATAACCCCTTACCAGTCCTAAACCTCCCCATCAGCCATTTTCCAGTATTAGACCCCCCCCCCATAGCCAATTACCAGTCCTAACCCCCCCATCAGCCCATTTCCAGTCAGCCCCCCCCATAGCCCATTACCAGTCCTAACCCCCATCAGCCCACTTCCAGTCTTAGCACCCCCCATGGCCCATTACTAGTCCTAACCCTCGCCATCAGCCCACTTCCAGTCTTAGCCCCCCCCCATAACCCATTACCAGTCCTAAACCTCCCCATCAGCCCATTTTTAGTCTTGGCCCATCCATAGCCAATTACCAGTCCTAACCCCCCATCAGCCCATTTCCAGTCAGCCCCCCCATAGCCCATTACCAGTCCTAACCCCCCCATCAGCCCACTTCCAGTCTTAGCCTCCCCCCCCATAGCCCATTACCAGTCCTAACCCCCCTTCCCCCCTATCATCCCAAATTAAAAAATAAAAAAACCCAGCTGCTTCTGCCGCGGCAGCATCAAGAGTGCCGCCGCGGGGCCCCCCCCTGCCCGGCAGAGCCTCCCTGCATCGTAGGCTAGCGTTGAATCCCCGAACGCAGGCTTCTTTCAGAGCCGCGAGAGTTTCCTTGCTCGCGGCTCTGTTAATCCCGCCGGGGCTGAAATCCCCGGCGGGATTAACAGAGCCGCGAGAAAGGAAACTCTCGCGGCTCTGAAAGAAGCCCGCGTTCGGGGATTCAACGCTGGCCTACGATGCAGGGAGGCTCTGCCGGGCAGGGGGGCCCCGCAGCGGCACTCTTGATGCTGCTGCGGCAGAAGCAGCTGGTTTTTTTTTTTTTTTTTTTTAAACGTGGGATGATGAAGAATGTTTTTTGCGCGGGGCCCCCTGAAATGCGGGGCCCTGTGCAAAAAACATTCTTGCTCAATGGACGGGCCGGCCCTGTTGACATGATCAAGATAGAAAACAAAAACCTGTCCATCTGCCTAGTATACAGACCACCAACCCCCAATCATGACAATGTCGCTGCCATTCTAGAAACTACATGCTCAATTTCACCAAGAAAACCTCACATCCTACTAGGTGACTTTAACCTGCCATCCCTACACAACACCCAATGTACCTATTCATCAATTCTATGTCTGACATGGGATTTCAGCAAACAGTAATATTACCCACACACTCTAAAGGCAACATCTTAGACCTCATCTTCATCCCTAAAATAATTACCTGCCACCCACTTTATTCACCCCCAAAACAACTTCCTAAGCAACATACTCCCTCATCTAAACAACCCAGCTAGACATCAACACCACATTAAAAACTTAGAACACCACAATATCGAATGCCTCAATCTCCACAAAACCCCAAAAAAACCCAACCCGCAAATCTACTCAAACTTGGTACACAAAAAAATTAAAAATACTAAAGTAAGGACTTAGGAAGAAACAACACAAATAGAGGGCAATTAAGCCACCTGACAACAGAACTTCCTACATGGTATCACTTCAGAAATACAAAGAAGCTATCCTCAATATGAAAAGAGACTATCAAACCAATATACTTACCAAGTCACTCAACCGCCCAAGAGAGCTCTTTGAACTAGTCAAATCCCTAACACAAACCCCCAATAATGATGCACACAATATCCCTATTAATACCTATGTCCTCACCATACACTTTGCAGATAAACTAAAAAAAAAAATACCCACAGATAATGCCATACCCCAATTTGAACCATCCACAAATCCTACCACCTGGAGCTCCTTCCATTTAATAGACCAAAAACATCATCTAAATGTAATCACCAAAATCAGTACCACCACATCCTCACTTGACCCATGCCCAATCAGCTTGATCAAGGCAACCAAAACAGAATTAGCCCCACATCTCCTCCCCATAATAAACCAATCACTTGCACAGGGAGACATACTACCTGAACTCAAACAATCCATGATCCGCCCAAAACTAAAAAAACAAATCCTTAGACAAAACGAATCCCAGCTTATACAAGCCTATAGCAAATATCCCATTTGTTGCTAGACTAATCAAAAACGTTGTACACATACAATTACAGGACCATATCAACCTCAACGCTCCTCTAGATGAACAACAGTATGGATTCAGCCCTCATCATGGAGTGGAAACACTTCTACTAACCCTCATAGACAAACTCCTATGTGGAATGGACAATTCAAAACAAGCATTCATTCTAGTATTCCTTGACATTGCATCTGCATTTGACAATGTCAATCACAACATATTAATCAAAAGACTGGAACACATTGGCATCACAGGAACCACACTTCAGTGGTTCATATCATACCTACAAAACTTCACCCAACAAGTACAAGTTGGCACAGAAACATCTCCAAGCTTCAAAAAAGAACATGGTATCCCCCAAGGCTCCACCCTATCCTCACTCTTATTCAACCTGTACTCCAACCTGTATGCAACATTTTCAGAAATTTTAAAGTAGGATATCATATTTACGTCGATGAAATCATGCTTTACATCCCCATTGACATCACCAACCCCAACCAACATGCACTCCCTCCCTGCATTAAAAAAGTACAGTCCTGGGTAAACACAATGAACCTCCGGATCAACTTTAATAAAACAGAAGTCCTCTACACCACCAGAAGCCCAAACGTCACCCTACCACTGAATCTCCCAATTGATGATACATACCTATCTACCAGTAAAGAAGTGAAATACTTAGGAGTCACATTAACCAAACACTGAATTCCCACGTAAAATTAACCACCAGAAATATATTTTAGAAACTCTGAACTTTACAACACCTTAGATCATTACTGGACCCTCACGACTTCAGATCAGATGGAAACTGAGGGGAGGGCCAAGCGGTGAATGTGGAAGGATCTGAGGAGGCGGTGGGGTACATGAAAATGAAGGTCAGCCAGATATTGTGGTATGCCTGTGTGGATTGCCTGGTGAGTGGATATGAGAATTTTGTAATTTATGGGAAGCCAGTGAAATTTTATGGGAAGCTAGTGAAGTCGGATCAGGGTGGGAGTGATGTGTTCACAGTGTAAGGTGTAAGTGATAATCCGGGCTGCTGTATTTTGGAGAAGTTGCAATCTACGAAGTTGGTAGTTGGGAAGACCGGCACGAGCACTGTTGCAATAATCTATTCTAGAAATTACTAGTGATAGAAGGAGGGTAGTAAGGGAGTGCTGGTTGAGAGAAGAACGAAGAGTACGGATCCGATGGAGGAAGAAGAAGGACCGTTGGACAAGGGAGGAAATGTGGCTGTGAAATGACAGAGAGGAATTGAGAATGACCCCAAGATAGCAGAGGGAGTGAACAAGGGGGACTGGGGAATTGGACAGAGAAGGGGCTATTGTGGGTCATGGGATATTAAAGGTGAGCCATATTGCGGAACATTTGGAGGGATTGAGAGAGAGAGACGATTGGAATGAAGCCAGTCAGAGACAGGATAAACAAGCATTTAAGGGGGTTATATCCGGGGAGCGAGCGTTTGGGTAAAAGAGAAGGAGGATATCATCTGCATAAAAGTAGGCAGAGATACCAAGTTGCTGGGTTAGTAGTGCAAGGGGGGCTAAGAAATTGTTGAAGATAAGTGGGGTCAGAACTGAGCCCTGGGGGACACTACAAGTTAGTGGGATGGGGGGGGGGGGGGGACGAGGCAGAAACGCAAAGCACTGAGAAGGAACGTGAGGACAGGAAAGACTGAAACGTGAAGGGTTGTGTCCCGAAGTCCACAGTCAGAGAGACGAGAAAGTAGAAGAGGGTAATCTACCAAATCAAAGGCTGCGGAGAGATCCAAGGAAATTGCAAGAGAGATGTTGCCCTGTTCATGAGCAGTGTGTGATTCACTGAGCAGGGAAAGAAAGATAGTGTCTGTGCTATGGCCAGTGCGGAAATCAGATTGGCGTGGGGATCCAAGTGTGAAGAGAGTTGAGAGAAGACTAGTTTCTCAAGGACCTTGGAAAGGAAGTGAAGATTAAAAATTGGACACCAGTTAGCCAGAGTGTCTAGGGCAGGTAAAGGCTTTTTAAGGATGGGACGGACAAGGGCGGGCTTCCATAGAGAGGGAAAGATACCCGAAGTGAGACCTGAATTAAAGATGGAGAGTACAAAAGGAAGGAGGGCAAGGGAATGCTACGTGATCCAAGGGGGAGAGATAGGGTCATAGGGGCATGTAGTCTTATGGGATGAATTGATAACCTTGAGTACGGTGATGGCAGTGACGGGCTGGAAGGAAGACCAAAGATGAGGGAAGGTAGGGGTGGGTAGAGAGGGGGAGGATGTGGTGAAGGCACCAAGCCAAGGGTGGGGAGGGAAGATGAAACTTCTGTTTCGGGGGGATGGAGAGGGGGAAACCTGGAACGGTGCACAGCAATCTTCTCAGAGAAGTAGCTGGCAAGACGAGAGAGGTCTGGCAGAGGGGGGTGGGTTCAGAGTGCTGAGCTGTCAATGACCTCTAAAAGAGAGCAAAACACTGAAAAAATTTGCCTGGAGGAATTTGAGGCAGATGTAATCATGGTGGTGTAATAGGTCTTTTTAGCTGAGGAGATTTGGGCTTTGTAGTGGTGGCGGGAAAGATGGAAGCGAAGAAGGCTAGTGGGGGTAGGTTGACACTGCCAGAGATGCTCAGTTCTACAGATCTGAGCTCGGAGAAGGGAGAGATCTTGTGTGAACCAGGGATGCCGACGAAGGGTAGGGTGAATAGTGCATGATTCGAGGGGCGTCAACCTTTCGAGGTGAGCGGAGAGAGTGGAATGCCAGGACTGAACCTGGACGTCAGTAGATGAGGAGCCAAAATTGGAAGGAAAGATGGAGTCACTAGAGGGGAAGTGAAGAAGGGTGTTAGGAGTTATGCACCGCTTCAAGTGTGTGGATGCAGAGATAGACTGAGGGGGAAGAGGGGCAGTTGGAAGGGACAAGGAGAAGAATACACAGAAGTGGTCCGTCCAGGGAAGGGACAAAGTCATGATCATAGAGGGGACCACAGACGACAAGGGAGTAGTAAGAAGCAGGTCAAGAGTGTGACCAGCTGCAGGCATGGGGCGGGAGATGTGCTGATGAAGGGAAAGATCAGAGAGAAGTGAAAATTAAGATCTCTGGGTCAGGAGGGAGAGTCGACGTGGATGTTCAGGTCGCCCAGAATTGTAAGGTGTGAATAAGTGGAGAAGACTTCAGACAGAGTAAGGAAGAGGGAGTCCCAGAGGTCAGAATGAATCGAGGGGGGAACATATAGGAAGAGATAATGGTTGGGCGGGGAAAACCTGAGACGAAGAAGTGCTTCAGGGTAATGGAGAGCTGGGGAGGATATTCCCTGAAAAGGTAAGGAAGAACGGTAGAGGAGAGCTAACCCACTGCCTGAGCGGCCAGAGCGGGGTAGAGAGAGAGCAGAGAAGCCAGGTGGAAGACATTGATTGAGGATAGGCATCAATATGCACAGTGGATGCTGCACTCATGGATAGGTGGCATTATGGATACTTGTGGTACCCCTCAGTTCAGTGCCCAAGGTAGTGATGTGGTGTTATTGAACAGAACAGTCTGTTGTCTGTCTGACAGATAGGATTTGAACCATACAAATATTGTACTATTGCCTGTTGTTGTCAGCTGTGCAAGCATAATATTGTGGTCCACAGTGTCCAAGACTTCTGAGAAATGGAGCAACATTACTATCGAAGCAGATCCCCTGTCACTGATTCCATGGAGATCATCAAGCAGGGATACAAGCACTGTCTCTGTTCTATACCCAGGTCTGAAGCCAGATTGACATGGGTCTAGCCAGCTTTTATTTTAGCCAATTGCTGATTTGAAAGTAGATTGTTCTATATGTTTTCCCAGCAAAGGGATTTTCAATGCTTGATTCTATATTAGTGAAGCAGCAAAACGAGTAAGGAAAGAAAATACCCCAGAGTCTCAAGAGGAAGCAAGCTGTTTAATGTGCACAGACCCAGAGAAAATAGTTTTTCAAATTCCGGGCCCTTACCAGAGGGCTCAGAGAGATTATATAGACATCTTATCAGGTTATCACAGTATTTCTTCATGATTGGTCACTTTATTACAGTGTAGTCCCGATTGGAGAAAGTCTACTGTACTCTTATCTCTAGCGAAGCAAAGGAAGAGAAGTTATATCTAGCAAGCAGAGAGAGCAGCAAGACAAAGGAATAGGGGAGGGACAAGCATGTACCAGGGTATGTCTTCACCAAGAGGGGTGTATCCTTTTCACTTAACCCTTCCAGCTCTCAGCCCTGCCTGGATTTCTACCTCATTCCCCCCTTTTTAAGGGGAAAATTTGCCTTGTAGTGAAGGAGGCCAATTTTCCTCATAGCAGTTGATCTGACTGTGGAAGGGATTTGTATTTGCATACTGCCATCACATGGGCAGCAGTTTTCCGCTCCACCATGGTCTCAATGGTGGAGGTAATAAATCGGATAAGGATAGGGATACAGCATGGCAGGATAAAACATAGCAGGAGAATAAGGAGAACCCCTACCACTAGGGTTTTAAGTCCACCTAACCAATTGAACCATTCCACAAACCACCTAGCACCTATGGAAGGGGCGGTGATATGATTAGCTAGGTCATGTAGGTCTTGAATAGAGCGTTCAATGGAAACACTCTCATCAGTGAGATTAAAGCAACACATACCCTCAAACTCCTCGCAGCCATGATTTAAACGTAGGAGCAGAAAATCAATGGTTATCCTATTCTGCAGAATCGCTGTCCGCACACCGGACATCTCGTGATTTATAGTGGCTAGGATGGTTGAGGTAAGATTAATGGATTTGGCCAAGGAACAAGCAATACGGCTTATTTCCATTGCATTGTGTAAAGCTAACGCAGGTGCTCCTACAATGGATATTGCCAGTCCCAGCGCCGTGTGATCACTATAAGGTTCAACATTGGAGTTACAGGTAGGGGGCATAGGGTTTGATCGAGGATAGTGCGAGTGGGAACTAACCTTACTGGGGGTATGAGAGAAAGCAGCAGTAGTAAGTCTGCCAAAAGTGCAAGGACCTCCAGTAGCGTTTATGGGAACATAAGTGTAAGCAGTTTTACCACATAGTCTGTTTTAGTTTGCTTTTCTCTGATCAGAGAAGGGCTGTACTTTTACAGAGCTCTGCTAGTGAGTGGATATTTGCCTCCTGGGACATCTTACTGTGAGTTCTAGCTGTTTATTTAATTATTTACTGTTTGTCTAACTGTTTGTTTAATTATTTATTGTTTGTCTTAGTGGTGTGCTAGTTCAGCCTTCTCAGCTGTACTTACCTTGCCTCTCTCAACTAACTGGGCTTTGTGTGGTACCCCCATCCCCCTGCTGAGGGTTCAGGACAGGGTACCTTGTAACTGCCCTCTTTAATAGGACTTATCTCCCTCCCTCCCTCCCCAGCACCCACCCACCCCTGGGGTAATTGTAGTTTTATAGGTACTTGCACATCTTAGAGGAAAGGGGCTGCTCTCAGGTGCAGCTCTTAATCCAAATCAGTCATACACAGAGGACCTGAGATTAATTAAGCTTCAGGTACACAGGGTGTATTAGGGGTATTAGATACACTTTTATTAGTATAAGCATCTACACCACTCCTTATTATATACCGAATTTAAAAGACCTAAACACAAGCTTTAAACTAAGATGCAGACAGAGGTCCAGCAACGAGATGGGGGTTCTCCGGTCTTTTGCATTGAGTGTCACATGTATGATTTTCTCCCAGTTGGTGAGAGGTCCTACATATGCACTAAGTGCAGGGAGCTCTTTGCTCTCAGGGAACGAGTCCGTTCTCTAGAGGCTAGAGTAGCAGACCTGGAAGACATAAGAAAGACAGAGAAGTACATGGACGAGACCTACAGGGATATAGTCCTGAAGTCCCACCTCCAGTCTGGCAGCATCCCTGTTGCCATGGAGGAGAGAGGTCACGTGACAGGAGAGCATCACCCTGGTGTGGCAGGAAGTGATCCTGTAACTAGGACCTGTCCTCCAGGTGATGTAAAACCCTCTCGCACCGAGGACGTTTCTCCAGGGCCATGTCCCCATGAGGGGAGGGTCAGGACAGCTGTTATAGTTGGTGATTCAATCATTAGGAATGTAGATAGCTGGGTGGCTGGTGGACGTGAGGATCGCCTGGTAACATGCCTGCCTGGTGCGAAGGTAGCAGATCTCACGCACCGCCTAGATAGGATCATAGATAGTGCTGGGGGGGAGTCTGCTGTCTTGGTACATGTTGGTACCAATGACATAGGAAAATGTGGTAGGGAAGTTCTGGAGGCTAAATTTAAGCTTTTAGGTAGGAAGTTGAAATCCAGAACTTCCAGGATAGCGTTCTCCGAAATGCTTCCTGTTCCACGTGCAGGACCCAAAAGACAGGCAGAGCTCCGGAGTCTCAATGCGTGGATGAGACAATGGTGCAAGGATGAGGGTTTTGGATTTGTTAGGAACTGGGGAACATTCTGGGGAAAGGGGGGGCTCTTCCGAAGGGATGGGCTTCACCTTAATCAGGATGGGACCAGACTGCTGGCATTAACCTTTAAAAAAGAGATAGAGAAGCTTTTAAACTAGAAAATAGGGGAAAGCCGACAGTCACCCAAGAGCGCATGGTTCGGACAAAGGTATCCTTGAAGGATACTACCAAAAGCAGTGAGGTTCCAAAAGGGAGTATAGTAGCCCAAATGCCCTTGAGTAAGGAGCAGACAGAGCATAAAGATTCCCAATTACCCATGCCTACCAATAGCCAGATTAATATTAATAAAATACAGTCTCTAAAATGCTTGTATGCCAATGCTAGAAGTCTAAACAATAAGATGGGAGAATTAGAATATATAGCACTAAATGAGAGGTTAGATATGATTGCACTCTCAGAGACATGGTGGAAGGAGGATAACCAGTGGGACACTGTGATACCTGGATACAAACTATATCGTAATGATAGAGCTGAACAAATTGGTGGAGGGGTTGCGCTCTATGTTAGAGAGGGCATTGAGTCAGAAAGGATTAAAGTTTTGCAGGGAACAAAATTTGCTGTAGAATCTCTATCGATTGAAATTCCATTTATGAAGGGGAAGGTGATGGCAGTGGGAGTATACTATCGACCGCCTGGCCAGAATGAACAAATGGATGATGAAATGCTCAAAGAAATCAAGGAAGCTAACAAAAGCCACAACAGAGTAGTAATAATGGGTGATTTCAATTACCCCGGTATCGACTGGGACAGTGTCACAGCAGGACAAGCTAACGAGATAAAGGGGCTTGTTTACAAAGCCGCGGTAGCGGTTTGCGATCGTAATCGGAGCCGCGGCCCCATTGATTTCAATGGGGCCGCGGTTGCGATCGCGATCGCGAACCACTACCGCGGCTTTGTAAACAAGCCCCAAAGTTTCTAGATGAAATAAATGACTGCTTCTTGGAGCAGCTGATTCATGAACCAACCAGAGGGGAAGCCATACTGGACCTAGTCCTTAGTGGAACGCCAGATCTGGTGCAAGAAATAAGGGTGTTGGGACCACTTGGCAATAGTGATCATAGTATGATCATGTTTGATTTAATCAGTGGAGGACAGATAGTAAAGGAATCCACAGTACTAACTTTTAACTTTCAAAAGGGAGACTATGATAGAATGAGGAATATAGTTCGGAAAAAAATAAAAGGAGCGGTTCCAAAGGTTAAAGACTTACAGCAAGCTTGGGTGTTATTTAAAAATACTATCCTCGAAGCCCAGACCAGCTGTATTCCACGCATTAAGAAAAGTGGAAGAAAGTCCAAAAAACTGCCAGCATGGTTTAAAGGTGAGGTCAGAGAGGCTGTTGCTGCCAAAAGAGCAACCTTCAGGAAATGGAAAAAAGAGCCAAATGATGAAAACTGGAAACAGCACAAGCACTGGCAAGTTAAATGCAAAGCATTGATAAGGCAGGCAAAGCGGGAATTTGAGAAGAAACTTGCTACGGAAGCAAAAACACGAAATAAAGACTTCTTCAAGTACATTCGTAGCAAAAGGCCTGTGAGAGAGTCAATTGGACCATTAGATGATAGAGGGGTAAAAGGGGCAGTAAGAGGAGACAAGGCTATAGCAGAGAGACTGAATGAATTCTTTGCTTCGGTCTTTACTGAGGAAGATGTAGGGATGTTACCCAAGACTGAAGTGGTATTTAAAGGTGATACTGCAGAGGAATTGAGAGAAATATCGCTACACCGGGAAGATATATTACAACTATTTGATAAACTGAATAGTAGCAAATCACCTGGACCGGATGGTATACATCCCAGAGTGTTGAAAGAACTGAAATATGAGATTGCAGACCTGCTATTGGTAATCTGTGAACTTTCATTAAAATCATCTGTAATACCTGAAGATTGGAGGGTCGCCAACGTAACACCAATTTTTAAAAAGGGTTCCAGGGGTGACCCGGGAAATTACAGACCGGTGAGCCTGACGTCAGTACCAGGGAAAATGGTAGAAACCATCATAAAGAACAAAATTACACAGCATGTAGATAGTCATGGCCTAATGGGAGACAGCCAACATGGCTTTAGACAAGGAAGATCTTGTCTTACTAATCTGATCTGTTTTTTTGAAGGTGTGCATAAACAGGTAGACAAAGGTGAGTCGGTTGATATAGTGTATCTGGACTTTCAGAAAGCTTTTGACAAGGTCCCCCATCAGAGACTTTTGGCAAAGCTAAAAAGTCATGGGATAGGAGGCAGTGTACTATTGTGGATCGGGAACTGGTTAAAAGATAGAAAGCAGAGGGTAGGGCTAAATGGCCAATATTCCCAATGGAAAAAGGTGAATAGTGGAGTACCCCAGGGATCTGTACTGGGTCCGCTACTTTTTGACATATTCATAAATGACCTGGAAAAGGGAATAACTAGTGAGGTTATCAAATTTGCAGATGACACAAAACTGTTTAAAGTTGTTAAAACCCAAGAGGATTGTGGAAAACTGCAGGAAGATCTGGATAAATTGGAAGACTGGGCATCCAAATGGCAGATGAAATTTAATGTGGACAAGTGCAAAGTTATGCACCTAGGAAAGAACAACCCACACTATAGTTACACGATGCAAGGCTCCACATTAGAAACCACCACCCAGGAAAAAGATTTAGGAGTCATCGTGGATAACATGTTAAAACCCTCCGCCCAGTGTGCAGCGGCGGCCAAGAAAGCAAATAGAATGCTAGGTATCATAAGGAAAGGGATGGAGAATAAAACAAAGGATATTATAATGCCTCTGTATCGCTCCATGGTACGACCGCACCTTGAATATTGTGTGCAATTCTGGTCACCGTATCTTAAAAAGGACATAGAGTTATTAGAAAAAGTACAGAGAAGAGCCACCAAATTGGTGAAGGGGATGGAAGGCTACTCCTATGAAGAGAGGCTAAAAAGGTTAGGGCTCTTTAACCTGGAAAAGAGACGGCTGAGGGGAGATATGATAGAGGTCTATAAATTAATGAATGGAGTGGAACGGATAAACGTGGATCAATTGTTTACGCTATCAGAATATAGAAGGACTAGGGGACATGTAATGAAGCTACGGGGTAAACTATTTAAGACAAATAAGAGAAAATATTTCTTCACTCAACGTGTAATCAAACTCTGGAATCTGTTACCGGAGGATGTAGTAAGGGCTGTTAGTATAGCTGGGTTTAAAAAAGGTTTGGACAAGTTCCTGGAGGAAAGGTCCATAAACCACTATTAAAAAGGGACCCAGGATATCAATGCTTGACCTAGTACAAGCACTGCAGAACCTGTGTCTTTTGGGGAAACTGCTAGGTACGTATGACCTAGATTGGCCACTGTTGGAAACAGGATACTGGGCTTGATGGACCTCGGTCTGACCCAGTATGGCATTTCTTATGTTCTTATGTTCTTAAAAACCATCCTAAGGGAAGATTCATTTCTGAGTAAGCATAAGATACTTTCGTAATAGACTTGCATGATAATACAGTGTTAGACACATTAAAAACCCCTTTAGTTGCATTTACAAAAATAAAGCAATCTGTAGCTTTAAGCATGGAGACAACCTGCAAGGAGAAAGGGGCCTTGTTAAAATAGGCTGAGGTAGGACGAGTAACACCAATGAAGTAGAAAAATGTAGAAAAGGTTAGCTTTGCAGTTCAGATTATGCATTATAGTAAACGTTTGTATTTCACACAAAGTAGTGGGTACAGAAATAAGGCATGTTGATAAAAAAACTCCAGGCTGTGATGAGCTGCGTACACAAATGTCTTAAGTATTCAAAGCAGTCCTGGCAAGTAGTGTTACTTCATTTATAGTTCCTGAGGCCAACAAGGGAAGGCCCCACATGAATGCCAGAACATAAGTCAGCATGAGCAGGTGCATACTGACCATGGAGCTAATGTCCCACTATCAATATCTGAAGATGACTCCTGAAGCTTCCGCCGTGCGTAGACTAGCCGGCTTCTGGTGTGCGGCTAGCACAGGGCTCCGTCGTCTGCCGGTTCCCTGGTTCTCCGCAGTGTGAGGTGTAAGGGATCCTGAGAATATTCGTGCGCTGTCCACTTATCATCCAAGTCAGGAGCAGCTTTCTTAAGACGAGTATGATGAATCCACGGGGTAACCTCTGCGACCTTGAATGCAGTTGGTGTGGCTAGGAGAACTGTGTAAGGACCTCTCCAGGTAGGGCACAGTGGTTCACGTTTCTATTCCTTAATCCACACACGATCTCCCAGCTGGTGGGGATGGAGCGGCTCTGACAAAGAGATAGGCAGTCGCTCTTGTATCCACCTGTTCAAAGACTGAAAAACAGATCCCAATGCCAGTAACTGTTGTCTCGTAAGTTCATTACCTATCTGCTCTAGGTCTCCCTTAAGGCCCTGAATAATGGATGGTGGTCAACCATACAGTACTTCATAAGGGGATATTCCCAAGGTCCGAGTTGGAGAGGACCGGACCCGGAGAAGGACTATTGGCAAAGCCTGATCCCACTTAAGATGAGCTTCCTGACAGAGTTTAGACAACTGGAGCTTCAGGGTTTGGTTCATCCTTTCCACTTTTCCCGAACTCTGTGGGCGGTAAGCAGTATGAAGTTTCCAGGTGATCTGGAAGGCCTTGGAGAGGTCCTGAATGCACCTGGCAATGAACGCAGGGCCATTATCTGACCCTATAGTAAGGGGAAGGCCAAACCTAGGAATGATCTCTTTCAGCAGGGCCCTTGTAACTTCTCGGACTGTCTCTGTTCTACAGGGGTAGGCCTCAACCCATCCTGAAAATGTACATACTATCACCAGCAGATATCGATAACCCCTTACTCGGGGTAACTCAGTGAAATCCACTACAATATTTTCCATAGGGGCAGCCCCAACTGCCTGTATAGAAACTGGGGATAGAGGCCCTTGGCGGGGGTTATTCTTGGCACATTGGAGACAGCGACGCGCTGCAGCTGCCGTCAAGGCAGACAGATATGGGACATAGAAGTAAGACTGTAGGATGGCTTGCATGGAGGTCTTGCCTAAGTGGGTGGTCTCATGAAATCGGCAGACAAAAGCAGGTGCTAGACTCTCAGGGATAACATATCGGGGTGGATCTCCCAGCAGCCGCAACCACCCAGCAGTAGTGAGAGTAGTCTCTTCCCGAGTGAAGAAATCCATCTCTTTCCTGGTATAACGTGGGTCCCACTCTGACATAGGAATTGGAAACAGGGGGGCTTGAACACTTACTGGGACTGTTCCTTGCTGGGCTGCTAGCTTGGCCTCCCTATCTGCCCTGCGGTTACCCTGGATAACCAGAGTGTCCCCTCGCTGGTGTGCCTTGCAGTGAACAACAGCCACCGCTTCTAGTGCCCACACAGCCCCTAGTAACTCCAAAATTTCCCTCCCATACTTTATATATTTCCCGCTTGAATTTATGAGTCCCTTCTCTCTATGGAGGGCCCCGTGGGCATGGAGTGTAGTGAATGCATACTTAGAATCAGTGAAAATGTTTGCCTTCAGACCTGCAGCTAACTGGAGGGCTTGAGTAAGGGCAATGAGTTCAGCTTTCTGGGCAGAAGTCCCCAGGGGTAAGGGTTTAGCCTCCACAACAACCCCAGGAGTGACCACAGCATATCCGGCCTTCCGCTGTCCATCTTCCATGAAACTGCTGCCATCGGTAAAGTATTGAACATCAGGAGCGGCCAGCGGTACAGCCTTCAAATCTGGACAGCTGGAGTACACTTCATCCATTACCTGGATACAATCATGTTCAGGTAGCCCAGGTGCTACAGGGAGTAGAGTAGCAGGATTGAGTGTTTTCACTATCTCCAAGTGAACCCGAGAATTCGCACACAGCATGCTCTGGTACTTTGTCATCCGCTCGTTGGTAAACCAATAATTGCCTTTGTACTCCATCAGTGTCAGTACTGCATGCAGCACTTTAACATACAGTTCTTGCCCAAGGGACAATTTATCAGCCTCAGTTGCCAAGAGAGCTGTTGCTGCTACTGCGCGGAGACAAGAAGGCCACCCCCTTGCTACTAGATCCAGCTGTTTGGACAGATAAGCCACCGGTCGTTGCCAGGAACCTAGGCTCTGAGTGAGGACACCAACTGCTATCCCCTTTTCTTCATGAATGTACAGATGGAATGGTTTTTCCATGTCGGGAAGTCCTAGACTGGGGTCTGACTGCAAAGCCTTCTTCATATTCTGAAAGGCCTCCTTTTGGTCCGGGACCCAGTTGAAAGGATCTCGTTCTCCCCCTGTTGTAGCTGCATACAGGGGCTTTGCCAACACTGCATAGTTGGGTATCCAGATTCGACAAAACCAGCAGCCCCTAAGAAGCCTCTCAACTGCCTACAGTTTTGTGGCTCAGGAATAGAACAAACAGCCTCCCTCCGCTCAGAGCCCAATCTTCGAAGGCCTTGGGCAACATGGAATCCCAAGTATCTGACTTCAGTCTGGCACAATTGAGCCTTACTTCGGGACACCTGGTAGCCAGACATCCAAAGTAGGTGTAGAAGTTCCGAAGTAGCGGTTAAACATTCTTCCCGGGAAACAGCAGCAATGAGTAAATCGTCCACATATTGTAGCAATACACGTTGAGAAGGACAAGACTGGAACTGACGCAAATCTTGACTAAGTGCATCCCCGAACAGCATGGGGGAGTTCTTGAATCCTTGGGGTAACCGTGTCCATGTCAACTGTCCTTTACTGCCAGTAATAGGGTCTTCCCATTCAAATGCAAACAGTGGCTGGCTAGGAGTGGCCAGTCTCAAACAGAAAAAGGCATTCTTTAAATCCAGAACAGTGAAGCAGGTTGCTTGTGCAGGAATCAAACGCAGTAAATTGTAAGGGTTTGGTACAACAGGATGGAAGGTAACAACAGCTTCATTGACCTTCCGTAAGTCCTGTACAGGTCAGTAATCGTTAGTACCTGTTTTTTGAACAGACAGCAAAGGGGTATTCCATGGTGATTGGCATGGTTTCAGAAGTCCAAATTCAAGTAATCACTGGAGATGTTTATGAATGCCCTCAACAGCTCTTCGGGGCATGGAATATTGCTTGACACGGATGGGACAGGCATTTGATTTTAGGTCCACTATAATAGGCGGGATATTCCGGGCAAGGCCGGGAGGATTACCTTCTGCCCATACCCCAGGGAAGTTTTGCAGTTCTGATGGGAGGGGTTGTTGCTGATCAGCTTGGGAGTACAGCCGCCACTCTTCTTCCCTTGGAATTTGTAGAGAAAATAATCCCGATACTGGAGGCCCAAAAACTATCTAAGCCTCTCCAGTGGGGGTAAACGAGATCCAGGCATGTAGCTTTGATAGGAGATCCCGGCCCAGAAGTGGTACCGGACACTCAGGCATGTACAGAAATTGATGGGCGATTTGCTGTCTGCCTACTTCGCAGACTCGGGTCTGGAGAAAGAGCTGGACTGCCCGGTTTCCAGTTGCCCCCACCACTGTAACAGTCTTTCCGGAAGCACTTGCTAGCAGTTGGGGCACAACAGAATGCTCTTCCCCAGTATCAACCATAAATGGTATTTGCTGGTCCCCGATTTTGATTGTTACCATGGGCTCATTGGGACCGAGAAGAATCTGCGAGCCCGGTCTGTCCTATTCATGATCATCTTGGTTGTGGTCCATAGCGGTCAATCCAATGAATCCCGCTAGACCCTCACGCTCCTCGCCGGCATCCTCAGCTGGTCTCCGAGTATATCTTCCTCTTTCAACTTGCCCTCAGAATGCTAGTCGGCCACGGTTTCCTCTTCCTGCATCACTTTGGCCGCCTCCGCTGGGACAATCATTTTTCCAGTGGCCCACTTCTCTACAATAGGCACATTGATCTCGTTCCAATGGTCTTCGCTCCAACAATTCGCTCCGGGTTCCTCTACCCCGGCCTCGACCCCTCGGTTCCCACGTTGACTTTCCATGTCCTTTCTCAACTAGCGCCACTGCTAACATATCAGCTTTCTTTTTCATCTTTCGTTCACACTCACGCTTCATCTCCTGATCTCTGTTCACAAATACTTTCATAGCAACTTCCATCAGCTGGGTTATATTCATTCTCCAGGACCAAGCAGGAAGTCAGTCCTCACTTATGGGTGACGTCGGCGCCGACGGAGCCCTCGCGGAGCAATTTTCCCCAGCTTTCAAAGAAAGCCTTTGGGAATTGCAGCGCGCATGCGCGGTCGTCTTCCCGCCCGAGGGTGCCATCTTAGCCAGTCTTCTTTTTTCCGCAGAGCCCTACAGACGTCCCCGTCTTGTCCCCGCGAAAAAGTCGATTTTCTTCATTGTTTTATTCTTATTTCCTTCGCGCCCGGACTCGCGACGCCGGTCGCGAGTCCTCTTACTTTTTTTCGGTTTTTCTGACTTTGTCAGCTTTCGTTTTCGATTTTTCCCTGGCAGCCCGGTCCTTTGACCTCGCAGGGGCCCTTTTTCCCCCGATGGCTGCCAGTGGCTTTAAGCGGTGTGGTCAGTGTGACCGAAATATGTCACTAACTGACACACACGACTTTTGCCTCCGCTGCCTGGGCCCGGATCATGAGGAACTGATCTGTGGGCCCTGCGGCAAAATGTCCTCAAAAGCGTTGAGAAGTCGGCGGCATCAGCGTGATCGAATCTTCGCTGACCCCAGCCGTACCCAGACCTCGTCGGAGGCCTCCGCGTCAAAAGGCTCCAGCTCGGACCGTCGCCGGAGTTCCTCCGACCGGGGTTCTCCCTCCGGGGACCATCGTCGGAAGGTGAAACCCGCGAGGGCGGCGTCGGTGGACGCTCCTGGCTCCGCGAGGGCCAGGTCGCATAGCCCCGACAGCCGCCCCGGGTCCTTGGAGAAGGAACACCTCACGAAGCGACCTCGCCTGGAGTCAGAGATGCCTGCTCGGGTAAGTCCTGTGGTCCTTCTGGACTCGCCTCCGCGACAGCCGACGTCGGGCCCGACGCCGTCGGGGCCCGAGTCGGGGGCTGCTGGGTCTCCTGAGCTCGGACTCAGGTTGACGGCCTTGGAGAGCAGACTGTCTGCCTTCATGGACCAGCAGCGGGCACTGCTCGCTGGCTTCGCTGGCGCCGCTGCCCCGACCGCCGGGACGTCGACGTCCAAGTCGACCCCGGAGACCGAGCCGGTCCTCGAGTCGATGCGAACTCGAGTCGATCCTCGGTCGAGGTCACCCTCGGCCTCCCGTTCGGGACCGAGGTCGCCGACGCCGACTCCCTCGGCGTCGGGGCGGCAGGCGCCGCGCCCTGCCCGGGCCGACCCCACCGAGTCCTCGTCGGAGTCGGTCTGGGAGTCTGAAGAGGAAGAGTCGCCTGATTCTTTCCGGACTCGGTGTGTCCCCTCGGACTCACCGGAGTCCGAGCCTCGGAAGCAGTCCCCCCCGGAGGATGCCCGGTTCTCGGACTTCGTTAGGGATATGGCCAAGGCTTTGGCCTTCCCTGCGGATCCCGAGGAGGAGCCTCGTGCCGAAGAGCTCGACGCCCTCCAGTATGACTCTCCCGCAAGGGAACACTTTACTGTACCGGTTCCTCCTATGCTGGAACGACTACTCTTCCGCATGTGGGAGAGTCCGGCCTCCTCGCCGGTCCTGAGCAAGCGGGTCGATTCTATCTATCGAGTCCGCAAGAGCCCTGGCTTTCAAAAGGCACAGCTACCACACCATTCCATGGTAGTGGAATCGGCCATGCATCGTCTTAAGAGCCAGAAGATGCACTCCTCGGTGCCTCCTGGCAGGGAGGCCCGTAACCTGGATGGCCTTGGTAAGAAGTGTTTCCATGGCTCTATGCTCGCATGTCGTGTCCAGACTTACCAGCTATACATGGGCATGTATCTCCGGGATCTGGCTAAGGAGCTAGCCGGATTCTCCGCTGGTTTGTCCGAGGAACCCTTGCGGAGGTTCCTGGCCTTGTCCACTGGCATTCGGGAATGCTCAAAGTTCATGTCCCGAGCAGCCTATGATGGCTTTGAAGCATCGGCTCGAGTGGCCGCAGCCGGCATCGGTGCCCGCCGACAGGCTTGGCTTCAGTCGTCAGACCTTGAGCCCTGGGTGCAGGACAAGTTGGTCGATGTCCCCTGCCGAGGCGAAAACCTCTTTGGCAAGCCCACGGCGGAGAAGGCTGCACAAATTGAGACTGAGACTCTCACCAGGACCAGGCTTTCTAGGAAGACCTCCGCCCCTTCCCAGAAAAAGAAGGGCTCGGGGAAAAAGTCCTTTTACCCGAGGAAGGCGGCTGCCTACAAACAATACCCCCATTATCAGGCCCCTGCAGCTCCCCAACAGGGCCAGCAGGCCAAGGGACGGGGTAACGGGTCCCGTAGGCAGCAAGCCCCCAAGCCTGCACCACCAGCCCCTGCTCAGCAGGGTGGGGGTTTTTGACTCACTAAGCATAGCCTCTCCCCCCCCGCTGGTTCCTCCCAGCACCGGAGGCCGGCTGGTTCACTTCGCCCACAGGTGGTCCAGCATCACCGCAGATGCCTGGGTGCTTCAAGTCGTACGAGAAGGCTATCTTCTCCACTTCCACCAGGTCCCTCCCTCCTATTTTCCGGGAGAACCTCCGCGACCCCCTCTGCACAGGGAATTACTCCTTCAGGAGTTGGCAGGTCTCCTGCAGGAACAGGCGGTGGAGCCGGTGCCACACCACCTGAGAGGTCAAGGCTTTTATTCCAGGTATTTTCTAATACCAAAGAGAACAGGGGGCCTCAGACCCATCCTGGACTTGCGCAACCTCAACAAGTTCCTTGTGCGGGAGAAGTTCAAGATGCTTACCCTTGGAATCCTTCTGCCCTACCTCCAGCAGGGAGATTGGCTATGCTCCTTGGATCTAAAGGATGCCTACACGCACATCCTCATCCACCCAAGCCACCGCCAATACCTAAGGTTTGTGGTGGCAGGAAATCATTACCAGTACAGAGTACTGCCCTTTGGCCTGTCCTCCGCACCGCGAGTCTTCACAAAATGTCTCGCGGTGGTGGCGGCCCATCTCCGGCTTCACGGCCTCTATGTCTTTCCGTACCTCGACGACTGGCTCATCAGAGCGGCGTCCGCTCGGGAGGTCACCAACGCCACGCGCTGCACGGTGACTCTTCTGCAGCACTTGGGCTTTGTTATAAACTTCGCAAAGTCCACTTTGCTCCCCTCACAGGATCTCGAGTTCATCGGCGCAAGGCTGCACACTCCTCAGGCGCGAGCATACCTACCGCTCGACAGGGCTCAACGGCTCATGGACCTAGCCGACCGCTTTCGCAGCCAGCCCCTGGTCTCCGCCAGGCGCTTCCTGAGACTACTCGGCCATATGGCTTCCACCGTCCATGTGACCCCCAATGCCCGCCTGAATATGCGGCCTGCTCAATGGTGTCTCCGCCAGCAGTGGCGACAAGCCACAGGCGGCCTAGCAGACCTAGTGCGCATCTCCGAGCCGCTGATCTCGTCTCTCCGGTGGTGGCTTCGACAGCCGAACCTGATATTCGGTATGCCTTTCCAGTCACCTCAGCCGACCCGGGTGCTGACCACGGATGCATCCCTCCTGGGCTGGGGAGCACATTGCCAAGGGGCACGTACTCAGGGCCTCTGGACCACGTGGGAGTCTGCTCAGCAGATCAACTTCCTGGAGCTCAGGGCGATCCGCCTGGCTCTCAAGGCCTTCTCCCACCTGACTTCCCACCAGTCCGTCCTTGTCCAGACGGACAATCAAGTTACCATGTTCTACGTGAACAAGCAGGGGGGCACGGGCTCCTTCCTCCTCTGCCGGGAGGCACAGAAGCTCTGCTCTTGGGCCGTCAGTCACGGCATTCTCCTCAAGGCAGTTTATCTCCCGGGCCAAGAGAATTGCCTGGCGGACAAACTCAGCAGGATCCTCCAGCCGCACGAGTGGCGTCTGGATCCCTTGGTAGTTCAGAAGCTCTTCCTAAAGTGGGGCCTCCCCACGGTGGATCTCTTTGCCAGTCCTCACAACCGGCAGCTTCCTCGCTTCTGCTCTCGTCAGCCACACCCCCTTCGGGTTGCGGCGGACGCTTTTCTAATTTCATGGTCGGGGAGCCTTCTGTACGCTTTCCCTCCCATTCCGCTAGTCTCTCGGACTCTTTTCAAGGTTCTCCGAGACAAAGCCTTCATGATCCTGGTGGCCCCTCGCTGGCCCAGACAGCCGTGGTTTCCGCTCCTACTGCAATTAGCGGTGGAGGATCCATTCCCTCTGGGGGTACAACCGGATCTCCTCACTCAGGATCAGGGGTCTCTACTACACCCCAACCTCAGGTCTCTCAACCTCATGGCCTAGCTGCTGAGAGGGTAGTCCTTGCTCCCCTTCTCCTGCCGGCAGAGGTGGAGGAGGTCGTCTTGGCTTCGCGACGGCCTTCTACCCGCAAATGCTACGCCCTTAAATGGCGTCGCTTCGCCGTCTGGTGTACCCAACAGTCTCAGGATCCCTTCTCCTGCCCGGTGTCGGTGATCTTGCAGTACTTGCTACACCTCTCTAATCTGGGACTTAAGTCCAACTCCGTCAAAGTTCACCTCAGTGCTCTTTCGGCCCATCATGTGCCAGTGGACGGTAGACCTCTCTCCAGCGACCCTCTTGTAACGAGGTTCCTCCGAGGTCTCCTTCTACTTAAACCACCTCTGCGCCCGCCAGCGCCTGACTGGGACCTGAATGTGGTTTTGCAGCGGATCACCTGTCCGCCTTTTGAACCTATGGCTACCTGTTCTCTCCGTTTTCTGTCTTGGAAAACACTGTTCTTGATAGCCCTCACTTCCGCTAGACGCGTAAGTGAATTGCAGGCCCTCGTGTCTGATCCCCCTTACACTCGGTTCTACAAAAATAGGGTAGTCCTACGGACTCACCCAAAATTTCTTCCAAAAGTGGTCTCCCCTTTTCACATCAATCAGGAGGTGGTACTTCCAACCTTCTTTCCCAGACCACACTCCAGCCGAGCTGAAACGGTCCTCCATACCCTGGACTGTAGAAGGGCATTGAACTTCTACCTTGACCGTACGCGGGAGCACCGTAAAGCTGCTCAGCTTTTTGTGTCTTTTGACCCCAATAAATTGGGGCTCCCGGTCTCCAAGCGTACTCTGTCCATCTGGGTTGCGGACTGTATCTCTTGGGCTTATGGGGCAGACGGACTCTCCTTAGAAAGTCGAGTCACGGCTCATTGCGTTCGGGCAAAGGCCACGTCAGTGGCTTACCTCCGCTCTGTTCCGCTGGCAGACATCTGCCGGGCCGCTACTTGGTCTTCGAGCCAGACTTTTGCGGTCCATTACTGTCTCGAGAGGGAGTCCCGCAGGGACAGTGCTTTCGGACAGGCAGTCCTCCGTAATCTCTTTGAGGTCTGAGCAACTCCTACCCTCCATCCCGGATGTGGGCTACCGGTGGGTGATAATTCAGCGAAGATTCTGTCCTTCTGTGCTGCTGAGCTAGAGGGAGCTCATTTTTGTGCTTAGGGTCTCCGGTAGCCTTGAGCTTGGGAGTCCCATAAGTGAGGACTGACTTCCTGCTTGGTCCTGGAGAAAGCGTAGTTACTCACCTGTAACAGGTGTTCTCCAGGAGCAGCAGGAATCAGTCCTCACTACCCTCCCTCCTCCCCTTGGAGTTGCAATCGTCTGCTTAGGTTCTTTTTGCAAATTTTTATGCTGTCTTTTTTAGCTATGTCATCTGACTGGCTAAGATGGCACCCTCGGGCGGGAAGACGACCGCGCATGCGCGCTGCAATTCCCAAAGGCTTTCTTTGAAAGCTGGGGAAAATTGCTCCGCGAGGGCTCCGTCGGCGCCGACGTCACCCATAAGTGAGGACTGATTCCTGCTGCTCCTGGAGAACACCTGTTACAGGTGAGTAACTACGCTTTCCAGCAAAACCTTCAAGCTTCTGAAGTTTTCTTTGAATGTCCCCCTGTGATTGTCCCACAAACGCTGGTTTTCAAGTGCTTCGGGGTCGAATGGAGTGTAAACACGGAAAGATTCATAGAGTCTTTCATAAAACTGGCCAGGGCTCTCATCAGGGTTTTGCAGGACCTCAGATATTTTCCCCACATTCATCGCTTTCTGGCCCCCCTTTTTAAGGCCTTCCAAGAGAGCCCGATGATAGCGATCCAGGGCAAGATGGCTGGTATCACTGTTTGCAGCCCAGTGGGGTTCTAGGTCAGGAAAATCTCTCAGTGCTGCTTGCTGGGGATTCTGTTCACCTGGAGGGTTCTCTTCCAACCATTTCATGGCCAACTGAGTCACCCGGTATCTCTCTTCGGTACTAAGTAAGGTTAAAAGGAGCTGACGGCAGTCTGCCCAAGTTGGACGATGGGTTTGAATAATAGACAAAAACAAATCTATCATAACTTGAGGTTTATCAGTATAGGATGGATAATGAGTTTTCCAGTTTAACAAGTCGGTGGTAGAAAAAGGTACATATACAAAAGTTGGAGGGCCCTCAATGAGCTCTCCCTGGGCATTAAAGGCAGCTGGTCCTCGAGCCTCTCGGAGGGGTAGGTGGAGACTAACTTCTGGAGTCTGTTTGCTAGGACGTAGTGTGTGGTGGTCTCTCCTGAAGTCGCAATGCTCCAGTATGGGGGGGGGGGGGACGTGTACGAATGTGGGACTGACTACCTTCAGGTCTGGGACTCAGGGAACTTTCTGAAGTGCTGGGCAGGTCTGTATCTGAAATTGGCATTTGTATGCTTCCCTCACTGCTCTTCTGACTATCAGAGAAAGTAGTATCTGTTGAGAGGGGCGGGGGAGAACTAGCCAGACTGCTGACCTAGCTGGAGACTGCTGACCTAGCTGGAGTCACAGGAATCTGCCTGAGAACACAGGGAGGAGGGAAAGGGGGGAATTCTTCTGTCTTTGGCTTCTGTACTAAAACGGGCAACTGTGATTTTAATTTAGGCTGAATTTCCTGTGGGCTACGAGACAGAAGTATGCGACTGTGTTCCTCATAGCATCTCCTGAGCCATTTAGGTCTCTGCCAACAAACAGCCAGCCAGGAATCATTATAAGGGAATTGATCTGGATGGTTAGCTGCTACAACATTGTGCACTTTGCTAATCAAGTCATAATCAAAGGTTCCTTCTCGGGGCAAACCAGTTTTAAAACTCGGCCACTCATGCTGACAATACATCTGTAACAGGGAGGGGGTCATACAAACTCCATAATCTGCAGAGAATACTTTGCGAAAATGTTTTAGCATACACTCTAGGGGAATGCATTTTGAATCAGATGCACCCATATCCCCCAGTCTCTGAAAACACAGAACAAAGGAACAGCAAGGGAAAGGAATGCAGACAGCCTCGAATCCGGCTGCTCTAGTCTCAAGAAGGGTAACTAACAAAATGGCGCTTCCGCCATTTTTCCCGACCTGGGCGCGGTCGCCTGGTCAGGAACTGCACTAATCAGGAGTCCATTCTCACTGCACAAGCCTCTGCTTGTGCCAAACACATAAATCAAGCACAGACCAACACATAGACAGCCTCCCAATTCCCTAGAAAACTAACTATTAGGAACTCAGTTTCCCCCAGCTCAGCTCAGAGTGGGCTACTAGGGCATTTTCCCTCGAGAGGTGATCAAGCTCTCCTTCTCCCCGTAGGAAGGACCGATTTTTCTGAACTGCAGATACAAAGACAGACCCTTTTGTCACTTACCCCATTCAGATGTCTTCCGGAGACTCATAGATTGGTTCCTGAACTCCGCAATGGGTTCGTGGGTTGCAGCCGGACAGAGCCAGCGGCCTTGCCGAAACGAGTGGGAATACTCTCCAGAACAAGAGGTCTAGTGGCGCCAGAGATCCCCCTTTGCCTCCGCCACTCCCCGGCTCCGACCGGCAGAACCCCAAGGCTGCAAGGCAAACTCTTTTCTTTCCTCTCTCGTCTCCCCCCTTTCGTCCAGCCAGATGCACCAGAATGAAGCAGCAAAACAAGTAAGGAAAGAAAATACCCCGGAGTCTCAAGAGGAAGCAAGCTGTTTAATGTGCACAGACCCAGAGAAAATATTTTTTCAAATTCCGGGCCCCTACCAGAGGGCTCAGAGAGATTATATAGACATCTTATCAGGTTATCACAGTATTTCTTCATGATTGATCACTTTATTACAGTGTAGTCCCGATTGGAGAAAGTCTACTGTACTCTTATCTCTAGCAAAGCAGAGGAAGAGATGTTATCTCTAGCAAACAGAGATAGCAGCAGGACAAAGGAATAGGGGCGGGACAAGCATGTACCAGGGTATGACTTCACCAAGAGGGGTGTATCCTTTTCACTTAACCCTTCCAGCTCTCAGCCCTGCCTGGATTTCAACCTCATTAGGAGTCATCACCTAGGAAAATGATTTTGGAGTCACTGTGGACAATACATTAAAATGCTCAGCTCAGTGTGTGGCAGCAATCAAAAAAGCAAATAGAATGCTAGGAATTTTTCAGATAAAGATGGAAAATAAAATGTAGGAATATTATAATGCCTCTTTTTTTTGATCCGTGGTACAACTTCATCATGAGTACTCTGTACAATTACTACTACTACTATTACTACTAATTATTTGCATAGCGCTACAGGGCATATGCAGCGCTGTACAGAGACATGTAAAAGACAGTCCCTGTTCATAAGAGCTTACAGTCTAGTCAAGACAGACAACACAACAAGTGGGGACTAGGGGAGTGGTTAAGAAACACATAGGAGATGAACAGGAGAATAGGGGGATCAGGATCTAAAAGTAGTCTCAAAGAAGTGAGTTCTTAGCCTGGATTTGAACAGGGCCACAGCTGGAGCCTGACTCAGGTAGTTTCTTCCAAGCATAAGGAGCAGCAAAGTAGAAAGATCGAAGTCTGGAGTTGGCAGTGGAAGAGAAGAGTACAGATAGAAGGGATCTGCCAGAAGAGCAGCGTTTCCGAGGAAGTGTGTAGGGAGTCAAGGGAGAGATAAGAGAGGAAAGGTAGTGAGGAGCAGCTGAATGAAGGCACTTATAGGTCAGTAGTAGAAGTTTGAACTGGATGTGGAAATGGATGGGGAGCCAATAAAGTGACTTGAGAAGAGGGGTGACATAAGCATAGTGACACTGGTGGAAGACTACTCATGCAGCTGAGTTTTGGACAAATTGAAGTGGAGATAGATTCAGGGGAAGATCAGCAAAAAGGAGGTTGCAATAGTCTAGACGGGAGGTGACAAGCGAATGAATAAGGGTCTTAGTAGTGTGTTCAGAAAGGAAGGGGCAAATTTTGCCAGTGTTTTAGAGAAAGAAATGACAGGTTCTGGCCACCATATCTCAAAAAATATAGCAGCACTAGAAAAGGTACAGAAAAGGGCAACAAATATGATAAAGGGGATGGAATGATTCCCCTATGAAAAAGGGCTAAAAAGATTAAAGCTTTTCAGCTTGGAGAAGAGACAGCTGAAGGGAGCACAATAGAGGTCTATAAAATCATGAATAGGATGGAACAAGTAAATAGGAAAAGGTTGTTTGCCCTTTCAAATAGTACTAAGATGAGGGGACACTCTATGAAACTAATAGCTAGCATATTTAAAACAAATTGGAAAAAGTATTTTTCACTCAGTGTACAATTAGGTTCTGGGATTTATTGCAAGAAGATGCTGTCAAGGCTGTTAGCATAGCTGAGTTTAAAAATGATTTAGAAGAGCTCCTTTAGGAAAAGTCCATAAACCATCAGCCTTGTAACGTTTGAAAAGTCACTGCTTATTTTTGGGTATCAGCAAATATGGAATGGGATTCTGCCAGGTATGTGTTACCTGAACTGATCATTGTCGAAGACAGGATGTGGACAGGATGGTTTGATGTGGACCTTTGGTCTGACCCAATAAGCATGGCATATCTTATGTTTTTTAAAAAGTGAATTTTATCCACTAAATTACAAAAATAAGGCCTGAAAGTTACTGAGCAGGCAATTCAAATGTCTCATTTTGGACTGTTGGTCTGACCCAATATGACATGCCTTCAACTGAGTTTGGGATCAGAAAAACCAGGGTTCAAATTCCACTGGCATTCCTTATGGCTTTGGGCAAGTCACTTAACTCTCCATTGCCCCAGATATAACCTTAGATCAGTGGTTCCCAAACTTGGGGTCGGGACCCCAAATGGAGTCACATCATCAGTGAATGGGGTCACAAAAACATGGCCATTTCCACTTTTCTCTGGACTTTTACTGTGACCTATGCCAAGTAATGGTAATCACCAGTCAGCATATGGTCTGTGAGCCAGTGAACATTCATAGGTCTTTGCCCTTTCCTGGGAAAGCTTCCTGTTAGACTGAAAACCCATGTTGAGGACTGGGGTCTGTAAGCACACATTGCACGCTGACACAAGGGATGCTGTGCTGACGACTGCTGCAGTTGTCATTATTGTTGCTGCTGCTTTCTTATTTAATTGAGTGGAGGGAGGGGAAGGAAGCTGGAGACCTTCTATTTTGATTTCATCATCATCTGGGGTCACATGAATTTCTCCAAATGGTTTACTTTTG
Organism: Ichthyophis bannanicus; assembly: GCA_033557465.1. Lineage (NCBI taxonomy): Eukaryota > Metazoa > Chordata > Amphibia > Gymnophiona > Ichthyophiidae > Ichthyophis > Ichthyophis bannanicus. The sequence goes on from CM066031.1 coordinate 574,758,665, forward strand.
CACATACCATGACAGCAATGAGCCTCATTCCGAAACCATAGAATGTGGAGTATGGTCTCAGTATCTCAAATTTACTGCTGAAGTTCACCGTAGTACTTGCACTGTGCCAAAGAGAGTTTTCTTCTGCAGTTTATAAAATGTAACATATATAGGCGACTTATCAAGGTGTGATTGGACATTCCTCTTAATCAGGCCTGTAGCTCCCAATATGAAGGGAAATATTTCTGTAGCTTTCTGTCACATTTTCTTGGTCTTTGCATTTCTTGATACTTCAGGATCTTCTTCCTCTCCACACCATTCACAGAATAACTGCTTGGAACTGACACCTCTATTATCAATGTTTCTGGTTTTTTTCTCCTTTACCAATATGTTGGGTTTCCTCACATTCAGCTTCTTATCTGTCAGAATGAGAATGTCCCAAGTTAACATAACTTCTTCATTTTGCGTAATTCTCTTAGGGTCATGATAGCGGTGCTTTTCTGGTACAGTGATATTATAGTGTTTACAAAGTTTCCAATGGATGAGACGTGACAGGCGTTAATCATCTTGAATATCCCCATCATACATTTTAAGTCATTTGACTGATATTATATCTATTTATTTATTTATTTAGCTGCATTTATATCCCGCTTTTCACCGGGTCAAAGCGGTTGGGGGATACATTTAACACGAGGGGATATGACACACATACACTAATACTTACAAGGAACATGGGCAGTGGAGGGTTAAGTGGCTTGCCCGAGACCACAAGGAGCACCTGTGGGACTTGTGATAGGACCTGGAGCTGGGAAATTTCTTCAGAAGCTGTTCTCTGTTCCCTGTGATTAAGAGTTAGGGAGTGAGGTTACATGCCTCCCACTGGGGAAAGTGAGTGTGTAAAAAAATTATATTTACTTATTCATATCCAGTTTATATCATTTTTCTATGCAAGTTGCAGTCAGACAGGGATGAATCACAAACTCAGTAGAAGTTCTCCTTATTTTAAGACTTCCACCAACCCTATATTTTTTTGTTTCCTGAGAGTCTCTACTGGAGGATGGACTTCTTTTACTAAAGCCTCAGAGCCAGAGATTGCTGCAGAGAAAATGAGAGACAGGTAGAGAGGAGAGCTGGGAGAAGGGAAAGAAAGTTAGAGACTAGGGCTGAGAGGTGATGAGAGATAACTAGAGGCAAAGGATGGCAGGCAACAACATAAACAAAATAAACATTTATTTTGACTTTGTAGATATTTTATTTGCATTTTTAAATATTTTTTTTTTTTAAGTGCCATCAAGTCAATGCTGACTCCTGGCAACCCAGCATCCCTGGGATTTCTTGGCAAGTAGATTGTTAGGCCTTATTTTCTGAGGCAATGGAGGGTAAAGTGACTTGCATGAGGTCACAAGGAGTGCCAGTGGGAATTGAACCCTGATCTCTTGGGTACTAGGCTACTCCTCCACTCAAATATTTAATATTTTAGGTGTAATAACTGATACCTCTGTCATTTCTCATGACCAATTGTATAGACCATACCGTGCCTTGCACCAAACTGACCAATGCTCTCTATTGTTCTGACTAGATTGTAAGCTCCGATAAGCATAACTCTGACGGGCAGGGACTGTCTCTGTATTTTGGCTGCTTCTTGTAGGTTAGCTGTACAGCGCCGCATGCGTGGTGCTATATATTTATTTATTTACATTCTCTTATATACCGCGCTATTCTGCATCAGTGCGGTTTACATTGAACAAACTGAAATCAGAGTGGTTTACAAACAACTGCTATACAAGTGCTAAATAGTAGTAGTGATACCAGTTTGTTGAAGTACTATTGTAACCCCCCTGCCGATATGAAGTTCTTACAGCAGTCCTTTTCATGGAATGGAAAACAGTGTTCACACCACATCAAGAGTAATACAGTCCTTCAGTCTCTACTCTTGAAACTAATTTTATAGGGTACATTGAATGGAACCAGTATACACTGGGAGGCCTTGACAAAACCTCCACTTACATCTATTCCCTTTTCAAAATAACTGAGTCCAGTTCAGACTTTATTTTCTGAACCAAAGGTTTACTTAAGGACTTCAGGGTCACCGATAACAATAGCAAAAACAATAAGGCAGAGACAACAAAATAGAACTGTATTACAAGAAGTTATCTCCTTTTTCCTTCCCTTAAAATTTGAAACAAGTAGATTACTTCTTTCTCCTTTTACTTTAATATATTTCAGCAATCCACTCTAAATACTCTCTCTCTGGTGTTGGGATGGTCGCCCAGTCAAAGAAATTAATTAGATTTATCCAGGGCTTTCTTTGAGGGGGTATGTGATAGTATGGAGTACTGGCACCTTTTTCATCGCCTGCTAAAACTGATCCATGCTTCTCACATATTAATGAAAGAGCCCTGCATATGAGTACGGCATCATTTTTATCTAAGAAATATGCACTGGATTTGTCTAACAAGACCTACCTCTAGCAACATCATGCTGCTTTGGACTCCAGAAACCTTACTGTCCTCTGTTTTAGCAGTATTTCCATTAATTTACTCATTGCAGATGTCAGACTAACCGACTTGCAGTTCCCAGCCTCATCTTTACTTTCACTTTTGTGTAAAGGGACCACATGTGCCCTTCTTCAGTTCTCTGGAACCACTCCCAACTCTAGAGAAGCATTGAAAAGGTCAGAACTCTAGAACTTGCACAAATTCCTTCAATACTCTTGGATGTATTTCATCCGTCCCCATCACGTTGTCTACTTTTAGTTGAGCTTGTTCCTCTTGAACACAGTCTTCTGAAAATCGTTCAAGATCCCCTTCACTTCTGTTCCTATTTGTGGGTGTTTTCTGAGGTCCTGCTCTTGGTCCTTTATCTGTGAACACAGAACAAAAATATTTGTTAAGCAATTCCACTTTATCCTCATCAGCTTCTACATATTCCTTCCTTTCACCCTTGAGTCTGATAATACCACTTTTGCACTTCCTCTTCTTACTAACATATCTGAAAAATCTCTTGTCCTGCCATTTTACTGCATTGGCTATTTTTTCTTCCATTTGTATCTTTGCTTTGCTGACTACTCTCCTAGCTTCTCTTAGCTTTTCCAAATATTGATGCTTGTCTTCATCTTTCTTTTATCTCTTGTATTTTATGAAGGCCATCTTCTTTTTCTTCACTTTTTCAGCTACTTCTTTTGAGAATCATAGTGACCTCCTTTTCCATTGATTTACTTTCCTAACAAAAAGGTTTGTTGCCCTTAAAACTTCCGCTTTCCATTTTGCTCACAGCTTTTCTACATTCCCCAGCTGTTCCAATCCCTCTACTGACTCCTTGAGCTATTGGAGGGAGGAGTAGCCTAGTGGTTGGGGCAATGTACTTCAGGCCAGAAGGTCAGGGGTTCAAATCCCACTAGAGAACAGCAACCTTGGGCCAGAAGGACTGGGGTTTCTAGTCCCACAGATGCTCCTTGTGGTCTTGGGCAAGCCACTTAACCCTCCATAGCCCATGTTCCCTGTAAGTATTAGTGTATGTGTCTCATATCCCCATGTGTTAAATGTATCCCCCAATTGTGTTGTGACTGCTTTGATTGAAGGATAAGGCAGTATACAAAACTGTCTAAATAAATAAATAAAATTGTCCCATATTGGTAAACTTAATTTTTCTAAAGTCTAGGATCCTCACTTTTGAATGGACTTTTTCAGCTCTAGTCCTAATACTGAACCACACCATCTGGTGATGACTGGATGCGAGATGATCACCCACTATAACATTGGAAACACTTCCCCATTGGTAAGCACCAAGTCCAGTATGGCCCCTTCACATGTAGGATCTGTTACCAGTTGCTAGAATAGTTCTCCCTGTACATAATCCAGGATCTTCTTACTTCTAGATGAGATTGCAGCAGGGATGTGCCAATCAACATCTGGCATATTGAAATCACCTATCAGTAGCATGTCTCCTTTCATGGCAATACTGAAATTAAATCTCTGTCCTCTTCTTCTTCCTGTGAAGGAGATCTATTTATCACACCAATGCAAATGGATGCCCCATTCCCCCTTTCTAGTTTAAACCACAATGCCTCCTCCTTTTCTTGTAAGCACTGTAATTCTGTAGCTTCAATATTATTTTTTACATATAGTGCCACTCCTTCTCCCCCGGTGCAGTGGCTGGCTGCTAAAAACAGACTTCTGACTAGATTGTAAGCTCTGATGAGCAGGGATCATCTTTTACATGTGTCTGCACAGCACTGCGTTTGCCTTGAAGTGCTATAGAAATGATAAGTAGTAAGTAGTAGGAGTGGTTTATATATAACTTGAATTTTCACTTCCAGAGGAGTCTTCGTCCAGCATAATGTAACTGCGTAGAAAGTACGCTCCACTGTCCTGGACATCAACTAGGTCTTCTCCAGGCTATATTGTAGCAATTTAGCAGGGACACTGGATTTTCTGCACTATTAGGAAATGTTTTTTTAATGATTTTTATCTAAAAGGGGTTGTATATGCTGTATTTTTTTGAATAGTTTTAGTGGTTAAAGCAGCAGGCTGAGAATCAGGAAATTCAAGGTTCAAATCCTACTGACCCACCTTGTAACTTTGGGCTAGTCACTTCACCTTCCATTGCCTCAGGTACAAACTTAGGTTGTAAGCTTTCTAGATAAGGACCTGGCTACTGTACCTGAAACATAATTTTCCTTGAATTGGGGCTAGGAAAAGTGAGTAATTTAATACAAATTCAACACTGCCTCATTCCATCTCAGCCTCTCTTTTCCCTAAAGTTTACAATCCATTCTTGAAGTGTCTACAATAAGACCATTGAGACTCCTCAACCTCTTCAGGACCCAAGCCTCTCACTTCCTCTACCCATTCCCCTTTGCAAGAGAACAGTCTCTTATATATTGCTGCTCTTGTTGTCCAATTGCTATCAAAATTATGCTGCCTAAGCTCTTCTTCACAATTTAACCTAGATACAGTTGGTTGGCATGATTTTGAGTGTGTTGTGCAAGACAGCAGGAGTTAAGCACCTCTCGTAGAGGTGCATGAGAGATTAGTGGTGAGGTGGGTTTCTGGAGTTTCTATGCAGTTTTGTTGTTGTGTTGGGGGAGAGTTTGGGTGTAAGTTTAATTATTCTGTCATGATAGTGAGAAATCCAAGCAGCCTTGTTGTGTTGGACAGGAGGGAGGTGTGGGTTGCTCAGTGCATTTTTCCTAGAAAAAAGGTGCCAATACTCATATGCAGTACTCTTTTATTAATACATAAGGACCATGGGTCAATTTTAGCAGGCAGTAAAAAAGGTGCTGGTACTCCATAACACGGTGTACCCCCTATAAAAAAGCCCAAGGGTTGATAAGAGGCTAGTGCATTGAAGCTTTCATGCAAGGTCATCATCTTAAGTCTTATTTGCTGCCCCTTCCTACTACCCCCATACACCTTCTGTGTTAATTTTCCAACAACTATGTGAACTCGTAAAATCATCATGAACAACTTTAACCTGCTTGGATTAAAGAAATGACAAGCAGTCAAGTAATCCGATAATGCATTGCTCTTGGCAGGATGGCTATGAAGGACCTAGACAAGATTCTCAAGAGCAGAGTTATCTCTCTCTATACAAAGATTTGACTTGTCCAAGCCATAGTATTTTCAATAATGTCATATGGATGCAAAGGATGGACAGTGAAAAAGATAGACAGGAAGAAAATTGATGCTTTTGAATTATGGTGCTGACGAAGAAGAACAAACCCTCAAACCTAAGCTTTCTTTAGCTGACAAGACTTCGACTTTCATCAGAGAAAGACATCATGCTTGGCAAGGTTGAAGGTTAACGCAAAAGAGAAAGGCCAGCAATGAGATGGATTGATACAATAAGAGCAGTTATGGATGCCACTCTATCAACAATGAGCCGCCTGACTGAAGACCAAACACAGTTTAGGACAACTATCAAAAGGGTCACCATGAGTCGACACTGACTCGACTGCACTTAACAACCAACAGCATGTGACTGTGAAGCTAACACACTTTTGTGTATAGGATATGAGCTAAGATGCTTATCCTGCTTCCATAAATATTTAGTATGCACATAATTCATTTTGAACCATCATAAGAACATAAGATATGCCATACTGGGTCAGACCAAGGTCCATCAAGCCCAGTATCCTGTTTCCAACAGTGGCCAATCTAGGTCATACTTACCTAGCAGTTTCCCCAAAAGAAACAGGTTCCACAATGCTTGTACTGGGTCAAGCATTGATATCCTGGGTCCCTTCTTAATAATGGTTTATGGACCTTTCCTCCAGGAACTTGTCCAAACCTTTTTTAAACCCAGCTACACTAACAGCCTTTACTACATCCTCCGGTAACAAATTCCAGAGTTTGATTACACATTGAGTGAAAAAATATTTTATTAGTCTTAAATAGTTTACCCTGTAGCTTCATTGCATGTCCCCTAGTCTTTCTATATTCTGATAACGTAAATAATCAATCTACGTTTACCCGTTCCACTCCGTTCATTAATTTATAGACTTCTACCATATCTCCCCTCAGCCGTCTCATTTCCCGGTTAAAGAGCCCTAATCTTTTTAGCCTTTCTTCATAGGAGTATCCTTCCATCCCCTTTACCATTTTGGTGGCTCTTCTCTGAACCTTCTCCAATAACGCTATATCCTTTTTAAGATGCGGCGACCAGAATTGCACACAATATTCAAGGTGCGGTCTCACCATGGAACGATATAGAGGCTTTATAATATCTTTTGTTTTATTTTCCATTCCTTTCCTTATGATACCTAGCTTTCTATTTGCTCTCTTGGCCGCCGCTGCACACTGGGCCAAGGGTTTTAACATGTTATCCACAATGACGCCTAAATCTTTTTCCTGGGTGGTGGTTCCTAATGTGGAACTTTGCATCGTGTAACCATAGTTTGGGTTGTTCTTCCCTAGGTGCATAACTTTGCACTTGTCCACATTAAATTTCATCTGCCATTTTGATGCCCAGTCTTCCAATTTATCAAGATCCTCTTGCAATTTTCCACAATCCTCTTGGGTTTTAACACCTTTAAATAGTTTTGTGTCATCTGCAAATTTGATAACCTCATTCGTTATTCCCCTTTCCAGGTCATTTATGAATATGTAAAAAAGCAGCAGACCCAGCACAGATCCCTGGGGTATACCACTATTCACCTTTCTCCATTGGGAAAATTGGCCATTTAGCCCTAACCTCTGCTTTCTATCTTTTAACCAGTTCCTGATCCACAATAGTACACTGCCTCCTATCCCATGACTCTAGTTTTTTCAAAAGTCTCTGATGAGGGACCTTGTCAAAGGCTTTCTGAAAGTCCAGATATACTGTATCAATCGACTCACCTTGTCCACCTGTTTATTCACACCTTCAAAAAAACATAACAGATTAGTAAGACAAGATCTTCCTTGTCTAAAACCATGTTGGCTGTCTTCCATTAGGCCATGACTATCTACATGCTGAGAAATTTTATTCTTTATGATGGTTTCTACCATTTTTCCTGGTACTGACGTCAGGTTCACCGGTCTGTAGTTTCCCAGATCACCCCTGGAACCCTTTTTAAAAATTGGCGTTACATTGGCGATCCTCCAATCTTCAGGTATTACAGATGATTTTAATGAAAATTCACAGATTACTAATAGCAGGTCTGCAATCTCATATTTCAGTTCTTTCAACACCCTTGGATGTATAACATCCGGCCCAGGTGATTTGCTACTCTTCAGTTTATCTAATAGTTCTAATACATCTTCCCGATGTATCGATATTTCCTTCAATTCTTCCGCACCTTTAAATACCACTTCAGTCATGGGTAACATCCCTACATTTTCCTCAGTAAAGACCGAATCAAAGAATTCATTCAGTCTCTCCGCTATTGCCTTGTCGCCTCTTAGTACCCCTTTAACCCCTCTATCATCTAATGGACCAACTGACTCTCTCACAGGTTTTTTGCTACGAATGTACTTGAAAAAGTCTTTATTTCGCGTTTTTGCTTCCGCAGCAAGCTTCTTCTCAAATTCTCCCTTTGCTTGCCTTATCAATGCCTTCCATTTGACTTGCCAGTGCTTGTGCTGTTTCCAGGTTTCGTCATTTGGCTCTTTTTTCCATTTCCTGAAAGATGCTTTTTTGGAAACAACAGCCTCTCTGACCTCACCTTTAAACCATGCTGGCAGTTTTTTGGACTTCCCTCCACTTTTCTTAAAGCGTGGAATACAGCTGGTCTGGGCTTCCAAGATAGTATTTTTCAACAACACCCAAGCTTGATGTAAGTCTTTAACCTTTGCAACTGCTCCTTTTAGCTTTTTCTTAACTGTTTTCCTCATTTTATCATAGTCTCCCTTTCGAAAGTTAAAACGTAGTACTGTGGATTTCCTTACTATCCCTCCTCCACTAATTAAATCAAATGCGATCATGCTATGATCACTATTGCCAAGTGGCCCCAACATCCTTATCTCTTGCACTAGATCTGGTGTTCCACTAAGGACTAGGTCTAATATGGCTTCCCCTCTGGTCAGTTCATGAACCAGCTGCTCCAAGAAGCAGTCATTTATTTCATCTAGGAACTTTATCTCCCTAGCATGTCCTGCCATGACACTGACCGAGTCGATACCGGGGTAATTGAAATCACCCATTTTTACTGCGCTGTAACTTTTGTTAGCTTCCTTGATTTCTTTGAGCATTTCATCATCCATTTGTTCATTCTGGCCGGTCGGTCGATAGTACACCCCCTCTGCCATCGCCTTCCCCTTTTTACATGGAAGTTCAGTCCATAGGGATTCTACAACAAATTTTGTTTCCTGCAAAACTTTAATCCTTTCTGACTCAATGCCCTCTCTAACATAGAGCGCAACCTCTCCACCAATTTGATCAGCTCTATCATTACGATATAGTTTGTACCCAGGTATCACAGTGTCCCACTGGTTGTCCTCCTTCCACCATGTCTCTGATATTCCAATCATATCTAACCTCTCATTTAGTGCTATATATTCTAACTCTCCCATCTTATTTTTTAGACTTCTAGCATTTGCATACAAGCATTTTAGAGACTGTATTTTATTCATATTAATTTGGCTATTGGTAGACATGGGTAATTTGGGATCTTTAAGCTCTGTCTGCTCCATACTCGAGGGCATTTGGGCTACTTTACTCTTTTTTTGAACCTCTCTGCTTTTGGTAGTATCCTTCAAGGATACATTCTTCCGAACCATCCGCTCTTGGGTGACTGTCGGCTTTCCCCTATTATCTAGTTTAAAAGCTGCTCTATCTCCTTTTTAAAGATTAATGCCAGCAGCCTGGTTCCATCCCGGTTAAGGTGAAGCCCATCCCTTTGGAAGAGCCCCTCCTTTCCCCAGAATGTTCCCCAGTTCCTAACAAATCCCAAACCCTCATCTCTGCACCATTGTCTCATCCACACATTGAGACTCCAGAGCTCTGCCTGCCTTTTGGGTCCTGTATGTGGAACGGGAAGCATTTCGGAGAACGCTACCCTGGAATTTCGGAGAACGCTACATCTGGCTTCAGCAAATTTTCTAGTGTACCACCAACTTAGGCAGTCCCTTTATGTCCATGCTCCCAATGTATGTGCCAGCAAATACATAAGTCAGTATTCTTGTACCTATTTTAAAAGCAGTGCTTTTTTATAAAATACTGGAGGAATTGTGAATGTCCCAGTTCCTTCCTCAATGTCCTATGCAGAAGGGGGCTTTACAGTATGCAACACATCCCTACATTATATCTCCATACCTAGCTCCCTGCATCTCTTTCCTATCAATTCTGGGAGCCTCAGCATTTGATTTCCGAAGCATACTAGCTAGGATTCACTATTGTGTATCATTTGCTTATGCCTCTGGTTCAGCCATTGAGTATAGGTAATAAATTATTCTTGATAAAAGCATCCAGTCTTTTGAATAGCTTTTACTGGGTAAATTAAAATTATACCCTTCCCTTTCTAATACTCCTGCATGGCTGAAATGTATTTTTAATTTTCTGTGCTTCTTTTGCTTTCTTAGATGTTGGGACTAGCCATGTTATAATCTCATATTTTAAGTTGCTTTATTTACCACTATGAGAGTCTAGAAAAATTTACAACATTATTTCAAGAGCCGATTCATCAGCTTAAGATGGGACTCAAAGACTGCAGAAGAAAATAAACTATTAGGTGGACATATGGAGCTGTAAAAATATCTACTTATAGCACAGCATGTATAAAAGCTAGCGCATAAAAATGATGCATTAGCAGGAGCAGGAATGAATCCTATTTACTTTTACCCACTGGCTAATATTTATGACCTCGCTTTTTAAAATACAGTTGAGTAAAAGTCATTTTGAATAGCTCAAGGTGGGTGCATGATAGTTTTCTAGTCACTAGGTGCCTAAAATTACTGTTTTTGATGTTTATAAAGAGTTTAAAGTAAAATAAATGCAGGTATTACTTGATTATGAACTTACCTCGTAAAGTTAGCATACTTTAGTCCATTCTACGTATGTTACTGTCTACCTTGATGGGGCATAACAATAAGTCTATGGAAAATGAACTGCATAGTTGATATGTATATGCTCATTTTCTGTTGTGTTTCTTTTTTTTTTTTCTTCTTCTTTTGATCTGGTATTTTCTATTTCTTCTTATGTTTTTACATTTCAGTCCCTGAGGATTGTCCTGGGTAGTTTACAACCAATTAAATTACACGATATACAAAATCCAATACAATTCATAAAGTATTGTTTGTACAATTTATTAACAAATTGATACAATACCATGCAAATAAAAACAAATATGCTGTAAACTTGTGTCTCTCAGTACACAGGTCTTCATCAGAACACTTGGATTAACACCTTGCAATAATACATAGGATGCAGACTTCATATAAAACAAGTACATTAACATTCCTCTTTCTACTGCACCAAGAACGCTTGAGGACAAATGAATAGTGATAATGAAGACCTCACTTCTAGGTAGACAACAGCTTGTAAAGACCTTGATCTCTCAAGAATAGACTGATGCTTGTACCAGAGCAAGATTACGTAAACTGCTGGGTGATTTGTATGACATCTTGTAAGCTCTGAGTTGTTTGAATCCATTGAAAATGTGCTGTAGATTCCATTGGACTTAAGTCATATTGTGACGCTGCAAGGGAATTTTATGTACTGTTAAAGCCATGTCCATGCCCACAGTCCCATGTCATTTGCTGACTGTTTTATATTCTACCACAGATACCAAGCTGGTGATGCTTTCTTGTAGAAGCAAGACTTTGGTTAGAATCATGCCTAGAAGAACTCCTATGAATTCAAATTGAGACGACTAGTTCAGGTGGAATTTGGGTAGGGCTAGAGGATTGACGGCAACTATGTTGCCAGGTTAAGAGGGACATTTCCGCCAGGAGAGCTTCCAGAGCCTGCATTGTCATGCCTGGAATTCTTTTCCTTTTTACAACAGGCCTGGTCATTCTGGCATGGAAATTTAGACCCTGAGGCCTCTGGGTTCCCTTGAGCGCAGTCTCGGGAGGAGCAGGCAGCCCTGTTTGATTGTAACAATCAAAGATGGTCTTATATTTTTAGAGTAATAACACAGTTAAGCCAAAAGAAATGACCAATTACTCTATTAGTATGAGAATTCCTCACAATTAGTCTCTAACTTCCCACATTGCATTTAAAATGCATGTCATATGTTTATATAAAGAAACCGGGTCTCAGACTTCCAGGAGCTATGGTATTAACTTTTTGACCAGGTGCTCCAATTTGCATCAATGACCCTTTTTTTGTTATATTGTTGTCATTTTTATCAATTTAGTTTAAAGTAAAAATCTTTGAAAGAACAAGCGAATCAGGCTTATCTTAATTGTAGAATCCCAATGCCAATTTCAGCGCTGCTGTGTTTCACGAGTATATCGTTTCTTCAGGGGTTTGTGCTCTGACTTCCAAAGTTATCAACTTAAACACATACGATCCCCGCCGCCGGTTTTTCGTGCTATGTGAAAAAAAGCCGCGCATGCCTTTCGTGCTATGTGAAAAAACGCCGCGGTCATGCGCGGTGTTTTTTCACATAGCACGAAAAACCGGCGGTGGGGATCGTATGTGTTTAAGTTGATAACTTTGGAAGTCAGAGCACAAACCCCTGAAGAAACGATATACTCGTGAAACGCAGCAGCGCTGAAATTGGCATTGGGATTCTACAATTAAGATAAGCCTGACTCGCTTGTTCTTTCAAAGATTTTTACTTTAAACTAAATTGATAAAAATGACAACAATATAACAAAAAAAGGGTCATTGATGCAAATTGGAGCACCTGGTCAAAAAGTTAATACCATAGCTCCTGGAAGTCTGAGACCCGGTTTCTATATATAAACATATGACATGCATTTTAAATGCAATGTGGGAAGTTAGGGACTAATTGTGAGGAATTCTCATACTAATAGAGTAATTGGTCATTTTTTTAGCCCTGTTTGATTGCCTATGGCTAAGCATCCCCAGCAAAGAGCATCTCCTGGAGATGAGGATCAGCTGGGCTCTGTCCAAAATTGGACTGTGGCTTGGATTCAGATGTCTGATGTGGATGAAGAAGTACTCTCATCTTCAGAGGATTGTGAAGAGGCTGATGTTATCTCCTGTTCCAGGAGGAGGAACTGAAAGCATTGATTCCAAGGGTCTCATCCACCTTGAGCTTGGCAGATGCTCCAGGCACAGAGCAGGAAATCCATTACTGTCTTCCTATTCCCAGAGGTGCTCAAGGACCTGTTCCGGTTGGAGTGGGATTCCCCTGACTCCCCACCTTAGGGGCTAAGGGTGTATAAAAAGATGCATGCTCTCCCAGAGAAGGAGTGCATTGTATGGTTTTGATATTTCAAAGGTGGATGCGCAGATCACAGTGGTTACCAGATGGACCACCATTCCTGTGGAAGGAAGATTGGCCTTAAAGCATATTCTGGACCGAAAGGAGGTAGATTCATGTTGAAGAACCAGTTCACTGCGGCAGCTGCTATTCTTCAGTTGGCGGTACGTGCAGGCCTGATATCTCGAGCCCTGCTCCAGTGGATTCAGTCTCTTCTGTCAGATGATTCCCCTGCTTCGTGCTGCCCAGACCAATCAGGAGCAGCCTTCACCTCCAGCCAACTGAAGCTCCTCTACAAAACTGCAGAATGCACAAAGGATTAGCAGAATGCACAAAGGACTAGCACCACCAGCACAGACCCAATCGGCGTCGGCAGCAGAAGCAGAAAACTAATATCCTTCACTCCGTGCTGCCCAGACTAATCGGGAGCAGCCTGAACCTCCAGCCAACTGAAGCTCCTCTACAAAACCGCAGCATGCCTAGATGCACCTGTGCTTGTTAGGCATGTGCCTGTTAGGCATGTGCCTGAGGGCCTCGCCAGAGGGCCCTTTGGTGTGGCCCTTAGGCGGAGATCAACGGCAGGAGACCAACCCGACCACTATACCCTTCCTGAACTCTGCCTGGCCACTGTGATGGAGAAGACACCTGGCCTCTGATGCAGACAGCGTTTCCAGACCAGGCATTAAACAATTGCAAGCTCACACTGCCCGGAATAACCGCAGCCTGCGGCTAACCACTTGACATAATCACAGAAAGCAAGGAGCTCCAAAGTGAAAGCTATCGCTCAGATTACACTCCTATCCCTGCGGCCCCACAAGGCAATCATGCAGTGCCAGAAGCAACAAGAAAGACCGATCAAATCAGCCAGCTCCTGCCCGCCTCACCATAAGCCGTGCAGAACACTGACAGCACCAAAATGCAACCAAAGGGCATGAATTTCAAAGAACACCTCCTACTGGCACTGCTTCTAATGTATCTGGCAACCTCCAGAGGAACCAGGTCACATACTATGCCAGCCCTCCTGCAGCCACCTCAGTCTCCATGGCCAGCTTCTACCCTGATTCACCAGCTCCATAGACTCTCTGCACACAGAGCACACAACCTAATGCAGCTACAACACACACCTCTCCCTCAAACCGCACACACCAACCCCATTGTGGCCTCCCTTATCAAATTCACCCTAATCAATGCCAAGTCAGTCAGAAACAAACCAAACATTATCAGTGACTACATACAAACCCACAGGATAGACATCATCTGCATCACAGAAACCTGGCTAGGACACAGGCCAAGTTATCCTGAACCAAATTACCCCACCTGGCTATGCAGCCTACAACTGCCCCAGGACACACAAAAGAGGAGGTGGTGTGCTGATACTAGGAAGAGGCCACTACAGATTCAAGACCACCTTAACCATTGACTCAGCTGAGAACAACACCATCATCATATCCAACAAATACCTGAGTTTATGCCTCACTTATAGGCCACCGAATGTCAAAAACAAGGAACTATCCACCATCTTGGATAGTGGATCACAACTCAAACCGCTTATTGACCTTGGAGACTATAACCTGTGCTCCCTACCCAGCAAAGAAGCCAATGCATTCCTTAAGGCAATGATCGCCCTCAAATACATCCAAATAGTGAATGCTCCCACTCACCAACATGGGACAAATCAAAACCTCGTCTTCATTCCGAATCAACTCATGGAACAAGATCAGACATCAACACCAATAATCACCCCTATGCCCTGGACTGATCATTACCCAATAATGTTCTTAACACTCATCAGGAGCTCCAACAACCATCAGGAACCATGGTTCCCATACAGGAAGTTTAGAACCTTCGATATGGAAGCATTCCTACAGGAAATTACTTCAAAGCTCCAACAGGACAGCAACCACTTGGATGAAGTCATTGAAAACTGGCACATCACTATCTCATCAGCTGCTGCAATTACGGATATAAAACGCACACACGCCCGCAAAAGACCCAACTCACTGTGGTACTCAGACATTATCAGAGAAGTGAAAAGAGCTCTAAGGAAACTCGAAAGGAAATGGAGGCATAATAAAACTCAGAACACTTTCCAACAATACAGGTCCAAGCAACAGGAATACAATAATATAATCAACAAGTCCAAACAATAATACTACCCAACACCATCATGAAATCAGCAAAAGGACCTAGGGAGCTCTTCAGTATTGTGCAAAAGCTCACCAAAAACATTACGCAACAGGATGCCCACCTCATTGACCCCCAGCAATTTGCGGACTTCATAATCAGAGAGCACAGCGATCTCTCACAATGCCAAGCACCTATCTCAACCAGCCCAACAACCTCTGCACACAAAGAAACCTGGGATGACTTTACCATCCCATCACTCTCACAGATCAAACAAATAATAGATTCACATAACACTACAACCTCCTCTACTTACCCTTGCTCTGTGGCATGGATCAAAGCCATGAAGGATTAACTCAGCAAGAATTTCCGACACATGGTAAAGCTATCTCTACAACAGAGCTACATGCCTTCCGCCTTCAAACAAGCTGCCATATGCCCAGTCCTCAAGAAGAACACTCTTAATCCAACCGACCTAAAATCCTACCAACCAATCTCTAGCTTTCCATTTATTGCAAAAGTCATTGAAAAAGTCATGCAGACAGCTACAGGATCTGAACGCCCCATTGGACATACACCAGCATGGGTTTAAGCCACAGCACAACGTTGATACACTGCTAGCATCCCTATTTGACACCCTGATGAGATAGCTAATCTTCATGGACATTTCAGTGGCCTTTGATACAATATCCCACTCCATAATAATACAACGCCTACAAGAAATCGGGCTAAGCAACAGTACTTTAAAATGGTTCAAATCGTACATCAACAACCGAACCCAGCAGGTCAAATGTGGTGAAAACAAATCTGCAAAATTCAACATACCGCATGGCATTCCTCAAGGGTCTGGATTGTCCTCCGTCCTTTTCAACATTTACATTCAGCCAATATGCAACATCATCAAACACCACAAAATGCACTATCACCTATATGCGGACGATATCATGGTCTACGCCCCCATCAACACACACACACCTGACCTGTTTCCCCATAACTAAGTCCCTGGAGAATATGATCGCATGGTTCACCAGCAACTCTCTCTCGGTGAATTGTAACAAGGCAGAAGTGATGTTCATCACCAGAAGCTCCACATTTACTCCACCACATACTATTAATATCCTCGATAAAGACATATCAGTGAAAGAAGAAGTAAAATATCTGAGTGTCACTTTGGACAGCAACCTGACCCTCCAGGCCCACATCAACAAAACTGCCAACAAAGCTCATCACAGACTCAAGCTTATCAGAAGGCTCAAACCCATCCTAGATGCTAATCATTTCCATTCAGTATGTCAAGCAATGATCACACCTATACTAGACTATGCAGACTTACTCTACCAAGGATTACCTAAACAATATCTCCATCCTCTCCAACTGGTGCAAAACATGGCAGCCCGGATAATCACAAATACGGCAAGAAATGAGCACATCACCCCACTTCTCCAACAAATGCACTGGCTACCCATCCACTCACGAGTAAGATACAAAGCAACCTTAAATATCTTTAAAATCTTCCATAATCTCTCGGCCACCACCATTCAGAGCATACTCACCAAGGACTCCAGCACAAGACACAGGTGAAGCAACATGGTGAACAAACTCATCACACCTGCTGCATATCAATGATCCAACCAATCTACAACCAAAAGAGCACAATCCCTTGCTGCACCTGCTCTATGGAGTGCACTTCCCAAACCAATGAGAACCACAAATAACATCAAGGATTTCCAGAAGATGCTGAAGACACTACTCTTCTATGAACACTACGGACCCACACAGAGCCCATAGCCACCCAATGCCTCCTACACTTGTATTGTTCATATATTTACCCATCCTCCCCTCCCACCTCAATATGTACCTAAATCCACTCTGTAAACAACTTTGATGGAAGGAAAAGATGGTTTATAAAACACGATAATTAAATAAATGTTTCAACTCCTCTTAAGGAGTTGGCTATGGCCTTCCTTTCTGATGTCATGTTCGCCCTGGAAGATCTAGCGGACAGGGATTGTGCCCTGTCGACGGTGACATGGTGTTGGCATGGCTCTGACATGGGCAACAGACCCATTCCAAAGCCAGGTTGGAAAACTCGCCTTAGAGAGACGCTCCTTTTGAGTCCGATTTGGAAAAGCTGGTGAAAGACCTGGGTGAGACAAAATCTTATTGCCTTCCAGAGGGCAGGTCTAAGGGGACTATGAAGTGGGCAGAAGCCCATTTTCCATCACCCTCCATTTTCTCCTCGCAGGTGCACTGGTTGGACTCCTGGGGGTCTCAGAACCCCCATCGCTAACAGCCTGGAAAGTCTTCCTTCCCCTCTGCTTATGCTCAGTCCTTTCGTGGAGTGCTTGGGCCCCGGGACCCAGTCCCATCCAAAAGAGGACTATCCTGGGCTGCACAATGAAGGTTGGGGGTCCATTCCCTGATTCCTCTGGTTGAGGGGAGGCTTTGCCTCTTCTTTCAGGAATGGGCCTGAGTCACCAAGGAACACTGGGTGCTAGTCCCCATTCAGTACGGCTATGTCCTGGAATGCAAAGAGCTGATCCCTGCCGTTTTCATCTTCTCTTCTTGTGGATCTGCGAACAACAGGGCTGCTGTGTGGATTACCTTGGACAAGTTGCCTCTCCTGAAGGTAGTGGTGCCCATTTCCCTGGATGATCAGGGCAAGGGCAGGTATTCCATCTGTTTCATGGTGCTGACACAGAAGGAACATTTTGGCCCATTCTGACCTCAGGTGTGTCAATGAGTGCTTGTGCATCATGCATTTCTGGATGGAAACTTTGCAATCCATGATTCAGGCGGTGCACTGAGGGGAGTTCCAGGCATCTCTGGATTTGGCCAAGAAGTATTTTCATATCCCAATTCAGGGGATCAGCAAAGTGTCTGTCTTTTGCCGTGCTTGGCTCTCACCTTCAGTTCGCCGCCCTCCCATTCAGACTCTCCGCTGTCCCAAGGATGTTTTCCAAGGTCATGGTGGTGGTGGCTGCAGCGCTCCAGCACCAAGGGATTTGTGTGCACCCATATCTGGACTACTGGCTCATCTGAGTCCATTCTCTTTCAGAGGCATTTTGGGTAGCTCACCGAGTGGTGTCCTTTCTGATAAACCTTGGTTGGGGATAGAGCCAGTTGTTGCATTCCCAGTCCCTGGAGTTCCTGGGAGCATGTTTTGATACTAGAGTATGCAGAGTTTTCTAGCCAGAGGAGAAAGTCAATGACTGTTGGATTGCCTAGCACTGTTCTGTTCGCAGCAGGCTCCCAGAATGCAGGTTGATCTTCAGCTCGAGATGGTGCCGTGGGCACATGCTTATATGCGGCTGCTCAAATGATCCTTATTGACTCAGTGGTTCCTGAGTTCTTAGCAGTTCAAATTCAGGCTTCCACTCCCAATATTGGTGAAGGCCAGCCTGTAGTGGTGGCAACAGCTCAGTCTTCTGAGGAAGGGCATGCCGCTGGATGATTGCTCATGGATCCTGCTGAAGATAGATGCCAGTCTTTCGGACTGGGGAACCCATTGCCAAGGCTGAATGGCCCAGGGCCATAGGATCAGCAGGGAGGTTGCATGGTCCATCAACTGCCTTGAGGCGAGGGCCTTCAGGATGGCTCTTCTGTGTTTCAGGCCTCCGGTCGAGGGCTGGGAAGTTTGAGTGTTTTCGGACAATGCCAAGGTGGTGGCTTATGTCAATTGGCAAGGCGGCACAAGGAGTGCCAGGATAGCCTTGGAAATGACTCTCCTGTTTGCCTGCACCGAGAAGAACCTCCTAGTTTGTTGGCTCTTTACATTGCTGGGGTGGATCCTGTGAAAACCAATTTTCTCAGCCAGTACTGTCTGGTTCCAGGAGAGTGGGAGTTGAGACAGGAGATAGTTCAGTTGTTTCTATGCCACTGGGATCACCCCAAGAGGGATCTGATGGTGACATACTTCAATGCCAAAAAGTGCGCCGCTTCTTTAGTTGTCACATGGAGACAGGGTCTGAGGGCATCGGCGCTCTGATTTAACATTGACCAAGTCAACACCTGCTGTATGTGTTTCCTCCATGGCCACTGGTGGAACATGTGATTCAGGGTGCCACCTGGGAAGGATTATTTTAGTGGCACTGGGTTGGCCAAGGAGAGCATGATTCAGAGATCTGCAAGCACCATCTCTTTGCCTCCATCTCGATGCCTCTTGTATCAGGGGCCGTTTGTCCTGGAAGACCCAGTTCCCTTTTCACTTATGGCTTGGCTCCTGAAAGAAGACAGTTAGCACATACAGGCTACTCTCTGGCGGTGATTGTCCACTCTGCTGAGAGCCTGGAGAAGGTCTACCAACCTGGCATACTGTATGTGGGGGTCTGATGCTTTGAGTGCTGGTGCAGCGCATGGCAGGTGGCTCCTTAGGCGGCCAAGGGCTGTCTCTTTTGGCCTTTTCTGCAGGGCAGTCTGGAGCCTTTCTCTTAGCTCTCTGAAGGTTCAGGTGGCAGCTTTGTCTGTTTCCAAGGTCCATTGGCTGGTAAGTCTCCAGCCTTATACCCAGATGTTTCGTGCTTTCTTCAGGGTGTTCGGTGTCTGGGTCCTCCCCTCCGGTCTATGGTCCTTTCCTGGGATCTGTTTCTGGTGCTCAGAACCCTTTGAATTGATGAAGTGTGCTACTCTAAAAGATTTGATGCTCAAGACGGTCTTCTTGGTTGTGGTATGTTCTGCAAGGAGGATTTCTGAGCTACCGGCTCTGTCTTGCCAAGATCCTTACCTGTCTTTTTCTTAGGAGGCCATTTCCATTCAGCCTGTGCCTTCCTTCTTCCCTGAGGTGATTTCTCCCTTTCATGTGAACCAGGCGGTTTGCCTTCCCTCTTTCTCTAAGTAGCAGTGTCAAGGGATTGGTAAGGATCTTCATCTTGTGGATGCCCAGAGGGTGCTTCTCTGGTTCTTCAAGGATATGAATTCTTTTCCTAAGTCATACCATCTTTTGCTGCTGTTTGTTGGCCCACACAAGGTGATGTGGCTACTAAGTCTACATTGGGGTACTAGATTAAGGAGGCCATTGCCTTGGCAGATCTATTGCAGAACTGGCTAGTTCTGGAGGGTTTGCGAGCCCATTCCACCTGAGCGCAAGCATCCTTGTAGGCAGAGTGCAGCTCAGTAGCCCCTTCAGACATTTGTCAGGCGGCATTGTGGGCATCATCTTCCATCTCTGTCTAGCATTTCCACTTGAATGTTCATGCTTGGGCGGACATGGCCTATGGCTCTAAGGTTTTGTGAACTGCTGTGTCTTCCTGCCCAGTGGAGGTGTAGCTTTGGTACGTCCCACTTGTCTGGCCTGGTCTAGCAGGACATTTTACTTAATAGTTAATGTCATTTCCTTGAGTCCTGTTAGACAAGTCCAGGGCCCACCCATCCCCTGGAATTGTTTGTTCAGTTCTTCTGCGGCGGTTCCCTGGGGTCCACTATGCTTTGTATACTGGGCTCTGCAAGTCCATCTTCTATGGACAGCCTTCTGTTTATGTTTTCTTGTACATAGTTCTGCACTGTTTGATTGTTCATTGTTGCCCATGTTGAGTTTGTGTGAGGCTTACCATGTTCTCCCATATGCTTTGGGATGAGCACTGAAGAGACCTCTGAGGTGGATAGAAGCATGGGAGTGATGTCATTGAAACCTAAGCTTCTCATTAGTTCTTTCTCTTCAACAATCTGCTGGTAGGGGAACATAATCCACATCTGGACTGGTCTAGCAGGACTCAAGGAAAAAACATTATCTGGTAAGTAAAATACTATCATAATCCAACCATTTTATTTTATTTTATTTATTATATAAAACAAATATACATGTTCCTGCTCCATCTTAGCTTCTTACTTAGAAGAGGTATTTTCTAAGGAGAGCAGATACTGGTTCTCCAAAAATCTACCTGCCTCCCTTGGGGGTTGGCTTCTTCAATAATACAGTAGCTTTGTACAGAACAGAGGTGGCTCTATGTGATGATGCCGTATAGAAAGCCGTGCACTGCTCTAGAATACTTAGAGCTTTGTTTACATTTTGCTAACCTGGGCTTAGTCAGATGACATGACCCATGCATGAAGAATGATACTCTCTGAGAAAATTTGTTACGGGTAAGCAACTTTGTTTTCTTGCATTGGTCTTATCTTACATCTAATACCTAACCGGTACAATAAGAAATTCTTATTCACTGTGTAGCAAATTTTTACTTTTTTCTTGTTCCTGGGTAATAAGTGTTATTTTCCGATATCTTATGTCTCAAAACCGTAGAAAATGGCAATTATGCCCCACAAACATTGCTTTTGGGACCATGATAGTGATATTTTTGAAAAGTACCTATTTTGCAGGACATTCTAGATAGATTTAGTGCAAAGTAAACTTGGAGTACCTATTGGAAAATTCTAGAACTTTCTAGAGCTTTCCAGAACTTTGCAAAACTTTTGGAACTTTGTATAACTTTTGAGAACTTTTAATAAAGGTCTTTTGGTGACGGTTATAACGTCACTTCTGCCTCACATCTATATAAACAGATTTGCGCGGAGTGAGCACAGTCATTCAGCAGCCTTCTTACCGTTTGGAAACCTAGGAGCGAGCAACAACAATACATGTCTTAAGCTCACTAGTTTATTTTCATTTAAAATTCTTAAGTGGACTGACATGGTATCAAGAGGCTGTAAGCATCCAGCAGACACATTTTGCTCTGTCTGTGGCGATGTTATCAAGACAAGAGTGAAAAAGTACTCCATGGAAGCATCTGCCAAGATGTGTGAAGCTTACAAGGCATATTTCGGCATGCCTGTTGGGGATCAGGATAAACCCTGAGCACCTCATTTCATTTGCGAGCACTGCAAGAAAACTCTGGAAGGTAAGATGGACAATTGATGTGGACTTAGACTGTGACAAAACCAATACAAAATTTTTCCTCATAAAAAAGAAAAATGGAAAAAATGGAAAACATGGATCTCAGAACCAGCGGGGCACACATGACAGGATATCCCAGAACAAATCTGTGCTAACCCAGTCCCCAGAACATTACAGAAAAATGGTTTAATGAATCGCATGATTGGGATATAGCCATAGCTGGCTATAATCTATTGAGAAGAGACAGAGAAAATGGAAAAGGAGGAGGAGTAGCCTTTGTGTCAAAAGCAATATTAAAGCTACTGAAATGCAGGGGACATGGGGTAAAGAAGAAGCACTCTGGATTGCGTTGGGAAGAGGAGATGGAACTGTCATCCAAACTGCTGTAGTCTACAGACCTCCGACTCAAATTGAAGAGATAGATAACGAATTGATTATAGATATTGCCAAGATAGCCATAAAGGGGGAAGCGATCATTTTGGGTGACTTTAATCTACCTGATGTGGATTGGATTACTCCTTCTGCACATCTGGAAAGAAGCAAAAAAGTGTAGATGCTCTCTAAGATGCATCACTTAGACCAGGGGTCTCAAACTCAAATTGCTTTGAGGGCCAAATGAGGACTTGTAAAGTAACCCGGGGGCCGCATAAGACGCGGGGCCTCATTTGCATAAGGGGCCTCATTTGCATAAATATTTGCATAATGTTACCATACACTAACTTTTAGTAAACAGGCCTCTTTAATGAGTATGGATAAAGAAAGACTAAAAGATTTAGAAACAAGAAGACAATAATTAAACTGGGAACCCCAAAAGCCAAACTTGGAATGTACAACAACACTGTAGAAATAAAACTATAAATTAATTTCCTCTTGTACTAAACAAAGCGCAAACATTAATGATGCACATTTCCCAGAACTGACATATTCCAGTTAATAAATTCAAAATAAAGAGATATTTTTCTACCTTTTGTGCATTTTTTTCAGTTGCAATTGTTCCAGCCACTTTCTTCTGGTTTCTTCATGTCTTCTGCTAACTCTCCATCGTCTGCTGTCCATTTGCCCTTTCTTCTCTCCTAGTTTTTTTTCCATTCTCTCTCTACATCTGCTTTAACATACTAATCTTTCTCCTTTTTCCTCTTTTCTCATTCCTATTTCATCCACTCAAATTTTACCCCTCCATCCTCAATCCCCACTTACTCTCCCAATACCTGGCCAATTGTAGATTTGTCTTCTCTCCCAGACAAAATATTTTTCCCCTCTCCATTTCACTTTCCCAGCTCCATCCCATTCTAATCCTTCCCCAACATCAGCTCCCTTCTAGTTCCAGCCCCACCCAGCATCCGCTCCCTTCTAGTCCCCCCATTAGTCCATTTCCAGTCCTATCCTAGCCTCACCATCAGCCCATTTCCAATCCTAGCCCCCCATCAGCCCATTTCCAATCCTAGCTCCCTCCCCTCACAGCCCATTTCCATTCCAAGCCCCCCTCCCCATCAGCCATTTGCAGTTCAAGCCCCCCTTCCACTCAGCCCATTTCCAGTCCTAGCAACCCCCCCCCCAGCCCATTACCAGTCCTAGACCCCCCATAGCCCATTACCAGTCCTAACCTCCCCATAGCGCACTTCCAGTTTTACCCCCCATCACCCCATTTTCAGTCTTACCCCCCCATAGCCCATTACCAGTCCTAACCTCCCCATAGCGCACTTCCAGTTTTACCCCCCATCACCCCATTTTCAGTCTTACCCCCCCATAGCCCATTACCAGTCATAACCCCCCTGCCAATAGCCCACTTCCAGCCCTAACCCCCATTACCCCATTTCAGTCAGCCCTTCCATAGCTCATTACCAGTCCTAACTCCCCCCATAAGCCCACCTCCAGTCCTTCCTAACCCCCACCTGCCCATTTCCAGTCCTAGCCCCCACCATAGCCCATTACCAGTCATAACCCCCCTGCCAATAGCCCATCTCCAGTCATAACCCCCCCCCCTGCCAATAGCCCATCTCCAGTCATAACCCCCCCCTGCCAATAGCCCATCTCCAGTCATAACCCCCCCGCCAATAGCCCAATTCCAGGCATAACCCCCCCCCCCAATAGCCCATCTACAGTCATAACCCCCCCTGCCACTATCCCCTGTCCAGTCATACCCCCCCCCCCCTGCCAATAGCCCATTTCCAGTCATACCCCCCCCTGCCAATAGCCCATTTCCAGTCATACCCCCCCCCTGCCAATAGCCCATTTCCAGTCCTACACACCCCCCCCTGCCAATAGCCCATTTCCAGTCCTACACCCCCCCCCCCAGGTAAATTAAAAAAAAACCTGGCTTCTGCTGCTCAAGCAGCAAAATCAGCTGTCCTGCGGCCCCTTCCCCTGTGCCCGGAGATCCGAGTCTGCTCTATCAGCGGCGTGCTTTTCAAGCCGCGAGGAGAGTATTCCCCTCTCGCGCGGCTTGAAACCGCGCGAGAGGGGAATACTCTCTTCGCGGCTTGAAAAGCACGCAGCTGATAGAGCAGACTCGGATCTCCGGGCACAGGGGAAGGGGCCGCAGGACAGCTGATTTTGCTGCTTGAGCAGCAGAAGTCAGTTTTTTTAAAAATTGGACAATTGATTCTGCCGCTGCCACGGCGGCAACGGCAGAAGCCAGGGTTTTGGGGTTTTTTGTTTTCCTCCGTCGCGGGCCGCACAAAGTTGTCTCGCGGGCCGCATGCGGCCTGTGGGCCGCGTGTTTGAGACCCCTGACTTAGACAAATGGTCATGGAACCAACCAGGGAAAGCTCAACGCTGGATTTAGTGCTCACCAAGGGTGATAGCGTGTTGAATATCTGCGTGAGTGCCCCTGTGAGCAACAGCGATCATCACACGGTGTGGTTTGAGATAAAAGCCAAGGTACAGGCCAAACATAGCAAGCTCCAAGTCCTAAACTTCAAAAACACTGACTTCAAAAAAATGGCCGAGTACCTAAAGGAGGAGATGACAGGGTGGAAGGAGATAAGGGAAGTGGAATTGCAATGGGTTAAACTAAAGGTGGCAATAAAAAGGGCAACAGATAAATATGTAAAAAAAGTAAATAAAAACAAGAGGAGAAGGAAACCTATTTGGTTTTCCAAAGAAGTGGCTTCTCAAATAAAAGCAAAAAACATAGCTTTCGCAAAATTCAAAAGCTCGCAAACAGAAGAACACAGAAATAAATACAGGATCAAACTCAAAGAATCAAAAAGAGAAATAAGAATAGCAAAATCAAAGGCAGAGGAAAAGATGGCTAAAGATGTTAAGGGTGGCGACAAAACTTTCTTCGGTATATTCGGGAAAGGAAGAAGATCAGAGTTGGAATTGCAGGACTCAGAAGTGCTGGGAAAGGACTCGTGGAAAGTGACATAGAAAAAGCGAAATTGCTAAACAAATACTTCTGCTTTGTTTTTACTAAAGAAAATCCTGGAGATGGACCAGCTGTGACTCCCAAATATAAAAATGGGAATGAAGTAGATACCACACCATTCACAGAAGATGAGGTGTTGGAACAACTTGCTAAACTGAAAGTGGACAAAGCCATGGGACCGGATGGGATACATCCCAGGATACTGAAAGAGCTCAGAGAGGTTAAAGGATGTATTCAACAGATCCTTGGAAACAGGAGTGGTTCCTCAGGACTGGAGAATGGCTAATGTTGTACCTCTACACAAAAGTAGTGACAGGGAAGAAGTATCAAATTACAGGCCCGTGAGCCTTACCTCGGTGGCGGGAAAAGTAACGGAGGTGCTCCTGAAAGAGCGAATAGTGAACTTTCTCAAAACCAACAGGTTGCAAGATCCGAGGCAACATGGTTTTACTGAAGGACGGTCTTGCCAAACAAATCTGAATGAGTTCTTTGACTGGGTGACCAAGGAACTAGATCAAGGGCATGCGATGGATGTCATCTACCTGGATTTCAGCAAAGCCTTTGATACTGTTCCTCATAGGAGGCTTGTCAACAAACTCAGTAGCTTGGGGATGGGTCCCAAGATGGTGAACTGGATTAGAAATTGGTTGACTGACAGACGACAGAAGGTGATGGTACATGGAGCTCACTCGGATGAAAGGAAGGTGATTAGCGGTGTGCCCCAGGGTTCGGTCCTGGGCCCGGCACTGTTCAATGTATTTGTGAGGGATATTGCTAAAGAACTGAATGGAAAAGTCTGTCTTTTTGCAGATGACACAAAAATTTGCAACAGAGTAGACTCCCCCGAGGGAGTGGATAACATGAGGAAAGATCTACAAAAGCTGGAAGAATGGTCTAATGCTTGGCAATTATGATTTAATGTGAAAAAGTGCAGTGTCATGCACTTAGGTAGCAGAAATCCAAGGGAAATGTATGCAATAGGGGGTGAGATGTTGGTGTGCATGGTTCAGGAGAAAGACCTTGGTGTGATTATCTCTGATGATCTCAAGGTGGCAAAACAGTGCAACAAGGCGGTGGCAAAAGCCAGGAGGATGTTGGGCTGCATACAAAGAGGGATTACCAGCAGAAAGGAAGAAGTACTTATGCCACTGTACAGGTCACTGGTGAGGCCTCACTTGGAATACTGTGTTCAGTTTTGGAGACCATATCTTGCAAAAGATGTAAAAAGACTGGAAACTGTTCAGAGGAAGGCGACCAAAATGATTTGGAGCCTGCGTAAGAAACCCTATGAGAAGAGACTTGAAGACCTAAATATGTACACTTTGGAGGAGAGGAGGGATAGGGGAGATATGATTCAGACCTTTAAATACTTAAAGAGGAATGATGAACAAAAAACCTCTTCCAAAGACGGGGAAGCTGCAAAACTAGAGGGCATAACATGAAGCTGCAAGGTGGTAAATTGAAAGGCAATGTCAGAAAATATTTTTTCACTGAAAGGGTGGGGAATGCTTGGAATGCTCTCCCGATGGAAGTGGTGGGGGCAACATGGTGACGGAATTCAAAACAGCATGGGACAAGCACAGCGGATCCCTTTATAGCAACAGGATAAAAACAAAATAAACTGAACCATCTAACTTCTCAACAAATAGGGCTGTCCTACATGGAGTGGTGGGTCCACCCCCAAACAAAGACATGGGGAGCGGTGGCCTGCACGGAGCGACGGGTGCACCTACTCTTGCCGTATATTTGCTGAGCAGACTGGATGGACAGATGCTGTTCTTTATCTGCCGTCATTTACTATGTTACTATGTTACTATCAACAACCCACCAGTTTTTTCATTAATTTCCATTAATTTCAAAACATGGAAGAAGTAGGCTGCATATATATACTGTGGCACTGCAGACCAGCTGCAGGCAGAAGGAAAGGTTTTAAACACAGAAAAAAGAGGTAAAGACCAGCTGCAGCATCATGAGGAGCCACATAGAGGGAGCCAGAGAGACCTCTGGAGGTCTGAAGAACCACGCCTTAGAGCCAATGATGTAATTCCAGCCAACACCCAATGCAGAAAGGGAAGAACTCCTCTTAAATGCTCAGATGACTGGAGGAAGTCAGAGAGGCAAGGAGAGTGGCAAAAAGACTCGGATTCAGACTCCGGTTGGAGAGAAAGAGAGAGACAAGGAGAGTGGCAAAGAGACCGGTATAGAGAAGGAGGTTGGCGAGAAAGAGAAAGACAAGGAGATTGGCAGACAGCTCCAGATGGGCAAGGAGACTGTCAAGGAGTCTTGCAGGAAGTTCCAGTTCCAGATTTTTACAGATATCTGGAGGATCCAGGGAGAGGAGTCCTGACCAAGGGATCCGGCCTAGCAGACCCAGCCAAGCCAGGTACAGAAACCTACTTTAAACATTGCAAAAGAGGAAAAGATATACTTTCCAGGAAGGAAAGGTTTTATAAAGAAGCTAACCCTGAAAGAAGGTGGACTATAACAGAGAGTCCCAAGCCTAACTTTAATAGGAGCCAGCAACTGTTAGAAGGAGCAACAGTGAACGGCAGTGAAAGGGGTGAAAGAGGAATTGAGAAGGGTCACTTCCAAAGCCGTGGGAGAAAGGAACCATGGCACCAGTATGCCCTGACTCCAGCAGAAGGCAGAACTAGGAACCAGAGGCCTACCTGGGCACCTGAGAATCCAAGACCCAGCAGGCCCAAGCCTCAGCCTTCACCTCCCGGAGACCGCCTTAGAAGAAAAGGTAAATGCCAATTTTATAATGATGATTTTATGAATGCTGTGACCCAGAAGGAGTCAGGCACTAGAGCATACTGTCCTTCAAGAGGCCTTCATGAAACAAAGTACAGACCTGCAGTTAACAGGAAGCCTACTAGAGACGGAACTATATGCAGGAGAGTCTGTCCTCAGTATAAAAATATACAAAGCCAGGACTTACCTTGTAACGCTGACTATTGGCGCATCATCCAAGCGCTAGGCAGAAAGCCTGAAGGAGAGCCTCCAAACATTCTGGACTGTGAGCCCATGCAGGTAGAATACCAGGAGGACTCCTTGGACATTCCCATGGACGTTAACTATTGCCTATCAGAAAGGATTGAGCCCTAGCAGAGGCATAGCTGTGGTTTGGGATAAAAGTTGGATGCTGTATTTCATTTACCTGTGCTGTGAAGTTAACAGTGTTTTCAGTACGTGTTTTCCTTTAACCTGAAGCAAGGATATTTCTTTTCATGTGTTGTTGTATTCTGGGCTAAAGAACCTGTTTGCAAAGAGGGAAATAAAAGTCTTACAATTTCCCTATACTCGGACTGTAAATTCTTGGGAATGTTAGTTATACAGAAGGCTACCAGGCCTGTAGAAGCCTGGGCCCTGCAAGAGAACCAACCTCCTCCACAAACAAACTTTTCTTCTCCCTGTCCACGCCCTTCTGTCGTGCCACGCCATCACCACTAGGGGGGCAGTGTGACAATACACAACATAACTGTATGAAAACCAACATTCAAGCCAGCTTTATGACATCAAAGATACATAACTGAATCACTCCTATCTCCCGTTTCCCGACACCGGCATTTTTTTAGAGCCGGCATGGTGAAGGCGTGTGGAGTTGCTTTTGGAAGGGGTTGGTTTCTTTGGGCATGAGCTTGCCATTATTTATTTTTATAGTTAACTGATGGGTATGTTTATTATTCTAATTAATTTTAGCTACTCTCCTGATGAAGCTTCGGCAAAACGCGTTCTGGATGTCCCGGTGAGGCGTTGGGAAACAGGAGATAGGAGTGAGACAGGAAGTGGACGAAATTTGCTGTGAGCTAGCGGGACATTTATTGCTGTTATCACAGGATGTTTGAGAACATAATCCAGCTAAGTGTTTTTGATGTTATAAAGCTGGTTTGAAGGTTATTTCCTACAGGGCTATGTTGCCTACATATCAAATTTTGTGATTCAGTAATGTATCTTTGATGTCGTCAAGCTGGCTTGAATGTTGGTTTTCATACAGTTATGTTGTGTATATATATGCAGCCTACTTCTTCCATGTTTTGAAATTAATGGAAATTAATGGAAAAACTGGTGGGTCGTTGATGTTCTGGGGACTGGGTTAGCACAGATTTGTTCTGGGATACCCTGTTATGGGTGCTCCGCTGGTTCTGAGATTTTTTATTTTATGTGAACAAAAAGGCACAAGTAAGCCTGTTTTAACAATAGGAATAAGTAAATTTCACAAATATCAATCTCCTGTTCACAAAAGCAAAGTTTAATAAGAATAATAAACATTTCCATACTTTTAAGTTATAATAAATAATAGTCACTACCCAGGAACAAAAATTGTGTTACACAGCCAGTACATAATTAAAGAACCAGCAAGAAGAGTGGTGGTTGAGTGAAGATTTGGCCTGTGGATCTAGGGCCAGTGCAATAGACATCCTAGGCAAACTTTCAGCCTTGTGTCCCCTCACAATAAGCTTTAGAGCTCTAGCACACCCCTCCCCCAAATATTTTGATAATAAAACTAAATTGTAATCCTCTCAATAGCACCCCTCCCAGAAAATCCTATAAAACCGCATATTTAGACATCATGAGTCCGATTTTCAACTAGGCAGACTATGTGCTGTTACAGCGCATAGCCCTGCCCGCTCACCCCTAACCCCAGATATTCAATGCCATGGTGACGGCATTGAATATCTGGTTTTGGCACCCAGAGGAAAATGCCACTCAATCTAACCGGGTAGTGGCAATATTGCACTGCTACCCCTTTAGCATCCGCAGCTAAAATTAAGTGAGTCAAAAGCTGGCCTAGCTTTAGCTGCGGATCGCTAACTGGGTAGTGGTGCAATATTGCTGCTCTCTGGTTAGCGGTACTCCCCACTTCCCTCCGACATACTCCGATGCTAACCGGATAGCATCAGGGTGCGTAGGGGAATTAGGAGGGGATAGTCAATGACGCTAACTGTGTAAGTGCCATTGAATATCTGGGCTTAAGGCATTTACACGGTTTGCAGGGCTGTCAACCATGTAAATGCCTTTCAAATATCAGGCCCCATACTTTTAAATATTAAACTTTGTTTTGTGACTATATATATATATACATACATACACACAATGATATTTCCAAAAGGTACATTAAAAAGATAAATGTACTATTTTCAAATTGCCCATTCTTGCTGTAGGGAAAAGTAAGCACTAATGAGTCTTTGAGTTTGTGTGGTTGTTAGGTGCCATTGTTTTGCTTTCACTGTAGCTGCTCTTTGCTGACCCCTAGAAACTGATGCTCTAGGCTTCTGTCTAATTTGCCTAGTGGTTGGGTTGGCCTTGTATGGGTTCCTGGGTTCTGGGTTTGAGGTTTCCTGGGCATATTTTTTCATCATACCCCTTCCATATGTGAACCTTCTTGTGTCCTGATCCCTGGGGGACTGTCCAAATTTGTTAGTTAAAAAGACATATATGCCAGGAAACTGACAAGTTCTACGTGTTCATTCATGTATCCTGGGTTGCTTTTTCTTGTGTCTATGTGTATTTGTCTTGAGATCACATCTTTGTAGCAGTGCTTGACTGTTAAGTACACATGAAAGTCTGTGCAAGAAGTGTCTCTGAAAACACACGGCACAAGCAAAATCCCTTCCAGTGATTCCATGCTCAAGTTGTCCTTTCGTTTGGCCACTGGCTTTGCATCAGTGAAAACATACACTCTATATTCACACTGTGGGAGGGGACAGCAAGAAAAAACTGTGTAATCTTCAACAATTCAGAGCAATATTCTTTGGTTTTTCAAAATACTTGTCTCATTTTTGGTGTGACGACAGTTTTTGCAACTCTTCATCATCACTGCAAGCTTTCACAAATTTCTGTAGACTGCTGTACTGAACAAAACACTTGATGTCATCTGTTTCCATGCCTTTCTGTACCAGGATTTGACACAGGCTTCCTCATCAGTCCAACTGAGTGTCTCACTCAGGGAATCCATATGAAGCAAGAAAAGTCTTGAACAGGTTCCAAGGGCCACAAAAAATAAAATGTATCTTCTTTAATAAAGTCTTCAAATGCAGTCATATATAGATACACCCTACATGGCCATGTTTTGACAATATATCTTCATTGGGGTTTGGTCTATACTAAGGGTCTCCAATTCCAGTTCTGGAGGGCCACAAACCAGTCAGGTATTCAGAATGCTCATAATGAATATGCATGAATATATTTGCATGCACTGCCCCAATTGTATTCAAATTTATCTCATGCATATTCATTAGGGACATCTGCCTGGTTTGCAGTCCTCCAGAACCGGAATTGGAGACCCCTGGTCTATACAAATGTCACCCTGCTTTAACAAAGCTTAAAAAGCATGCTGATCCTATGGATCAAGTTTGACAATATTATAAACTCATCACTCCAATTGAAAGATGCTCAAAGGACCCATAAGAGTATAGTTAAAAGATGAGCCACAATATCACCAAAGCAGTGCACCATGGAATCTTTCTACTCATTGGGATCCTACCGGGTACTTCTGACTTGGATTGGCCACTTTTGGAAACTATATATTGGGCTTGACGAACCTTTGGTCTGACCCAGTTTAGCAATTCTTATGTTCTTAAATCTTTTTTCCTTTCCCAGGCTATATTGCTGAAGGTTAGCAAAAGCCAATTCTCCCTATTTTCTGGCAGCATCAATACCTTCAAGAAAATACGCACCTTCTTACCTGATCATAAGAACTGGCATAGCTGACTAACTAGTCCTTTCAAATCCTTACCTGTCAAATAAATTGAAAACATCTACAAAAGATACAACCACTTGGGGTAAACCCCGGCTATCCTGATATTTAGAAGCACTATCCAGATAGTACCGCTGAATATCCTCATAAACCCCAGAAAAGATGCCCAGTTAAATCCACAGTGGTCTGTGGGCAGAGTGGGAGTGGTTGTGGCAGCGGTCGTGGCAGCTATCTGGTCAGCAGCAATATTGAGTGATGGGAAGCAGTTAACTGGATTGCTAAACCACATAACATTAGGACAGGTCAATGGCTGTCCTAATGCTATGCGATTTTACTATCTGGTTAGAGGCTCAATATCACTGCTGACTGGATAGCTGCTACGATGTTGGTGAAACTGGATATTCAGCGTGGATGCTGAATCTCCGATTACCAAATTTAGAACAAGTTAGAATAGCTCTGATACTGAATATCCCATTTAAATTTCAATGGCAGTGGCTGCCGCTGCTGAATATCAACCCATAGAATTTAATGTGGTCAGAAAAAGTAGTAGAGGTGATGGAGTAATGGCTATCACAGAATACAGTAAAACCTAGGCATGCAAGGGCAAGGATCTAGGCTTCATTGTGGATAATACATTGAAATCCTTTGTGTCTGCCATGGCCAAGAAATCTAATAAACTTCTGGAATTATAAGAAAAGGTATGGTTGTCATAATGCCTCTGTATTGCTCCATAGTGCAATCGCACCTTGAGTATTACATGAAGTTCTGGTTACCGCATCTAAAACAAAGATATAGCAGAATTAGAAAAAGTACAGAGAAAGGCGACCAAAATGATAAAGGGAATGGAAGGATACCCCTATGAGGAAAGGCTTAAAAGGTTAGGGTGCTTCAACTTGATGGCTAAGGGGAGATATAATAGAGGTCTATAAAATAATGAGTGGAATGGAATGAGTAAATGTAAATTGGATGTTTTACTCCTTCAAAAAGTACAAAGACTAGAGGACAGATAAAGAAGTTACAAAGTAGTCCAGTTAAGGCTGATTGGAGAAAACATTGTTTCACTCAAAGCGTAATTAAGCTCTGGAATTTGTTGTCAGAGGGTGTAGTAAACGCTGATAGTGTAGTTGAGCTTAAAAAGGTTTGGACAAGTTCCTGGAGGAAAAGTCCATAAAAAATCCATAAATTATCGTCCAATATCTAATTTGCCATTTGTATCTAAGATGGCTGAGAAAATTGTTTTTTGTCAACTGTCGGACAATATAGAACAGGTCCAATTCCTCTATCTCTGATAACTGGCTTTCGCCCGCAACATAGCACGGAGACAGTTAACATGGCAGTTCTTAATGAAATCTATAGGGCAACTGACCAGGGGAAGTACATTCTTGCCACATTCCTTGATCTATTGGCGGCTTTTGACCTGGTGTATGACAACTTGCTCTTGGCCTGATTATACGATACTGGCATCCTCAGTGTGGTACTCTAATGATTCTGTTTATTTTTACATGACCAGTCTTTTCAGGTTCATATTCAGAATGATATTTCCAACCTCTGAGATCTACTGTGTGACGTCCCGCAGTGCTCAATTCTTTCCCTTCTTTTATTCAACATCTTCCTTATCCAAACTTTGTATCAATGTGACCAGGGGGCTATCTCATGTTATGTCGATGCTGATGATATTCTATTGTTATTCTCTGCAGATGAGCATTCTTTAGATCTTTCTCCCATCAACAACTGTTTAGCTACTATTTCCTCATGGTTACAGCTAAAATGCACTTAAACTTAATCTGTTAAAGTCTATGGTCATTTGGTTCCCTGGTTCCCAAACATGTTCCACTCATGCCCCTATTCTGGAAGATGTCTGATTATCATTACTTTCCTCCCTGCAGTTTCTTGGTATTGTCCTGAACTCTGCTCTCACCCTCTCCACTCTGCTGGCGCAAGTGACCAAATCTACCTTTCTGGCCCTACGTCGTTTCCATGGTATACAACCATTCTTTGATAAACCTGCCCAGACTACCGTGTTGCTTCATATCGTGATTTCCAGATTAGACTATTGCAATATCTCATATCTTGGACTTCCCTAGTGACAACTTAAACGTCTTCAGTCTATTCAAAATACAGCCATTTGCCTGCTTACGCGTGCAAGGAAGTTTGATCATGTTACTACATTATTCATTCAATGTTACTGACTCCTTATTCACTCTGACCCTTACACACTCTCACTCTCTCCTCTTTAGTTACATTATATGCTCCAGCAAGGTCCCTTCATTTGCTTCATGGATTCCACCTGCACTTCCCTTCCCTGGCACTGATAAAGTGTGAATCCATGTGAAAGGCTGCTTTCTCGGCCGCAGCCTCAACACGTTGGAATACTTTACCCACTCCCCTCCATACAGAATTTTCAGGAGTTTCAAGAAGGCTCTCAAAACTTTTCTTTTTGAATGCGCCTTCAATATCCAGCCAAGTCAGCTTTGAGGCAGCTATCGTCGCCTTGGGTCTAGCAGAGAATGTCTCTACTGTACCTTCCATCTTATATGTCTCTGTCCTCCCCTTTTTTTCTATTCTTGGTCTTTCACTGTCCTATATAAATATGGCGTTCTTTTCTGATTTTCCTTATATTTTAATTTATTGTAAATCCCATAGATTGCATGTACTTTTGTGGTATATCAAATAACCATAAACCATTATTATGGTGGACTTGAGGAAATCCGCTGCTTACCCCTGGGATAAACAGCATGGAATCTGTCTACCTTTTGGGATCCTGCCAGATACTTGTGGATTGGCCACTGCTGGAAACAGGATACTGGGCTTGATGGATGTTTGGTCTGACACAGTTTGGCACATCTTATGTTCTTATATTCAATACTGACCAGCTTGAGGTTTTATTGGTTCATAATAAAAAGTGGAGCATTTGTGTTACTTATATATTCCCATAGGCAGTTGTAGTGGATATCGAATAATTTATTGAATGGTTATGTGCATTAAATGTTGATTTTGCTAATGTAATTATAGTTGGGGATCTCGATATTCATGTTGGAAGTAATTTAATCCCGCTCTATGCAGACGATTTTCTACTTAATATGAGCTCGCTAGATTTTACACAAGTTAATTTTGTTATCTGCTTGCCTGGAAACACTTTAGCTTTATTTTTCCATTTCATCGTTTTATTTTATATTACTGTGATAAAAAAACAGGAAATGAAATTCTGTGGTTGGTTAATGTCTTTCTCTGTAACTTGTTTCTGGCAGGGAAGGTTTACCAAAGTTAATAGAAAGCAAGTAACAGCTTTCCCATGTGATTTTTGATCACCAAATATTCTGTGATGAATGGGTGTATAAAGACAGGGCCCCAAAAAATAAATCAGTTGAGGAGTTACTACAGTTATAGGGAACACCTGAAACTAAATATTGTGTAAAAGAAGTTAAGTCTAAAGGCTGTTCAAATTGATCTTACAATGTCTGTTGGTATACAAATGCACTGCAGGATAGTAAGCAGAAAGCATTGAGCAGGTCATTCTTAGAGTAAATCTACCATTACTGAATTAGATCTTTTCAAATTCTGCAAGAATATAGAGCGCAGATAAATGAGGTTAAGAAAAGATATTATAAAGAAAAAATTCACACTACCAGGGCTAAATCAGCTGTGTTATTTAATATTGTAAGTATGTTATTAGAAGAACCTAAAAATATAATGGCTCCAACTCCATCAGCACAGCAATTTGCTGATTTTTTTCAGTCAAAAGCCTGTAGTAATCAGATTGCAATGGATAACTGTGAGAGCGTTGTTGGGTCTTAGATATTATCGGACTACTTTGATCTTATGGATAAAGGAAAACACCACTGAAATTCTTTGCAAACTATCTCTTCTAGTTGTGATCTTTACTTAGTACCTACATTGTACGTTAAGTTAAGAGTGATGGTCTTTCTTTTCTTGATCGATGTGACAGATTGTTCTTTAAGTACTGGAATATTAGCTGATATATTAAAGTGTTTGACATGTTATTTATTATTTTTAAAAGCTCTTCCATCCACGCTATACTTTTCTCTTTATTAGCCAATTTCAGATATTCCACTGATTGGAAAATTATTTGAACAAATAGTATGCTGCCAGTCAATTTTTTTGAGTTGACTCACTTGCTTGATCCTTGGCAGCATGGTCTTAGAATGAGACATAATCAGGAGATATTAGCAGTCTCAATGGATTTTACATTAAAGACGATAGAGGATATAAAATTTGCAATTTTTCTTCTTTTTATTAACGTGTCTGTAGCATTTGATTCTGTTATTTGCCAAACTTCAATTGGAATAGGTGGAAAAGTATTAAAGTGGTTTCAATCTTATCTAGAAAATGGGCAACAAAGTGTTTTTTCTGAAACCTCAACTTCCGAATGGTTTGCGATGCCTAAAGAGGCTCCACAGAGCTCAGCATTATCTCTATAAAATGTGGGGAAATGTTCAAAGAGATTAAGGCAGTCAGCAGACCTGCTGAGTGGGACATTCAGCTGCACATATCCAGGTTGTGCTGCTGAATATCCTCTCTTAACTTGGTTAAATGCCCCAGTGCTAACCACTTGGCATCATGGAGATGGGGCAGCACCCAAAGTTAGCCAATCAGCAGAGATATTCAGTCGCTAACTGCCTAACCTTAACAGAGCTAATTTTAGTCCTGTTTAGCTATCCAGCCAGCGGCTAAATATCAGGGCTGACTGGATAGCTAACACAATATCCAGGCAAACTGTATATTCAGTGTTGCTAGCCGACGATGGCCCTGGCACTGAATATGCAGGCAATATTTAAAGCTGCGATGGCCAGCTGTTGTAATCACACCTGCTGTCACTGCTGAATATGCCCCCTATATATTGCATTCCATTTGGTAAACTTTTCCAAGATCTGGAGATTCATTTTAGAATTTATGCAGATGATAGTTTGTTTGTACTGCTTTAAATTGAAAGTGTGTTTTATCCATTAGTCTGTTTACAAACTTCTCAATTATTAACAGGTGGCTTATTTTATTTTATTTATTTAGCTGTATTTATATACCATTTTTTTAACCAGATCAAAGCCATTTCCAGAGAACAGAACATTTTACATTGAACGTATGTTATACAAATAACATGGTAACATTTAATATTCAAACATTTTTTTAATATAATATTTTAATTGATACAAACAGCTATTTACATTTGCGAGTTTGTTGTGGTTGAGTTATAAGTTGAGGGGGTTAGGTTGGGGGGGGCCCAACGTATTCAGTGAACAGGTAGGTTTTAAGATGTTTGTGGAATGGAGGGAGGTTGGTGATATTTCTTAGTGTGTATGGGAGGGAGATCCATAGGGAGAGGGTGTAGAGCTCAAATGCTCTGCGACATGTTGTGTTTGGTTTGTGGTATGTTAAGTTTGTTGATTGTAGTCTGTCTTTGTGGTCTGGATGTTTGTGTTTTCTGTAGTAGGGGTTTAAGGCAAGTTTCTTGTGGGAGTGAAGTGCTTTGCATGTGAGGAGGATGAATTTGTAATTTATTCTGCTGGTAAATGGCAGCCAGTGTAATTGTTTTAGGATGAGGGTGATGTGATCGTATTTATTTGCACCTTGTATGGTACGTGCAGCGGTGTGTCGAGCAGTTTGTAGAGGGAGGAGTGTTGATTGAGGTAGTCTTTGGTAGATATTGTTACAGAAGTCTGCATGAGGGAGGGCGAGGGTTTGCAGTGCGGATCTGAAATCTGTTGGCTCAAGAAGTGGTTGAAGTCTTTGTCGGGTCTTTGTTTTGAAGTAGATTGTCCTTGCTGTCGATGTTGTTTGGGTTTTGAAGGTTAGTTGCTAGTCAATTGTGATGCCGAGGTATTTCAGCTCAGTTTTTACATTTATTGGTATGTTGTTTAATTTTATGGTAGGTGGGGGTGTGAAGGAGGTATCTCTTGTAATGAACATAGCTTCTGTCTTCTGTCTTCTTTAAGTTGATGGATAGATTGTTGGTTGAGAGCCAATGAGTGACTTCTGTGAAACAGTCTTGAATTTGTTTGTAATTAGGTTGATTGGAAAGGAGTGGGCAGTAAAGCATAATATCATTGGCATATATGTGATAATGGATGTTGTGTTTTTTGATAATTGTGCATAGGGGTTGAAGGTATAGGTTAAAGAGGGGTATGGATAAGGTGGAACCTTGAGGTACTCCTTGGGTTTGCTGGTAGGGTTTGGAAATGTTTGTGCCAATTTTTATTTGTTGTTCTCTCTCTGTAAGATATGATTTGAACCATTTGAGTAGTGTATGTTCGATTCCAAATAGTTGTAGTCTCTGTAGTAAGATGTTGTGGTTGACTGTGTCGAATGCTGGATTGACTGGATTGAATATTAATTTTGCCAAATCAGAGGTCATGATTGTTTACAACAGAAATTGTCAGTGGCCCAAATATGTGGGCCTAGGAAATAATAATATTGCTCTCTGTTCAGAAATGATATATCTTGGAATTCATTTTTTTGAATAGGAACTCAAATTAAGAAAAATGGTATAGGCTGTGTTTTTTAGATTAAGATTTCCACGCTGTCTGAAGTTTATTCTCGATCAAAATACATTTAGAATTATCGTACAATCATTAGTCTTGCCTTTCTTTGGTTATTGCAAGAGTCTATAAGGAGGTCTTCCTAAATCATGGTAACATAGTAAATGATGGCAGATAAAGACCTATGTGGCCCATGTAGTCTACTCAGTGAGGTGGTGAAGGTTGTACCTGCCGCTCTGTGCAGGTTATGCCCCTCTGTGCTTTTGTTTAAGGTTGTCACCTGCCTCTCTGTGCAGATTATCCCACTATGTCTATGTTTAGGGGTGTACCTGCTGCTCTGTGTAGGTTACCTCCCTTTGTGCCTTTGTTTAGGGTTGTACCTCTGTTCAAGTTATCCTCCTCTGAGCCTTTGTTTAGGGCTGCACCTGCTACTCCTTGCAGGTTACCCCCTCTGTGTCTTTTTCAGGGTTGCAGGTTACCCTTCTCTATTTTTTGAAGTGTAAAAGTTATTTAAGTTTGCTTTGATTCCCTCCTCTTGCTATAAAAAGGGTCCTCTGTGTCTGTCCCATGCCTTTTTAAATTCCATCATTGTTTTTTCCCTCATCACCTCCACTGGGAGGGCATACCAGACATCCACAATCCTTTCTGTGAATAAATATTTATACATACAGAAATCTCTGAAGGGCCTAAAGGTAGAAGATGTGGACTGACTCCTTAGATACACAATCGCTTCTCAACCCTCTTAAGATGATTCAAAATGCCTGCAGAGATCCAGTACCTGATGATGGAGTGTGTGGAGGGCAGGGGGAGGGGGGGCTGGGGGGGGAAGGTGGGTGGGTGGGTGGGGGGGGGGAGGGGATAATATGTTATAACCCACCTGTTGTATTTCTTCTGTTGTCTCCCGGAGGGGATAAGAGTACACCCCTCGTGAAGACTTTGTTGGCTGTTCTTTTTGTTTATTCTTTGTTGGTGGATTTAAATAAAGTATTTAAAAAAAAAAAGTGGTAGATGCATGGAATAATCTCCATGTGGAGGTAGTAGAGCCGAGGACTGTATCTGATTTAAAAAAAACACGAGACAAACATAGATCTCTAAAGGAAAAAAAGGGACTATAGTAGTTGGTATTAAAGGGCAAACTGGATAGGCCGTATGATCTTTATCTGCCATCATTTTTCTATGTTTCTGAGTGAAGTCCTAGAGATGGGAAAGTTGCCAAAGGAGCCAGTCCATCTAAACCATTGCTGCAACAACTGACTCAGGAAATTACAGATCCTCGTCCAATAAGGACGCTCTCCACGACAACCCCACCACATGTGCAACAAAGTCACCAGGGGTTCGGAGCAGCGGGGACATCTGCCATCCGACCCCAACCGACTACGAAAGGCCTGTCGCGGCAAGAAGTGGACTCTAGTCACACACTTAAATTGAATCTCCCTCCAATGGGCCCCCTGCGCCACACGAACAATCCGTTTCAGTGCCTTACCGACCAGCCCCGGGGTTACTTCCCCACCTAATTCAGCAGCCCAGGCCATCTCAACTCCCCGATAGTCAGGAATTGTCTGGTAACGATCCAGCCGAATCTTCAATTGGGAAATTGACGGTGGGCTATCCTCCCCTAAACTAAAAAATTCCAAAATCTGGGCCAATCGGTCAATTTGCAGTGCCTCCCGTGGTAGTGAGGCCACGTAGTGAGAAACTTGCATGTATGCAAAACAATATTTAGTAGGCAAATCGTACTCCCGACTCAAAGTCAGAAAGGACTTGCAGCGTCCCGAGGGGTCTACCAGATGGCCTATATTCCGTATACCTCGTGCCCACCATTCCCGGAACGCCCCCGTCTCTGAGCCCGGGAGGAACTTGACATTCCCCCGAAGGGGTAACCAACTGGAAGCACTCCACGATGTATTCTAATATTTATTGAGCTGTTGCCAGGTACGTCTAGCCGAATACACTAATGCACTCCGCCGGACCTCATCCGGGAGATCACTGTGCCGCCCATGCAAAACCCCCAGCAAAGTCAATGGGGCCATTAAAGACTCCTCCACGGCCCGGGGCGTATAGTCTTCCATCCCTCCCAACCAATCTCCCAGGTGCCTCGCCTGGCACGCCAGGGCATACATCTTCAAGTCAGGCAGTCCCATGCCCCCTTCCCTCCATTTCCCCAATAACCGACCCCACGAAATCCGTGCCCTCTTCCCCCTCCAAAGAAACGACTTAAGAGAGGCTTCTACCTTACGCAGGTCCTGACATAAAAACCAGACGGGCAGGGTCTGCAACCAGTACAAAATGCATGGTAATATAACCATCTGTACCGCCGCTATTCTCCCAGACAGAGACAACGGAAGAGACTCCCAGGCCTTAAGCTGTATCGCCAGACGCCGCAAGATACGATCCAAATTGCGTCCATATAGCCCATGTGGCTGTCTGGGCAACACTATACCCAAGTAAACAAAATCTTCCCCCGCCCACCGGAGGGGAAAGGACCCCCCCCAGGAACTACGGAGACACCCCAAAATGTCCAATGCCTCTGATTTGTCCGTATTAATGCGAAGGCCTGCAATTGCTCCAAAGCGCCCAAACTCCTCCAACAGACTCTGAAGAGAAGCGACCGGAGAAGTCACATGGACTAACAAATTGTCCGCAAATGCCGAAAGGATAAACTCCTGCGAGCCCATCGCCACACCTTTTATCGCTCTCAAGGACACCACAGTGCGAATCAGAGGGTCCAGCGAAAGAACAAATAACAGCGGAGAGAGGGGGCAGCCCTGACGCGTACCCCGCTCCAAAACAAAGCCCTCCGAAAGCACTCCATTGCACAGAATCCCCGCCGTCGGTGTTACATATAAGCTCTGCACCATTTTACAGAAGGCAGTCCTAATACCATATTGCGGCAACAGCCCCCATAGATATTGCCAATTCACCCTATCGAAGGCCTTTTCTGCATCGAAGCTGACAAGTAACGAGGGTATCCTTCGAGCATGTACCCATTCCAAGGAGGCAAGGATTTTCCGTAGGTTCTGAACTGCATATCGCCCTTTAACAAAGCCCACTTGTGCGTCATGGACTAAATGTCCCAGCACTCCAGCCAGCCGTAGGGCCAAAACTTTCGCAAGGACTTTTAGATCAAAATTGAGGAGGGAAATAGGCCGATAAGAGGCTGCTAGCATCGGATCTTTACCCGGTTTTGGGATCAAGGTAATATGAGCATGATTCTGCCCCCAACGAAAGGCTCCCTGCTCCCCCCTCTCACTAAACACCTCCCGCAGCAATGAACTAACACATTCACCAAGAATCTTATAAAATTCCGCCCCCAATCCATCCGGTCCGGGAGCCTTACAGCAGCTAGCCGAGGAAATAACAAGTTGTATCTCCTGAGTAGTAATGGGCTGATCTAGCATCCCCCTCTGCGCCTCT
Source organism: Ichthyophis bannanicus (assembly GCA_033557465.1). Lineage (NCBI taxonomy): Eukaryota > Metazoa > Chordata > Amphibia > Gymnophiona > Ichthyophiidae > Ichthyophis > Ichthyophis bannanicus. The sequence continues at coordinate 574,800,386 of CM066031.1, forward strand.
GTAAGCCGCGGTAACTCCAGATCTCGCAAATAGTCAGGCAGGGTCGTATCGGATCCAGGCTCTGCCTTATACAACGATTGGAAAAAACTACGAAAAACCCTGGCAATGTCCACATTCTCCTTATGCATATTCCCCCTATCATCTCGGAGGGCCGCTACAAAGGAGGAACCTCGCCTGCCCCTCAAACAGCGAGCCAACAGCTTCCCAGGCTTATCGCCATAGCAATGTAACCGATACCGATAATAAAGAACCGATTTCTTAGCTTTCTGGTGCAAAAGCTCATTAAGATCTACCTGGGTTTCCCAGAGCCTCTTCTTATTCACAGCCGACGGTAGCTGGGCAGACCTACGCCTAAGTTTAGTAACCTGTTGTTCAAGCGCAATGTTGCGTTCCACAAGTATCCGATGCTTCCGGGCTGCAAATCCTATAATATCCCCTCTAAGGACCACCTTCGCCATTTCCCATACCAATTCAGGATCATCCACATGAACCTGGTGATCACTTGCAAACTCTTTCCATCTTTGACGTAGAAAATGGTAAAATTGCACGTCATAATACAACCCCAAAGGGAACCGCCAAAGACGCGTCCGAGTAATATCGCCGCCCCACTTCAAGTCTAGCCAGACCATCGCATGGTCCGATACTTCCAAGGGACCAATCTGGGCCTCCTCTGTGTGAGCAAACAAATCCCCCGATAAAAACAAATAATCTATGCCTGCACTAGTGCCATGTGCCCTGGATTGATGGGTAAAGTCTTTCTCGGAAGGATGCAACAGCCGCCACGGGTCTATTACCCCCAATCTCTTACAGAAGCGTTGCAACATCCGGGAGGACAAAGCCCTCTCCCTCGCCGCTCCCCCCCGAGACGTATCCAAGTCCACATCCATGACCCCATTAAAGTCCCCCCCCAAGAATCATGGGACAGTCTGGAAACTGCTCCAGTTTGGAGGCCAAGCCGTTGTAAAAACCAGAGTCAGACACATTGGGTCCATAGAGCACCCCAAGAGTCACCGGCTTCCCCTCTAATTGGCCATGGATCAGAAGAGATCGACCCACATCATCAGCTAGAACAGTCTCCGCCACGAGTCGGATCCTCTTGTGGACCAAAATAACCACTCCCCCCTTGTTCCCTACAGCCAGAGATCCCCAAACTTGCCCCACCCAGTTCCTACAAAGTTTACTATGCTCCTCAGTCGTCTGGTGGGTTTCCTGTAACAGGGCGATATCGCATTTATGCCGAGCCAGTGCTTGTATTACTTTATATCGTTTAATAGGGTTCCCCAATCCACAAACATTCCAGGTAATAACCCTTAGAGTAATGGGGCAGTGTCAAGGCTCCTCCAAGGCTCCTCCAAAGAAAAAAGTCTAATCGCCCACGAGGGACTCCCCCAGCCTGAAGCCCCCCGCTGTCAACTACCAAAACAGTACAATGCTGCCAATCCTTAAACCCCAGAGTGTGAACCCTCCCGTCCCTTAACTTTCCCCCTCTCCCCCCCTCCTCCTCCCCCCCTCCACCCCACATCCTTCCACCCCATCCAGTCCGTCCAACAGGTCGGACAACTTCCTTTGGCAATCGGGGCTGCCCCAAGACACACTCTCAATGATCCCCTCATAGCAACGTCCGAGAAGGCCGTTCCCCCCCTCACCAACCCACCGTATCTTCCCCCATCCCTCTCTTCCCAGTGGTTACAAACAACACTAACCACAAGGACTGGCCAATCATAACCAAGGGACCCACCTCCTGGTGGTCGAGCGCTCCCCTAACCAACCAGTTCTCACCTTCTTACCTCCCAATACCGGGTCTTCCCCTTCATAGCTAGTTCTATGTGAGTCCCCCATCTCCAAGGAGGGAGCCCGGCAGGAGCCGGCATAGGTAGCAGTAATAGCTCCCATGAACCAATAACCTGTGAACCACTCCCCGAATCCATTCCCAGCCTACGAGGTTAGCCCATCCCCCACCCAACACACATCCCCACCTCAAGCTGCCTCACCCATGCCACTCCAATAGGCTGAATATGAGCAGAGCTTTGGGCCTATACTAAATCGCAGCCTCGAGGTTACCCCTCAGCCCTCCCATTCCACCCAACCTCACTCCCCACTGCAGGCCATACAATCTGTCCACGAGGACCCCCAGGGAACCATCACTCAACCCCTCCCAAATCACCCGGGAACCCCTTCCCCAAGAACCGGGCCCTAGCAGATTTTAACCCATACACTCCCCCAGCCCTCCCTACCCGAGTGATTACATGTGCCACTAAGCATCTAAAAAGGCAAACTTACATGGTGTCCAAAGCTCTACGGCAACATTGTTATTAACAAGAAATATAGTTGCAACCTATTACCCTTTGTATCTATCACAGGCTAGAGACGCAACTAATTAGCTAACAAGCCGCATATATTCCACCTCCCAACTCCATGTTGTCCAAAGCTCTGCAGCAACATTATTATTAACAAGGAATACAGTTGCAACCTATTACCCCTTACATCTATCACAGGCTAGAATCACAACTAATTAGCTAACAAACTGCATATATTCCCCCTCCCAACTCCAATCATGTTGCAACCCAGGGCGTAGGAAAGAGGGTGGGAGACAGAGAAAGAAATGAGAGACATGGAGATAAAAATGAAAAGCATGGAGGGGAAAACCCAGCAGCATATTCCAGGGTATGCAGAAGTCCCAGAGAACAAGAGCCCATCATTGCCTCCTTGCTTCGGTATTCATCTCCCGAGCATCCTCTGCAATCCAGTCAATTCAATTAATCACCATCCATACTTCCAATTACACTCTCAGGAGTTAGAGTCCGCCGGCATATTCAAAGTCTCCAGGAAAGAAGCCGCCGCCTCAGGAGTTAACAAGTAACGTGTCTGGCCTTGGAATTCCACCCGCAAACGGGCTGGATAAAGGAGGGAAAAACGCACTCCCTTTTTTATCAGTTGTGCACAACTATTCGAGTAGGCCCGACGTTGTTGACTGACCAAAACCGAGTAATCCTGGAAGACGAGGATTCGCTCAGCATCATGTTTGTGCCCTTTACTACTTCAGGCGACCCGGAGCACCTCTTCTTTCTGTCTGTAGTCCAAGAACCGAGCGATCACCACACATGGGCGTCGAGCCTGGTCACGCCTGGGGCCCAACCGGTGCACTCGTTCCAGCCTCACAGGAGTGTCCCCCTGGCCGCCCAGAAGCTTTTCAATCCAGGCCAAGAGGAAGCCATACAGGGCGCCATCTGTTACACTCTCCGGTATTCCCACGAACCGCAGGTTCTTACGCCGCCTGCGGTTCTCCAGGTCGTCAAGTTTTTCCCCCTGTTGCTTAACTAGAGTCTCCAGGGCCTCCACTTTGACTTGCAGTGGGTGCAGAATATCCTCCACATTTGAGACATGCGTCTCTACCTGCTCCACTCTTCCCGTGAAGTCGGTAACGCACTGGCCGACATTATGGATCTGCTCCTTCAGGTCCTGGAAGCGGGCATCGAGCGCTTGCACCACCGCTGCCGACACTTCTGCAACCAACCCTTGAGTGCCTCCCGAGACAGGGCTACTGTGCGCCCCCTCCGCCATCTTGGCCTCTGGGACTCGTGGCTTCTCCCTCCGCAAGGTCTTCGATGCCATCTGGCTAGTTGCCGCGCTACTGGCACTCCGTTTCCATCCCACTGCTTTCAGCCACGCATACAAATACCAGTAAGAGGGGATATCCACATAAAGTGGGCTTTTATCGCAAGTTTGCAGGTTAGGCTACCCGGAGCTGATCAGAACACGACCGATCAGCTCATTTGCCAAACCGGACGCATCTACCACTTTTTCCAAAAAGAAATATATCCACACATTACTCCTGAGTCTATCGCCTTTCGCCTTCATCCTATGCACCCTCATTGCAGAGCTTTATTTTAATTGAAAGAGGCTCTCCTCCTGTACATTTATGTCATGGAGGTATTTAAACATCTCTATCATATCTCCTCTCTCCTACCTTTCCTCCAAAGTATACATATTGAGATCTTTAATCTGTCCCCATATGCTGACAGCCCTTCCGCAATAATCAGGACCCCCAGTGTAAATAAGATGTAGATATGTTATACAATGTACATAGTTCCCCCCAGTTACTTCCAAGTTGATCTCCTGTTTATTGTAAATACAACTCAGGGTTCCTGTGTTGTATGGTTGATGTTGAATGTAAACCGCTCTGATCTAAAATAGAGCGGTATAGAAGAACTGTTAAATAAATAAATAAATAAATAAATAATATTGCTAACAAAAATGTTAAAATGACAGATCCCTGCAGCACACCACTAATAACATTCTCCTCCTCAGAATAAGCTCTATTTACTGTACCTGTCACCTCCCACTCAATCATTTTCTAACCCAGTCAGTCACTTTAGAGTCCATCCCTAGGGTGCTCAATTTATTTATGTTACCTGTGCAGAATTGTGTCAAAGGCTTTACTAAAATCTACGTACACTACATCTAAGGCTCTCTCTTGGTCCAACTCTCTGGTCGCCCAGTAAAAGAAATAAATTAGATTTGTCTGACAAGACCTGCCTCCAGAAAAACCATGCTGCCTTGCATCCTGCAATCCACTGGACTTCAGAAACCTCACTATCCTCTGTTCTAGGAGTGTTTATTCACCATATTTATTTATTTATTTATTACAGGCTCTTATATACCGCACTATTTAGCATCAGCGCGGTTTACATTATAACAATAGACCAGAACAACAAACTGTTTGGTTTTACAGAGAACAGGTACGACAACTTGGATAAACATAGGGGAATTGTTAGCTGAAACTATTTACATATGTATTTACATGTATATACAGTAGGTTTTATGTTCTTAGTTTGAGTTGGGTCCTGTAGAACAGGTGGTCAAAGTGGGGATGGGTGGTCAGGTCGGTGTCTGGCTGGTCTGGTAGTAGTGGGGGAAAAGGTGAGATTTGAGTGCCTTTCTGAATAGAGTTAGATCGGTGACATCACGAATCTCCGGTGGCAAGGTGTTCCAGCATTTAGGGGCATAGAAGCTGAAAGCCCTGTTAGACGTTGCTAGTGTGCATTTTGTTGCTGCCTTAGGGATTACTAGCGCATTTGTAGATATCGTTCTTCTAGATCTGTTAGGTGGAACGGTCTGAATGAGGTCTATTAGTGAGGAGGAAGTGATGCCTTTGATGGCCTTGAAGGTGAGTAACAATGTCTTGAACAACAGTCTTCCATGTATGGGGAGCCAGTGGAGCTGCTTTAGGATAGGTGTTACGTGGTCCCTTCTTGATGCTCCATAGAGGACTCTGGCAGCGGTGTTCATGGCAAGTTGTAAAGGGTTTAAGGTGGACTGTGGGAAGCCTTGAAGAATGGCATTAGCACAGTCGAGGTGCGGTAGGGTTAAGGCTTGGAATATAGCCCGGAAGTCGTCTGGATCAAGCAAGGAGCGAAGGTGTCGGAGTGTCCGGATCTTGAGGTAGATCGCTCTAACTGTGTTGGTTATATGTAATTTCATATCCAGGCGTTGGTCCAAGGTAACCCCAAGGTATCGAATTGAAGATTTTGTTTGGAGCTCGGCTTCTTTCACATTTATTTGGGGTGGGGGAGTGAAATGTGGGTCTCTAGTGATGAAGAGCACCTCAATTTTCTTGTGTTGAATACGGAGGTTTTGCGACTGAAGCCATTCAGACACTGCATCAAAACATTTGGTCAGCGGGGAAAGGTCCATATGAACTGTGGAGAAAGGCATGTAGAGAAGGATGTTGTCTGCGTATATCAAGCATTCGACCTTGAAGGACCTGATGATGCTGCAGATGGGCTGTATGTATATGTTGAATAAGAGTGATGATAAGGAGGACCCTTGTGGAACGCCCTGCCTTTGATGGAAAGGTGTAGATGTTGCTGCCCCTGAGGTTACATACTGCCATCTCTGATCTAGGTATGACCTGCACCACTCAAGAGCAATGTCGATGCCAATGTTCCCTCTAATTTTCTGTAGGCCGTGTGCGCATAAAATATCAGCTGTGCAGCATTTGAAGGAAGGTTAAATTTTTGTGCGCCACATAACGACACTCGAAGTTATATACTTTAAAATTTGACTACACGTCAGAATACAGTATGTACACCACATTGATTTTAATCAAATTAAATGAAAATAGACAATTACTAAATGAATCAGAAAATTTCTAGCAATTACAATCACAACTTTTAAATTTTAAGACGTCTGTGTTGTTTTCTATAAGAATCAGAACCGTAATTTTTGTGCGCTCTGTTGTAAAGTATGTGCGCTCGCTTGGCGAGGTGTGTGCGCGCGCACACGCGCACAGCTTAGAGGGAACAGTGGTTGATACCCTTTTCTTTTAGCCGCCCTAGTAAAAGATCATGATGTACCGAGTCAAAGGCCGCAGCAATGTCTAAGAAGATAAGAACAAAGCCTTGGCGGATGTTGTCAATACCTGTGATAATGTTGTTGCAGAGGGTAGTAAGGAGGGTTTCCCCACCGTGGAACTCCCTGAAGCCATGCTGGCATTGGTCTAGAGGGGAGGCGGTGTCAATATGATTTTGTATTTGCCTTTGAGCTTCCTTTTCAATTATTTTAGCTAGAAGGGGTATGCTAGCTATGGGCCTATAAGATTCAACCTTTTGTGGGTCAAGTTTGGGGGTTTTCAGGAGGGGTCTAATGGATGTTCGCTTGAGGACTGATGGGAAGGAACCAGATGTAAAGGATAGATTCATCATTCTAATGATTAAAGGGCTGAGATCACTATGTAGTTCCTTTATCCAATAGGCGGGGCAGGGGTCGGTTTGTGCCGTATTGGTATTGAGGGCAGCGATGGTGTCCTCAACATGTTTCTTAGATGGTGTGGAGAACATAGATAGTGTGGTGGAGAAGCAGGCTCAGAATGCAGAGAAAGAAAGAAAAAGCAGCCTTTTTTTTCTTTTCCCAAAGAAACTGCAGGCACAGGAAGGGTTAACACCCAAACTAAAGACAAAGATTCCCTGCAGAGGAGTGCAGACCTAGGGACACGCCCTGTTCCCATGGAGACAGAGGGAGGAGATGGGAGTGGTTTGGGGGAGGAGTCAAGAGCCATAGGACAGCCCCAAACATTTAGGCAGGGAAGTTGCACTCACAAACAGGCAAAGAAACGTGGAGAGAGAAGGAGAGAGAAAGAGAAGGAGTCACAGACACGGACACGAGAGAAACAGGAGACACAGAAGCAGCTTGCACAGAAGCAGTTTGAAAGCAGGAACAGGGAGCTGAGAAGGCCAGTGGAGAGCTCAGGGGAGGATTCCTCGGAGGAGGAGATATTCTCCAGAAGCTCATGGCCTAGCCCTTCCCACTCTAAGGAGCCTACAGGAAGGAAAAGAACTACTAGTAAGGTGAGCCCTTTACAAGCTTTAAAAGAGCTGCTTAACAGGGAAACCTTTTCCTGCCCTTCCCCCACAAGCTCACGTTCTGCAAAGCATGGCTGGGAGCAAGTCTTGAAGGTTTTACAACCTACAAAGGCTTCTCAGGCGGATACTAAGGAAAGCAGATATCTGAAGGAGCCTAGCGAGGAAGAGATGGACCTGGGGGACAGTTTTGATGCAAGCAGTGTTTCAGACATGGAGATAGACTGTGCTGTCTGTGCCAAGGAAGAGTAAAAGAACTGAATAGGGGTTTAATGAGCTGGAGGAAGACCCAGGAGTTCTTAATTACTGGATGTGCTACCTGTGTTAAAGGAATAAGAACTGAATAGGGTTTTGTTTAGCTGGAGAAAACCCAGAAGTTCTTAACAAGGATATTTTATGAAAAGCCCATAACTTTTAGCTAGGCTTTTAATGGTAGCTTGGCTGATAAAAGCTGCCTGGATAAGAAAGCCAGGAAGAAGCTAAAAGTTCATATTGTAACTGGAAGAAATACTACTGCATTTGAAAAGTCTCTTGGTGGACCAGGGAATATTGCTATATCTGCTGTGAAGGTAACAGTGGAGATTTATAGTGCCTCCTGGGGACCAGAAAACAGACTGCTGTTGTAAAAAGAGTTTTTATATGTGGAACAAAGGTTTAAACTAAAGCAAGCCAAGGACTGTTCAATAGGCTTGTGTTTATATGGAGAAGTATCCTGACTTTATATTTTGTAAGCTTCAAACTATTCTTGCCAAAGAATTTAATTTGGTTAGGAAATCCTTATTTCTTAAAATAAAGAAATATTCCTGCGACCTTTGCACTTGGCTCTAATCCTTTAAAGGACACAACTACATGCTATTTGGGCTGAATTTATACAAAGGACAATCGGAACCTTCTCGTACCACTAGGCAACAGCCTGGCCACACGGGGGAGCTCCGACAATAGGTTAGATAGGCAGGTGGTGTCTTGAGCAGTGATTGTTGTGATGTTGTCAGTTTGCAGCAGCTTAGATTGCAGATATTCAGCGAAATCTTGTGGGTGAATGACTTCAGGTTGTTCTGACGAAGGTTCTTTTGATAAGGTCTTGACTAAATTGAAAAGATCACATGGTTTTATTTAGTGATCTTTTCAGTTGATCAGTATGGAATTGTTTCATTTTAGCCGTGACTGACTCTCTGTGCGTAGATAGATGTAATTTATAGGCTGTTTGGTCCTCTGTGGAGTGTGATCACCGCCATCGTTTTTCCAGTTTTCTTAGATGTGTAAGTGAAGCTCGCAGGTCAGGGGAGAACCATGGAGAGGGTTTTCTTTTCTTTGAGCTGTTATTATGGTTTGGTTGTAGTGCAATGGTGCTGAGATTCCTGTTCCAAGAGGCGATCAGGTTTTCCAGATTGAGAGATGTGTCATTGAAGAGAGGATGGGTCTCTGCAAGTATATGTTCTTTGTTGAAAGCTCTGAAACTCCGGAAGTTACTTTTGTTGAGATGCTCGAGTTTCTGTTGTTGTGTGATATCTTGCTCTTGACGGGAATGGGGAAGGTGATTAACTTGTGGTCTGACCACGGTACCGGAGTTATAGATGTCCCTAGTTCATTGTTAGAATCAAGGGCTGTCCGAGGGGCAAAGATCATGTTGAGGATGTTTCCTTGTTTGTGTGTGGGATCTTTGACAATTTGCTTGTAGCCCAGCTCATCGATTGCTTCTAGGAGGGCTGAGGCATGGCTGGGGTGAAGTGTAGGGAGATTGAAGTCTCCTAGTATCCAATTAGGAATGCTGGGTTTGCGTGTATTGGCTGCTAGGTCTAAAATGTTAGGAAGGTCATCGGGGGAGGGGGAGGGTGCTCTGTATATCAAGTTGATGGAGCACTGCCCATTTGCAATGGATATTACGTCCATGTTGTTTGAGCTTGTGGAGTCAATGGTATGGAAATGTAGATCCGTTTTGGTAAGTATGAGAGTACCTCCACCTCTCTTGTTCTCTCTATGTTGGGAGTGGACGGAAAAGTTGGAGGGTACGAGTTGATTAAGGATTACATTATCCACGTCAGATAACCAGATCTCAGTTGTCATGAGTATATCCAGATTGTAGGAGGAAATTATATCAGTGATAACTGGCCATTTCATACGGATTGACCGTGCATTTATGAGAGCACAATTTAGGCATAGGGATTGAGGGGGTTCCAATTGTTTATTCTTCTTGGAGTGTTGGAGAGCTTTATGTATTAGGTGAGATTGGCGTACGGGGGCTTCAACTCTTGGGTGATGATATGGAGCTTCTGCCCATCTTTTTCCATGGATCTGGAGTATTGGAATTTGGTGAGTTGTGTGAGGTAGGGCAAGGGATTCATTAAGCCAGAATAGGAGAAGGAGGATACAGCTAGCCAAGGCGTTGATAGGTAGAGCCATTTGGAGGCTTCCGTTGAGTTGGAATGAGGCACTTTCTGCGGGGAATTGGAGATACTGTTACAATTGACTATTCGGGTACTAGCACACCTGACGGATAATGCTCAGTGTTGTTTGGATGTTTTGTGAGCAACCAGGTTGGCAAAAGGGGTATGCAGTGGTTTGTAGCTTATTGGCGTGTGGTACAGGAGTTGACTGATAGCCTGGAGGTTATGTGGCAGCAGAGAAAACAACAATCAAATATATAAAATAGCAAAGGAAATTATGCGGCTAGCAGAGAAATTAACAATCAAATATATGAGATAGTATAGGATATGAGACTGCACAGGCAAGGTATTTAAGCAAATAAATGGAACTCAGCGTGGTATGTTACAACTAAAAGTTTTGGTTAGGGTGAAATATTAGCTCAGAGACTGGTGATGCCCCAGGGAGCATAAAATTTGCGATAAAGGACGCTGGTACCTGGTTGTAAGCACTTCCGTATGTCTTTCTGGATTAGGTTGAGGATAACTGTGGTCAGAACTTGCGAGTGAGCTTGTGGGTTGAGGGGCGTCTTTACAAGAGTTTACATCGTTGGGCAATCAGGTTACTGGTGCAATTGTGGATTATGAAGTTGCTACCTGGTTACCTGTCGTGCCCTGCCTAAGGGCCACGCCAAAGGGCCCTTTGGCGAGGCCCTCAGGTGCGGGCCCGCCAGGCACAGGCGCGCCCGATGGCGTGAAACTTTTAAAGTCCCGGTGGCTGCCCCGATTGGGCAGTGATGTCGCTGTTGCTCCTCCCGCTGCTGGAGGCTCGATCCCCGGACTGGGGAGAGCTGATGATGGTGGCGGGGGCACAAGGAAAAAGTGCCCGATGGCGCGAAACTTTTAAAGTCCCGGTGGCTGCCCCGATTGGGCAGTGATATCGCTGTTGCTCCTCCTGCTGCTGGAGGCTCAATTCCCGGACTGGGGAGAGCTGATGATGGTGGCATAGAGATAAGACTAACTGACCTGTAGTTCCAAATCTCATTTTTCTGCTTTTGTGTAAAGGGACCACTACTACTACTACTGAGCATTTGTATAGCGCTACAAGATGTACGCAGCACTGAACAGACATTTAAAGGACAGTCCCTGCTCATCAGAGCATATAATCTAGTCAAGATAGACAACACAGTAGGTGTAGACATGGGATACATCTAGGGGGAATGGTAAGGAAACACAAAGGAGATCAGGTGAGTCAAGATCCGAAAGCAGCAGCAAAGAGGTGAGTTTTTAGCCTAGATTTGAAAAGGGTCAGAGAAGGTGCCTGACGTACAGACTGAGGTAGTTTGTTCCACGCATAAAGAGGCAGCAAGGTGAAAGGAGCAAAATCTGGAGTTAGCAGTAGAAGAGAAGGGTGTAGATAGAAGTGATTTGCTAGAAGAGCGGAGTTCCCGATGAGGGGTGTAGGGAGAGATAAAAGAGGAAAGGTAGGGAGGAGTTGCAGAGTGAATGCACTTATAGATCAGCAGGAGAAGTTTGAAATGTATGCGGAAATGGATAGGAAGCCAATGAAGTGACTTGAGAAGAGAGGGTAATATGAGCATGACGAGGCTGGCGGAAGATGAGCCGTGCAGCAGTGCGTTGAACAGACTGAAGGGGAGAGAGATGATTCAGTGGGAGACCAGCAAGGAGTAGGATACAATAGTCAAGACGGAAGGTGATTAAGGAGTGGATAAGTGTCTTAGTAGTGTGTTCAGAAAGGAATGGGCAGATTTTGTTGATGTTATAAAGAAAGAAACGGCAGGTCTTAGCTATCAGATGGATGTGTGTGGAGAAGGAGAGAGAGGAGTCAAAGACGACCCCAAGGTTGCAATCCGAGGAAACAGGGAGGAGTAGAGAGTTATTCACAGAGACTGAGAAAGGAGGAAGAGGAGAGGAGGTTTTAGGGGGAAAAACAAGAAGCTCAGTTTTGGCCATGTTCAATTTTAAGTGGTGGTGAGATATCCAAGCAGCAATTTCAGAAAGGCAAGCAGAGATCCGGGGCCTGGATTGCAGGACAGATTTCAGGTGTAGAGAGGCAGATCTGGGAGTCATCAGCATAAAGATGGTACTTAAAGCCATGGGAAGAGATGAGTGTACCAAGGGACTGGATATATAGAGAGAAAAGGAGTGGACTCAAGACAGATCCTTGGGGTACAACAACTGAGAGTGGGATAGCAGCAGAGGAGGATCTACCAGAACAAACACTGAAAGAGCGATGGGAGAGATAAGAGGAGAACCAGGATAGTACAGAACCCTTAAAACCAAATGAGGACAGGTTATCAAGGAGAAGGTTGTGGTCAACCATGTCAAAAGCAGCAGAGAGGTCAAGAAGGATGAGGACACAGTAAAGACCCTTGGATTTTGTCAGGAACAAGTCACTGGAGACTTTGACAAGAGCCATTTCAGTAGAGTGTAAAGGATGAAAGCCAGATTGTAAAGGATCCAGGAGGGCATGAGAGCAGAGGAAGTCAAGGCAGCAGTGGTGAACCACGCATTCAAGTAGTTTAGAACTGAAGGGGAGGAGGGTGATGGGTCGATAATTAGAAGGTAAGGGTTTCTTGAGGAGAGGTGTTACTACATCATGCTTGAAGGCTGCAGGGACAGTTGCAGTGGAGAGTGTCAGGTTGAGAATATGAGATATGGAAGGGACAACAGTGGAAAAGATGGGGCTTAGGAGATGGGTGGGAAAAGTATCAGAGGAGCACGTAGTGAGTTTGCAGGAGGAAAGAATGTGTGCAGTTTCCTCCTCAGAGATCATAGAAAAGGAAGAAAGGGTAGCAGAGGTAGAGGGGGAAAGTTGGGAATGAAGAGGGGGAGGAGCTGACTTTGTGGGAAATTGGAGGGTGATCTTGTGGATTTTATCATGGAAATAGTCAGCCAGGGTTTAGGCAGAAAGGGAGGGAGGGGTCGAAGACGGAGGCACCTTGAGGAGAGAGTTGAGAGTAGTATTTATTTTATTTATTTGCTTTTAGATAGCACACTTTTTAAAATCAGTGCGGTTTACATATAACGTGAAACAGTAAAACCAACTTTACGTAGAATAGGTATTTTACATAGAACCTAGTTTTTAAAGAACAGGTATTAAACAAGTGGCTAAATAAAACATTAAACGGGGACATGAACTTGGAAGGCGTGGGGGGAAATGAACTAGGAAGGGGCATGGGAATTAGGGGAGAGAAGGAAGAACTAATTACACTTTGTTCAGCAGAACCTAATGGTTAAACAGGTGAGAGGTGATAGTCGCTATGCAAGTCGTTATTTAAGGTATGTGGTCATAAACTATCTGAGTCTTTAAGGCCTTTCTAAAGGTTGACTGATCATCGATGTCTCGGATTGAGGCAGGTCGGGCATTCCAAAGGGTTGGTGCATATAAGGAAAAGGCACAATTCTTTGTGGCCTTGGTGCATGTCCTTGTTGATAAAGGAATAACCAGATTGTTTACCATTCTCGACCTCCTCATTCTGTTGTCTGGGGTGCGTTGTAAGATTGCTGCTAGGGAGGTCACAGACAAGTCGTGAAGAATCTTGAACGTGAGTAGAAGGGCTTTGTAGATCAGACGGCTTGTATTAGGGAGCCAGTGTAGCTGCATCAAGATGGGCGAGATGTGTTCGAATCTGGGCACACCCTGGAGTATGCGGACAGCTGTGTTCATGGCCAATTGGAGAGGTTGGAGAGTGTGTTTAGGGAGGCCGTGGAGAATAATATTGGCGTAGTCAACTTGTGGGAAGATAAGCGCTTGGAATACTGTGCGAAAATCTGAGAGGTCAAGGAGCAGGCGTAGATGATTGAGGGTCCTTATTTTATGGTAAACTGCCTTGATGACATTTTGTAAATGTGCTACCATACACAGCCATTGGTCCAAGGTGACTCCCAGATAGCATACCTCTTGTTTCATCATAAGCTCAACATCTCTCACCCGCAGGAAAGTTGGCAGGATAAATGTTTGGTCTCTGGTTATAAATAGGACTTCCATCTTCCTGCAATTAACCATAAGGTTATGTGTAGCAAGCCAATCACAAACCATGTTGAAGCATTCTATAATGATGGAAAAGTCAGGGCTGTCTATGGAGAAAGGGGTGTAGAATAAGATGTCATCAGCATAAATGTGGTAGAGGATATTGAAGGACTGTATTGAATTACAGATCGGCTGTATGTAGATATTGAATAGCAGGGCCGAGAGGGATGAGCCCTGCGGGACTCCTTGAGTTTGCTAGAAAGTGTTCGATGGCCGCGTTCCAATGCATACCTGTTACTGGCAACCAGTCATGTAGGGTCTACACCAGTTGAGGGCTGTATTCCGAATCTCTTTTTGCTGTAAGCGGTCGAATAGAAGACTATGGCTGACCATATCAAAGTCAGAGGCAATGTCCATGAAAATTAGGATGAAACCTTGCCTTCCCATATTGTTGTGAGTCAAGAGGGGCATGGGAGTCGATGTGGTCCTGGTTTTGTTGCTGAAGATCTTTTCTAATATTTTGGTCAGGAAGGGAAGGCTGGATATGAGTCTGTAGGAGCTGATGTCAAAGGAGTCCAGTTTGTTGTTTTTTAGCAGTGGTCTGATTGAAGCGGTTTTCAGGGGCAGTGGGAGAACACCTGTAGAGAGGGAGATGTGTATGATTTTGGCAATAGTTGTGCTTAGTTTGGCTCTTGCTTGCTTAATCCACAATGCTGGGCATAGATCAGCTGGGGAAGTGGTGGTATTAATTCCACAAATGATGTTCTCTATTTGCTGAGTAGAGTATGGGTAAAATGCATCAAGCATGGGTATAAGTGCATCACCTGTAAGGGGGTAATACATGAGAGGATATTCAGCTTCAGGCATCTCTGAGTGAGATCTCTTCAAATTCATCTTGTTCTGGAAGTGTGAGGCAAAGGTATCTGGGCTGGGAGTATTCGTTGGAAGGTTCTTAGACATGTCCTTTGTGAGAGTTTTAATTAGACTGAAGAGCTCTTGGGGCTTGTTAAGAGAGCGCATAAGTGTGTTGGAATGGTATTCCTTTCTTTTGTGGTTGACTGCTCTGCGGTGTTCCTGCAGTTTGTTCAAGTAGGCCACATGGTCGAGGTCATGCCTAGATTGTCGCCAGCGCTGCTCAAGCTTTCTAATAATGATTCATGCAGATCGGAAGTGAACCATACGGCTGCATGGTTCCTACTGGTGGGCTTAGTGGAGGGTGGTGGGAGTGATGTACTTGCAAGTGTATTATTCCATAAAGAGACGGCGAGGGTCAGAGGCAAGTGAGTTAGTCAGATTGACATAATAGACTTGTTTGGGAAGTGCTATGGCAGAATGGAAAGAGACAAGCATGAATTTGAAGTGTAGAAAGTCTGCAATGGAGTGGGATTTGAGCCAAGCACGCTCAGCTGAACGGGCACAGAAACATACATAGTGGGTAGTGGATGAAAGCCAGGGCTGGTGTATAGTGCGCCTCACAGGATGTGGCATGGGCGGAGCGAGAGCATCCAGAGCAGAGGAGAGTGCAGCATTATAGGAAGCTACTGCCTCATTAACAGACTCAGATGATATAGTGGAGGAAAGAGGTGATGAAGCAGTGGAAGAGAGAACCAAAGGGTCAATAGCATGAAGATTTCTAAAAAGGTTGGAGGAGATTGGATGAGATTGAGGTGGTGAGTGATGAAGAGTGAAGCTTAGCAGGTGATGGTCGGATAAGGGAAGAAATAAGATACAGAAATTTGAGAGTAAGCAATTAGAGAAAAATACAAGGTCAAGTCAGTGGCCATGCTGGTGAGTGGGGGCAGTAGAGCAAAGCTGGAGGTCGAATGAGGAGGTAAGGGAAAGGAGCTTTAAAGCATAAAGATCATAAAGACCACATGCACCCTTCTCCAGTCCTCTGGAACCACTCAGAATTTTAAAGAAGCATTGAAAAGATCAGCTGCTAGAACATCCCTAAGTTCCTTCAATACTTTTGGATGTATCCCATCCAGCTCCATCACTTTGTCTACTTTTAAATTGGCTAGTTCCTCATGAAAACAGTCTTCTGAAAATGGTTCAAGACATCCTTTTCTGTTCCTATTTGCGGGTGTGTTCTAAGGTCCTGCTCCTGGCCCTTAATCTTTGAACACAGAAGAAAATATTTGTTCAGCAATTCTTCTTTATCCTCATCAGCTTCTATATATTCCTCCCCCTCCACCTTGAGTCTGATAACACTACTTTTGCACTTCCTCCTCTCACTAACATATCTGAAAAATGTTTGAATCCCCTCCCTCAGCCTCCCTTCCCATTTTACTGCATTGGTTATATTTTCTTCTATTTGTATCTTTGCTTTTCTGACTACTTTCTTAGCTTCTCTTAGCTTTTCCAAATATTGATGCTCATCTTCCTTTTTGTGATCTCTTCTGTTTTAAAAAGGCTATCCTCTTTTTCTTCACCTTTTCAGCTATTTTTTTTGAGAACCATAGTGACCTCCTTTTCCTTTTACATTTAATTAACTTTCCTAATAAAAGGGTTTGTGGCCCTTAAAATATCCTCGTTCATTTTTGCCTACGGCTTTTCTACTTCCTCCAGCTGTTGCCATTCTTTAGATATTGTCCACATCTTGGCAAAGTTAATTTTCCTAAAGTTTAGGACCCTCACTTTTGGATGGACTTCATTGGCCCTAGTCCTAATACTGAACCACACCATCTGGTGATCACTGGATGTGAGATGATAACCTACTATGACATTAGAAACACTTCCCCATTGGTATGCACCAAGTCCAGTATGGCCCCTTCACATGTGGGTTCTGTTACTAGTTGCTTGAATAGTTCTCCCTATAGAGAATCCAGGATCTCCTTACTTCTAGATGACACCTCAGCAGGGATGTGCCACTCAACACCCAGCATATTGAAATCACCTATCAGTAGCACTTCTCCTTTCATAGCAATACTTCAAATGTCTTCAATTAAATTTCTGTCCAGTTCTTCTGCTTGTGAAGGAGGTCTGTATATGACATTAATGCAAATTGATGCTTCATTCCCTCTTTCAAGTTTAACCCATAGTGCTTCCTCCTTCCCTCATAAGCCTGGTAATTCTGTAGGTTTAATATTATTTTATACATATAATGCCACTCCTCCTCCCTGTCTTCCTACCTTATCCTTCCTGAATAAAGTATAGCCTGGTATATTTACATCCCATCCATGGTTCTCCATGAACCATGTCTCCGTAACTGCCACTAAATCCAAGTCAGTCTCTTCCATTAAAGCCTCAACATCTGAAATCTTATTTCCCATATTACAGGTATTAATGCACACTGCTTTCCAGATATTGCCCCTTTTACCCATTTCTACAGAGATATTTAATGTTTTACCTGAAGGATTTTACTTACCCTGGAGCTTTCTTCCCAACAAATCTAATTGAAAGCCCTCTTCAGTAGGTTAGTCAGTCTGCTGCGAAAGACACTTTGACCCTTCTTGGATAGATTCTCAGCTGCCCTTGGAAAATCATCTTATGGTTCAGGAAACCAAAATGCTCTTGATGACACCATCCACGTAGTCATGCAGGATGTGAGCTTCTCTGTCTTGGCCTTTACCTTCAACAGGGAGGACTGAGGAAAATACAACCTGTGCACCTATCTGCTTCACCCTCTCTCCCAGAGCTATGATGCCACTCTTGATATGCTCAGAGGGATGGAGAGGAGTCACAGGACGCAGTGAGCCGAGGCAGATGTGAGCTTGCTCGGCTTCAATAATCACTGCTCCCCACACCTACCTTTCTGGCTTGAATCTCCCGTGTACCCCATCTGTTGTTGACAGTCTGCTCCATTGGCAAAGAGTGTGGTGTGGTGCCCTGACCATCTGTGATGTCTAAAGGGCTAAAAAAGGCAAAAAGAGAGGAGTGGCCTAGTGGTTGGGGCAAGGTACCATAGATCAGAAGGTCAGTGGTTCAAATCCCACTAGAGGACAGCAACCTTGGGCCAGAAGGACTGGGGCTTCTAGTCCCACAGGTGCTCCTTGTGGTCTTGGGCAAGCCACTTAACCCTCCATTGCCCATGTTCCCTGTAAGTATTAGTGTATGTGTCTCATATCCCCTCGTGTTAAATGTATCCCCCAACCGCTTTGACCCAGTGAAAAACAGGATATAAATGCAGCTAAATAAATAAATAAAAATGGGAGCCACCCAGTTGAGACCAAGATGGTCAACACTGATGGCACCATGCTCCACAGCTAAAACAAGTGACCTTAGAAACAAGTTAGTAACTAGGAAGAATGAAATGTTTTTGCCTCTGACAATCAGAAGAAGATAAATGATCTTGAAGAAGAGGGCAGCACTGACAAAGCAGATTTCAAGCAATCTGTGTCATTTTTCTACACCACTTGCATTGATTATTTGGATCAGTGGACCACTCACTTCCAGGAGACTGGGAAACAGTGGACTCTCCTTCAAAAACAACCGGAGTGGTGTGAGCTAGAGTCATCTTTAGAATATGTTTTGTCTATAAGACCTGGCCTAGAGTCAGTAATAAATGATACTGAACTGTTTTATGAGTTCTCTTGTCGTAAGTCATTTGTTTCTGAAGAAAAAGTTCAAGCCTGGAAAAAAACAGACACCATGGTTGACGAAAAATGGAAGGTGGTATTTGGACATCTCAAAAGTAATGAGATACCATATTAAAATTTATGCAAATTGGTTGAATTGTTTTTATGTTTACCAGGTGCCAATGCTCCAACAGAAAGGTGCTTTTCAATCAGAAAAAAAAACAACTGCATGTAGAGACTCTCAAATGTCTAATGATTGTAAAGTACAATTTTGAATCGAGTTGCCCAGAATTTTTTTAATTATCTTAGTAGAAATGTTGCTATTTTGAAGAAAATTCACTCTGTAGAGAAGTAGACAAGTAGGCCTGATTGGCACATTTGTAAGTAAAGTTATAAACCTAGCCTACCGATTACAGTTTTGGGTTAAAATTACAATTGTAATTATAAACATATTTTTCATTTTCTTTAACTTTGAACCCCCTGGCTTGATTGAGTGTCCCCTATTTGAATTTAGAAAAGACAAGCAGGTTATCTATGCATCTCTGTGGGCGGCAGTGGTAGTCAATGGTCAGTCCTCTGAACAATTTCCTTTGGGCAGGGGCACCCGACAAGGTTGCCCATTGTCCCCTCTTTTTTTAAAATTTTTTATTTAATAGATTTTCTGTAACAAATACAAAAATAAATTTATAAGAAAATGCTGATAACAATCCACATCAGAAAGAAAACACAACAAAAATAATACCAAAATAGTACTACACATTCAGCAAGCAGCCCGCATCATGGAAGAAAAGAGATATTGTCTTGCACACATTATCATAAGAAAATAGCAGGGTAGTCAATAGGGAGAGACCCCCCCCCAAAAAAAAACAAACAAACCCAGGCATACTTATTCATATGGACCCAACCACAGATGACTTATCTAACAAAAAAGAATACATATTCACATGCCATGAGATCACACATTTGCATGGGAATAGTAGAAAGAAGGCTGTATTGATAACAATAACCTTAGATTTCAGGGACAGAAACTGTCTTCTGCGAAGTTGAGTAGTTCTGGAAATACATTCATCTTTTTCACGCGGAAGACAGCATCTGTATTCTTAAAGAACATCTTTAAGACCCTGTTTTTATCAGCAATAGAAATAAAAGAAACTAATAATGTAGCTCGCTTATTTATAATATCTAAAAAGTCTTCCAAAAAATCAGTCAAATTTTGACTGATATTCAGAAACAAAACATCCACTCTAATTTATCCTCTACCCACTGCCTGGATGGAAGATAGAAACATTTTTGAACAGGAATTCATTGTCTCCTCTTCTGTTTCTTTTGCTTTTAGAACCTTCCTGTGTTTGGTACAGATGGACCCTCAGATTGAGGGTATTAGGATCAGATGGGTCTTTTTAAAAATTGCTGCCTATGCCGACGACATTCTAGTGCATATTTGCAATACCCAACCATCTTTGGATCACTTGCTTTCTGCTTTTTGGCAGTTTGGGGCCTGCTCGGTGTTGAAGCTAAATATTGACAAATCTGAGGTCTTACCCCTAGATCCCAGCTTACCAAACCGGTAGGTGGGCCCTTTTCTTTTGAAGTGGACAAAAGGCTCTTTTAAATATTTGGGGGTGCAGTTCCTGGTGGATTCATCACACTTGTATCCTGTGAACATCCCTTCCTTGTTGAAGCATGAATAGGAGCAATTGCAGCATTGGGAGACCTTGCCACTCTCTCTGTTAGGATGGGTGGCATTGTACAAAATGACTTTGTTCCCATGGTGGCTCTACTTGCTGCAGCTGCTGCCTTTGTGTGTGTTGAAGTGGGACTTGAAAGTGTGGCAAGAAAATCACATGAGGCAGAAATTTTTCTTACTTGGCATAAGTGGTAGTGGCAAGGTGGTCTTCCTCTGAGAATGGGGAACTGTAGGAGAAGGGTGGCAGTCGGTACTGCTGTCTGCAGCTTTGGGATGCTCCTCACCTTTGGCACACTTCTGCACTGGAGCACCCATTTCTCTCACAGCTGTCATGGTGGCAGTGCTCTGAAGGGGACAGTTCCGGTGGAAACGGAGGTGGAGAGGATGCAGGGAGTCCCTTTGTGAATGGGGTCTGGGGTCCCTTTCCTGCAGTGGCCCACCCATGGGTTTTGGAGAGAGTGGTGGCAGGATCCAAGAACTAGAAAGGCCTAGGTCCCAGTTCCACCATCATCATCTGCTGGCACTTCGTCGCTCTCCTTGGGTGACACTGAAAGCACCACATCTTCTTCATGGTGCAGAAGATCCAGCTTTTATAGGATACAGCTACGCTCCCTCACATCTGCTCCCATCCCACAGGTAACACCACCACCACCTGCCTCTGGAACGAGGTGATGTCTCAACTCCGAGGACAGGCAGCCTAGGGGATGGCCGAGATAGGTGATGTAAACTCCTCTAGACTTCTCAGATACTGCTGGATCAAGGTGTATGGAAGGAAGGGTGGCACACTGGAGAAAACCACCCTTGTCTCTTGTCCGTCTAGGGAATCCAGCTGTTCCCTAGTATAAACCCAGGACTGAATGAGCTGTTCTCTGATAGTTTGAGGCCAACAGCTAGTAACCATGTAATCCAGTGCCAATGGTTCATGGTTCACTGAGATTCCGATGAAACATGTTACCTCCTCCCTCCTCAAACAGTTTTCTTTCTAGTATATATATTGCATTGCAAAGACACATCATTCACACCCTTAAAACCAAATAGAGAAAGACACAGGACTCTCAAAGGAAGTAGAGTTCACCTTATCTGGAAAAACCACTGGAAGGACCATTGTTTCTCTGAGCCTAAGGTTGCCTACTTTCAAATAAGACCAGCAGATGTAGGGATTATTAGTGGGGTTTAGCCCTTGCTGACATTTTTTTGTGAATGATAGTGCAAAGGCTGCAAGTTCTTTGGCTACTGAAGACTAGAGCCTCAGCAAGAGAGACTTTGTTTGGATCCTTGAACAAGAGGATCAAAAAGAACATTTTAATATTAACTTCAATGATTATCAAAATTAATTCTTAATTTAGAAGACTGTATAAAACTGGATTTCCAAAAGAAATACAACAAATTTTATCCTTAGGCATATCAATGTAGAAAGAGCAAATCAGAATCCTACCTAAAGTCACGTATACACTAGGTGCAATGCCTGAAAACGTTTTGCCTAGTTGGGACGTGTTTGTGAATAGCCTGTGTGCATCCTGCATGCGCGCTACGTGCATTCACTTCATGCTCATTCAGATCCAAACGTTGTCAGTTTTTGTTGCAAAGACAAAGGGGCGTGCAGTGCCATCTGGGAAGTTGTGGCTCGCGAAAATGGACAACTGGACAGAAGAAAGTGCCTTGCACCTGATAGAGATTTATAAATACCGTATGGTGTTGTGGGATCCGAAGGACATAAATTACTACAAAAAGAATCTGAAAGAAGACGTATGGAAGGAAATAGCCATTGTACTTGGGCAAACAGAAGAAAGATGTCAAACAAAATGCTAAGTTTACTCTCATCCTACCGAAGAGAGAGAGCAAAGGAGGAGCAAAGGAGTCCAAGGGGAAAGGAAAAGATAAATAAAGTGATTTTATTCAAAAACTGTTCATACAGAACAATAAGGATCATATTTCAGGTTTTAATAACAATTTTAACTCTTTAAAGATGCATCAGAAGTTTACTCTAGCCGATGGTTTGCATATGAAGCGCTCTCTTTCTTGGGAGATAGGGATAAGCCCAGAAAGCGCAAACATATGGTGAATGATAACAATATAATTAAGCATATTCATTTTGCCATGATATGACTCCTCCTTTTACACAATAATCAGCTAGCTCATCTCTTATTTTATGAAGAAAAGCAGGAGATCTTCTAGGTATATTCCTCAGGGGCAACATGGAAGCCATGTTTTGATTACTGCGCCAGGAACCATCTTGCTCATAGTCCAGTGATCTTTGTGGAGTATAAATGTTGTGTGAATACTGTGTAAGATAATTATGTAAATGAATAATAGTCATCACAAATGTTTCTGCTGTCTTGGGTTCCAAAAGAATTGGTTTTCATAAAACTCTAAATACCACACTTACTATGCCAAAAGCATTCTCTGCCACTCTGAACTCTGCTTAATCTATAAGTGAATATTCATTTAATAGATCCACATTCATGATCTCCTGGGTATGGTTTCATGACATTTTCAGTAAGTGCAAATGCACTATCCGCAGCAAAGAAATAGGACAATTTTGTGTGTCATCCTGGAAGTTCCTCTGTTGGAGGCAATCTCAAGCTGCCATCTTGGATTATGTTGTGTAGTTTAGTGTCTAAAAACCCCATCTTCTGAAATTCTTCCTTGATGTCCTGTGTCTGCAAATAAGAAGTTGTAATCTCCATCAACTAATGCAAATAACACAATGCTAAATTGTGCTTTGCAATTGTAAAACTCAGTACCACTATTCATTGGTGCCTGTAATGCAACATGTTTCCCATCCATAGCTCCAACACAGTGAGGAAGGTGTCAGATGTCCTCAAATATCTTGCTAATTTCCATCCAAGCCATGGTAGTAGTAGGAAGCTGGTAAAGCAAAAAATAAGTCATTTTTAGCATACATTTTTTTTTTACTGATTATTCATTTTCAGGTATGAGGTGAAGAAAATAATGAAGAACAGGGCGAAGGAGAAAATAAGAAACAAGACCATAAAGGCAGCGCAGATCAGCCAGATTCAGCTGAGTTTGTAGCACAGAAAACTCCTAGAACAAAAGAAAGAGATGACAGTGCATTGATAAAGGACGCTTTGGGGATTTTAAAATCTGCAGCAAATAAGTTAGAAACCTCTTCCACTATCGATGAGGAGATAAAATAATCATTTGCTTTTGTGGCGACCAAAATGAATTTGTATTCACCACAAACTAGCAAAAGTGTTGAGCATGCTATTTTTGACATCGTAGTAAAAGCAGACAGTGGTTTTTATGATTTCCAGCAACAGAACTATTGGTTCAAACAACGACCAGGTCATACAATGCAAGTGCCATCTTACCCAAGCCCATCTCCACCAATGCAACCATTGGAACAATCTTCACATCAGTCTAGTCATGTATTGTCATATATACCACCCTCAGAACCCCTTCCACAACAGTCCACTTCCACTCAGTCTCCACACAATTCCACTTGCACTCCATCTCCATGTCATTCCACATACACTCCACCTCCTCAAGCATCCGAATTTTCCGATGATTTGTCTGATTATGTATGAGGTTTGATTTTATAAATGATGAAGTGAAGTAGTTATGATTCAGCTAAATGGAGACAAAAAATTAAGGAAATATTTGTATACTTACCTTAATGTTTCCTTTTAATTCCTCAATAAGTTCTGCACAAACCTCTGGAATTATTCTTCCAATAGACTGTTTGGATATTCTGAACAGATACGGAAAGCTTGTGAATGAATCACCAGTGGCTAGGAACCGTAGAGTTACAGCTAACCGGTCTTGAATTGAAATGAGTGTTCTAAAACTTGTTTCCTTTTTTTGCAATCCTGTGTCCTACCTTATTTAATAGGTTTTCAAAGTCTGTAGGTGACATACGGGTGAAGATTTTATACTGTTCACTCACATGTTGAAACTTTAAATCTTGAAGTAGCTCTGAACCGCATCTTATTTAAAATAAATTGATATGCTACCAACATTGAGGCTTTCTCTTTTTTTTAATGAGGAGATATGCTAAAATTATTATAGCACCACTAGCAAGGACTAAACTCCTGATTTCTTCTTGAGAAGACATGCTCGCACCGACAGCAGGAGCACAGTCGCGAACAAGGTGGGTCACACTGTTTGCAGCCTTTCTCAGCGAATGTGAGCATGGCGCATGCTCTGTATCCCAAGTAGCAACAGTTTTGTTGCATGTCGCATTACATGTTCTGATCGCTTAGTGTATATGCAACCCAAGATATCACAAGGGGAGAACAAAAAAAAAGAATTGGAAAAATTGTTTACTTGCAGTTCTCTAACAACAATGTAACACAAATACACAGAAAATGATGGCAGATAAAAGACCATAGGGCCTATCCAGTCTGCCCATCCATGCCAACTATTATGCTCTACAATCCCTTCCTCTCCCTTAGAGCTCCTCACTGCTTGTCCCGGGCTTTCTGGAATTCAAAGACTGTCTTCATTGCCACCACCCTTTCTGTAAAGAAATATTTCCTTAAATTATTCTTGAATAGGGATAAAGGAAAGCTAGTTGATATAGTGTTCTTAGACTTTCAAAAAGCATTTGACAACCCACATCAGAGACTCCTGAAGAAATTAGAAAGTCAAGGCATAGCCCTATTGTGCATTGGTTGAGAGATAGAAAACAGAGAGTAGGGATAAATGGTCAATTTTCTCAGTGGAGGGAAGTTAATAGTGGAGTACCCCAGGTGATTAAATTAGGTGACAAATTATTTTGAGTTGTTAAATCGCATGTGGGTGAGGATCATGTGATGCAATGACCCAGACAGGAGCGGTGTGTTTTGGCTCCAGTGTTCCCCTTCCCCTCTGACCCACCAGTGTCCAAAACTTTGATGTACATACCTTTTCGGGGGAGGGAAGACTCCTTGAAGGTGGCCTTGTGCTTTTTGCCTAGCTCTGGTCCTGGCACAATTGATGGCAGCCAAGATAGCATGGCGGAAAAAGGGCCGTGCTGGAGACACTAAAATGGCGGATGATAAACCTCCCAGCCTGCATTCGGATGCGTCCCACATGGTGGAAGAAGTGTCTATGGCAGTGGTTAGGGCTTTGGACAGTCATTTCATGGGGATCACTGATCAGCTGGCACAAGTGGTGCAATCGGTAATGGACTTTAGTAATCGAGTGGCCCTGGTGGAACAGCAGGTGCCCTTGCTTGAGGATAGCGGGCAGAACTATGCGTGGAAACGCCAACAATTGGAAGTCCTCTTTCACAAGCAGGAGGATAAGCTGGACGACCTCGAGAATCGAGGATGTTCTAAGAACTTGCTCATCGTGGGTATCACTGAGTCTGTCACCAACTAGGAGATTAGGGGCTTCCTGGAAAATTGGCTGCCCCTGAGTTTCCATCTTGACAGGTTGGCAGGAAAGTTGGTTATTGAGCGGGCACATTGACTGGGACCCTGTCAGGAGGGAGATCAGTGACCATGGGTGATCCTGGCTCGTTTTTGAATTTCCAGCAGAAGGAGGAGATACTGCGAGCAGGACGAAATAAACGAACCTTTGAATATGAAGGCTGCCGAGTGTTACTATTTCAGGACTATTCCACAGCTCTCTTGCTGAAATGGAAGGTCTTTGCAGATGTCTGCAGTCTGCTGGTATACAAGGGAGCATGCTTCTCCTTAATCTACACTACCAAGTTGCGCTTTGCACATCAGGGACAACAACTTCTTTTTAACATCACTGCGGAGGTCCTTGCCTACTGTAATGAACATATTGAACAGTCTTGAGAGCTGCAAGAGTTTGAGAGACTGTCTCTAGTGGGGCTGTCACAGGCCATTGAAAATGCCTGAAAAGATTTTGCTTTTGACTTGATGGGGAACTGTGGGCCTCTGCTGGCTGTTCTTTGACCAGGAACTTTCTGTGCTGGGCTGGAACTATATGGGGATTGGTGGTACTGCCCGGTCAGCAGGGTTCGGCCCTGATGAGACTGTTTGGCCTGCTTTGAGTGCTTGTATTGGGCAAGTGAGTATTGTTCAGAGTTTGCCCTATCTGAGCGAGGTTCATAACAACTGGAGATGAGGGCACTTAAGGGGCAGGGTGGCTGGACTGAGGGGACTCTAGGTTGGCGCCCTGCCCCATTGGTTGAAATATTGCTCCATTTCAGGCCTGTGGCCACCAGTTCACTTTTTATAATCTCAATAGAGTTTGCATTATTGTTCTGTTGATGTTTGGTATGCGATAACTTGCCCACTGGAAGTGGTGTGGAGTGAATGTGAAGGGGGTGATTTGTGAGGGAATTTGCAGTGGGAAGAATTTGTCTGGTATGTGGCACAGGACGAGTATATGCAGAGTTGCTAGGCCGTATGTATGTGTGGGTGGATGTCATGGTACCGGATATGTCTGTGAGGGCAAAGCCTATCCAAACGAATGTGGGCTGTTTTAACAGGTCTTGGGAATAGTTGTCTGCATGGGGAGTGTGCGTGGTGGGAGGGAGGAGTTGGAATGAGCGCGACATATGTGGGTGGGGACTGAATGTTTGTATGGCTGGGTGTGGTGCGGGCTTGCAAGTGCATATCCTGCGACCCACGGGGTATGGAGTAGAGGGGTGGTCACGGGGATACCTGGGCAGGTGGAAAAGGGGGAGGGGGTCCCTATGCATCGAGAATCTCTGGATGGGTGAGTGGATAATGGAGATAGGTGGTGAAATGGGGGGGGGGATAGAGAGTGTGGGGGGGGTTGGGAGGGAGGGGGTTAGGTCTACCTACAGGTGTGAAGAGGACGAGGACCTTTTTAGGTCTCCTTCCCCAGATGTTGGTTGCTTGCTGGGAGGCTCTAGACTGGGAGGCCTCCTAAAGGGGAGAATGTGGCATTTATGTTCAACAGATATTTGGTTCTTTATTGATCCCAGCTGAGGGTCCTTTCCTGGAACATCTGTGGACTTGGTAGTCCGATCAAGTGTCAAAAGGTTTTGAGGGCACTGCGGACAAATAGGGGAGATATCATCATGTTGCAGGAAACATATCAATCTAAGGGGGAACTTGACAAGTTACAGGGGAGAATTGATTGGTGGTGTGTTTGGGGCCCCTGCACTGGGTAAGAAGGGAGGGGTTGCTCTCCTAATACGGTATAGAGTAAGCTTCCAATCTACCCAAGGGATTGTGGATCCTGCTGGCAGATATGTCCTAGTAGTCGAGAGTCTTCAGGGGAGAAGTGTGATCCTAGGGAGTGTTTATGCACCTAATGTTGCAAACCCTGTTTTTTTTGCGTGATTGGAGGCTGATGTGGAGAAGTTCCCAGACTTCCTCATTATTTTGAGGGGCGATTGGAATGGCGTCCTCGATCTTGGCTTGGATACATCTAGGGGTGGGAGTGGGGTAGGGGCATCGGGTCATGACATCTTCAATGTTTTGGCAGGCGGTGTCAGCTGGTAGATGCCTGGAGGGTGTTACATCCCCAGGAACAGGATTATACTCATTTGTCCAGGGCACACAGTACTAGTGCATGGCTAGTGGCTAGACTATCTTTGGTTGTCTGAATCCTTGTTTCAGGGTGTGGAGGATGGTGAGATTGGACCATATGAGATCTCAGACCATGCGCCCATTCAGTTAGATCTGACATGGGGAGCCGCTGTGGCCCCAACCCTTCTCTGGAGGTTCCCATTGGACCTTTACCAGGAGGAAGGTTTTCAAAAGTATCTTAGATAGCGATGGGAGGACTACATGTTCCATAATGAAGTGATAAGGATACTCCCGAGCTCTTCTGGGAGGCTTCAAAAACAGTTTTGAGAGGAGATATAATCACTTATGCCGTTAAGAAAAAATTGGACATGACTGCGAGAGTGCTTAGACTAGAGTGTCAGGTCTGTCTAGAGCAGAGACTGTTGGCACGTTAGCCCATCTCAGCCAATCAGGCCCAATTAGTGGCCATGCAGGTGGCCCTGAACACTTTGCTACATCAACAGACCAAAAAATCATTGGCTATTTCGCCTGTACCAATATTGCCAAGTGGGCTTTGTGCATGAACGGTATCCAGCTTGTAATCTGTGGAAAATTCAGCCATCTTTAGAATGGGTGCACCGCCAGAAGAACCCTTCTTTGTTTATTAGTTTTGATGTGGAAAAAGCATTTGATAGAGTTGGCTGGACATATTTGTTTGTGGCCCTGGAGGCATGGGGTTGGCGATAGGTTTTTAAGAGGGGTGCAGGCAGTATATCAGGCCCTTTTGGCATCCATTGTGGTAAACAAAAATTTGATGCGGCGTTTCACTTTGGAGAGGGGAATGAGGCAAGGGTGTACCCTATTGCCACTTTTGTTTGTTTTGTCTTTAGATCCCCTATTACGCGTGATTCACCAGAGACTCGATATTCTGGGGGTGGAGATGGGTGGATGTATCTTCAAGGCTTTGGCCTTTGCAGATGACCTACTGGTCCATCTGACTGATCCTGCGGCCTCTCTCCCTCTTCTTTTGGGGGAGATTGATTGTTTTGGGGCCCTGGTAGGTCTTCACTTGAACAAGTGCAAATCAGAAGCCCTTGATGTATTGGGAGCCTTGCATATGGGGTGGAAGGAAGTGTCCCCCCTGTGCTGGGCTTAGGTATTTGGGTATTTGATTGCTTGGGGACCCACAACAGCTATACTGGCTGAATGTTCCTCCGTTGCTTAAATGGGTAAAAGATAAACTGCGTGACTAAACTCCGTTACCCCTTTCCCTTCTTGGTTGGGTGGGAGCTTGCAAAATGATGATCTTTCCTAGGCTTTTATATGTGATACAATTGATACTCCTGAAATTGTTACTCCAGGATGTCCAGGACATAGAGTGGCAATTACTGGCCTTCTTATGGAGGGGAAATAAGACCCCTCTTCAATTGCAATGTTTACAGGGATCTTGGCAGAGGGGGGGAGAGAGTGGGACTGCTGGTTTCCTATAATCATGCATGTATTTTGTGCCATGTACGGGACTGGCTGGGTGGCAGGTCTGGATTTACACCTCAAGATATTCAGTTTGCCTTGGTAACTCCCTACTCTCTTTCTTCCGTGATCCATGTTGACTGTAAGTTGCTGTCTACCTCTGTCACAACTAGTGTTTTGGTTAAAAGGGTTAGGGGAGTCTGGCAGTCCTGTGCGGGTTATGGGGGTTCCCACGGGAGTGACAGGGTACCTGCCATTGCAGGGCAACATGGCATTTGCTCCTGGTTTGGATACACAGCCCTTTAGAGTTTGGGGTTCCCTGGGGCTCACTCATTTAAAGCACATATGGTAGATGGCGAGGGTTGGTTACTGCCATTTTCTGAGTTTTGTGCTCAGTTTGGGGTCTTAGGGGACACTATTTTGCCTATTTGCAACTACGTCATTACTTGGGAACTCTTTGAGAACGGGGTTTAGAAAAGGCATCCCTGGACAGGATAGAACGATTTTTTGAGTTCACTGAACAGGAATCAATTTCTGTGGCTGGGTACTGCCAGGCATTGGGGGTTCTGGCAAAGATCCGTGTTTCCCTGCTCCTAGTTTGTCGCTGGGCAACTGAGATGGGTATAGTGACAGTGGGCTCTATATGGGTGCCCACGGTGGCTCATATCCCCCATCTAATTCAGGGATCTCAGTTCCAGAAAATGCAATATAAGATCCTGGAATGGGCTTTTTTCTCTCCCTACCGGGCCTGGAGAGCTGGTATCACCGACAGTGACAGATGCCTGTGGTGAATGGTGAATGGTGACTCTGCTCATTTGGGTCACATGTTCTGGAGCTGTCCCATGGTCCGTGTTTTCTGGGTTAAGGTCCAGCGGTATCTGGGGGATCTGGTGGGGTAGTCCTTGGTTCTTTTCCTGGAATTCACTATATTGGATGCTGGGGGGAACCTTGAATCTGGGGAGAGTGGGGAGTAGGGTGCTCATCTGGAAAGAGTGCATTGTAGCTAAGCAGTGTGTTTCTCTGACTGGCGGGATGCTGAAGGACCAGGGTTTTGGGAATGGCGCAACATTTTTCATCAATTGGCAGTTTGGGAAAGGCCTTTAGAGGCGTGGGTCCTGATGGGAAACCTTTCTTTCTCTTTGGAAACCATATCTTTCTATCTCTCCCTGAGGGCTCATAGTGACCTGCTTACCTTGTAGTTTAGGGGGCAGAGAATTTGATTTAAAGGCTCGGGTTTGTGGTGCAACTGGTAGGTGGGTGGGTGGGGGGTAGTGGGGAAAGAGAGGGGCCTCTGGGTGATGAAGTGTCAACCCGCTCGGTTGGCTGGGGGGTTTAAGTGTGATCTCCTTGGGGTCTGAAGAATGCACGCCTGCTACAGGGGGATCCAGCAGAGGGAGGGGGGGGGGGGTTGGGTGGGAGGGAAGATAAGGTGGGAGCAAGGGTTACAAAAGGGGGAAAAATTGTTGTGCAACTACCTTTTCACCATGAATATATTCTGTGTAGAGGGCACATTATGTATGTATTTTCTTTCTCCTTGGGTTGTTCTCAGTATGCTTTATGATTGGTATATTCTGTGTAGAGGGCACATTGTGTATGTATTTTCTTTCTCCTTGGGTTGTTCCCATTATGCTTTATGATTGGTATATTCTGTGTAGAGGGCACATTGTGTATGTATTTTCTTTCTCCTTGGGTTGTTCCCATTGTGCTTTATGATTGGTATATTGTTTGACCAGTTGGCCCTTGTTATGATGGATATATATTTGATATGTTGTTTAATATTAATAAACATATTTTAACATAAATCGCATGTGGGTTGTGAGAAACTGCAGGAGGACCTTGTGAGATTGGGTATCCAAATGGCAGATGAAATTTAATGTGAATAAGTGCTAAGTAATGCATCTAGGGAAAAATAACCCAAAGTGTAGATACATAATGCTAGATTCCACATGAGGAGTCACTGCCCAAGAAAAGCATCTGGATGGGAGTGTAGACAGTACATTGAAATCTGTCCAGTGTGTGGCAGCAACAGCCAAAAAAAAGCAAAGAAATGTAAGGAATCTTTAGGAAAGGAATAGAAAATAAAACAACAGATATTCTAATGCCTCTGCATCACTCCGTGGTGCAAGTGCTCCGTGCATATTTTATTCAATTCTGGATGCCGCATCACAAAAAAGATATAGCGACATTAGTCACGGTAAAGAGAAAGACAACCAAAATGATAAAAGAGATGAAACGACTCTCCTATGAGGGCAGGCTAAAGAGGTTAGGGCTCTTCAGCATGGAGAAGAGACGGCTGAGGGGAGATATGATAAAGGTTTATAAAATCCTGAGTAGAGTGGAACGGGTAGACACAAATTGATTTACTCTTTCAAAAAAATACAAAGATTAAGAGACACACCATGAAGCTACAAAGTAGTATATTTAAAACAAATAAGAGAAAATTATTTTTTCTTTCAATGTATAATTGGGTGCACCAAGGAGTACCACAAGGTTCTGCATTATCTTTACTACTGTTGAACAAATACCTACAATCACTATGCAATTATAATTCAAAGTCACAATGTTATGTACCACATATATGCAGATGACATAATGTTATATGTGCCATTCTTCATAACAAACCCAGCCTACACATCTATAAAAAGATGCTTCAAGGTAGTAGCAGAATGGCTGTCAGAGCATCACCTTTCAATAAACTACAAAAAGACAGAGGTCATCCACATAACCAAAGATTCATCCTTCATCCCACCATCAACACTAAGGTTCACTGATATCGAACTGGAAATCAAACTGGAAGTCAAATACCTGGGGATAACTCTCGACCAATGACTAAACCTGCAAACACACATCAAGAAAACCACAAAAGCTGCATACCACAAAATGAAGATTCTACAAAACCTATGTCCCCTACTGGGCCCCAACCACTTCTGTACAGTTTGCCAGATACTAATAACCCTGCACTTGGAGTACTGCAACTCAGTTTTCCAAGGAATTCCAAAGAATGCATTACACCCACTCTAGATGGCTCAGAACACGGCAGCACACATAATCACAGGTCCATCTCACTAATACTAAAACAATCACACTGGATTCCAATAATAGCATAAATCAGACACAAAGCAACACTCTGCTTCTTCAAGGCCTTCCACAACCAATCAGCGGATCATCTGCACACCTAATCCAGAAAGTCCCCAACAAAAGATCAAGAAGACAACCCGATCAACATTTACTCACCATACCAGCCTACAAAGCAAAAAGCACACAAATAATTTACTGCTACTACTACTACTGATCATTTGAATAACGCTACAAGGCATACACAGCGCTGTACAGACAAATCTAAGAGACAGTTCCTGCTAATCAAAACAAACACAACAGTTGAGAACAAGGATACATCTAGGGGAATGGTAAGGAAATATATAGGAAAGTAAGTAGATCAAGATCCAAAAGTGGCCTCGAAGAGGTGAGCTTTCAGCCTGGTTTTGAAAAGGGCCAGAGATGAAGCCTGATGCACAGACTCAGGTAGTTTGTTCCAGGCATAAGGAGCAGCAAGGTGGAAGGATTGAAGTCTGGAGTTGGCAGTAGAAGAGAAGGGCACTGATAGAAGCGATTTGCCAGAAGAGTGGAGATCCCGAGGAAGGTGTAGAGAGAGATAAGAGGAAAGATAGTGAGGAGCTGCAGAATGAGTGCACTTATAGGTCAGTAGGAGAAGTTTGAACTGGATATGGAAATAGATAGGGAGCCAATGAAGTGACTTCAGTTGGATAGGCTATGCGCCACTACGGCGCATAGCCATGTTCGCTGACCCTTAACATGTCTAAAATGCAAGGGTGCCAATAATGTTGACCACAACTATATATCCTTTTTAAGACATGGTGGCCAGAATTGCACACAATACTCAAGGTGTAGTGGCACCAAGAGCGATGCAGAGGCATTTTAATCTCTTTGGTTTTGTTTTCTATTCCTTTCCTTATGATTCCTAAACATTCTACAGTATTTTCTGTCTCGGCTGCAGCCATACACTGGGACAGGGTTTCAATGTACTATCCACGATGACACCCAGATCTTTTTCCTGAGTGGTGATTCCTAATCTGGAACCTTGCAACGTATAACTGTAATTTGGCTTGTTCTTCCCTAAGTGCATAATTTTTTACTTGTCCACATTAAATTTTATCTCTCATTTGAACGTCCAGGAAGTCTCCCCATCTTTCAAGATCCTCTTGCAATTCTTCACAATCTTCTTGTGTTTTAACAACTTTGAATAATATTATCATTTGAAAATTTGATCACCTCACCTGTTATTTCCGTTTCCAGGTCATTTATAAACATGTTAAAAAGCAGCAGGCCCAGCACAGATCCCTGAGGTATTCCACTATTCACCTTTCTCCATTGAGAAAATTGTCCATTTAGCCCTACTCTGTTTTCTATCTTTTTATTAGTTCCTAATCTAAAATAGTACACTACCTTCTATCCCATGATTTCTTAATTTCCACAGCAGTCTCTCATGAGGGACCTTTACACTATATCAACTGGCTCACCTTTATCTACCTGCTTATTCACACCTTAGAAAAAATACAACAGATTAGTGAGACAAGATTTTCCTTGGCTAAATCCATGTTGGCTTCCTGCCATTAAAGCCATGATTATCTATATGTTCAGTAATTTTGTTCTTTATAATTGTTTCTACCATTTTGCCTGGTACAGACGTCAAGCTCACCAGTCTAATTTCCCAGATCACTTCTGGACCCTTTTTGAAAATTGACATTACATTGCCCATTCTCCAATCCTCAGGTACTACAGATGATTTTATGGATAGTTCACAGATTACTAAAAGTAGGTCTGCAATCTCATATTTCAGTTCTTTCAGTACCCTGGGATGGGTGTCATCCAGTCTAGGTGATTTGCTACTCTTTAGTTTATGAAATAGCTGTATTACATCTTCCCGATTTATCAAGATTTGTTTCAGTTCCTCTGGTACATCACCTTTGAATATAATTTATGGCATAGGTAAGTTTCCTATATCTTCTTCAGTAAAGACTGAGGCAAAGAATTCATTCAGTCTCTCCACTATGGCCTTGTCTGCTCTTAGTGCCCCTTTTACCCATCTATCATGTAATGGTCCAACTGGCTCTCTCACAAGTGTTTTGCCAAAATTGTACTTGAAAAGTTTTTTATTATGTGCTTTTACTTCCACAGCAAGCTTCTTTTCAAATTCTCTCTCTGCCTGCCTTATCAATGTCTTCCATTTAACTTGCCAGTGCTGATGTTGTTTCTTGTTTTTGTCATTTGGCTCTTTTCTTTCCATTTTCTGAAGAATTTTCTCTTAGATTTAACAGCCTCTTTGACCTCACCTTTAAGTCATGCTGGCTGTCATTTGGTCTTCCTTCCACCTTTCTTGAGGAGTGGAATACATCTGGTCTGGGCTTCCCAGACAGTATATTTAAATAATGCCCGGGCCTCATGTAAACTCTTATTCTCTGCAGTTGCTCCTTTTAGTTTTTTCTTAATCATTTTTCTCATTCTATCATAGTTTTCTTTTTGAAAGACAAAAACTAGTGCAGTGGATTTCCTTGTTATCCTCCCTCCATTTATTAAATCAAATGTGATCATGTTATGATCATTACTGCGAAGAGGCCTCAATACAGTTACACTAGATCCTGCATTCCACTAAGAACTAGATCTAGAATAACTTCCCATCAAGTCTGTTCCTGAACCAGCTGCTTCATGATGCAATCATTTATTTCATCTAGAAACTTTATCTCGCTAGCATGGCCTGATATAACATTGACCCAGTCAATATCGGGGTAATTGAAATCTCCCATTATTACTGTGTTATAAACTTTGCAGGCTTCCCTAATTTCTTTTAGCAGTTCATCATTTGTCTGTTCATTCTGGTCAGGTGGGCAGTAGTACACCCCCAGTGACATTCCCTTCCCCTTTTTACATGGAATTTCTATTTTACTTCCTGCAAAACCTTTAACCTGTTTGACTCAATTCCCTCTCTTTCTTTTTAATTTTAAATTTATTTGCATTTATATCATTTACATCCAAGTATTAACATGAATAAGAAGAACATGATATAATAAATCACATAAGGAAATACAAACAGGAAAATAATTTCAAAGCAATTATCCTTTAGACCACAAACAAAAGGAAATCAGAGGGGTACCAAGCAAGACTTCCATAACCCCCCCCCCCCCCCCCCCGTTCTAAGGTAAAAATTACAATCAAAGCAGAGTGAAACGTATGCGTCAGCTGTATGACACATCACTGCTACCACTACCTCTTCCCTAGCCAACAAAAATTCCTGTAGTTATCTGGGCTCAAAAAACAGAAAACTTTTCCTTCATAGGTAACATGACAATGAGCTGGAAATTTCAACAGAAAGGTTTCACCAAGGGAGAAAACCCTGGGGTTAAATTCCAGAACTCTCTCCTCCTCAGCTGGGTAACTTGAGATAAGTTGAGGAAAATATGGACTTGAGAGCCCATAAACAACTCACCAAAAGTTTTAAAATAGGAGCGAAGAATCAACGATTTATCAGACTCCAAGGCTAGGGTAATAAGGAGGACTGTCCCGTGATCACCTCTAAAGAGCTCTCAAGGAACCCCGTAAGGTTTCCAGCCTCCAAGAGATTCTCAGGACTAGTGTCCTGGGTACTGGGGCCCTAGGATAGCTACTGAGTCTTAGTTGGAGGGGTGGGGGTGGGGAGAGTTAAAACCTCCTGGAAGTATCTATTCACCAACTTGATGGGAGGCTGAATAAGAGATTTAGGAAAATTTAACAACCTAAGATTATATTTCCCAACTTGATTTTCAAGGTATTCAATCTTCCTGGAGGTCAAATTCCTATCCTTTAACTGGGCAAACTGTAGATCCCAAAGCTGTCCAAGTGGCCAAGTGTTTGGAGCAAGGTACCTCAGGCCAGAAAATCAGGGGTTCAAATCCCACCAGAAAACAGCAACCTTGGGACAGAAGGAGTGGGGTTTCTAGTCCCACAGCTGCTTGTGGCCGTGGGCAAGGCACTTAACCCTCCATTGCCATAGATTGTGAGCCCCTGTGGGAAAAATATATATATAGTACCTGAATGTACACCACTTTGACTGGTAGAAAAGTGGTATATAAGCCTAGTTAAATAAAATGGGCTTTGTTCCACTTGTGCTCAAGAGACTTCCTGAAAATTATGTTTAGCCAAAGAAAGTTCAATACTTACAGTTCACATCACAAACAAAAGGGAAGCATTCATAGTTGCAATGGCATCCCACAGGATGTCCAATGTAATCTTTGCAGGCTCTACCAAGCCCCCTGCTCCCAGAATCTGCACAGCTCCAGAAACCGTCAGCAGCGACTTCATACTGGGAGTTGATAGCCTCGCTGCTCCACCAGCCCCAGAGGAAGTTTCAGGTAATTGTTCAGGCAACCCTGGCATATCCTCCGGAGGGGAAGCACATCGCCGGTGTAAGCATAACGTCTGGGTCTCAGCAGAGGAGTCTGCTGCTCTGAGGATAGCCAAATCCCCTATGCGTTCAGGACATTTGAAGTCTACCAAACCCACAACCCCACCAAAGATGCCGCTTCAGCTCCCGATGCTGCAAAGCCACATGCACCCAGAGTCCTTTGATCCATAATGTTGGTTCCTGCCAAGATCAAAGGTAGGCTGACCTGCTTGCGTTTCTTCCATCCCATTGAAACAGGGGCAGAGATTGCCTTGCGTGAGGTAAGGATCAGACGCAGGAGCCTGTTGCACCGGAGCTACACTCTGCTGCCATCTTGCCCCCTGAAAGATCCAATGGCCTTTTTAGCATATAGTGCCACCCTCCACTTTGTGATCCACCCTATTATTGCAATAATTTGAGAAGAAGCTTGCTGTGGAAGCAAAAACGCATAATAAAGAGTTTTTCAAGTACATTCATAGCAAAAAAACCTGTGAGAGACTCAGCTGGTCCATTAGATAAGATGAAAATAAGAAGATAAAAGGGGCACTAGGAGGAGACAAGGCCATAACGGAGAGACTGAAGGAATTCTTTGCTTCGGTCTTTACTGAGGAAGATGTAGGGATGTTTCCCATGACTGAAATGGTATTTAAAGGTGATGCCAGAATTGAATTGAAAGAAATATCGATACACTGGGAAGATGTATTACAATTATTTGATAAACTGAACAGTAGCAAATCACCTGGACTGGATGGTATACATCCAAGTGTTGAAAGAACTGAAATATGAGTTTGCAGACCAACTATTAGTAATCTATGAACTATCATTAAAATTATTTGTAATATCTGAAGATTGGAGGATGGCCAGTGTAACGCCAATTTTTAAAAAGGGTTCCAGGGGTGATCTGGGAAACTACAGATCGGTGAACCTGACGTCAGTACCAGGAAAAATGGTAGAAACCGTTATAAAGAACAAAGTTACTGAACATGTAGATAGTCATGGTTTAATGGGAACAACAAACTATTAGTCTGAAAATTATTGAACGGGTATATAAAACAAACAGCACACACCCCGTCAATCATCTAAACCTAGCAACATACTAGCTGTTCTGTATGTTTCACTAGTAACTGGGTCTCAGAAAAAACTAACGGCACGTAATCTCGGGCACAAAGCCCCTTAACAGTGCCTGTTTTTTACATCAATGACCCTTTAGACTTATATATTTTTTTTGAAACAAGTTTTTTGATGATTTTTTATGAAAAGTCTGATAAACAGATGTTCTTAATGATGATACAAATTATCAAAGAAGAAAAAATCCAACTTAGCTTTTTTTAACATTAGCCAGGTGATCAAAAATAAGGCAATTCCAACGCCTCCATCCAGGCTGCCCAAGCGTTTCACTATAGACGTTTCCTCAGGGAATTGTCATTACCGGCTAGAAAATAAAAACGTGAAATTAATATCATGAAGCCAGTTGCAACATCGCAATCTTAAAAAACATAGGTAAAACCAAACCTTTATCAACCACATAACCAGCGTAATGATTGTGATCCGCCGCGCGGACAAAGGAGGCGCGGTGGTGGTTATGAATCGTACTGATTATATTTCTGAAGCGCAACGCCAGTTAATGGATTCAACAACTTACGTACGGTTGGAACACGATCCTACACAGTCACTACAGAGAGAGATTAAAATAATAACTCAGGCAGCGTTGGAAAACCATTACATTGACAACAAAGAATATCATTTTTTGAATTTTTTGGCACCAACTCTGGCGACTTTTTATTTAGTACCTAAAATCCACAAAGACCAGTTTCATCCTCCAGGCCGTCCCATCGTATCCACACGGGGTTCAGTGTTAGAACCATTATCCACATTCCTCGATTCGTATTTAAGACCACTGGTCAAATTAATTCCCTCCTATGTTCAAGATTCCACTTATTTTTTGACCATATTACAAGGATTGTCTGATTGGGTATGCCACACAGATATTTTGCTCGTCACTTTTGACATAGTATCCTTATACACCAGCATACCCCAACCGGCAGCCTTATCTTCGGTCGAAAGTGCTTTGCAATCACGAGGTGATATAAGTGATGCTAAGTTGTCTTTTTTGCTGCAAGTGGCCAA
This sequence comes from Ichthyophis bannanicus, assembly GCA_033557465.1. Classification (NCBI taxonomy): domain Eukaryota; kingdom Metazoa; phylum Chordata; class Amphibia; order Gymnophiona; family Ichthyophiidae; genus Ichthyophis; species Ichthyophis bannanicus. Next base: position 574,838,734 of record CM066031.1, read on the forward strand.
ATTAGCCATTTTTGAGAATTTTTTCATCTTTGAAGGCACCCTATACCAGCAGACATCGGGTGTGGCTATGGGAGCCACATGTGCCCCATCTATCGCCAATCTTTACATGGCAAATTTTGAGAAAAAATGGTTATGCAGTACACCTTACCAACAGCGGATCAAATCGTGGCACAGATATATAGACGATATTTTTCTTTTGTGGCAAGGCACAGAACTTGAGCTGAATGATTTTTCCCTCTGGTTGAATTCTGGTGATCCTTGCATTCAGTTCACTTATTCATGCCATCCCCATCAAATCACTTATTTAGACATCCTTATCACCAAAGGCACCCATGAGTGGGAAACGTCGATTTTCAAAAAAGCGACAGATCGCAATACTTTTTTATATTATACTAGCGCACATCCTAGTAATTTAAAAGATAGTCTCCCACTATCGCAGTTTCTGCGGTACCGCAGAAACTGCTCTTCTAGGGAAGATTTCAAGCTAAAATCAAAGCATCTGATGGGGGATTTTCTTGATAGGGGTTATCCTCTTAGGACAGTGAAGAACGCTTATAAGAGAGCTTTATTTAGTGATCGCTCCCTTTTATTACAACGCCGATCTACCAATTCAGGAAATAGTAGTTGTGGAGGAGACTCTAATGTAAATTTCATAACCATGTTTACCCCATATAGTAAAGCGATTAAGAAAATTATTAGAAAACACAGCAACGTGTTGCAGGCTGTTCCAGGACTGCAGGGTTACAACGTGCGATGCGTCTGGCGACGTAACACCAATCTAAAGGAACAATTATGTCCAGCTATTTTACCGACTGAGGTTAATATAGTGTCTCCTGATTCCATTTCCATCATAGGCCATTTTAAATGTGGACAATGCAACATTTGTGACATCACGTTGGAACTTACGGAATTTTTTCATCATGATGTCACTTATGTTTTTCGGCACCATACAACATGCAATTCCACGAATGTGGTTTACGTTATAATATGTCCCTGCGGGTTACTCTATGTGGGTAAAACTGTCCGCACATTCAGGATACGCATGAGGGAGCACAACAGCCGTATTAAATGCCGGATGCTGGAAGCACCTTTAGTTCAGCATTGCTTAAAAGAAAGCCATATTTTTGAGCAATTACGCTGTTTTGTCATTGATCAAGTGACAACCCCTATGCGAGGTAAAACCCTTGATGAAACGTTGCTCTGGAAAGAACAAAAATGGATCTTCACGTTAAGCTCAGTATTTCCATCAGGTCTGAATGTATGATTGGATTTGTCACTTTGCTTATGACAGACTGTTTTTTCAACGTTTATGGCTTGTACTACATTGGTATCTACATTTTTTCCATTGGACAATGACAACCCGTTCGTGCCACATGATCATCTCTTTAAAAATGGCAATTAGGATCAATCTCGCATGCGCGGCGTTTTTGTGCACTGAAACTTGAGAGAAACATTTACAGAACATGTGCACTCATTACGCTGGTTATGCGGTTGATAAAGGTTTGGTTTTACCTATGTTTTTTAAGATTGCGATGTTGCAACTGGCTTCATGATATTAATTTCACGTTTTTATTTTCTAGCCGGTAATGACAATTCCCTGAGGAAACGTCTATAGTGAAACGCTTGGGCAGCCTGGATGGAGGCGTTGGAATTGCCTTATTTTTGATCACCTGGCTAATGTTAAAAAAAGCTAAGTTGGATTTTTTCTTCTTTGATAATTTGTATCATCATTAAGAACATCTGTTTATCAGACTTTTCATTAAAAGTCATCAAAAAACTTGTTCCAAAAAATATATATAAGTCTAAAGGGTCATTGATGTAAAAAACTGGCACTGTTAAGGGGCTCTGTGCCCGAGATTACGTGCCGCTAGTTTTTTCTGAGACCCGGTTACTAGTGAAACATACAGAACAGCTAGTATGTTGCTAGGTTTAGATGATTGACGGGGTGTGTGCTGTATGGTTTAATGGGAGACAGCCAACATGGCTTTAGCCAAGGAAGGTCTTATCTTATTAATCTGTTATGTTTTTTTGAAGGTGTGAATAAACAGACAAAAGTAAGTCAGTTGATATAGTGACTCTTAGCAAAATTAAAAAGTCATGGGATAGGAGGCAGTGTACTATTGTGGATCAGGGACTGGTTAAAAGATAGAAAGCAGAGGGTAGGGCTAAATGGTCGATTTTCCCAATGGAGAAAGCTGAATAGTGGAGTACCCCAGAGATCTGTGCTGGGTCCATTGCTTTTTAACATATTTGTAAATGACCTGGAAACAGGAATAACGAGTGAGGTAATCAAATTATTCAAAGTTATTAAAACCCAAGAGGATTGTGAAACTGGAGCAAGTGAACCCCAGGAAACTCAAAGTGCCCTAAACAGTGAATGATGGGGGAGGAAGGTAAAACAAAAGCAAAAGGAAAGAGCCAGATAAAACAGCAGTTGCAAGTACGGTCCACCAAAAACTGTTGAACCAGCAAGGATGTGTCTGGCTAGGCTTCCTTATATATCTGGTGGCTCATAAGGCACTGCTTGCTGGACCAATAGGCTCCTCGGTGGCTTCCTCTTCTGCCACACATGGTTTTATTTCCTGGACTTACTTCTGTATTTTAGCAACCTTAGTCGTTCCAGCCAGTTCCCATAAACCTCTAGTGCACAGGATCACAAGTTCAAAACCTCACAATATCCCAAATTAAATATTTCCATGTGGATGCTGTTTCCACATGTAAATGCAGACAAACAAGCCTTCTAAAATAACCTCCACAGGTCTAAGAAGATTCAAATCTTAGGATTATTATAAATTCTTGCTCTTGACATCTCAAAATCTTTGTAATCGATGCTGTTGGTGACTGTCTGGGCCATGTTTAGCATAAAGTTCCCTATGGGCCCTCCTGATTTCAAACACAGACAAGGCAGAGTAATGAGGGAAGCACTGCAACAAGGTCTGATCTAGCATCTAATGCTTCCATGTCTTCCAGGAACCCGAAAACACAAATATAAAAGCATCTGTTTCGATCCTCCTGGCTCTCCATTTTCTGTCATAAAATCCATTTTCTTCTGTAGTGCTTGCAATTCCAAACTTCTGCCTCCTGTCCAATGTTCCCTCTAATTTTCTGTAGGCTGTGTGCGCATAAAATATCAGCTGTGCAGGTTTTGAAGGAAGGTTAAATTTTTGTGCGCCACATAACAGCACTCGGAGTTATATACTTTAAAATTTGACTACACGTCAGAATACAGTATGTACACCACATTGATTGCACTAGAAAATATTGTAGAACTTGTGAAAACCGTAAATACACAACTTTTAAATTTTAAGACGCTGTGTTTTCTATCAGAATCAGAACCGTAATTTTTGTGCGCTCTGTTATAAAGTATGTGCGCTCACTCGGCGAGGTGTGCGCGCGCGCACACGCGCACAGCTTAGAGGGAACAGTGCTCCTGTCTGTCTTCCACATCACTGATCCTGTCTTCCACCTCTTAATCATGTCATTAGGACCTCAAATCTTACCTCTAGCCTCACCATCACAGTGTCAATTCTTTATTTATTTATTTATTTATTTAACTATTTCTTTTATACCGCCCCTTCCAGAGATCAAGGGCGGTTTACATATAACAAGTTAACAGTCATGTACACAGTTTGTATACATTTTACATAGAACATAGAACAATAGAAATCAACTATTTACATTAAACAGTAAATATAACATTTATAGGTATTAATTCTTTCTACTTTAATGTCCCAAATCTCTTTTAAGAGTAACTGGAGGCCCGCTACAAGTAGGCCGAAGTTCTTTTCTTCACTTCCCATGCCGACTCAGTTGGGCAATGACAGTGCTGTTGACCAAGCTGTTTCTTTCACTCGTGGACCTGACTTGGCGGCAAATAGGTCCTTTATACCTTCTCAGACTCCTTACTTTTGATAAAGAGGGCTGTTCTCTCAGAACTGCTGTTAATGTCTACAGAATAGCTCAATGGTCTTTAGGATAAAGCGGTATATAAATCCTGTTAAATACATAAATAAATAAATAATAAAGTAGACGTCCTCTTTCACTTTTTCTCCAATAAAGATTATCACCCGGGCATAGTGATTCAGAAAGTTTCTGATGAACACCTCAGATGAAGATCTGAGCCATGCCAGTCTGCAGGCACTTATGGCAATTGTTGATATTTAATTTAATTTAATAACATTGCCTATATTCTGCTTTTACAGTTCACAGATGTACAAAGTGGAGTACTCTTGAAGATAATTAAAAAATGTCATATGTGTAGCAAATCAGATATGTACTGTATTCTTTCGTTTGGAGAGATGAATATGCAGTTTGTCCTTGATCTTCCATCTAAGGTTGCTGCAAATGTTTTGCATTTTTTGCAAGCATGAGTGCACGTACTGCATTATATATAATTAGCATGCTGCTATTCTAGAGTTTAGTTTAACACTGTGAAACCTTTTTCTCCCTATACGGTCTACGTCAGAGATTCCCAACCTTTTTGGTTGTGTTGACCCTTTATTAACCTCCAAAAAGTTTAGGAACTTGCAATTCATCCTCATTACTCTTTCCAGACCTCTTCCCTTCAGTGTCAAGTCTGCTTTCACTAGCCCTGTTTATCTCCCCTCCCCTGCCTGACTCCACTAGCTTTAATCTCTCCCCCTCCAGCCAGTCCCCACCAGTCTTACAGCTCGACGCAGAAACCTTGTGCTAGAGCCCAACATTAAAGCTCCAGCACAGGGTTTTCTAATGCATGTTTAATACGGAGGTTTTGCTCATGCAAGCTGTAAGCAAACAGCATGCAAATGAGCTGTGCACAAAAGCTTGCGTTAAACAAGGAGAGCGAGCTAGATATATGCGCACAGGGCTCTGCATTATCAGTCTGGCATCCGTATGCATGTACTGGGATTGACGAAAATAAAAGGTCAGCTGAGATGACCAAGATTAGACCCATCAATCGTGCATTCCCACCCCACCTCCAACACTACCTAAATATCAGTGGTGGCTAAATGGCCCCTACCTCCCACCTCCAAAACAAGTCCTTGATGGCCCAGTGGCCTCTTCCACAGGAGAGCTCATGGTAGCCTGGTGGCCCCTAGCCTCCCAAACCCTGAAACTCCAAAGGAAAACTACCTGATGGTCCCAAGCTCCCCTACCCCCAGTTCCTAAATCAATGGGGGACAGCAGGAGTGATGCCCACATGCTCATTCTCCTGTGCGGCCTTCTTGGAAATAGGTACATTTTGGAAAATGGCAACACCTGACCCCACTTGATGCATCCTGGGATGTACCATGTGGGGTCAGTCTGCCATATAAGGCAAATCCTTTGCCTTATATGCAGACTGACCCCCCTCCCCTCATGGAGTACATCCTAGGACCCACAGCGTGAGGTCAGACTGAAATGCTTAGTGCATCCCAGGATGCACTGAGCAGAGTCAGGTGCTGCCATTTTCGAAGAAGGTGGCATGAGGATAGGTGTGTGTGGGCATCGCTCTTGCCCCCCAATGATTTAGGTACCGGGGGGTGGAGAGGGCTAGGGGTCACCAGGGAGCTCTTCTATGAAGGTTTGGGGGAGGCTAGGTTCCAGAGGGTCACCAGGGAGCTCTCCTTTGGACGTTTGGTGAGGTGGGGAAGGGGCCACTGGGACACCAATATAGTCTTGACAGGTTCAGAGGAGAGGAGGACTGCGTACGGGGGGGATCTGTTTTGGTCATCGGAGGTGAGGTGTCAAATTTCATTTCAGATGATCTTTTTGCTCCCTACTGTATCTTTACACATAGCTGAAGTTGGCGTAAAGATCCAGCGTCAAAAGAAAAGTAAAAAGCTCTGCTAAGTTTAAGAGCAGTTTTTTACATCAGAAGCAATTAAAAATTCCATTTTTTGTAGGTGATTAGCATGCTCACTGCGCTATGCTTTAACATGCTCATTTTCCTGTAGTATTTTGCTTTCTGTATTAGGGAGCAAGACTAGTGCAGGAACATCTCTAGCAAAGCGCTGAGTTAGAGCATAGCGCAGTTTGCTGCATTGAGCTCTCAGTCTTTCTATCTCTCTCTAATCTCTCTCACCTCTTTTCAGCCAATTCCTAACAGCCTCTCTCTTTTCATCTCTTTTACTGTGTCCTGTGGACACCCTGTAGTGGTCTCACAGACCCCCAGTCTTCCACAGACCACAGGTTGGGAACCAGTGGTCTAGATCTTTTTCATGGGGAGCAAGAGATAGACCTCTTAGCCCTCTTCACTGTGGATCTAGGAATAGGATGGAATCCCTCTGTTTACTCTGTGGCTAGGAAATGCTGTGAGTCAAATGTCCTTTCTTTCTTCTGGTGAAATGGATTTGGCTGTATTAATCCCTAACAGGCTGATGCATTTACCCTGCATTAGAGTCATGCACTAAAGCTCAGCGCAAGTTAGCTTCCCAATACAGTAAACTTAAAGTTTTCAAATAGACTGTGTGCAAAAAACATGCACTAACATGAGAGAGGATGTGCTGACCCATGTGTGCATGTCAGATACATGTTCAGATTGATCTGCACTAGCAGCATGTGTATCGGCACCCTCCGTGCATATAATGAAAGGTTAATCTGTGCATTGCAACATTTGCAAACATGAAGCGCCATACACAGTTCTGCATTATGGAGTTACATGTGCATAAAATGCGCAGATATGATAGAATCCTATTCTGTGCATAAATAATATTGCCAAATTGCTATGCAAAAAATAACATCCTATCATATGTGCACAGAAGAAACAATATAAATTCCTCAGTGGTGCTGACCGCAGAATGAGCTACCCTTTTCTCCTGCTCAGACCTTGCATTAAAACAGCTATGTTGTGCTCAGCCTTCTGGTCTTCTGTGTACTTCTTTGCATTTGTGCCGCATAGCTAATTGCTTCATTACCAACAATTTAAATGGATTGAAATGTGCTGTGCACTGTTGTTTGCTTGAAGCTTTCTGCACAATTAGCTTTTTCGCAAAAATTGTTCTTTTGTGTGCTTAAACCAAACTAACCTGTGCACAAAGCCTAGCTCATTTTACTGCATCAGACCCTAAGAAGGAGGAGAGCTTCTTGGTAAGTGTTTTTGGATGCTGAGAGTTTGACCAATATGCTCTTAGAGGGTATTTTGACAGCAACTATGGTGGACAATCCGTAGAATTCAATGGACAGAGATTATAAGGGACCGGTGGTTTATGTAAAATCGTATCTTTTCTCCTTGTGACGGATGTCTGGCAAAAGCATTGAAATACTGGCTATGTTCTTATGGAAGACATGAAAACCTCATCATGGGGTTTAGGCTCAGAAGCAATCTGGGGCTTCTGAACCCAAGTCCGGTCCTAGGCATGTGCGGCCTGCACAAAAGAAACAATCCTGACCCATGGTTACCTTTAATCAGTGACATCAGGGCTCAGGGGCCTCTGTCCTAGCTCTGGGGCAGTGGCTCCTTCTACTGGCCACCGCTGGGAAGGGCAGCACAGCAGAGGCCTGAAGACAGCAAGGCTTTGGTGTTCATAGCATCCACAGCTGAAGCCCCGGCATTCCTGGGAGAGGAACAAGGGCTCATAGGATGAAGATGAAAGAGTTTAGATTCAGGAGTAATTTGAGGAAACATTTCTTTAAAGAAAGGGTGGTGGAGACAAGAACTATATCTGAACTCAAGAAAGCATGGAGACAAGTACAGAGGATCTCTGAGGGAGGGAAAGGGATTGTAGGGCCTGATATTCAGCAGTGGCTAGCGTGATAACAGCGGCTAGCCATCGCCACTGAATGCTAAACCCAGAAACTCAGATATTCAATGCTGGGAGCCATATCTGACCACCGGCATTGACTATCTAGGTCGGCTGGCAAAGGAGAAAGCTAACTGGGCACCAGTGATTTTCAGCTGCTGACTGGTTAGCTGTGGTGGCAAAAGTTAGGGTAGCCTTTCCGTGCCTAACTTTCACCACCGAGGGATAACTGGGCAGCGGCTGACTATCACCACTGCCCAGTTCTCCCCATTTACTGCCTCCGCTCCATTCCCAGAATGCCCCAGTGCCAGCCAGTTAGCATCGGGGTGTTCAGCGGCGGCACTAACCTTCAGTTCACCATCAGAGAGTGATAAGGAAGCGGATGTTATACAGCAATGGTTCTAAACTTTTCTTCTGTTGTGATACACTTGACACATTCATGTGTGCCACATCAAACACTATAATCTGCAGCTATACAAAATAAAAAGTCTAACAATTTCCATTGTTGTTAAAAACGATAAGGAAAATATAGAAAATATAAAATATTCCTAACAGATGTTAGTTTGTAAAACTATTAAGTATTACTGAAATGAATTATACAATTGTAGTTTCTCTCACATAAGATATAATCTTTATTTTTTCAGTGAGAAATCTGCACTGAAGTGTTCCAGTTTTTCAATAAGGGGTTAGTTTATTTGTTCATTCAAAATAACTTATATACATCTAAGCAAAATTAATTGAACTAGGTGGTTCAATTAATTAAATCTCCTGCCAACATCAAGAAACTTTTACCTTTTCTGGAGTCTACACACAGCAGAGAGCTAGGTGTTTCCCTTTCCAGAATATCAAAACCCAAAAAGAATTGCTCAATTCACTCACATATTCAGAAAATACTGTAGATTTTAAGGAAATAGGTCTCAGATTGAATGAGGAAGGGTCATATCAGGCACAAACCTTAAGACTCCAATCCCCTTCGTTACATCAAGGACCCAAATATTCCCTTTACAGGTGTAAAACACTCTTATAAATGCAGTCACTGTTCAAACGGAACTAAGCTGTAGGTATAATCATGACTCATGAAACCATGTAAAAATTCTGGATTCTTTCTTGAGACCTCTATTGAAGAATATTCCGTCCTACATAAGAGATACGACGCATTTTTTGCAATTATTAACACAGCATTCTCAGTGGGCAAATGATAATAAAGTCTTTTTAGTTACGCTAGATGTAGCCTCGCTGTACACAAGCATCCCGCAAACTGCGGCACTCTCTAGTGTGCTGACGGCATTACAGAATAGAGGCGACCTGTCTGATTCACAGTTGACCTTTTTGGCTAATATAACTGAGCTGGTACTGTTCCAGAATTTTTTCATTTTTGAAAATGTCCTGTATCACCAGATAGCTGGAGTTGCGATGGGGGCCACCTGTGCCCCCTCCATCGCTAACCTTTATATGGGGGAATTTGAGCGGAAGTGGTTATATCCATCCTCTTTCCAGCAATATATCCCCTTTTGGGGGAGATACATTGATGACATTTTCATGCTCTGGACAGCACCTGAAAGTCTTTTGAACGCATTTTTTCAGTGGCTGAATCAACAAGACCCTCATATTCAGTTTACATATTTCTATGATATGGATAGAATGACCTATTTAGACGTGGAGATTCAGAAGGGGATCAGTAGCTGGGTGACCTCGGTTCACAAAAAGGAAGTGGCAAAAAATGCTCTGCTACATTATCAAAGTGCCCATCCGATTCAGCTAAAGAACAGTCTCCCCTTTTCACAGTTCGTTCGGTACCGGCGGAACTGTTCTGAGATAACAGATTTCAAGTCTAAATCAAAGCTTTTACAAAAAAATTTTCAACGTCGGGGTTATCGTATTCCAGTTATAAAACAAGCGTACACACGGGCACTGTTCAACAATAGGGATTTGCTATTGTTGAAGGAGAAGAATAAAACTAACCCAGATGAGAATCAAGTAAATTTAATAACGAGGTTTTCACCTCTGAGTCATCTCAAAAAAATTTTGAAACGCCACATGAATGTGCTTCACAATATCTTTGGACTGGAGGACAAATCAATTCGGTGTGTATGGCAGAGAAATAAAAATTTGAAGGAGCTTTTGAGTCCAACGGTGCTCAGACCTTTGCCTACCCTTGGGATAGACCCACCGCAGGGTCATATGAAATGTGGCAGTTGTAGTATTTGCAATATGACGTTGGAACTTACTGAATTTTCTTATCGGGGACTGACATACACCTTGAAGAAACACACTACCTGTGGGTCCACATATGTAGTGTATACTATTCAATGTCCTTGTCAATTGCTTTATGTAGGCAAAACCATACGGCCTTTCCGAATTAGAATTCAAGAACATCACAGTCGCTTACGCTGCAAGAAACTGGAAGCGCCTATCGTAGCCCATTGTCTCACTTTCCATCATCAATTTGATCAACTTCGTTGCTTTTGCATTGATCATGTGATTGCCGGTTTTACAGGCAAGACAAGAGACCAAAGTTTGTTAATTTGCAAGCAACGATGGATATACACACTGCAATCTACTCACCCCAGAGGTTTAAATGCTCAAATAGATTGGCCGGTCTGTGTGTGAAGACATCTATACGAACGCAAAGCAGTAAGTTTATATCGGGCAAGAATGCTAGTATGAGATTAGTGGCTGCCAGAATAGTGATAGCAGTTCAATGATAGTGGTTGAGTACACACGATTTCTTTGATTACATTCTTGGCTATGCCAATTAGTCAGGTTGTCCTAGCCGGGCTTACTACGGCCTCCTTATAAAAATGAGTTTTGCCCTGTCTGCTAAGCATGCGCGGCGTTTTTTTGACATTACTGGGCTCGAAGAGTTAGCTCCAAGGTATGTTCCTGCTGTAGATATACTGTGTTGGTTCTTTACTTGAATTAATGTCTGAAATTACTGAAAGTAAGAAAAATACTGACTTTTGCATTTGGGTCATTTAGAATGTGTTGAGCAGAACAGTTGCTGTATGCCAACAAGCTGAACTCCCCCGATGAAACCGCATGGGCGGTGAAACGCATCAGCGCTCAGGATTAGCGTTGGGAGCTGGGAGCTACGTCTTGACTCAAACCGCCTTTTCAGATAAGCTGTTTTGCTATTTTTTACATGGTTTCATGAGTCATGATTATACCTACAGCTTAGTTCCATTTGAACAGTGACTGCATTGAAAAGTTGAACAGTGACTGCATTTATAAGAGTGTTTTACACCTGTAAAGGGAATATTTGGGTCCTTGATGTAACGAAGGGGATTGGAGTCTTAAGGTTTGTGCCTGATATGACCCTTCCTCATTCAATCTGAGACCTATTTCCTTAAAATCTACAGTATTTTCTGAATATGTGAGTGAATTGAGCAATTCTTTTTGGGTTTTGATGTTTAAATTGCTCTGTAAACCCCAGTCGAGTTTTGTTCCCTTTCCAGAATGCCATACAAAAAAATACATTTATTCAAATTTTGGTGTCATCTCAGTAACAGAGACCAATTATGAGGATTTCAAGTATCTGATTCCCTGGTTCTCTGATCTCTCCAGCATGCCAGGCACACATGGTTGTTAAGGAAAGTTTTTGGGGACACACCTTCCAGCTTTTGGTGACACAGTGTATCCCAACACACTGCTTGAGAACCACTGTTGCAGAGTGATAGGCAAAATATTGTTTATACTCAGGAATATTACATGTTGTATAATATAAAAACTTCCTGAAGAAATTTCCAGTTGTGCTGAACATTGAGAAATACTGTGACCCTCCTCCACATAATATTAATTAGAGCTAGCCACCAGATAGCAAAAGTCAGCTCTATCAAAAGATGGTCCATAGGAACTAACAGGAACATATCTTCTCACCTCCATAGAAGAAGACCCGAGAAAGTTGTGTGTGATGAAATGGTGCAGGAAGTATAGTGCATGCATGGTTGACACATCAAAGGCTTCTAGAAGTTCACTGGAGCTACAGAAGCTTTTTCCCACTCCAGGCTCTGTCAGATGACGTCATCCATTTGTGAGGGCAATCCTGCTTGACCTTGGAGAAATGACATTTTCTTACTTTAAACAGCTTGGGCAACAAAGAACTTGATTTGTTTGACTTAGTCAGAACCCCTGCCATCAGATAATCCACCATCCTGCTCCATTCTAGAGGACATCCTACTATGTTGTTGTTAACCAGTCAGTACTAGAGGAGATCCTACTATAGTCATAGCAATTTTCTTGATGGACTTCAGAGTGCCCATCATGGACCAGCTTTCTGTCTCAAGTTAGGCATTTTCTAAAACCAGGCCTTTCAACAGACATACCAAGTATGAGAGAGGCAAAATCAAACTCAATTTTGAAGGGGAGGGGGTTGAGTAAGAGTGAAAATAGGTAACATTTTGAAGAAAACAAGGAAAAAAAAGGGGATAAAATCTTACTGCAAACCACCAGGGGTTGAGAGAACTATTGATACATTCAGTCAGCAGATCAGAAAGGGAAGCACTAACAGGTTAGACTTCAAAAGCACCTGCTAACCAGGTAAGTCCTGCCACTGAATATTTTCTCCGACTGCCTCGGCACTCAGCAGTAGCCGGATAGTGCCAGGATGGTTCAGGGGCAGAGTCAGGGTAGAGCTACAAGTTATCCATATGGTGACGACTTTCAGCGCCACTAGACATTTAGCAAGCCAAATAGCTCATGAAAGCAAAATGCTGTTCTAAATGGTTATCTGGCTACTTATCTGTATAGTGAGGCTGGCAATTGCCGCTCTACAGATAGTGGCAGTGCAAACCGCAGTGACTGGATATTCAGTGCTGGTCACTCTCTGGATACCGGCACTGAATATTTGACTTTTATTTAGCCATAGTGGCTGGCGTTTTAAGAAGGTGACCTCCTAAGGTACTAGTGCACAGGAGTGTAGGCACATTAACTCCTGCATATGCTCAGAAAGTTTTCTAGCTACAAGTTCTGACAGTGCTACTTGTCTGGGCACCGTCAGATGATATCATCTACTTGTGTGGCTGATTTATTCTGCTTCTCATGGGAGAATGGAGATGTACTTACAGGAAAAGAACCAGAGAAATGAGGGGGAGTAGGTGGCAGAAGGGGGGAAGAATTATTCCTCCTTCCCCTGCCTTGTCCATTTACTATCCGTCTACTCTTGTTGTCCTCCTACCACTCTGTTGGTGTAAAGTGCTTCTGCTGTAGCTTCTTTCCTACCTCCTAAAGCTGATTAGCTTAATGTGCTCATCAGAACAATTCAGAGGTGGGAAATGCAGAAGCAGCTAACGCCTATAAATCTTTCCTCCTTATTCCTCTTCCTGCACCATCAAAACTGCCCACTCAGCACTGTCTGGCTGTTGATGGCAGAGAGAGAGAGGAGCAGCCTCTGGTGCCGGAAAAGCAGGGGTTAAAAGGGAGTTTCTATACATGTTATTTATTTATAAGAACATAAGAACATAAGACATGCCATACTGGGTCAGACCGAGGTCCATCAAGCCCAGTATCCTGTTTCCAACAGTGGCCAATCTAGGTCCTACGTACCTAGCAATATCCCCAAAAGACACAGGTTCCATAATGCTTGTACTGGGTCAAGCATTGATATCCTGGGTCCCTTTTTAATAGTGGTTTATGGACCTTTCCTCCAGGAACTTGTCCAAACCTTTTTTAAACCCAGCTATACTAACAGCCCTTACTACATCCTCCGGTAACAGATTCCAGAGTTTGATTACACGTTGAGTGAAAAAATATTTTCTCTTATTTGTCTTAAATAGTTTACCCTGTAGCTTCATTACATGTCCCCTAGTCTTTCTATATTCTGATAGCGTAAACAATTGATCCACGTTTATCCGTTCCACTCCATTCATTAATTTATAGACCTCTATCATATCTCCCCTCAGCCGTCTCTTTTCCAGGTTAAAGAGCCCTAACCTTTTTAGCCTCTCTTCATAGGAGTAGCCTTCCATCCCCTTCACCAATTTGGTGGCTCTTCTCTGTACTTTTTCTAATAACGCTATGTCCTTTTTAAGATACGGCGACCAGAATTGCACACAATATTCAAGGTGCGGTCGTACCATGGAGCGATACAGAGGCATTATAATATCCTTTGTTTTATTCTCCATCCCTTTCTTTATGATACCTAGCATTCTATTTGCTTTCTTGGCCGCCGCTGCACACTGGGCGGAGGGTTTTAACATGTTATCCACGATGACTCCTAAGTCCTTTTCCTGGGTGGTGGTTTCTAATGTGGAGCCTTGCATCGTGTAACTATAGTGTGGGTTGTTCTTTCCTAGGTGCATAACTTTGCATTTGTCCACATTAAATTTCATCTGCCATTTGGATGCCCAGTCTTCCAATTTATACAGATCCTCCTGCAGTTTTCCACAATCCTCTTGGGTTTTAACAACTTTAAACAGTTTTGTGTCATCTGCAAATTTGATAACCTCACTAGTTATTCCCTTTTCCAGGTCATTTATGAATATGTCAAAAAGTAGCGGACCCAGTACAGATCCCTGGGGTACTCCACTATTCACTTTTTTCCATTGGGAATATTGGCCATTTAGCCCTACCCTCTGCTTTCTATCTTTTAACCAGTTCCCGATCCACAATAGTACACTGCCTCCTATCCCATGACTTTTTAGCTTTGCCAAAAGTCTCTGATGGGGGACCTTGTCAAAAGCTTTCTGGAAGTCCAGATACACTATATCAACCGACTCACCTTTGTCTACCTGTTTATGCACACCTTCAAAGAAACATATCAGATTAGTAAGACAAGATCTTCCTTGTCTAAAGCCATGTTGGCTGTCTCCCATTAGGCCATGACTATCTACATGTTGTGTAATTTTGTTCTTTATGATGGTTTCTACCATTTTCCCTGGTACTGACGTCAGGCTCACCGGTCTGTAATTTCCCGGGTCACCCCTGGAACCTTTTTAAAAATTGGTGTTACGTTGGCGACCCTCCAATCTTCAGGTATTACAGATGATTTTAATGAAAGTTCACAGATTACCAATAGCAGGTCTGCAATCTCATATTTCAGTTCTTTCAACACTCTGGGATGTATACCATCCGGTCCAGGTGATTTGCTACTATTCAGTTTATCAAATAGTTGTAATATATCTTCCCGGTGTAGTGATATTTCTCTCAATTCCTCTGCAGTATCACCTTTAAATACCACTTCAGTCATGGGTAACATCCCTACATCTTCCTCAGTAAAGACCGAAGCAAAGAATTCATTCAGTCTCTCTGCTATAGCCTTGTCTCCTCTTACTGCCCCTTTTACCCCTCTATCATCTAATGACATTTAATATACCACCATTCGAACAAGTACTTTGTGCAGTTTCATCACATTGACACAGTGACGTTGAGGCTGTGGCAGAGGACTGTCATACTGGGTCAGACCAAAGTCCATCAAGCTCAACAGCCTGTTTCCAACAGTGGCCAATCCAGGTCACAAGTAGCTGATGGGATCTCAGAGTAGTAAATAAATTCCACGCTGCCTACACCCAGTCATAAGCAGTGGCTTTCCGAGTCTGCTGTTGTTGTTAAGTGCCGTCGAGTTGGAGTCGACTCATGGCAACCCTCTGGATAGCTATCCTAATTGTGTTCGGTCTTCAGTCAGGCGGCTCATTGTTGACAGACTGGTACCCGTAGCTGCTGTTATTGTATCGATCCATCTCATTGCTGGCCTTCCTCTTTTGCGTTGACCTTCTATCTTGCCAAGTATGATGTCTTTCTCTAATGATCTCTCTCTTCGCATGATGTGTCCAAAGTATGAAAGTCGAAGTCTTGTCACCTGAGCTTCTAAAGAAAGCTTAGGTTTGATCTCCTCTAGTACCGACTGGTTTGTTCTTCGGGCAGTCCATGGTATACACAGTATTCGCTGCCAGCACTATAATTCAAAGGCATCAATTTTCTTCCTGTCTATCTTTTTCACTGACCAGCTTTCACATCCATATGATGTTATTGAAAATACCAAGTCGAATCTTTGTATGGAGAGAGACATCTCTGCTCTTGAGAATCTTATCTAGGTCTTTGATAGCCATTCTGCCAAGAGCAATGCGTCGTCTGATTTCTTGACTGCCTGTTGCTTCTTTATTGATAGTTGATCCAAGTAGGTTAAAGTTGTTCCCGATTTCAATTTCTTCTCCTTCAAAGATGAACCTGTTGATTATACCAGTTGTCATGATCTTTGTCTTCTTTACATTAAGGTGCAGGCCCATTTTGAGACTATGTTCCTTGATTGTGAGAAGCAAATGTTTCAGATCATCTTCACTTTCAGCCAGTAATGTGGTATCATCAGCATAGCGAAGGTTGTTGATGAGTCTTTCACCAATCTTCACACCTCTGTCTTCATACAATCCTGCTTCTCTGATGATTTGTTCTGCATATAAATTAAACAGGTAGGGGGAAAGTATGCAGCCTTGTCTTACACCTTTGCTTATTTTAAACCATTCTGTTTCTCCTTGTTCCGTTCGAACTGTTTTTCTTGATCAATGTACAGATTGTGCAAAAGTAGCTTTAGGAAAGCCGATCTTGTTCTTCCTCTAATAGTTTCTGCTTCTATTTCCTTGCATGCGTCATTGTAGTACTTTTCCTTGTCCTGTCTTGCTGCACGTTGGAAATCTCTGAGTTCTGCGATTGTCTTTCTTTCTCCTCTGGCTTTAGCTTCTCTGCGTTTCTGGGCAATTTTCAGAGTTTCTTCCGTCATCCATTTTGGCTGTTTTTGCTTTTTCACCTTTTGTAGAGACTTCTCGCTTTCTTCCAACACAACCTTTTTGATGTCATTCCATAACTCTTCTGGAGATCTGTCATTTATATCTAAAGCAGCAAATCGATTTTGCAGGCAGTCTTTAAATTCCAGTTGTATATTCTCAGGGTCATATTTTGCTGCATTCATGAGTGGTTTGCTCTTTTTCAACTTTAGCTTGAGTTTGCATACTAGTAGTTGATGATCTGTATCACAGTCAGTTCCAGGTTTTGTCTTTGTTGATGTTACAGAGCTTTTCCATCATTGACTTCCACAGATGTAGTCAATATGATTTTTTATACAATCCACTGGGTGAAGTCCATGTGTACAGTCGCCGCTTGTGTTGCTGGAAGAAGGTATTTAAGAAGAATAGATTGTTGGTCTTGCAGAATTCTATCAGTCTTTCTCCAGCTTCATTTCTGTTGCCAACTCCATATTTTCCAACTACTTTGCCTTCTTCTTTGTTGCCAACCTTTGCGTTCCAGTCATCCATGACTATCAAGATATCCTGTTTGCATGTTCTGTCAATTTCAGCTTGTACTTGTTCATAGAACTCTTCAATTTCATTCTCTTCTGCAGCTGTTGTTGGGGCATATACTTGAATTATAGTTGTGTTGATAGGCATTCCTCGTAGACGAATAGAGATTAAGCGTTCACTGACTGCATTGTATTTCATTACAGTTCTTGCAAGCTTCTTTATTATCAATGCAACACCATTTCTTCTTCGTCTTTCATTTCCAGCATAGTAGACCATGTGATCATCTGCTGCAAAGTGCCCAATGCCAGTCCATTTCAGTTCGCTGACACCCAACAGATCAAGTTGTACATGTTCCATTTCATTCTTGACCACCTCCAACTTCCCTTGAATCATGCTTCGTACGTTCCCTGTTCCAATGTGTAAGACATCTTTACAGCTTCTGACTCTCATTTCATGCACAGCTACATCAGCAGTCAGACGTCCCAAGGGCTTTGATCTAACCACATCATAAATGCTGGCTTTACTCTGAAAAGTCTTCAGCTCTTCCCCATTAGCTAGTTGAGTGCTTTCCGACCTGGGGGTCTCATCTTCCAGCACTATAGTGCAATTTGTTTTGTTGTAACTATCCATTGGGTTTTCATGGCAAGATACAGAAGTAGATTGCCGGGCCTTTCCTCGGCGCAGTTTAAGTTTGGTGTTGATGTTGTTGTCACAGAAATGTGATCCTCCGCCATCAACACTATCCCATTCTACTGCTGCCCAGATGGGTGGTTTGTCTTGGTCTGGCATCTCAGCTGAGACCTGTCCACCTTGGGAGACCCTGCCAGTAGTTAAACTACCAATAGTTTAGCTCTCAGCATCACTGATGCACACAAGCCCTCACAGCACAACAAGCTGCAAACCTAGATCGTCTTGTGATCCTGCCCCCTTCACTTTTTGCTTCAGCTATTAGTGACATAGTAAATGATGGCAGAAAAAGATCATACAGTCCATCGAGTGTGCCCAAATTATTCTGTCCCCATGAAAAAGGGTACCTCTCAGCTGCTGGCCACAGAGTGCGATCACCTGCAGGCTTAATTCTTATCTAGGACAATCTTTTGCCTTCCGCCATTGTACACTGCAATCTTGGGTAGTTTGCTCCGAGTCTACCTGGCTAATAATGCTTTATGCAATTTTCTTCCAGGAACTTGTCCTAACCTTTTTTAAACTCAGTTATGCTAATGGCTCTTACCACATCCTCCAGCAATGAATTCTACAGCTTAATTGTGTACCGAGTGAAAAAATATTTTCTCCAATTTATTTTACACGTGCTGTTTAGTATGGACTGTCCTCTAATCTTTGTATTTTTAAAAGAGCAAACAATTCACATGTGTCCATTCCATCCAGTCATGATTTTATAGACTTCTATCATATTTCTCCTCAGCCATCAGCCATTAAATACAATCATGAAGTCTCCAGGTGAAGCCTGGAGTTTACAGCTATGTACACACTGCATCCTTTTTTAAAAAATCCTAGACTGCTCATGTGTGTCATATATTAAAGTCAGTCATTTTTTCTGTGTATGAATTGATAGAAAAACAAGACAATTGTGTATCCTGTTCTTGCTTATTCAGGACATTGTATTAATTTCATCAATCATATTCTGTCTATGACTTAAAATAGACCTAAAGCCCTAGTCCAACTTCTTAAAAAACAAGATCGTCTTGTAACACAGTAACATAGTAAATGACGACAGATAAAGACCAGTATGGTCCATCTAGTCTGCCCATTAGATAGTTAAGTTTATTTTGATTTTATCCTGTTGCTGTAAAGGGATCCACTGTGTCTGTCCCATACCATTTGAATTCTGTCACTGTATTTGCCCCCACCACTTCCATCGGGAAAGCGTTCCAAGCATCCACCACCCTTTCAGTGAAAAAGTATTTCCTGACATTGCCTTTCAATTTACCCCCTTGCAGCTTCATGCTATGCCCTCTAGTTTTACAGCTTCCCCATCAGACCCTGCCAGTAAACTACCGATAGTTTAGCTCTCAGCATCACTGATGCACACAAGCTCTCACAGCACGACAACCTGCAAACCAAGATCGTCTTGTGATCCTGCCCACTTCACTTTTTGCTTCAGCTATTAGTGCCATAATAAATGATGGCAGAAAAAGATCAAACAGTCCATCGAGTGTGCCCAAATTATTCTGTCCCCATGAAAAAGGGTACCTCTCAGCTGCCGGCCACAGAGTGCGATCACCTGCAGGCTTGCTTCTTATCTAGGACAATCTTTTGCCTTCCGCCATTGTACACTGCAATCTTGGGTAGTTTGCTCCAGCACCTCACATTCCTGCACCTAACCACAAAGCTACATAATGATCTAAGGAGCTGGCAACACAAGTGTAATGACTTGCCTGCACCAGTTGTCTACATGTGCTATAGTCTGCATTCAAGGAAGGATGCTTTAAAAAAAAAAAAAAAAAAATTGCCTATATGCCCATAGTTGCTACAGAGCCACTGACCTACAAAGCAATGCTGCTCACTTTTAAGGCCCTGCATACAATATCGGCAACTTCGCTCTCAGAACTGATACAAAGAACGCCGGAGACCAGGGCCAGGAGAACATGTATGGTAAACTCTTTCTTGACTCCTTCAACAGTAAGGACCTGTACCCAGTCAACCAAGAACCGCGCCATTTCCCTATGGAATGCCCTACCCCCAACGATATGCGCTATCCCGGATCTTACAACTTTTAGGAAGGCATTGAAGACTTATCTCTTCCAACTAACGTACAACCACCCACCCTAGACCAGCCACACAAACGGAAACAGCTGACGGTGCACTACTGTAAATATGTGCCAGTAATGTAAATATGTAGAGCGGCAGACAGCCCATCACTGCGAATATGCTCTAGTAATGTAGATATGTTCCTAGTGTCACCAAGCCTCGTAGGGAGAGACTCAGTGAGTGCCCTAGGCAGTCGCCTAGGGTGTTTTGAGTCACCTTGTTGCTACCTCTTTTTAAGACAGAGAGTCAGACAGTCAAGGTAATAAAGTAAAGTGGGGTTTATTCCCGTTCCCCGGCGAATATCAATGCTTGGAATACAAAAATGCAGAACTTAAACAAAACACAGCTTGAGCATATTTCTTCTCTCTTGTTCCTTGCACAGAGAGGTCTAACGCAAAGAGGTTATTTCATCATTCAGACAAATTGTACAATCCATTGGCTCCTGGTCAATGTAATTATTACTGCTTGTATCTTGGTTTACACTTGGCTGGCAGCTGACGCAGCCAGGCTCACTCATATAACAAGTGCCAGCTTCACTGGTCGGGGGAGGGTATACTTTCCCCTCTCCCAGGCACTGCTCTAACTCGGGATTGTAAAAACCTCTTCTGTAATCAGTTCTCTTATAGCCAGTCTCTCTTGGCTCTCTCACTTGGAAGTTGGAATCCTTTCCCAGGTTAAAACCTTGCTGCCAATAAGGACTATAAAAACGCCCAGTTTCACTTCCTTCCCCAATGTAAGGTTTTATCTTCTTTACCTTATCTAGGTTGCAGGCATCAGCTGTGGGGTTTTTCTCTCGTGGCAAAGTTCTAGCCTCGTGTAGCAAGTTCCTCCGAGGTTTGTAAAAACTCTCGGGGCTAGTGTTCCACTTCCTGCCTTCCAGGAAATCCTCCTGGGGGCTGTCTTGCCAGTGGTACGCTTCTCTAACGCTCCTTGGTAATTGCCTGGAGCTTTCTCTGAGAGCTTTTGGACCTCCCAGACCTTCAATGCTTTCCCTGGGATTAAAACTTCTCCTGGAGCTTTGGAACCCTCTCTGCTTCCGTGACTTGCCTGATTGCTGCTGAAACTCTAGCTGCATCGGAGTGTCACCTTCCCCTGCAGAGTCCTGCTTACTTGCTCTCAGGTATTTGTTCTGTCTCTCAGCCTTCTTCCTGAAGTTGTTCTCAGCGCTGTTCTCAGCGCTGTTCTCAGGGCTGTTCTCAGGGCTGTTCTGACTTCCTGGTTCTAACCAGGTCCCTTTGTACCTCCCCTCTCTGCACGTAACTTCTGCTCCTGGGGGCAGGTGCTGGTAATTAGAATCCTGGATTCTAACTGCGTCACTGTTGCAGACAGGAAAGTTCCGTTCTAACCCTTTCTTTCCTACCTGTGCTGATGGCACCGGGTGCTCAGCCCTTTTTAGCCATGCTGGATCTCTCTGCCTAGCCCATTTTGAGGTGAGTTCTATATTTTCACTAACCTCCATTGGCTCCACTGTATCACATATCCCCCCTCTTAAGACATTCCGGGATGGGGAACTATCTTTCTCACAGCCCGGAATCCTGGACAACGCATCAGCGTTTAAATGTAGCTTACCTGCCCTGTGGTGAATGGTAAAACTAAAAGCCTGTAATGCGAGGTGCCAGCGGGTGAGGCGAGGATTGTGATTATGCATCGTGCCTAACCATTTTAAAGGTGCATGATCAGTAATGAGGACAAAATGCCGGCCAGTGAGGTAAAAGCGGAGCGCTTCAACCGCCCACTTAATAGCAAGGCATTCCTTTTCAATAGTGGAGTAATTGCCCTCTGCCTTGGACAATTTCCTACTTAAGTAAAGTATGGGATGTTCAGAACCCTCAAACTCCTGGGAGAGTACTGCACCTAGCCCAGATTCTGATGCATCAGTCTGTAAGATAAAGGTGCGCTCAAAATCCACCCCATATAGGACCGGAGCCTTGCACAACTTTCCCTTCAGCAATGTGACTGCGGCATCCGCTTCCGGAGTCCAACACAGGTTATTAGGGGCGTTCTTCCGTAACATCTCTGTCAGTACTGCGCTTTCCTCGGCAAACCTGGGTATGAAGCGCCGGTAGTACCCGACCAAACCCAGGAAACTCCTGAGCTGCTTCTTGTTTACGGGCCTCTGAAAATTCTGTACACTTTCGATCTTATTTTGCAAGGGTCGGACCATCCCCTTTCCCACCATGTGTCCCAAGTACTTTACTTCTGTTACCGCGAACAGACACTTCCCCGGATTCAAGGTCAATCCGGCTTGCCTTAAGGCCTTTAGCACTGCTCCCACCCGTGGAAGATGTTGCTCCCATGTGGTACTATGGATGACGATGTCATCCATGTAAGCCACCGCGTAACTCTGGTGTGGGCGCAGGACCTGGTCAACCAACCGCTGACACGTTGCGGCGGCGCCATGCAGGCCAAAGGGCATACGTTTGAATTGAAATAAGCCCAGCGGCGTACTAAATGCCGTCTTGGGTCTGGAGGCACGGGTAAGCGGTACTTGCCAGTACCCCTTGGTGAGGTCAAGGGTAGTCATGTACCGGGCCTGCCCCAGTCTATCTAGCAGCTCTTCGATGCGTGGCATCGGATACGCATCAAAGAGTGAAATGGTATTGACCTGTCGAAAGTCGATGCAGAATCTGAGACTGCCATCGGGTTTCGGGACCAGGACCACTGGGCTGCACCAGGGGCTTTTCGACTCCTCAATGACGCCCATGGATAACATGTCCTGCACCTGTGATACGACCTCTTTCTTACGCGCTTCTGGTAAGCGGTAAGGTCGTTGCCGCACGATCTTCCCGGGAGGGGTGAGAATCTCGTGGGCTACTAGTGTTGTTTCCCCCGGTACTGGAGTGAGAACATCCCTGAATTGTGCCAGCAACTGGGTTACTTGGTACTGTTGCTGCAATGACAATTCTGTTCCCATCCTTGGAGCTACCTCTGCTTTGCAGTCTTCTACCTGTGGGCCTAGATCATCTTCCAGCGGCTCTTCTGAAGTGGCGGTGAACCCTTGAACCTCCCTTTTGCCTGTGGAGCCAAACCCGCCGTCTCCCCGCCTTGTAGGGGACAGTTGCGGTACCTCCGTCACCTCAGGTGACCCGAAGCGCTCGCACACAAGTTGGGCAATCCTATCCCCACTTTTCACCTCAAAGTCCCGCTCTCCAAAATTAAATAATAGCACCTTGACCTCTCCCCTATAGTCAGGGTCAATAACCCCGGCCCCGACATCAATGAAATATTTTGACGCCAGGCCGGACCGGGGAGCAATCCGCCCATAACACCCTGCGGGCAGTTGGATTTGTATCCCCGTAGCAATTAGGGCTTTTCCCCCTTTTGGCACTATTGTGGTTACAACACTGCAGAGGTCAAAACCTGCGGATGCTGCTGTCGCTTTTTGGGGGCTTTGAGCATCTGGGGACATTTTGCAAAATTTCAGAGTGAAACCCTCCTTAGTGGGTGTACGTACTTCTGTCTGTTGCTTGGGACAAAGAGTTTCCTTAGGGGGTTTTCCAAACAAGGGCCCGGGTACCAAAGTCACTAGGGCTTCCCCTCCCCCCTTGTTTACTGGCTGGGACTTTTCTTTTAACTGTTCTCTGTGGGAATCCTCCCTGGACTCCTTCCTTTCCCTTGGCGTTTTTTCAGGGTTCTGGGCTCCTTCTGATGCTTTGGCTTCCACTGAATGCAGACCTCCCTTTAGCCCTTTGTCAAATGGGGGCCAATCCCTACCTAAGACCACATCAAATGGTAGTTTTGGTACTAGGGCTATCAGTGTTTTCTTTTGTATTCCTAAACCTTTTATCACTAGGTTGAACAAAGGATAACATGTGGATGAGCCATGAATGCATCTAATTTTAGCTACACCTTCTGGCTGACTCGGGGGAAAATCATTTTTGGCCTGTATGCTGTCCCAAAACTTCCGGGAGACCATACTTTGATCGGCCCCCGAGTCTAGCAAGGCTTTGGCTGGTACCCCTTCCACCTCTACATCCAGGTGGAATCCCTGTGGTACCCGCTCATTACCCTCTGCTATCAAGGCTATGCGATTTGGGCAAAACCTTTTTACATGCCCTACTTTACCACATTTAAAGCATGTTATACCATCATTAGAATTACTTCTTTTAAGCAAACATTTCTTTGTACAATATGTGTCAAATGGCCAACCCTCCTTTAACCTTGCAGGACTGGTACAGCCCAACTTCCAGTCAGCGCTTTTAGACATTCTTTTATTCAGCTCGGCTTCTAAAAACCGCTCAGTAAGCTGCGCTGCTTGTATGGAGGTTGTGCAGTCTTGCAGTGTTAAAAAGGCTTTGACATCTGAGGGCACTGCCTCACAATATTGCTCCAATACAATTTGATCAATTAAGCTATCCATGGTTTTACCCTCCGGCTCTAGCCATTTTAGGGCTAAACTGCGCACCCTATGGCACAGTGCTTTTGGCGTTTCGCCTACTTGTAACCTTGTGGATCTAAGCCTTCTACGGTACACAGCTGGTGTTAAGCCTAGCCTATCCCGTACCGCTTTTTTAATTTCTAGGTACTCTGTTGCCAATGCGGCAGGCATCGCTCGGTACGCTGCCTGAGCTTCTCCCTTTAGGGAGGCGGCGAGTCTAACCGCCCACTGCTCCTTAGGCCAATGTGCATGCAGAGCTACTCTTTCGAATGATTCTACAAAATCATCAAAATTGTCTCAATCTGACATATGTCCAAATGTCCATATCCCACACTGGGGTGGGCCTACCCCACTGAAGCCTTCTGGTGTCTTCTTTTCTTGTTGTTCTTCTAGTAGCGTTTTCACGAGGTCTGCCAGGGGCTTTTGCTGTGCCTGGAGAGCAGCCAGGGCCTGTTCTTGGCTCAGCTGAGCCAGCTCCCTCTGTTTTTCGAATTGGGCGCTCATCCAGCGTAGCACCTCCTGGGCATCCATCGCTTAGCTGTTGCTGCAAAACACAAACACAAGAAACACCAAGTGCGGTATCCTTGGGCAAAGGATTTTTTCTGCCCTTTTCACTTTTATTATTCTCTTTTTTTTTTTTTTTTTCAAAGAGCACCCCTTCTCACTCCGGATCCTCCCCAGCCTATGCCCATATACCTTTTACCTGGACTAGGTGGAGGGTCTCGCTTTGAGAAGGTACTTGTACGCCGTAGTCCACTCCGGTTCCCTCTGGATTTCCTTCCGGGCGTGGCAACTTCTGCTCCTCAGCTGGGCCTTGTGCACGTCCTGGTGGCTTGTTCCAGATTGAAAAATCCGCCCCAACTACGCCATTCCTGTCACCAAGCCTCGTAGGGAGAGACTCAGTGAGTGCCCTAGGCAGTCGCCTAGGGTGTTTTGAGTCACCTTGTTGCTACCTCTTTTTAAGACAGAGAGTCAGACAGTCAAGGTAATAAAGTAAAGTGGGGTTTATTCCCGTTCCCCGGCGAATATCAATGCTTGGAATACAAAAATGCAGAACTTAAACAAAACACAGCTTGAGCATATTTCTTCTCTCTTGTTCCTTGCACAGAGAGGTCTAACGCAAAGAGGTTATTTCATCATTCAGACAAATTGTACAATCCTTGCTGCCAATAAGGACTATAAAAACGCCCAGTTTCACTTCCTTCCCCAATGTAAGGTTTTATCTTCTTTACCTTATCTAGGTTGCAGGCATCAGCTGTGGGGTTTTTCTCTCGTGGCACAGTTCTAGCCTCGTGTAGCAAGTTCCTCCGAGGTTTGTAAAAACTCTCGGGGCTAGTGTTCCACTTCCTGCCTTCCAGGAAATCCTCCTGGGGGCTGTCTTGCCAGTGGTACGCTTCTCTAACGCTCCTTGGTAATTGCCTGGAGCTTTCTCTGAGAGCTTTTGGACCTCCCAGACCTTCAATGCTTTCCCTGGGATTAAAACTTCTCCTGGAGCTTTGGAACCCTCTCTGCTTCCGTGACTTGCCTGATTGCTGCTGAAACTCTAGCTGCATCGGAGTGTCACCTTCCCCTGCAGAGTCCTGCTTACTTGCTCTCAGGTATTTGTTCTGTCTCTCAGCCTTCTTCCTGAAGTTGTTCTCAGCGCTGTTCTCAGGGCTGTTCTGACTTCCTGGTTCTAACCAGGTCCCTTTGTACCTCCCCTCTCTGCACGTAACGTCTGCTCCTGGGGGCAGGTGCTGGTAATTAGAATCCTGGATTCTAACTGCGTCACTGTTGCAGACAGGAAAGTTCCGTTCTAACCCTTTCTTTCCTACCTGTGCTGATGGCACCGGGTGCTCAGCCCTTTTTAGCCATGCTGGATCTCTCTGCCTAGCCCATTTTGAGGTGAGTTCTATATTTTCACTAACCTCCATTGGCTCCACTGTATCACACTAGTTATAACTCCTGTAACGTAAACATGTTCCTAGTTATATCTCAGATGTAAACTCCTGTATTGTAAATATGCTCCTAGTTTTACCTCAGATGTAAACCATATAATCTAATCACTATGTTATCTGTAAGTGTTATATGTAACACACATTCATGTGTTTCATGTAAACCACACTGATCTGTAATAGCACGGTATATAAAAACAAATAACTAAATAAATGTGGTGATAAAGATCGATGGACCCAATGCTATTGCACACTGCAATCTGTTAGGGTGGCCATGTCAAAAGGGTCAGGTGGATCTGGTTTAGGTTTAGGCCCACTGCGTGCATGGTGGCTCTGTCACCTGGTTTATCTGTTACTTGCAGCTTGTAAGGGGGAGATCTGGCCCTGTAAGAAGCTCTGACTGTGGAAAGCTGGTATATATCTTTAAGAGTGCTTGTGAAGAAGCTACAGCTGTGTGTGAGCTGAAGAGAATAACTGACAAAGTGGCCTATTGGTGTTCCTCAGCAGCAGTTTGTGTCTCAAGAGTGAAAGGTTGTAAATAACTGAAGTTCTCTTATGTATCAAAGTGCCGCAAATGAGGATTGAAGTGAGTTTATTTCCATTAAAGCAAATTTAAACAAAGGAGAGAACTTATTAAACTGATACTTCAAAAGTAACTGATTCTTTATAAATACTGGAGTGAACTTCAAATGGTTCTAACAATAACAAACTGCACAAAAGATCAAAGGAACTGGGAAACCTACTTTCATTTTAAATGCTAGTTAAGAAAACGGTTCATTTTAGAGGCGTACACAGTGTCAGCCATAATGGCATATATGGAAAAACTGGAAGAATTTCAGCATTAGCCAAGCCACAGAGGTGCTAATTTAGTGACAGAATCAATAATTAGCTCTACCAAAGTCAAGAGGCTGTGAAAGCCTATGTCCAGGGACCCAGCACAGAACTTCAGCTATCTTCTGAGTCAATCGAGCTGACTGCATACACAAACACACAAGCTTCCGGACAGCATTAACAGAGTTTGCTTCTCCGGAACAGCTAATACTTATTAGGTTGTTTTCTTTATTCATTTTAAAATACATGCAGGGCTTCCATTTTAAGGTTTTCATTATGATCTCTTTGTGTGGCTATTCCTGTCTGATTTCAGAGGAAGGGGGGACATGAATTGGATTAGGAGAGGGAGATCAGTGAGGAGGAAGAAGCAAGAGCGGAGCCTGGATTAGGAGGCAAGAATGATCGCCTCATACCTGACAGCCCCTCACTTTCTCCCTGCTCTCCACTCACACCCCACATCACCTCCTATCCCTCAACCTCCCCATCCTCCCCCCCCGCCCACTTCGACCATATCTCGCAGCCCTTCTAATCCACTCACAGACCCTACAGTCTCTTCATCCCTTCACTAATTTTGGAAGCCCTATTTGTGCTTTGGAGGTCTGAAAATGGGCACAGAGACATCTCCAGAGCCATTTTAGAAGCCGGGTCTGTGGACATCCCCAGCGTTCCCAGTAACCTGGATGCCCGCACCAGATGTCCTGTGTCGCATCTAAGTTTTGACCTGCTCCAGGCACCTGAAAAGTGTTTGTTCTGGCTGAAAAACATCCAGAGGAGAAAGCGTTCCATTATCCTCACTACTCAGCACAATTTTAATAATAGCAGCAGTGGGATTTGAACCCCGGCTTCCTTGTTCCTATCGTATTACTCTAACCATTAGGCTATTCCTACATATCTGGGCTCTGGAATATTGGGATGTGTATGTAGAGGTTCTTGCAGTCGTCCATATCGGGCATGTCTGCACCTGGGCATGTTTGCTTTTTTTTCCAGACATTCAGGCTTAGACGTCTCAGATTGCACTTGAATGTCCTTTCTAAATTTCCCTCTAACTTTCACCCTTAACACTGAAATGAGACAAAGAGAGTTTATTTATTTACAATAATATATATACTACCCATCAATAACATATGAAATCATCAAACAAACAGACATACAAACAATTAGATGAATTAACATAAATTAATGGATCTAAAGGCATGCAGATGGAATACAAACATAAAACATCAAGGTCTCAAACACAAGTTTAACTTCTTGGACTTAATGTTTGCTTTCGACATAACAGCTCCAAAGCAATAACAATCCATCTAACCTAGCAATGGGAAGAAAGCTACAGTGTTGGTTCAGATTGTTTTGGAAAGACTGGGGGATACAACTAGTAATTTTGGGAAAGTATAATTTCTCTGAGGTATTGAGAAAATACCATGTTCCTCAGGAGACTAATATCTCTATTTAACCTTTACCTCACTCCTCTAGAATGGAATGGTTAGAGTATTGCTCCATGGCCAAAAGGACCAGGGTTCAAATCCCACTGATGTTGCTAGTGGCATTAGGCAAATCACTTAATCCTCCATTACCTTAGGTACAAACCTAGATTGTAAGCCTTCCAGGGATAGGGAAATACCTACTGTAACCGACTGTAACTTGCCTTGAACTACTACTGGAAAGGCGTGAGCTGAATACTAAGCGTCCCCCCCACCCCCGTGGAATAGAAGACATTATCTGAACAACTTACAAATAAGGTGTGAACCATTATTTGTCAATACAGAAATGAACTGCCTACAGTATATACAGTCAAAGAAATATATTATAATTGAATTTTTAAAAAACCCCTGAAATTCTAAGGATTGGTAATAAATTGAGAAAAGAAATTAGTGATCATCTAGCCGAGAAATCAGGAATCTGAAGTAATGTTTGGTAATAAGGTGGGATTCCTCGTATCCCTGCTGTCTTGTTGCTGATGTTTTCCATAGCTGCAACTTATTCACCAGGAATGGCAGATTTCACACACATGATTAATTAAGCAAAGCAGCCCCAAGCTTTGGTTTATACATATCCAGATTACTGTATTAGCCTTTTCACAGGACTCCCACAGAAATACCCTCATTCCCTGTTTTATCATTTGTACTTTTAAGTCCTCTAATTTTTAAAGCTTAAAGCACTGGTTATCTTCAACCTCATATTTCCTTAAAGCAGCCAACACTAACTTTGCATTTATTGCCGGGATTCTTTCTAATCTACAGTAATCTAAATATACATTTCATTAAAAGACGCCTGCCAGAAAGTTACATGACACAGGGCTTTTAATTGTATAGGCCGTTGTCGCTGGAACCCATTGTCTTTGGAGACTTACTACAGGACTATCTAGGCTTTGGAAAGCTGTAAAGCCATGCTTTTTTCGGCAGCTTCTAATGAATATTTAACTTAAGGTTAGTGCAAAGGCTGAAATGTTTTGTAGATTCCCAGGACTCCAGGGCAGTTTTGCAGGCCCCGGCTTTCTCTAGAGCACTGTAACGCTAGATTCTTGCAGCCCTCCCGATTTCTTTAATATGCATTGCACAGCTTGTGCAAGATGCGGCAGCACAAATCATTATTAGCTGTGGTTATCAAGACTGGATTTACTCTGCTCTGGAAAAGCTTCACTGACTCTGGTGACTGACTTTCCATTCATTCATACTGCTTCAGGACTCACTTGCTGCACACCCTGAATCTAGTTACCCATTTGTTATTTATCCCTATGCCTCTTTCTTATCCATCTTCTCTGCTTATATGTCCCAACTGCCTTTGTCCTCTTTACTGCCTACTAAGCTGTTTCATTGTATACTGCTAACAGTGTCAGTATCCTATCTATGTTATATGAATATTCTACAGTGTTACCTATTAAGGTATATGTTTATGTTTATTTAAATTTGATATACCGCCCTTTGTTACATCAGGGCAGTTCACATATACAAAATCAAACTGGAGCGGGCACAAGGCCCCGTAGCAAGAAAAGAACTACAAAATTAGGACAGGAAAGAAGAAAATAGGACATAAAACAAGACATAAAGCGGGAGAAAGACAGGACATAGATAAACATAAATAAACCAGGTCAGCTGGGTGCGGCTGGAAGGTTGTATGCAGAGGCAAAGAAATGGGTTTTGAGTAGCGACCTAAAGGTGGTGTAGTTTTCTTCTAGATGGAGTGAAGTGGGCAGAGAGTTCCAAAGAGCTGGACCATGGAAGAAAAAGGCAGAGTGACGGGTAGATTGTAGGTGTGCACGAGACGGTGGGGGGAGGTGGAGTCGATTAACATGGAGGTAGTGAAGACTACGTGCAGGGGTGTGGAAATGAAGAAGATCAGCAAGGTATTACGGCATATGAGTATAAAGGACTCGGTGAACCAGAGATAATATCTTGGAGGATAGCCAACTGGAAACGAGAGTGAGACATGAGTTCAAGGGTGTGAGGTCAGGATGCAGAGGACTGGTATGGTGAATGATGATAATGTCGTCTGCATAGAAAAAAGCAGACAGACCGGTTTGTTGAATGCAAAGGGCCAATGGCGCAAGGAAGAGATTGAACAAAAGAGGGGCCAGGACAGAACCTTGAGGGACACCACAGGGGAGGGGGGAAGGATTAGAGGGAGACTGGGGGTCTTTGGGAGAGGCTATGGAGAAAAGACAGGAGGAAAGAAAAGAGTGGAACCAGTGGTGGACAGCGCCTCGAAGGCCTGCATCCCGTAGCGGTGAGAGGAGAAGGGAGTGATCCACAAGTTCAAAGGCGGAGGAAAGATTTAGAGAGACCATCACCGTGATGTCA
The DNA here is from genome assembly GCA_033557465.1 of Ichthyophis bannanicus. NCBI lineage: Eukaryota > Metazoa > Chordata > Amphibia > Gymnophiona > Ichthyophiidae > Ichthyophis > Ichthyophis bannanicus. Next base: position 574,869,364 of record CM066031.1, read on the forward strand.
TCCTGATCGTGTGAAGTGTGTAGTTCATTAAGGAAAGCGGTCAGAGTTGTTCCCACACTGTGCCCCTGACGAAAGCTGGATTGTCGGGGATGGAGATAATTGACTGAGTGGAGTTGTAGTGAAAGTTGGTCAAAGAGGCGTACATTACTGACATCATATCATGTTAATCCTATCTATTATTGCCTCACTGTTCTAATGTCTATTATGCTGACACAGGGTCCTTTTGCTATTGTTATCCTGTTACCACAACGTCTATGCCAGGGGAGAGCTGTTATATACTGTCTTGGCTGAATCTCTTCATAAAGATGGTTAAATAATCCTAATAACTAAATAAAACAAATTAAAGGCTGTTATCTTTGTCTTCAGAGCCTGGAAGAGGTTTACAGCTTCCAGAGATTACTTGAAATCTGTGCTATCCTTTCATGATTCAGCATGGACTCTTAGGCTCCCAGGAAGACCACGCGCTATATATCCCATCACCGAGAACAGTGCACCTTGCCGGGACCCACAAATTTGGCCTGTTCATTCATGGGTCCCATACTGTGGAATTCTTTGCCTGTGGATATTTGTCAGGAGTCTACCATCTTGTCCTTATTGTAAGCAGGCTTTTTATCATAGCTGATGTGGGGTGGGGTGCTGGTGGACCAATCCCTATGCTCTTAGCAGTCAGGAAGACATTTTGGCTTTTTTTTTGTTTTCTAGAATCCTAAAACATTAAACCCGCTGAAACCAAATTAACAATCCGAAAAAATATAGGTCCCAGAAACAACAAACACCCCCTCAAACTAAAGCAGTCGTGAAAAACTTTATACTTTTTTTTTGTTTTATCATGTTTATACGTTTGGTTAGCATGTCTTGTGTATATCTTTGATGTCTCAGTTTATGTACTCCACTATGGACTGAATTGTGGATTAGCAGGAAGCAAATTTGCTAAAAATAAATCTGTATGTGGTATATATCCATGTTTTTGGCAGGGCTGTGCTATGGGAGGGTTTGGGTCAGGATACTGCATTATTTTAATGCTTAGCATTCTTGTATTTTGAATTACTTATGATTGTAGTGTGGTTTGGGAAATTTTAGGTTAAATGATATATGTTGTATATATTTGATAACTTGAATTGTCTCCTGGAAAGGTGTATACTAAGTACTAATAAATATTTGATATCTTGATATATCTTGATTTTTATGTTATTGTGCATATTTTTTATTATTTTTGTGTTTGAATGTCTTGTTCCTTGCTTGGATCATCCTGGCAATCAAGCAAGACAAAGTCCAAATAAAAGAAATGACCTATGAAATTATTGTAACCAGAGAAAATAATTGGTATCAGAAATCAAGACTTGTGATAAGGAAGCTTATCATAGCTCAGGAAGGAGCTATAGAAAAGGTGAAATGACTCTGAACAAGCAACCTGTCAGTTCTGGTAGAAATAAGAAAACAGAATTTTGCCATAAAAGACTACCAGTCCCAGAATGCACCAGGTTTCCAACAGCCATTAGAGGAGCTGAAGTGGGGAAACGTGTGTTCAATCAGGAGGGCTATGAGGTAATCCCTAAGCACTCATCTCAAAGGGCAGGGCCTGATTCAGCACAGCTGCGCTGTGTTAGGGAGGAGCACTCATCTAGGCAGAATAAGAGTAGAGTTTATTCTACAGATGACCATCTTCATGATCACCTTGGATATCCAGAGAATTGTCCTCAGTATCCTGAGAATCAGCTTGAGTTTGATCATCAGTTTCATCTGAAGGATCATCAGAAGCAGAAGCCAAACCGGACGGACAGAGAGGGAAAGAGACCCTTTGGAAGAAGGAAGAGAAAAGCCTTTGAGAGGTCTAGAAGAGTCCAAAGCAGTACGTATACTGGGAGGTATTCCAAGGGCCAGCATACACCATTGGACTGGGGAAAGCCAGAGGAATGGTGCTGCAGAGCTAGGAATCACCAGAGGCTACCTGTGAGGGAGACGGCTGCACGTGGAAGGGACCCTAAGACCTGTGCCAGAAGGTATGTGAAGAGAGATCCAGTGTCCAGGGATCTGGATTGGAAGGCTGGACATAAGAACTGGACTACATACTGGCCAGGCTATATAGAGAGGAACTCTAGCAGCAATGGAAGCTCAGGTATGAACACTGATCTATGCCCTAGCTATAACCTTGAAAGACAGCAGGGAAACAAATATTCTCCTGAAAATGCTCCATTGAGAGATTCATCTGTGCCAATCCATGATATTGACCCCATGCTTGTTGAACAAGGGGGAATAATAGCAGATGAGGATCCTGTTTATATGGACTGCTCTCTATCTAAACTCCGTTGGTAACTTTCTGTTATAAAGTACAGCAACCATCACAAAGAAATACAAATTTGTTCTTTAATCTACTCAGAAAAGCTCCTGAAGCAGGATTTGACCCACACAGTGGAAGGCAAGCCAGCTAAGGGGTTTTAGCTGGTAACTGCTAGCAATTAAGCCTTACCTAATTGCTTGTGAGCTAGGAGAGAATCACTTCTGTATCTATGTGGGAAGTAATCAGAAGTTAACCTGAAAAGAACAGTTTGTTTCTTGCTTTGTGACTTTTCATTTGTTGTTTTCCTGATTTTAACTTTGTTTTTCCAAGTTAACACTGAAAGCAAGTAACCTAATTTATGTGCTACCAAGCATATCTGTGTTGGGAGAAATAACCCCATAAATAAATATCTTATTGGCTTTACCCAAGAGCACAACTAAATTATTGTCAGCAGCTGTGTCTGGTGTGAATGAACTACATTGCCCACAATACCTTGCAAATCATATAGATATATGCACTTGACAAGACTGTGAAGATTCTCACCCAGGCAGCCGTCTGACAGACTCCACAACTGATTACTGGATTCTAGAAAAAAATGTACAATGCGCATGGAGCTTAGACTATTGGTTATCCGGGAGCACTTGCAGGAGCTGGTCCAGAAAATGAAAAACAAAACTAAATGCAAGATTCAATGCAAATCTAATATTACACTTAACCACCCCAGTTCTCCACTGTAGCAGAGAAGCAAATTCTTCGGAAACAGGTACCAAATCCTCTGACATAGTTTCTGAAATTCAGAGGCAGTAATGTAGTGTATTTGCATAAATGTGAATGAGTTTACATATTAATATAACTTTATTTTGCATAATACAAATAAAGTAGTTTTCCAGTTTTGCTTTGTGTCTGGAAGTATTTTTTTTATTCTTTTGGGATTTTATGGGTGGTACCCAAAAAATAGGTGCTCAGAAAATCAGTAAGAAAACCTTAATAAACCACTAGATGAATAAGCTAAACATGTCCTGGTTATACTTTCTTTAATGACTTTATATGCTGCACTTACATGTTGCAGCACAAAAGTCAATCTCTTAGTATAATCATTGCTGAAATACATGCCCTTACTGATAAAATCTCTCAGATAAAGAGAATCCACAAAAGTGGTTCTCGGGTATATCAAGTACTTATTGGACAAGGAGGCAGTTCCTGGGTACATTCTGTTCTTACCACAGAAGTCTCTGAAGGCTGTATCAAGGGGATAAAGTTATAGCATTAATGTAAAGTCAAATCAAACTATTGAAATGAAAAATATGTTTTAATCACAGTCCTCTACACTTTACTACATAGTAATGTGGACTAACTTGAGCAGTTTTATAGAGTGGGAATTTCAGGTACTGATGTAGGGAGGAAATGTCAGGAATGAGGGAAGAGGGTGAAGATAAGGAGATAAGAAGAGGAAGGCTTGGACATGGAGGAAGAGGAAGATGAAAGACTGGGGAGGGGCAAACAGGAAGAGAAGAAAGATGGATATGAGATGAGGTTCTAGGATCTTGGAGGTGGGGTATCCAGAGTGAAGAGAAGAAAGTATCCCTGTCCCTGGCTCCAGCTCTGCTCATCCCCTCTCTCCAATCCATGTCCTTACTCTCTCTCTCCCCACATTCCCCAAGGCCTCTTTCTCTCCTTTCCTCTCTCTACACCCAATCCTTTTTATGTTCCTTCCTGTTCCCATCTTAGGTGCTCATACACACCCCACCCTCCAGCTGTTGTTTCACACTGTCAAGTCATTCACTGTTTCATACAACCACCCCTAAGTGTTGGAATAGGGGGGCTGCAGGGGTCTGTCTCCACCAAAATTTCACTGTCTGCTTCATCTCCCACTGGTGGCAAGAAGCAACCGGATGTACCACTGCACTGAGACTAAGGGGGTCATTCTAGAACACAAATAAGGGATGTCCACATGCAGTGGGGACATCTAAGTGGTTAAAATGCCCCCCACTGTATTCCAATACACTGCTGACATGCACGTCCAGGGCAGTAGCACGGGAAGTTAAGAACGTGGGCGGGAGAGGGTGTAACAGGGGCATGGTCAGCCAAGACGTGGAAAGCTTATTCCCAAAAGGGCAGTGTACGTATGAGCTGTAATCCGGAAACATCCACATTAGACCTGCTGAAACCAGGTATAAAGCTCTGACTGAAAAAATCCATTTCTTCCCCGCAATTCATCTCATACATGTGAATGGATGTGACAAGTAGGTTCTGAAGTGATGCCACTACAACCAGGACAAATTCAAGATGCAGTCATACGGTACAGGGAGCAGAACTGAGGGAATGTTGTAGGGTAAAGAAACATATCTAAACACACCTGCAGCAATATTAAGAAGAGCAACAGTGTCCAATCAGGCAATGCACCTATGAGCTTTATGTGCCAAAGGAGACAATCTATGGGACCTCAACAAAACTATGCACATAAAGATGGGACTGCTGATGCAGGTAGAGTTTGGATGTGAGCACGGAAAGGATACCTTGTGGGGTGCGAACGGGAGATCAGATATGTAGCCCTGGTACCCCATGTGTGTATGTTATGTCATAGCCAATATGTACAGGTGCAGGGCAGCTCTCTGGCAGAAGCATGTTGCTGTCACAGAAAATAAGAGAGTGTGTGTGTGTGGTTTGAGGGGTGCACAGGGAAAGCTGGTAGGGGCAGCAGCAATACAGGGGGAGGATGAAAGCCTGGTCAGTACCTGGACCATATGGATGACCACAGTGTCACCAGGTGCCAGTGTGATGAGGCAGGTAAAGACAGAGAGGGCTCACTATAGCCAAATGTGCAAACATATAGCTGTCAAAGATAAGGGACCCTCATAGTAGGGGCACACAACAGTCAAACAGCACCAATGCATGCCCATGATGCACAGTGTGCTGTTAAGCATGCAGTAGTGCCATATGCATACCTGAATGACCATAATCTGAGAGATACTAGTAATGATATTGATATTTCTGCACAGATAGCCACATAGGAAGCTATGCTGGTACCATCTGGAGTATTATACACAGGGTACCCCATGTACAGCAGATAGTGTTGGCAGTGTGATAGGGCAGCCACACATCTGTGGTATCTGACACTGGGAGACATGACTGATATAGTGCCAACATTCCCCGGCCTATTCCATGTGGCACACACCCATACCCAGGCCAGGATGCATGAGGGCTGAGAGAGTGGTGACATATCTGGGGTCCAGCTACCTGGTGTGATGGCACAAGGCCCACCTCCCTCATACCCACACAGCCCTGACCGGGAGAGCAGTGCCACCAAGCTGGCTCTGGTAGGGCAAACAGGGTTGTCCCACAGATAGTGGACGTAGTTAGATCAACACACTCCAGATGGGATAGATGTAGCTGTTGTAAAGAATACCAGTACCCAGATAGGTATGGCTCAGATGCCACAGCCAGAAGGCACCATATTAGCCGCAGCAACCACCACTGATCATGGCTATAGCACCACAAGGTGTATGCAGCACTGCACAGACACATGTAACAGATGGTTCCTGCCCAGCGGGGCATACAGTCTATTAGGCACAGACAGCACAGCAGCTATGAGCAGGATATGTGCAGGGGGAATGGACTGGAAACATAAGGGAGCCCAGGCGGGCCAGACCACAAAGTGGCACCACTATGGTGGGCGTCCAGCCAGGACCTGAGAGGATCCAGGGAAAAAGCATGCCTGACAGACTCAGGTACTGTGTCCCAGGAATATAGAACAGCAGGGTGAGGTCAGCGATGTCCGGATATGGCTGTAGAAGAGAAGGGCGCAGATGGAGGCAAACTGGCAGAAGAGCAGTGTTCACGGAAAGGGGAATAGGGAGAGATATGATGAGTATGGGAACTCAGAGCATCAGAATGTGTGCACATATAGGCCAGAGGCACGATAGGGGCAGACAAGTGTTGCCCAGCAATAGCAGGCAGTCGTAGTGGACCTGCATCCCTTGGGGTGTGTGGACCTAGTGAAGGCCCATCTCAAGCCATCTAAAGTGTGTCTGTAGAGATGACTAGGGTAGGAATCACTGGGGCTGCCTCGGAATACGACATACCATGTGATGCAAGATATGTCCCGACATACATGTTGACATTACATTCTGTAACTCCATATAGGTGTGCACTGGGCTTAGCTAATGCCCCACAGGGCATGAGGAGGACTGAGATATAGTCCAGGCTGCTGCAGCTGTAATATCATATAGGTAGTAATGTCTACTGTGCATTAACACACCGCTGTCTGTGACGGGCAGTTTAGGAAATGCACATTCTACACGAAGGGCATGGCATCAACGGCTGAAATCGCAGCTTCAGGGGCGCTCAGGAGATCAGCGAAGAGACCGGAGCTGTGAGCAGGAGCCCCTCCTCCCTCCCATTGCCTGCCTATGAGAAGCCAGCATCAACGGCTGAAATCGCAGCTTCGGGGGCACGCCCGCGCCTTGCGGGTCCGTGCCTGAGGGCCTCGCCAGAGGGCCCTTTGGCAAGGCCTTTAGGCGTTGGTCCGTGGCGTTCATCCTGAAGTGAGCATTGAAATTGTGGACTGGATTGTCATACGCTCATATTATGGTAACCTGCTGTTCCTCTTCTTTTCTCTACCTATTCTTTTGACTGTTTCTGTCCTCTACTCTGTCCTATTTTACAAATGGCGTTCTTTTCGTTTTTCCGCAAATGATATATTATTGTAAACCGCTCTAATGCTTCGGCCTGAGCGGTATATCAAATTTAAAATAAACATAAACATACAGTGTAGGGACGGGCAGGATCAGACATGTCTAACGTCCCAGAATATGGTGTGTGTGGGGATGTCCAAAACCATTCCCAATGTCTGAGGCAGGGGGTGGCTGAATAGTGCCTGCACGAGCCCCGCAGAAATGGTCCCTGGTTCCACAGGCACATGCAGACCCGTGGATGCGGAGCAGATGCAAATGGTGCCCATGTCCGATATAGACAGGTCCGTGGGCCAGACGTGCATGTAATGCAATCGTAGCATGGTATGTGACCAGAGGAACACATGTCTACACTGTGGTCCTGCCCAGGAACCCCCCTCAGACTACCCACACAATCCCTCTGGGGAATGTTAAGGTGGTACGCCCCCTTACAGCAACAAGATGGCTAAGAAGGCACTTGCATGTGAAAGACAGTCCACACATTTTACTGCTGCTGTCCTGATGTGGGAAAATCTCTGAAACAACCCCCCAAATCTGTCAGTGAAGATGTGTTGTCATGCAGCAGACCCTCTTGAAAGAAAATAAAATGTTTTAAACGGAGAAAAAAACGTGCACAAGCTGCATTATTCAGAGGAACCAGCTAGAGGGAGCCAGAGCGACTTCAGAGACACTGAGGAGCCACGCCCCGCTGGTCACAAGGTAATGCCAGCCAGCTTCCAATCCTCGAAGGCAGGAGTGCTTCTTAAGGAGAGTGTGGAAGACTGGAGACAGTTGAGCAGGAAGGAGTTCGGCAGGAGACAGGTCGGCAAGGAGGTCGGCAGGAAGGAGAGAGAGAAGAGCAGCAGTGGAGAAAGAGAAGCAGGCCAAGGAGGCAAGTCCAGCAGAAGCAAGGGAAGGATCTCTTGCAGCACAGAGAGAAAGAGGTTAGAATGGAAACCTGATTACTCTACCGCTAGCAAACCACCCCGAGTGGAAGACGATTTCTCTGGAGCTGATGAAGGACCTGGGAAGGTCTCAGCTCAAACAAGAGTGAGAGCTGTTTGTCCAGAGAGGCGAAAGCATTGCAGCAACTGTAGTCTAAAGTCAAATGAGAGACAGCTGGAGAACCTAAGCCATGCTGCACAGGCAAGCCAGAAGCTAAGCCGGTACAGGCCCAGACCTTTACTTGGAGAAGGGACTCCAACCTCACAAGGTAAACCATACTTTCCTAGAAAAAGATTTCAGAAAGCTGCTGTATGGGAAAGACAGGCAGTAGAAGAAAACCATTTGTCTGAAGGTTCCTACGATACAAGGTATGAAAAATGTTTACCTAAGAAGAAAGTTCTGAATGAAAAATGTTTATATAGAGCTGCGATAAAACCTCTGAATAAGGAGGAATATTTTCAGTATAAAACAGCACATAGCCGACACCCTAGGCTTAGCCCAGAACATTGGGAAGTGATACAGGAACTGTATAAAAAGCCTGAATATATTTTACCTGAAACCAGGGACACAGATTCAGAGGCTTCAGAAGAGGAGCCAATGCAAGTGGAACTAGCAGGGGATATTTCAGATCCAGAAATGGATTGTACATACTGTGTTACAGGAAGCCTAGAATCCCTGTCAGGCTTGTGAGCTGTGTGACTTGCTGAATTGAACATTCTTGTTTTGTGTAAATAGCACCAGTCCTGTGAAAGTAACAGTTTTTGGTTTAAACCTGAGTTTTTCTTTTCCTCACCTGAAGTAAGGACATTTTGCTTTATAGTTGTATTCCAATCATTTGAACCATTGCGAAGAAGGGAAATAAAAAGCCTTTATTTTTCCCACCACTCTGAGCAGTTGTTTTCATTGAAGATTGGTATCAAGGAAACTACTAGGACCAAAAGTCACTTGGGCCTTTGGAATACTTGCCAATCTCAACTTTATAATTTCTGTGTCTGACCTACCCTGACCTCTACTAGCCACCAGGGTAGCCCTCACGACAGTGTGCTACCAACCACATATGCCTATATCACAAATACATGAGTAAAGAGCATGCACAGAGACTAAGGTGTGCCCCATAAGAGTGAATGTTGCCACCATAATCATGGTACCAAGTAAAATATTCCATGGGGGTAGATCACCGAATATGTATGCCAATGGCAGAGTTATATGGGGGATAGGTCACCTGAAAGCTACTACAGTAGAATCATCTGCCCCAGACTGAAAGGGGACCTAATGTCTGTTGTTCCCCTAGATGAGATATGTTAATACCTAAGTCCTCCAGATGTAAAGTCACCCAGGCCACTGCAGGAAAGGCATGAAATATGTGTGCATCAACTGGCAGTGGTGGAAGGATGCCCAATGTTTAACATCCCAGCCATGTTGCCAGAGAATGATGCAGTCAAGAACTGTGATACGGATAAGTGGAACCACCAGAGAGATGTCCAAGGTGTGAATGCAGTGAGCCAGATGTAGAGTGGCATTATTCGGCTGCTAAATGTGGAGCCATGCAGTAGAGGTTAGTAGAAGTGAACTCCACCCCTGCACATCCAGATCGTGTCATGGTGGTCAGACAGATTCGCAGGTATAAGATATGTAATGTATGTGTCCTGAACACAACAATGGCCCCCTGTGTGTAACCCATATAGGCCAGGGTGAATGAGAGCTGTGGATGCAAAGAGCTAGCACTGGCTGGCCTGACACAGCACATGCCTGACCAGACCCAACACTATTGGCCCATGGAAACGCCAATGGCTAGAGGTATGGGACCGGATGCCATACAAGGCACCACAATACCCACATACCTGTCCATGAGGGGTAATACCTGCCAACTATGAGCAGTGTGATGCTGACAATGTGGGCTATAGTTACTGGCAGCCATACATATTACATAGTGGATGTGTAGCACACTGGAAACAGCACTACCTGGGAAGCAGACAGTCAAGGGTCTGTGACCCACCACTCCCACCACACTGTGTAAAGATGAGGCACATATATCTGCCCACAGGGTGCACCACATGCAGCAACCGCACCATGCTTGTCAGAACAAAGCCAGGAAAATATCAGCACAACAAGCAAATGTGTCAGGGCAGCTAGCAAGCAAGATGGAAGGCCAAGAGTGGGTCATATGCCACCAGTGTCCCAAGGCCTGTGGGAGCCCCAGGACACACATACCTTGAGCACAAACAGCAGGTTAACTGGCATACCCATCACCCTAGCAAGACCAGTTGTGGACAGAGCCCCAGGGCAAACTCAAACTTTTATGGCAGAGGATGTGGGTCCAAGCAGACCTACATGGGAGGAGGTTGTGACAAATATGACAGTGGTCACAGCACGGACATGTGCTCCTTGCATGCGGTGATGCTGGCAAAAGCCTCCAGCGGTGACCTCCAGAGGTGGCACAGAAGGGCATTGGCCAACAAATCGATGTCACACACAACAGGAACCTGGGCTGGATAGTGTGTGGCCAGCATGGACATAGCAATGTGTGAGTCCCTCAGCAACACATGAACATATATTTCCATTCCTTGCAGAATGCTGTGTCGCCTGCACCCACCCAAGACCTATGATGCAGTGCTATCATGTGGACTCACCCACACCCCAACCACTCATGCCACAATGTCAAACAGACAGCCCTAGAACATGATTGACACCTACCCCACAACCCTTGGCCAAACCCACACTGCTTGTGCATCCCATTGGGCCCCAACCCCGCCCACCAGGCATGCCTCTCCCCAACCCTGGTACTAGACAACCCCCCTGTTGCCCTTCCCCCTCCTGAGAGCACATGTGCCTCAGTCACCATGGGCATAGGTGTGCATGGTGGTGAGCCCTTGGGCCCAGAGGTGTCACAGCTCATGCTGCCTAACTCCACAATACCCTCATGGAATGAGGGAAACACCATCCTGGAGCCGCTGCCCTGTGCAACTGGCCCAAAGAGAGGGGGTGCCTTTGTGGTGGGTTGATCAGCAGCGGTGTGGGTATACGCAGAGGCCCGCATTATTAGATGCCGGGCCTGGGTGTGGAGGTGCAGGTGCACATGACACTGAAAAAGCTGCAGCTGTGGAAGCTGCCCCACCATGTCCCTGCCCAGACCACATGGGAGGCGCACTGGACCATGCATTGGGCTGTGTAGAGACAGACTGCCCAGGGCGCAGCTCCATCAGGATCTCCACCATGGTAACCTGGAGAGTGCTGGTAGCCATGGTCAGCTGCTCTGTGGCCACGACGTGCCGCTTCTGCAACACATGGACTGGTGCAGAAGTTCCAGCTGTTGCTTGGACTGTGCCTGCTAAGTGGTGCTGTGAGCAAGCAGCCATTCAGCACACTGCTGCAGGTATCACTGTGAACCCCTGTGGGTGCACCCTCCTTGGTCGTCACTGTCATGAAATAGGCTGCTGTGGCAGAGGCGATAGGGAGGGGACATAGAGCTCTAGATCATCTGAGCAAGGGCTATCAGGCAGCTGTTACAGTATAGCAAGACCAGCAGTGCATGGCAATGGGGCATCAGGTGGGCCCTCCCCCCATCCTGTGTTATCCTCCATGGACACTTTTGTCGGAGTAGGCACTGCTGCCTATGAAGCTACAGCAGGGGCATCTGTGAAGACACAGACAACATTGAAGGGTCAGACCTGCAACCGCAAATGCAGACAATGATGGGATGGCAGTGTTGCAGCCATGCAGATGAGCCAGTAGGCTGCACAGGCACAGAGGAGCCACTGCCATGGTTGGCCAGAAACCCTGTCACCAATTGCGGAACCAGATGGCCACAGAGGCTTATGCAGTCAGCCCCGCCACCACCAGCTGGAGACCATGCTGCCAATGCCCTTGACACACAGGCCAACATTGGAGCAGCCACCCGCAACGTGAGTGTGCCTGATAGTGGCAGCATGGATGTGACAACGTGGCAGTCAGCGGTGATGGCTGCATGCACGTGTGTGCATGAACACAGTGGGAGGGGGCTTACATGGGGTAAAGGGCAGGGACACACATGGCATGCATGTACCTTGCTCCTGGGATGCCTGTGATGTGTCGAGGGGGCTTATACCCCCTGAGGTAGCAGGATCAATTGTAGCAAGGATACACTGTTTGAGCGGTGAGTTGCTCTCCCTGCACACCCTGTTCCCTTGCCGTGCCTTCTGGGCAGTGTCGCGGCACACCTGCCGCCACCTGAACTTCACATCCTCGATGTCGCGGTTCCAGTGATAGTGTCACGGGGCCTACCTTGGTAGTGTACTGGAGCGAGGTAGGTGGGACATAAAAACATTTAAGGTTGGGTTTGGCCAATAACTTATAGGGCCCAGGGACTTTCAGCCCTGGTAGCGTCCTTTGTTACCAAAATCCCACAGAAAACAAAAGGTCCGAGTGGAGGGAAAACAAAAGGCATTTATTTCCCCTTTCATGCAAAAAGGTTCATATGCTTGGACACAAAAACGTCAAACACAAATTCCTTGCTTCAGGTAAAAGAAAAAGAAAGCATTAAAGGAAAACTGTTATCTTCACAGTAAATGGAATAGCAGGCAAACAAACAGTCTCAACTCCCAAGACCTAGCTTAGTTGCTTTGTCTTTGCTTTCTGTAAAGCTTGGTCATTAACCAGTCTCTTAGTTGGTGCATGTTTCTTGCACCTTATCTCATAAGCATTCTCACAAGGATAATATTCCTGTGCTCCCTGTACTCCCCATACATCAGCAGTTTGTACCCTGCTTTTAGTTAAATATGGGTTACCTTTTCTTCTCGGCTTGTCTGCTCCAGGTGAGGTTTGAGGCCTGCTCCAGTTGGGATCCTGCCTGGCCTGAGCAATAGGCCTTGAGCTCTCCCAGCGTCTTTCTGTTAGCTTTAGACCACAGTCACAGCCACGCCTTTGCTTCTCTGTACAACAAACACTCACTCTGGCTGGAGTTGTCCCACCTTCTCCACGGGGTCTCCTTTCTCCAAGCCAATGCGGCTGCTGCTGCCTCCTGCGGAACCATGGTTCAGGGATTACTGCTCCTTCTGGATATCCAGCCCATTCACTCTGATGTCCTGCCCAACCTGCTGGTTCTCTTGGCAGTCCTCCTTTCCCAGGCCGTCCTGCCTGTGCCTTTCTCCAGGGCTGTCCTGTTTCCTCAGGATATCCTCCTTTCCAGGGTTGTCCTGCCAGTTCTCTTCCTGGCCGCTCTGCTCCTGATTCTGCTTCTCCTGACTCTGCCGGTTCCGCTCCTGGTTCTAATTCTGGCCGCTCTGCCTGTTCTGGCTTCCAACCTTCCAAATTCCCTTTAAGAGGCACTCCTCTCTTTCTTGATTGGAAGCTGGCTGGCATTACCTCATGACCTAGGAGGTGTGGTTCCTCTGTTCCTCGGAGGTCCCTCCTGCTCCCCCTATGTGGTTCCTCGCGACATTGCAGGTTGTGCTTGAAATTTCCTGCATTTAAAACATTTTCTTCCCCTCTCAGAGGGTCTGCAGCATCACAATAGATGGCATTGATACGGTGGCACACATCAAGCCACTGCCACTGCATCTCATAGACACCCGCACATGTGGCTGCGTCACCCACCAATTATGGCAGCCACTGAAGGATCTCCTCCAGCATTAGTGTCACCTCACCCTCGGAGAACCTTGCCTTTGGCGCCATTACATGGACTGTCTGTGACACATAGGCAATGCCAGAGGCCTGGGACAGGCCCATCTTGAACGTGCATGTTGGAATGTGCCAATGCATACATCTCTCTGTCGACGTGCACACAGCCATGTGCACCTTTATCTGCGCCCGCACACCCTCCTCAGTAATACAGCTGTACAGAATGGTGGGGATGGCATGGGCATGGGAAGCAGAAGGTCAGTGGTTCACCTCCTGTAGCTGGCGCAATGGAGGGAAATGTCAGTGGATGAGTAGCAGTCTGCAGAGAGGAAGCAGCCAAAGTACGTATGAAGGAGATACAGGACATAGAGGGTGCTGGGTGTATGCAGACAACCTTTATGCTGCACTGACGTGGCTGCATGGCATCATGTGTACGCATGCCTATGTATGTAGGCCTCCGCGCATGTGCCGTGGACATGTCAGGGCACCTTCAGGCCTGAACAGTTTTATGGCAGGATTGACACAGAGCGGGACAGTGATGGTGCCACCTGCAGCTCACCGAGCAATGCAACAATGTGTGCAATGGGTGCTCAGCAGTGCGAAGCCAGCTGGCTGGAATGGGACAACCTTCAGGACATCAAGGAATGGTATGTGCTGGCCCTGCTGCACAGTTGTGACCATGGTGGGTAGGACATGGAGCAGAAGCACCCACATGCACGTGTTCCCATGGAAGAGGGTCTAGTACATGGACATGAGCGATGCAGCATGTGTGGCAAGGTACCGGTTTGACAGAGTTTCCATACATGACCTCTGCCAGCAGCTAGAGTCATGGCTCGAAAGCCCCATGCAGAGGGGCTATCCCATACCAGTACACCTGAAGATGACGACTGCGCTGGCATTCCTGGTGACAGGCTTGTTCCAGATGGTGCTATCAGCTGTTAGGGGACTCAGCCAGCCTGCAGTATCGCAATGCCTCACACAGTTCCTGGACGCCTACCTGCAGTCCGTGGCGCAGACCATCTGTTTCCCAGCAACTCAGAAGGACCAGCACAGGACCATGCAAGACTTTTATGTTGTGGCAGGGTTACCATCGGTCCAGGTGGTCGGCACACACATCGCCCTCAGGCCCCCGCGACAGAGTGAGGCTGCGTATCGGAACCGCAAGGCCTTCTACTCTGTCAACGTGCAGGTGGTATGCAACACACATGGGGAGATAACAGGAGAATAAAGTACCCGGGATCCTGCCACAATGCCTATGTCCTGAGCCAGTCTGTGCTCCATGCCCAGTTTGATTGGGACCACATCACTGGCGGATAGGCGTTAGATGGGAATATGCACAGACACCTTAGGACTGGGAGGCATGGGGCACTGCATGAGGGTGTGTATGCTGTGCAGGTGCTGGTGGGCCGCCCCCCCCATGTCCCTGAGGGTGGGCCCTGCGGCCCTGGGGAGGCCACTGGGTACATACAGGGGGATGCCCTGCCCCTATGATACCACAGTGGGGCTATGCACAAGGTGCCCCTTTGGCGGCCCCCCGACATACATGGCCATGGTACACCCTGGTCCTGTATGTCCAGGGGTTGGTCCTACCCATCCTCCATATGCATCCTGTCATGTCCCCTGCAGCACGCACAGTGGCCCCCGTGCATGCAGTGGGGGATGGAGGCAGGTGACTGGAATGGTAGCAAGGGCCTGCATGTACCAGCGTGCCGTGCAGCCCCGCCTCCCGCCACCCAGGGGTGTGCTTGATGTGGCCAGGCACAGGGCAGAGGCATCATACATTCCCACGATGCCCAGGCCCACCACCCAGCAGGAACCTTGCTCCTTTGGGTGCACCCATGCACATGTGGTTGGCTGCGGACCCACAATGCCTCATTGGCACAATTGGGAACATCCATACAGTGGGCACAGCCATGCTTATACACAGTCAGCTGTCCACAGCCCACAACATGTCGCTAACACATGACCCCCTCTCTAGCACACCAGCTGATCAACGGTTCGCTGTTCTATCTCTCACTACAGGTGACCGGGGCTACCCCTTACGTGAGTGGCTGTTGACCCCCATACTCCACTCTAGCAGCCTGGCACAGCACTGACCCACAAAAACAAAGTAAAGTGATGGCAAATGGCCTGAAACTTTCATACAGTCTGCGGCTGCTCCCTTGCACTCTCTGGCATTTCTCCTGAGCAGCGTCCTTAACAAGAAGGATGCTGTTCTCTCCTCTCCTCTGGTCCCATCCAAGCTAAAAACCCACCTCTTTGAGACTGCTTTTGGATCCTGAAGGTTTATTCTTCTGTTTAACACTTATGTATATTTTAATCCTTTTCCTTAAAGAAATTTCCCTAGTGCCCTGTTTATTCTGTTTGTTTGTCTTGGAATAGATTGTGAGCTCTGTTGAGAAGGGACTGTCTCTTATGTGTATGTATACCATGCTGCTTATACCTTGTAGTACTATAGAAGTGATCAATAGTAGCAGTAATAATGGTAGTGCTCCCCTTTGGATTTCAGTTGCAGTCAGATGTATGTAGGACACCGCTCTTCTCCTTTGCACAGACAGTATGTGGGCCCTTGAAAGGCCCTTATCACCTTTCCTTAACGGAAATCAGTTTCACACTAGACAACAGTTTCTCTTTTGCTCTTGGGGATTAATATCTCTCAGTCAATGCTCCCTGACCTCATCCTGGCAAGATGGATCTGGGACTTGGGTCCTATCTCCTTCTGCCTTTAGTTTCCTCCTCTTGGACTCTCACTGCTCAACTCCACTCTTCATTTTCTCTTCCCCTTCTCTTCCTGGGGCTGGAACTTAACAGCTCACTTTAAACTCCTTTATGGGATCCTCCCTGATCTCTTCTCTCTACCTTCTGAGCACACTGTGAGCTGGGGTAAACTTTGGAAGCTTATATCCTTTCCCCTTTCTTCAGTGGCTTACTGGGGAAAGCCACCACTCTCCAGGGCCTTCCCTTCCCTAGCCCTGACTGGCACCACCTACACCTCTGGTCTGCTGCCTGGAAGATGCTGCTCCCCCCCAACATCTACTCTTATACTTATACTGTACCTCCAAGACTAGGGAGCTTGGGGTTCACTTGATTAGATCCCCACACATTAAGTGTGATGGGCACTACGCTGAAGCAAAGACTCAGAATATTCCTCCTGACATTTCTAAGGCAGGGACACTGTGGCATCCTGCTACAGAAGCCTCTCGATCCTCCTGTCAGATTTTCTGCTGTAGGCAAATGTAACCAGACACTGTTCCTTTTCTCTCTTTCTCTTTCTTAATTTTTTGTCCTAACAGACAATTTTCAGGATTCAGGAAACTTCACTGAATCTGTATGTGTTCCCAAAAGAGATATACAGGGTAATTTTATAAACTTTTCTTGTGCATAAAGTACTGTTTACACACACAAAAGGTCTCATAGAAAATTAGGTCAGGCCTAAAGGTATGCGTGGTGCAAGCCGGCAGATACCTGTAGAGCAGGTGTGCTTGGGGAGGAGTTTGCATGGAATATGGACAGAGTCACAATTTATGCAAATATTTAATAAAATATAAGCTAACATTTACACCTGTTCTTCAGCAGATGCAACATTTGCACCTGCAACCTAGGTGCTTTTTCTGTATGATTTGAGCTAGCATTTTATAAACACTAAAGGGAGGATTAAAAGGCCTTTTACTTATAAAATTGCATGGCTGTGCACACATACCAAAAGATCATGCATACTTTTAAATGGTCAAACTATTACTAACAATTACCACAGCACCCCTTCCCAAAAAACATCAAGCATTAATTCACTTCTTTTTGTCGGATGGAGCCAGGGGAGGTTAGAACAATTCCCTAACCACACCAGATGGCAACATCCATTTTATTCAAACATATGCTGCTTAACAGCCGAGAAACTTAGCTTATTCTTTAGTGGAGAACTTGTTCAAAATCGCAGCAAAACACGATCCTCTGAAAATAAGGCACGACCTGCATGTTTCGGAAAAGGTTCCTGTATCAAGTGCAGTGCTCTTCAGTATGTGTTAACCGCGAAAAACCGCCGAGCTTTTCACCCGGTCCAGTTTCTCAGAAAAGGCCTCACATTGGCTACTCACACCATCAATCGCAGCTGTGCTCCAATCAGACAGCAGGGGAAACCCCACAGATCAGGGGAACCCTACCGCGTTATGGATGAGGTATTCAATTAAGGCTAGCCCAATCGATTTCCTTATTTAGGCCAAGAGGGGACACGGTATTTAATCGAAAAATCCAAGATTGTTCACACCGTTGCAACTGGGAAATGCGATCACCCCCCCGAGGGTTCAGGGGGACATGATCAATAACCGTCCAAGTCAAGTGAGAAAACTCATGATGGTACCGCAAACAATGATCCACTATGGGAGCAGAAGACACCTGATTTCGAAGGTGCAAGGCATGCTCAGCCAACCGAGTTCTCACAATTCGGGAAGTCCGTCCAACATAGATCAGAGGGCATGACATTGTAACAGGTATACTACAAAAGATGATGTGCAATCAGTATTCCATTTTCAATAGAACAGTTGTCCCATCCTAGGATGGATCCAGTCATGTCCTTGCTGTGTGGTAGCACAATATACACAATCCCCACAACTAGTATGTCCGACTACCTGTACAGGAGGTGGAGTCGGCCGATCCACTGGAAGAGTAGATCTAACCAGCAAATCCCTAAGATTAGCACCCCGAGTGTAAGATATACGTAGAGGCTTATTAAAGCAGGGATGTACACTCAAAATATGCCAATGTTTTCTCAATAATTGGACAATATCGGGGCTCAACGTAGAATATGGCAAGATCCCCACCACCGCCTCAATAGGATCATTCAAGCGCCCCCCTCGAAATGCCTCATCCATCAACCATTCTCGATGTACATGTAAGGCTCTCAAAAAAGCCGTATGGATCACTTTGGATGGATGTACATAGAGAATGGATGATGGATGAGGCATTTCGAGGGGGGCGCTTGAATGATCCTATTGAGGCGGTGGTGGGGATCTTGCCATATTCTACGTTGAGCCCCGATATTGTCCAATTATTGAGATAACATTGGCATATTTTGAGTGTGCATCCCTGCTTTAATAAGCCTCTACGTATAGCTTACACTAGGGGTGCTAATCTTAGGGATTTGCTGGTTAGATCTACTCTTCCAGTGGATTGGCCGACTCCACCTCCTGTACAGGTAGTCGGACATACTAGTTGTGGGGATTGTGTATATTGTGCTACCACACAGCAAGGACATGACTGGATCCATCCTAGGACGGGACAACTGTTCTATCGAAAATGGAATACTGATTGCACATCATCTTTTGTAGTATACCTGTTACAATGTCCATGCCCTCTGATCTATGTTGGACGGACTTCCCGAATTGTGAGGACTCGGTTGGCTGAGCATGCCTCGCGCCTTCGAAATCAGGTGTCTTCTGCTCCCATAGTGGATCATTGTTTGCGGTACCATCATGAGTTTTCTCACTTGACTTGGACGGTTATTGATCATGTCCCCCTGAACCCTCGGGGGGGGGGGGTGATCGCATTTCCCAGTTGCAACGGTGTGAACAATCTTGGATTTTTCGATTAAATACCGTGTCCCCTCTTGGCCTAAATAAGGAAATCGATTGGGCTAGCCTTAATTGAATACCTCATCCATGACGCGGTAGGGTTCCCCTGATCTGTGGGGTTTCCCCTGCTGTCTGATTGGAGCACAGCTGCGATTGATGGCGTGAGTAGCCAATGTGAGGCCTCTTCTGAGAAACTGGACCGGGTGAAAAGCTCGGTGTTTTTTGGCGGTTAACATATACTGAAGAGCACTGCACTTGATACAGGAACCTTTTCCGAAACATGCACGTCGTGCCTTATTTTCAGAGGATCGTGTTTTGCTGCGATTTTGAACAAGTTCTCCACTAAAGAATAAGATAAGTTTCTCGGCTGTTAAGCAGCATATGTTTGAATAAAATGGATGTTGCCATCTGGTGTGGTTAGGGAATTGTTCTAACCTTCCCTGGCTCCATCCGACAAAATGAAGTGAAATAATGCTTGATGTTTTTTGGGAAGAGGTGCTGTGGTAATTGTTAGTAATAGTTTGTATTAAGTATTGCCATTAGCGGGTTTTTTCCTTTTGTGTACTTTTAAATGGTCTGCATACAGGCATTCCCTGGGGCACAGCTTGGGTGGAACACAGGTAGAATTGTGATGTACATATGTATTTTATGATATATGTATCTATTTACTGGGGTTTGTTATACTGCTATTGGACTAACAATGCACAGGTATACACACATGCACACACACACACATTTTGTGCATCGGCATTTGCATGCTGCTGGGGCTGGTTCTGGAAGCTTAGGGCACGATTTTCAATTAGGCAGGCTATGTGCTGTGGTGGCGCATAACCTGTCCGCTGATCCCCTTAACCCGGATTTTCACTTCCACAGCGGTGGAAATGAAAATCCGGGTTTGTCTGGATGTGCCGGCAGCCGCTGAGGCTAAACGGGTAGCAGTGATTTTCAAGCTACGTGCTTAGCCCTCTGCGCCTTAGAGATAGGCGAAATTTATGCAATTTCTTGATATACCGCCCAGGCTGAAGGGCATCAGAACGGTTTACAATCACTACAAGGTTTTTCCTCAAGGAGCAGAAGGCTAAACGGGTACCATTGAAAATCATTGCTACCTGTTTAGCCTTTTCCTCCACCCTGAAACACCCCTAACACGCCCCGATGCTAACCGCTTACCATCTGGGCGCATTAGGGACTTATCCGGAATTTTCGAAAGGCACTACCCATGTAGATGCCTTTCAAAAATCCCAAATAAGGCATTTACACGGGTTACTAGGGGAGTTACCTGTGTAAATGCTTTCCAAAATTGGGCCCCTATTTTATAAAGACATACAGTATAGGGGTAGGTTTACTAACCGGTGCTAGCAGTGCATACGGGGTATGTACAACGAGGTTCCATTGCGTAACATGGGAGCTTGACGCACATACTACATGTGCAACGCTAGCACCACTTAGTAAACCTACCTCATAAACTTCTATGTTGCCTTTACAATACGGGGATTAATTGGGCACCTTCTTAGACTTTCAATATGGGTACCCTGTTATTTTATTTAACAGGTTTTTTTATACTGCTTTATCATTTCAGTCAAAGCGGTTTACATTGTAACTTAAACGTGGTAATATACATTAAACAGGAACATTGATAACTTGGATTCTTCTGAGACAATGGAGGGTTAAGTGACTTGCCCAAGGCCACATGAAGTGCTAGTGGCCTTGGGCAAGTCATTTAACCCTCCATTACCCCCAAAAATGGCTAAAATCAAAGCAATAAATTATAAAACAGTGCTAATTATAGTAACAAAGTCCCAGTGTATAAAAGAAGATTACAACAAAGACAACTCTGCACATTCTGGTCTGGTCCCTATTGTCCTGATCACATAAGGTTTCTAGCCTGGTATTTGTAAATGTGAGTAAAATAAACCTTCCTATAGCTGGCTGATAGGAAGGGAGCCTGCAGTTTACAAATCTGAAATTAGATTGTAAGAGGAGTTGGATTGCTTAATTTAAGGGAAAGGGAGAGGTAAGGGGTTGGGAAGTCAGGCGTCTCCTCAATTTGGCATGAATTATTGGCAGGGGCCACACCTCTTTTACTGCACTCAATCTCTCTTACGCACATGATCTCTCAGTCTTACTTCTGCTTTTCCTCCAATCCTAGTGTTCTCTTACTCCCCCTTGCTCCAGTGCTTGTCTCTGCACTATAGCATTATCACATGCCCGCTGCATAAAACAGGACCTGTAAACCTCTCCGCCTTCTGGTTGGCACAACAAGAGTGGCTTCCTCCTAGCCTGTGCAGGCCTAACGCCATGCCCCTTAACTCCACCTAATTAGATCTGAAGTTTTTGGAGGGAAAAACATAAACAGTGGCCTTAAAGGTACAGGTTCTATTTTACTGCTAGCAGAAGACTTGTGTACATCAATACGTAATACATGCTACTTTAAGTAACCTGGGATGGAGTGAGGCATAGGCAGGGATGGCACTATCATTAGGCAATTAGGTAGTCACCTAGAATGCCATCCAGAGGGTGGTCATTCCCACCATTGCTGCCCTCTTTGGGAGCTGCAACAGCTGTGATGGCAATAAAACAGCAATGTAGTACTTACCCAGAGCCTCTGATGCTGTGTGTTGCTGCTGTGCTCTAACCATCAAGTTCCGCTCCCATGCAAACAGGAAGTCTGCAACAGAGGGGGTGGGACTAGCTGGTTAAAGCATGCAGCATCAGAGGTTCTGAGTAAGTGCCAGGTTGATGTTTTATTATCAATGCCCCTGCTGCAGGTCCCAGAGAGGGGCGGCAGTGGGAGCAGGAATGAAGGTTCGCCTAGGGCACTTCATATCCTTGCACTGGCCCTGGGCATAGGCAACTGCCTCCAGTAGCAGATTCTGACAGGAACTGGAATGCCAACCCCCGTCAGTCCAGATCTCTACTCAGCATCAGTTCCAATAGTAAAATTCAGCGCAGGGTTTCTGAGCCCACCGTGCCAATAGGTCTCAGAGGGCCAACTATTGGGAAAGACTAGACAGCCACCTAGGGCAGCAGCGTCAGAGGGGCAGCAAAAAGCAGCAGCAGTCAAAAGAAAAAATAGATCCTGATAGTCCCATGATAATGAAGTGCATTCTTTTTTCTTCAGGGAGCACGCCCACCCATACATTCAAGTGGTTCCCAACCCAGTCCTCAGGGAACCCCATGCCAGTCAGGTTTTCAGAGTACCCACAATGAATATGCATGAGATAGATCTGCATGCGCTGCTTCCATTGTATGCAGATCTATCTCATGCATATACATTGTGGGTACTCTGAAAATCTGACTGGCCTGGGGTTCCCCGAGGACCGACATTGGGAACCTTTGTTTGTCTTGACTGTGTGGTAGAGGTGAATGACAATTTTCTCCCCTATTCCAAATCACTTGCAAACTTTAACATTTACAAGTATCTTTCTTGTCTAATTATGCATTCTTACAGGATTGTTGTGGGAAGTGTGGTAGTGGGATTATGATGATTGTTGAGTTTGTAAAAAAAAAGGGGGAGCGGCTTGGGAAGCAGCAAGCTTAAGGCTGAGTATTCTCCTATGGAGTCCAACATCCATGCACTGATCCTCTCATGGCATTCCTAATGTGGAAGGAGGGGCTGTGATTACTCCGGGACTGTCAGTGCATAAAGATTTACACAGGCCCTGTGCTTAATTTTATTATCCAAGTTGCGGCAGTGCCACGACCACTCAAAAGACCGGCAGAAGTGAGAGGGACACCAGCAAAAACGAGAATATGAGCAAGAGAGTTAATTTTGATTTTCAAGATGACTGAGTGACGTGAACCACTTGGTCAATCTAATACTGTACAATCTTTCCTACGTAATATCAAGCTTATATCAAAGTTCTAAATTACTCCCCCCACCATCAGCAGGATAAAATACAAACTTTATCAAGAACAAACAAGATATACTAAGATAGGTACGTGCATATACTTATGTTCACACTACCCGCATCTAATAGTGGCTCCCGGGAGCGTGGGGCGGGGTTCCAGTAGCGACAGCCTATCCCTTTCCAGGAGCAGGGGGCAGCTCCCTCGTCACGCCTCTCGTCACCGCCAAACCCGCAAGATCATCTATTGGGCACCAGCTGCCAGCACTTTCTCCGGATTGGCTATTGCTATTGTCAGTAAGTGCTTGGTCCCCGCCTCTCCGAGGAGGAAGTGTCGGAGGGAGCGCGGTAGGGCAGGAGGAGGTCAGCACCGGTAGTATGGCTGTGTTGCTCGCGAAGTCCCGCAGCGCCTTGCGCGCCCAGGTTGCATTAGGTAAGAAGTCTTGATCTGCAAGTGGAGCCTGTTGTTGAATCCGAACATTTCCAGGGCAGCGCCTAAGTGCATCGATCCTGCAGGAGCTTTGCTATTTTCAGAGTGGCAGGTGGGGATAGGGACAAGCGTATGCAGGACTTTTGTGGCTTTAAGTGAGTTATTTTCTCATATTAAAAGTTATTCTTTTATGCCTGCTGAGTTGTCCTGTCATCTGGTTTCTGGAAGAAGACGTAGACCATTCCTGATGGTCTCAGTACATTTCCTGGTGTATTTTGTTGTCTATCATGCTCATTTTAAACAAAAGAAGCAGGCTTACAAATATCAGAATGCATTAGCAGTAAAATCAGATCTGCCAAGTTACCTAGCTCCAGGAGAGAGACTGGGTTTTGAACATATATCCCAAAGCAGTATGGGATTTGAAGTCCCTGATTCAGCCTATTGAAATGAATGCTGTAGAATAGATCACAAAATGCATCATAGTGGGTTTGTCAAAATTCTAGTACTAGTCCAAATTCTCCATCTTAAGAACTGGGAAATTTGGCAGTTCTGCAAAATGCAAGACCAATTACAGTCCAAGGCATTGCTTGTTTTTGATCATGGGCTATACTCAAATATTACAGGGCACTGGCAAACTCATTACAGTTAAGGATTCTCAACACAATAAGTGGTGTTCTAAACAAAATCGGGTCTATGCCCAGGGCAAAAGTACAATCATTAGGAGAAACATGCTGTAGTTCAAGCAGTCCAAAAACACAAAAAATTACATGGTTCAAGTATTCCAAAGAGAAATGAACGTTCAGCTGCAGATGCCATTTTGAGTAAAGATGGTAGGCACACTTCAACTTCCCTTGGCTCCACCAGATGTCTGTCATCCAGAACCTGGCTAGATCCCATGAAATCCTCTTCTCTCACTTTGCCTAAATGAACAATTACCTGATTAATTCCTTCAGTCCCTGAATAAATCATCAAATTATAGAAAAAACCTTCGCAATACAACGTGAAAGTAAAGATGTAACTTCTTAAAACTTGCAATAATTATAGTGATAACAATGTGAAAACAAAAAAAAATTTTTTTGATCTTTTTAACTGGCAGCATAGGGTCTCAGCATAAACGGGCAGCCAATAGATTAATGTTTTATCATCTAATGGACTCACAGCCCTTATAACATCAGCGACCCATATATGACAATCGCTACCAAATTTTTCTTAAAATAGTTTAGAAAACATCTTGAAAGTGACATAGTGCTTCAACGAGTAAAATCATGAAAATATTTCAAAAAAGCGAGTGCTTAGCTTAACTTTGGAGAAAAACTCTCTGTTTCCCAACGCTGACAGACGCGCCAAAAAGTGCGTTTCACCTTCTCAGGTTTCTTCAGGGGAATCTCATAAAGCACTTAAACATTGAAAATCCAGTTCTCAAACCCACTCGTTCACTTTCGATATCGATATCGAAAGTGAACGAGTGGGTTTGAGAACTGGATTTTCAATGTTTAAGTGCTTTATGAGATTCCCCTGAAGAAACCTGAGAAGGTGAAATGCACTTTTTGGCGCGTCTGTCAGCGTTGGGAAACAGAGAGTTTTTCTCCAAAGTTAAGCTAAGCACTCGCTTTTTTGAAATATTTTCATGATTTTACTCGTTGAAGCACTATGTCACTTTCAAGATGTTTTCTAAACTATTTTAAGAAAAATTTGGTAGCGATTGTCATATATGGGTCGCTGATGTTATAAGGGCTGTGAGTCCATTAGATGATAAAACATTAATCTATTGGCTGCCCGTTTATGCTGAGACCCTATGCTGCCAGTTAAAAAGATCAAAAAAAATTTTTTTTGTTTTCACATTGTTATCACTATAATTATTGCAAGTTTTAAGAAGTTACATCTTTACTTTCACGTTGTATTGCGAAGGTTTTTTCTATAATTTGATGTCATTCCTTCTGCATGAGTGACCATTATTGGCCTGAATAAATCATGCTAATCTAAAAATGGGGCAAAAGCTTTCCTGAGCACTGTAGGCTAGCAAGTCCCTTGTGGAACTCCTTCCTATTAATTCAGAGAGTAACCTCGCTCAGTAGAACGGAAAAACAATCTGCTTGTTCCTTACCTGAACAGCTGCAGCTCCTTACTACTTGGCTAGTGCTCTCTGATCACAAAACACCTCCAGCCTCCTCATGTAGTCACCTATGTAGTTTACTGGCATTTTCTTTTTATTTTCTCTGGCAGTGGTAGTCACTTCAGCATCATCAAAGACCATCAAGGGATCAGGTTTTTGGGATATCCCTAATGAATATTCTGAGAAATATTTGCATCACTTGCTTGCTATCTTCATTGTATGCAAATCTTTCTCATGGAAATTCATTAGGGATATCCTGAAAACCTATTTCAGTGGTGGTCCTTGAGGACTGGGAATGAATACCAAGATTCTATGGTGAAGTTAAAACAAACAAACAAACAAACTTTGTTTAGAACCTCAGATGTGTAGTGGCAGTGCCACTAGCTGTAATGTGTCTTGCAGTTCCCTCTTCTCACCACACAGCAGTTAATATAGTATTACAGTAGATATGGATTTCCTTCGGCAAAGATATGTTATGTTTGTCTTTGAAAATGCTGCCCATGGTTTACATTTACACAGGTAACTGCCCTAGTTACTTGTGTAAATGCCTTATCCAGGATTTTCGAAAGGCACCTACATGGGTAGCGCCTTTCGAAAATCCCAGATAAGTCCCTAATGTGCCCAGATGCTATGCGGTTAGCATCGGGGCGTTCTGGGGTGGAGCAGGAGCGGAGGAAAGGGCTAAGCGGGTAGTAGTGATTTTCGATGCTACCTGCTTAGCCCTCTGCGCCTTAAAGATAGTCAAGGTTTTTCCTCTCCTTTCTTTAAGGCGCAGAGGCTAAATGGGTAGCAACAAAAATTGCTGTTACCAGTATAACCCAGATTTTCACCTAAGTGGGTTGGCGGGCAGGCTATGTGCCAACACTGCACCAAGCCTGCCTAAAATCAGGCCCCATCCTCCTTAGACATAGTCCAACTCAGAGTTCATGGGTTCTCTGTAATCCTTTTAGGTTGGCTAGTTATAACAAAAAGAAACTTGGGTCAGTTGTTTGTTTTGTGTTTGTTGCGTTTCCACTTCAAGTGTTTTATGTTAAAATAACCCAGAAATAGCCACTAAAGGGAAAATAATCACACTGTTCATACAAATCCCTTCTAAAATCCCTTCACAACAAAACTTTAAAATAAAAGTTTTGTTGGACCGTTCGCCATGAGGGAAAACCCTCCTGAAGCAAATTTTCCTTTTTATTCATTTTTATGAGCTAATAACATGCTCACTTTTCAACAATTATTAGCTCATAAAAATGAATAAAAAGGAAAATTTGCTTCAGGAGGGTTTTCCCTCATGGTGAATGGTCCAACAAAAATATTATTTTAAAGCTTTGTTGTGAAGGGATTATAGAAGGGATTTGTATGAACAGTGTGATTATTTTCCCTTTAGTAGTTTATTTCTGGGTTATTTTAACATAAAACACTTGAAGTGGAAACGCAACAAACACAAAACAAACAAAATAAAACACAAAACAAATAAAATAAAACATCTGGTGCATATCTCATGTTCATGGCATTGTGTTTTATCGGATTTTCTTATTATGTTAATACTGTTATATGGGCTGTCCATTTAGATGTTTGGGGGTCAGTATTCGACGGTATTTATCTGTGTAGCAGCACCTGTTGCACAGATAAATGCCACCAAAAGAAATATTAAGTGGTACGATATGGTTTGACATAATGTATTTTTGAAGGATACTACCAAAATGGGGAAGTTAGGGCATCGTGATAGAGGCGATGAAATAAAGGTAGAAGTAGGCATGGTGCTCTTACGTAAACAGCAGACAGAGTTGAAAAAGTCCAGCTTATTAAAAACACATCTTTTCAGTGAACACTTCTGTAGCAAAGACTAACCTTTGCCCACGCTACCAAGACCTATCAATCCCTACTCACTTCCTCTTACCCTCCGACTTACATGCAGTGTTCCTTATCGTCACTCCAGTCCAGTCCCTTTACTTCTGGGTTACGCAACCCTTCCAGCAGCTTGGAGGCTGAGCCCAACCTTTTTGGAGGTGGAGCGGTATAAATACCACTGAGACCACCCACCAACCCCAGTATTCTCAGCCTCCAAGCAGCTGGAGGGTTCCGTAAGCCTAGCGCTTACTGGAGTCCTACTTTTATTTAATTCTTTTAATTCCTTTAATTCTACTAGTTAATTTCCTTACATTTTATTTCTGTATTTTGGGTTTCTTTCCGTTTAGTTTTTGTAGCTCCTGCACCTTTAATTCCTGCCTGCTCTCTTCTCCCTCCTCCCCTCCTGATCGGGCCGGGTATCGGAGGTGAACGGCGGCCTGCAGCATCGAGGAGGACTTCTGCTCCCCTCTGCTCCTGAGAAGAACAGTCTATACGCGAACTCTCCACAGCCATTCCCTGCCTCGCGCTGAAGCCCTCCTGGTGGCTGAGCGCTGGAGGCAAGACCGCCATTCGGTGTCTCCTGCCGATCCCGTCCCGGAGCTGCCGGACGCGGAGGCGAGACCTGGTCTTCCCGGTATTGAGGGGGAGCTGGTAAAGCGGCGATTTGCAAAGAGAGCAGCGGTTTCCAGCTCAGTACTACATTTGGAGTGCAGCACGGCCCGACGGATAGCCTCGCGGTCCCCCTTTCAGGCTACACGTGGTGAGGCCTACCACGTGTAGAGCCTGCGGGCTAGGATCGCTGAGTCGGGCCCAGGATTCAGTTACAGCATTTAAAACGCAAGTACCTCCAGTGGAGGAAGAGGAGTTAAATTTAATTGTAATCTGATTTTGTACAACTTTTAATTTTAATTCTTTTCAGTTAATTTTGCTTTAATTTTGCCTTAATCCTTTCATTTTTGAACTGATTTGCATTTTCCTTTGTTTTCCCTTTGTTCCCAAACTAAGGGGCTGTTAGTTCCCTCTCCCGGGGGGAAATATATTGAAATATATTGAATTTCTGTACCCACAGTGGGAAGTCCCCAGACCTAGGTCATGGCGACCAAGTCCCGCTGTCCTTCCTGCGGAACACGCAGGGGCACCTCCGCAGAGGCAGGAATCTGCAGGAGCTGCGCCGCAGTGGCGGCCTCAGTTGAGCAGGAAATTAATTTGACAGTAGCTCTCCCTCCTCAGGGGTCAGGAGACCTCCTAGGAGGGGAGGGAGGGTCACAGGTCCCTCCTTCTACGTCCTCGGACGTACCTTCTCCTTCCCTACCCCCCTCCCTGCGGGGGAAGGAGGGTCCGGGGACTTTTTCTCCCCGGACTTCATCCTCTTACTTCACAAGGCCTATTGCTTGCGGAAGCAGGGCTTAGGGGCAGGAGAGGCCGGACCGTCGAGGGAAGACAAACCAGCCAGGCTCTTGGGAGCAGGCAATCCAGAATCCGGCATACCACCTAAGCGCTCCCGGCTGAGTGAGGAGGAGCCCCTAGCGGCCCTCTCACAGGGTACTCCGGAGGAGGCTTACTCGGACAGGGACTTGGACGAAGAGGAAGAGGAGCTGGAAGAAGGAGAGATCCCAGAGGAAGACCAATCCAGGATTATCAGAGTCTTTCGTCGGGAGGAGCTCCCGGCATTAATTAATGAGTCCCTAAAAGTGCTCAATGTGGCCTCAGATACGCCAGCTGAAGAGGAGGCGTTGGAGGACCCATTGATCCAGGCCATTAGGAGATCCCAGAAAGTCTTTCCGGTCCACAGAGTGGGGCATCAGATGATCCAGGAAGAATGGGATCAGCCGGAATCTAGCCTAAGGGGAGTCCGGTCCATGCTGCGCCTATATCCTCTCCCAGAGACAAAGAGCTACTGAAGTCCCCCAGAGTGGATGCAGCGGTATCAGCAGTCACTGAGAAGACTACTATCCCAGTTGAGGGCAGCACGGCCTTAAGAGATTCTCAGGACAGAAAATTGGATACCCTCCTGAAACAAGCATTTGACGTAAGCGCTCTCGCCTTACAGGCCTCCGTCTCGGGAGCTTGGGTAGCTCGGGCCTGCTTAAGGTGGTCACAGCAACTTCAGGCAGCGGAGGCCCCCGCGGGCGACGCTCGGCCCAACGCCGCTAGGTTGGAATCCAGAGCTGCATACTTGGCGGATAGTCAGTACGACCTCATCAGAAGTCTGGCCAAGAACATGGCCTCGGTGGTTGCAGCCAGGCGTTATTTGTGGTTACGAAATTGGGCAGCGCATGCCTCCTCAAAGGCACGCCTGAGTCGACTCCCTTTTAAGGGAAAGCTGCTGTTTGATGAGGATTTAGAGAAGCTGGTAAAGGACCTTGGCGAGTCCAAGGGAGGCAGGCTCCCGGAAGACAGACCGAAACAAGGTCGTCCTCTGCCCCCGACTCGTACCCAGACTAGGGACACTCAGAGGTTTCGCCCAGCCAGATCCAACCCCCCTTCCAGGGGACGCTTCCCCTCCAGGGGTCAAGGTTTCCGGGGGTTTCGGGGAGCAGGTC
The DNA here is from genome assembly GCA_033557465.1 of Ichthyophis bannanicus. Lineage (NCBI taxonomy): Eukaryota > Metazoa > Chordata > Amphibia > Gymnophiona > Ichthyophiidae > Ichthyophis > Ichthyophis bannanicus. The sequence continues at coordinate 574,899,192 of CM066031.1, forward strand.
GCGGCTTTGGGGCCTCCTTCTCCACGGCCCCTAGAAAACACCAATGAAGAGATGGGGGTCCAGGGGGAAGAGCGGCCAGTGGGAGGTCGCTTAAGGCAGTTTCTTCCCGCCTGGTCCCGGGTCACTTCGGATCAATGGGTACTGGAGGTGATCAGAGAGGGCTACGCTCTCGAATTCGCAAAGCAAATACCTCCAGCATTTATTCAATCCCCCAGCGGATCTCCTGCAAAGAGGTCGGCGATAGAGACAACCCTCGCACGGCTAATTGCACTCGGGGCAGTGGTCCTAGTACCACCAGACCAGTTCGGATCGGGTCGATACTCGATTTACTTTGTAGTACCAAAGAAGGAAGGGTCCTTTCGGCCAATCCTGGATTTAAAACAGGTCAACCGCTGTCTCAGGGTACCACATTTCCGCATGGAGACCCTACGATCAGTCATCGCAGCAGTAAGGGGCGGAGAGTTCCTGACGTCCCTCGACTTGACAGAAGCCTACCTGCATATTCCAGTCAGGAAGTCCCACCAACCGTTCCTAAGATTCGCTGTGCCGGGGGGCCACTTTCAATTCCAGGCCCTTCCCTTCGGCCTAGCTACGGCTCCACGGACATTCACCAAGGTGATGGTGGTAGTGGCGGCCTTCCTCCGGAAGGAGGGAATTCTAGTACACCCGTACCTAGACGATTGGCTGATCCGGGCAAAGTCAGAAGTAGAAAGTCGCTCTGCGACGGACAGAGTGATTCAGGTTCTAGAGGAGTTGGGGTGGGTCATCAACCGAGCGAAGAGCAGGATGACTCCCTCCCAGGACCTCGAATATCTTGGAGCAAGATTCGACACCGGAAGGGGCAGAGTGTTCCTGTCTCGAACTCGATCAAGGGACCTAAGACTGCTAGTCGCGCAGTTTCTGAGCAGACGAAACCCCTCAGCATGGCATTATCTTCAGGTGCTGGGCACAATGGCGGCAGCGATAGAGGTAGTGCCTTGGGCCAGGGCCCACATGCGACCGTTACAGCGCCCTATTGCATCGGTGGTCCCCACAACACCATCTCCTATCAACACAGTTACCGTGTGCTCCGCGGACCAAACGAGCCCTTCACTGGTGGCAGTGCCCAAGGAATCTGGAACGTGGGATGCCCCTCGAGCCTCATCTCTGTGTACTGTTGACAACGGATGCCAGCCTGACAGGCTGGGGGGCTCACTGTGAGGACCAGTTCATCCAGGGCCGCTGGAGTCTGTTGGAATCTCAATGGCCCATCAACAGACTGGAATTGCGGGCCGTCACCCGAGCGCTCGAGTCCCTAATGCTAAGAAGAGCAATTCGCGTCCTCTCCGACAACGTCACCACGGTAGCTTACATCAACCACCAGGGCGGCACCAGCAGCCCCGCCTTGGAGAAGGAGGCGGATGTTCTCTTCCAGTGGGCGGAGATCCGCCTGGAAGCGCTTTCGGCACAGCACGTGGCAGGCACGGACAATCTCACGGCCGATTACCTCAGCAGGCACAGGATAGACCACGGAGAGTGGGAGCTGGAGAAGGAGACCTTCGACCAGATAGTGGCCCGCTGGGGGCTCCCAGTCATGGATCTCATGGCAAGTTTCTCGTCAGCCAAGGTGGACCGGTTCTTCAGTCGGCGGAAGGAAAAAATGTCCGAAGGCCTGGATGCCCTGTCTCAGAAATGGCCGGCGGAGGGTCTTCTCTACGTGTTCCCCCCTTGGGTCCTGATCGGAAAGGTTCTCCAGCGGGTAGAGTCTCACCATGGACTTGTGATCCTCATTGCCCCGGATTGGCCGCGTCACCCCTGGTATGCGGATCTGGTGAGGTTGCTAGCCGACCAGCCTTGGCGGCTCCCTTGCAAAAGGGGCCTGCTCAGGCAAGGCCCGGTGCTGATGCCTCACGTGGATCGATTCTCGCTTACGGCCTGGCTATTGAAAGGGCGCGTCTCTTGAAGTGAGGTTATTCAGGAGCGGTAATCTCAACGCTGTTGAATGCGAAGAAACGCTCGACCTGTCTTTCCTATGTAAGGGTCTGGCGCATCTTCGAAGCGTGGTGTGCGGAACACCGAAGGAAACCCCTTTCGGCCTCAGTCCCTGAGGTCCTGGAATTCTTACAAGCGGGTTTTGACAAGGGCCTAGCGCACAGTTCCTTACGAGTCCAACTAGCCGCCATCACTTGCTATAGAGGTAAGGTCCGCGGCAAGCCCCTAGGGGCCCACGCGGACGTCTCCAGGTTCCTAAGGGCGGTTAGACGTCTGCGTCCACAACGGAGGTCGGTGATCCCCCCCTTGGGATCTCAATCTTGTACTAAATGCATTGGTCGGGGAACCCTTTGAACTGGTAAAGAAGGCTTCCCTGAAGGACTTAACCCTCAAGACAGTCTTTCTGGTCGCTATCTGCTCGGCCAGGCGGGTCTCCGAATTGCAAGCGCTGTCCTCCCAACCTCCTTTCCTATCCTTTCTCAGGGACAAGGTGGTCCTACGAACAGTACCTTCCTTCCTGCCCAAGGTCATCTCTCCCTTTCATTTGAACCAGACAGTTACCCTCCCGGCCTGTCCGGCCGAGGGACCTGAAGGAAGGGATAGCAAGCTGCGACTGCTAGACGTCCAGAGGATCTTGAAGCGATACCTCTCCCGCACAGCTCCTTTCCGGAAATCCGACCGACTGTTCGTCCAGTTCGGTGGCCCGCACAAAGGGGAGGCGGCGGCCAAGGCCTCCATCTCCAGGTGGATCAGAGAAGCGATTGCCTCCGCCTACATCCTAAAAGGGAAGCAGGTTCCAGTGGGACTATGGGCGCACTCCACCCGGGCTCAGGCCACCTCGTAGGCAGAGTTCAGTCTAGTCCCCCCTTTGGATATTTGTAGAGCGGCGACTTGGTCCTCTCTGCATACCTTCACAAAACACTACAGGCTGGACGTACAGAGTTCAGCAGACGCTCGGTTTGGTCTGGCGGTTCTTCAGTCCGGTTTGCCGGATCCCACCCAGAGTTGAACTGCTCTGATACATCCCAGAAGTAAAGGGACTGGACTGGAGTGACGATAAGGAAGAAGTAATTAGATCTTACCTGCTAATTAGTGTTCCTGAAGGAACGACAGTCCAGCCCCTGATCCCACCCGGCTCGGTCGGACTTGAAGGCCTATCAGACAAGGGCGGAGCTGCGGACCGAGCGTGGAACCAGGTCTGGGTGAAGGAGGGCAGGAGAAAGTCGCCTCTGGCAGTATCAGGCATACCACCTCCCTCCGTTGCCTTTCCCCCTTCTTTATTCCTATGCCCCATTTCTTAATAAAAAAAAAAAAAAAAAAAGAAGAAAAGGGGTTTGGTTGGTTGTTAAGTACCCCCTAGGGGAGTTAGGTTTTTAGTTTGTTGATTGTTCATTGAAATTTGTTTAGTCTGCTTTTTCATTTGAATACTGGAGTTGGTGGCTGGTCTCAAGCTGCTGGAAGGGTTGCGTAACCCAGAAGTAAAGGGACTGGACTGTCGTTCCTTCAGGAACACTAATTAGCAGGTAAGATCTAATTACTTCTTATTCTCCACTCTATGCTAATCTATGTTCTACTATAAGCATGTTCAATTATATTCTGTGTCTTATCATGTTAAATGCATAAGTTAACCCAAGTTAGGTTATTCCCAATCATGTTCCATGTATAGTTTTGTTCTATTTTCAGATTAGTTCTCTGTAAATCTCCTTGACTTTAAGATTATGTGATATATAAACCACCTAAATAAATAAATACATTTCTGTCAACTGATAAGCAGGTTGTTAATATGAGCAAAGGACATACTTTGAAATGTTTATATACAAATGCTAGGAGTCTAAAATATAAGATGGGAGAGTTAAAATATAAGGCACTGAATGAAGTAGTAGATACAATTCTATCTCGGAGACCTGATGGAAGGAGATAACCACGGGACACTATGATACCAGGATGGCACTATGGGGCATGTTTACTAAGAACCGTGCCAGCACGTGCATGTGGGCCACATTACCATCATGGGGCTTCTGGCTAAATGCAAAGGGGAATATACATCTGGCCCCTACACCTAGCGTAGAAAAGTGATATTGGTTGCATCCCGCTACTAGAGTGAAGTGCAGTTAGTGCAGGTGACAATGCCTGCACTAGCCACACTGCACCAGGAACACTCCTGTCCCACCCAGTCTCTGCCCTGATGCACATTGCCAGAGTAGCACAGGGTTTTTAGTGTGCGGCCTCATGCTATCCTTTAGCATGGCACCAAAACCCTGGTATACACTTTAGCAAATATGCCCCTATATGTGAAAGCGGGCATTGAGTCAAACAGGATAAAAGTTTGCGGGAAATAAAATCCATTGTAGAATTTTTTTTATTGATAGAAATTACATGTGAGAAGGGGAAGGGAGTGACAGTGGAGGTGCACTACCATCTGCCTGGCTAGAATGAACAGACAGATAATAAAATGCTAATAGAAATTAAGGAAGCTACCAAAATTGGCAACAGTGATAATGGGTGATTGCTTTCATAAGCCAGCTGACTTTTCTTGGAAACATTTTTATAACCTTGAACAAGAGAATTGATGACAGAAGTAAAGTATGTTAAATATATTAAAATAAATGTGAAGATATTAAGATTTATTCACTTGAGAATTTGCCACTTTCATTATTGATTTTCATTGTTTAAAAATACCATCTTGGAAGCCCAGACTAGATATATTTCACGCTTTAAAAAAAGTGGAATAAAGGTCAAATGACTGCTGGCATGCTTTATAGGTGAGGTGAGAGAGGCTGCTACAACCCAAAAAACATATTTCATAAAATGGAAAAAGGATCCGAATGAAGAAAACAGGAAATGGCATAAGCACTAGAAAATTAGATGGCGAGCACTAATAAGGAAGGCAGAGAGAGAATTTGAAAAGCAGCTTGCCGTGGAAGCAAAAACTCATAATAAACCTTTTCAGGTATATTCACAGCAAAAAGCCTTTGAGGGAGACATTTGGATCATTGGGTGATATAGTGGTGTGGTAGTGTGGCGTGCAGTGGGAAGCTTTTTTTAAAAAAAAAAAACAGGCCAGACCGCATTTCAGGGAAAGCAAAACATTTTTTGTTCTGTCCCAGCTTGTTAAACCTCCATAAAACAAAACCCAGAAAGAAACAGTTCAGGGAACACAAAATCAGCTTGCTTCTGTCCCAGCTTATTAAAGCTCCACAAGCTAGTTCTCCTGGCCCTTCCACCAGCCTCAGTTAAAGTTCCTACTTCAGAACTTCTTTGCACGGCTTGCCTTGGAAGGACTCTGGATCCCCAGGCCTATCTCTCTCTCTCCTCTCTTGCAGCCTGCTGGGTTCTTAACCTCTCCCTGTGAGCCACACCCTCCAGGCCCTGAACTCTGGGCTGCAGACTCTTAAAGGGGACTGTTGATACTCCCTTTGGAGAAGGATGGGTAACATTCTATAGACTTCTTCACATACCCTCCCCCTCAGCTCAACCATGCCCCCTTGAGTACTTGCCTCACCCAGGACTCCCACCTGGGAAAGGAGGTCCATGTTCAGATGAATCCGACCATCCCTATTGCAGACCTGAAACTGGTAGGGTTGGAGACTCAAACAACTGCTAAATACAACCGTTGGACTCATTATGTTGAACCAGCCACTCAAGGGGTTGGTGGTTCGTTGCCAGTGTAAACGGATGGCCAAGCAGGTAGTATTTGAAGCTCACAAGCACCCACTTGACAGCCAGGGCTTCCTTCTCTATAACTGCTTAATGCCATTCCTGAGGAAGCAGCTTCCGGCTGATAAATGCTATGGGATGTTCTTCACCCCTGACTTCCGGGGCCAGAACGACACCCAGGCCCACCTTTGAGGCATCAGTTTGCACAAAAAAGGCAGAGAGAAATCAGGGCTAATCAGGATGGCTTCAGAGCACACTGCTTTCTTGAGTTGCTGGAAGGCTGGGTCCAGGTCTGGTGACCACTGAATCCATTCAGGAGCTCTCTTCCGGAGGAGATTGGTTAACAGCTCTGCCAACTCTGCAAATTCAGGAATGAACTGACGTTAATAACCAACCAATCCAAGGAAAGCATGAACCTCTTTCTTAGATTTCAGGGTTGGTACCTGAGCAATGGCATCCACTTTCTGTATCTGAAGTCATATCTGCCCATTGCTAATTAAATATCCCAGGTATCGAATGTCCAGAAAACATTCTTAGGGTTGGCCGTCAACCCAACCTTCCACAGGCTTGTACTTGGGTTAGGTTTTTTATTTTTATTTAACAGCTTTTTTTATACCACTTTTCAGTCAAAGCGGTTTACATTATAAGAACATAAGATATGCCATACTGGGTCAGACCAAGGTCCATCAAGCCCAGTATTCTGTTTCCAACAGTGGCCAATCTAGGTCATATGTACCTAGCAGTTTCCCCAAGAGACACAAGTTCCACAATGCTTGTACTGGGTCAAGCATTGATATCTTCGGTCACTTCTTAATAATGGTTTATGGACCTTTTCTCCAGGAACTTGTCCAAACCTTTTTTAAACCCAGCTACACTAACAGCCTTTACTACATCCTCCGGTAACAAATTCCAGAGTTTGATTACACGTTGAGTGAAAAAATATTTTCTTTTATTAGTCTTAAATAGTTTACCCTGTAGCTTCATTGCATGTCCCCTAGTCTTTCTATATTCTGATAAGGTAAACAATCGATCTATGTTTACCCGTTCCACTCCGTTCATTAATTTATAGACTTCTATCATATCTCCCCTCAGCCGTCTCTTTTCCAGGTTAAAGAGCCCTAACCTTTTTAGCCTTTCTTCATAGGAGTATCCATCCCCTTTACCATTTTGGTGGCTCTTCTCTGTACCTTTTCTAAAATCGCTATATCCTTTTTAAGATACGGCGACCAGAATTGCACACAATATTCAAGGTGCGGTCTCACCATGGAACGATATAGAGGCATTATAATATCTTTTGTTTTATTTTCCATTCCTTTCCTTATCATACCTAGCATTCTATTTGCTCTCTTGGCCGCCGCTGCACACTGGGCCGAGGGTTTTAACATGGTATCCACAATGACGCCTAAATCTTTTTCCTGGGTGGTGGTTCCTAATGTGGAACCTTGCATCGTGTAACCATAGTTTGGGTTGTTCTTCCCTAGGTGCATAACCTTGCACTTGTCCACATTAAATTTCATCTGCCATTTTGATGCCCAGTCTTCCAATTTATCAAGATCCTCTTGCAGTTTTTCACAATCCTCTTGGGTTTTAACAACTTTAAATAGTTTTGTGTCATCTGCAAATTTGATAACCTCACTCGTTATTCCACTTTCCAGGTCATTTATTAATATGTCAAAAAGCAGCGGACCCAGCACAGATCCCTGGGGTACACCACTATTCACCTTTCTCCATTGGGAAAATTGGCCATTTAGCCCTACCCTCTGCTTTCTAGCTTTTAACCAGTTCCTGATCCACAATAGTACACTGCCTCCTATCCCATGACTCTTTAGTTTTGCCAAAAGTCTCTCATGAGGGACCTTGTCAGAGGCTTTCTGAAAGTCCAGATACACAATATCAACCGACTCACCTTTGTCCACCTGTTTATTCACTCCTTCAAAAAAACATAACAGATTAGTAAGACAAGATCTTCCTTGTCTAAAGCCATGTTGGCTGTCTCCCATTAGGTTGTGACTATCTACATGCTGAGTAATTTTATTCTTTATGAGTGTTTCTATCATTTTTCCCGTTACTGACGTCAGGCTCACCGGTCTGTAGTTTCCCGGATCATCCCTGGAACCTTTTTTAAAAATTGGGGTTACATTGGCGATCCTCCAATCTTCAGGTATTAGAGATGATTTTAATGATAGTTCACAGATTACTGATAGCAGTTCTGCAATCTCATATTTCAGTTCTTTCAACACCCTTGGATGTATACCATCCGGCCGAGGTGATTTGCTACTCTTCAGTTTATCTAATAGTTGTAAGACATCTTCCCGATGTATCGATATTTCCTTCAATTCTTCCGCACCTTTAAATACCACTTCAGTCATGGGTAACATCCCTACATCTTCCTCAGTAAAGACCCAAGCAAAGAATTCATTCAGTCTCTCCGCTATCGCCTTGTCGCCTTTTAGTGCTCCTTTAACCCCTTTATCATCTAATGGACCAACTGACTCTCTCACAGGTTTTTTGCTACGAATGTACTTGAAAAGGTCTTTATTTTGCGTTTTTGCTTCCGCAGCAAGCTTCTTCTCAAATTCTCTCTTTGCCTGCCTTATCAATGCCTTGCATTTGACTTGCCAGTGCTTGTGCTGTTTCCAGATTTCGTCGTTTGGCTCTTTTTTCCATTTCCTGAAAGATGCTTTTTTGGCAACAACAGTCTCTCTGACCTCACCTTTAAACCATGCTGGCAGTTTTTTGGACTTCCTTCCACTTTTCTTAAAGTGTGGAATACAGCTGGTCTGGGCTTCCAAGATAGTATTTTTCAACAACACCCAAGCTTGATGTACGTCTTTAACCTTCGCAACTGCTCCTTTTAGTTTTTTCTTAACTATTTTCCTCATTTTATCATAGTCTCCCTTTCGAAAGTTAAAAGGTAGTACTGTGGATTTCCTTACTATCCCTCCTCCACTAATTAAATCAAAGGCGATCATGCTATGATCACTATTGCCAAGTGGCCCCAACACCCTTATCTCTTGCACTAGATCTGGTGTTCCACTAAGGACTAGGTCTAATATGGCTTCCCCTCTGGTCGGTTCATGAACCAGCTGCTCCAAGAAGCAGTCATTTATTTCATCTAGGAACTTTATCTCCCTAGCATGTCCTGACGTGACACTGACCCAGTCGATACCGGGGTAATTGAAATCACCCATTATTATTACTGCGCTGTAACCTTTGTTAGCTTCCTTGATTTCTTTGAGCATTTCATCATCCATTTGGTCATTCTGGCCAGGTGCTCGATAGTACACCCCCACTGCCATTGCCTTCCCCCTTTTATATGGAATTTCAATCCATATAGTTTCTACAGCAGATTTTGTTTCCTGCAAAACTTGTCCACCTATTTATTCACTCCTTCAAAAAAACTTAAACTTGGTAAATGTACATTAAACAGGGACATTGATAACTTGGATTTTTCTGAGCAATGGAGGGTTAAGTGACTTGCCCAAGGCCACAAGGAGTGGTCAACACGGCTTGTACTTGGGTTATATGGGTGGTGCAATCTCTGCTATAGATGTTGATTGTCGTTGAGGTATGCAGCGGCATACTCCTTGTGCAGTCTCAGTATGTGGTCCACTAGACATTGAAACATGGCGGAAGCCCTTGCAATCCAAATGGCAGTACTGTAACCTGGAACAGACCTTGTGGTGTCAAAAAAGCAGTCTTCTCCTTGGCAGTCAGAGTCAGTGGCACCTGCAGTATCCCTTGGTCAGATCTAAGGTTGATACAAAGTGTGCTCCACCAAGTCACTCATCTACTTTGGACATGGGACACGCTTTGAGTTTAGAAGCTGCATTGACCCTCTGGAAGTCCATGCAGAATCTGATGCTTCTATTGGGTTTAGAAACCAAGATGATGGGTGACAAACAGTTACTCATAGATTCTTCCCAGGTTAAGCATCTCTTCCAGCTATATTTTGACAGATTTGTAATTTTCTTAATCTGTTGTTTTGAACAATTTAATAAGAATATATCACAATAATCTAAATAATTTAGTACCATACTTTACACCAAAGGATGCCAATGAAAAATAAGGACATATGGCATCTTCGAAGACTATCTTTAAAAAGCATTTAGATATTATTGAATTAACCTCTGCATTCATCGATAGCTCTTAATCGAAATATATGCCAAGCACCCGTAACACTGAATCCCTTTGGAGCTGCAAGATCTTAATAACATCCAAAAGTTGTATAGGAATCCACTGACCATTGTTTAAACAAAATGTCTGTTTTTGCCACATTCAGTCGTAAACTAAACAATAATGCCCATTTTTCTAATATTAAAATAACTTCTTTCAAAATATTATAATAGTCCTTCGAATCGACAGGGAAGGATATTTTTTCACTCAACGTGTAATCAAACTCTGAAATTTGTTACCGGAAGATGTAGTAAACGCTGTTAGTGTAGCTTGGTTTAAAAAAGGTTTGGACAAGTTCCTGGAGGAAAGGTCCATAAACCATTATTAAGAAGGGACCCAGGATATCAATGCTTGAGCTAGTACAAGCATTACAGAACCTGTGTCTTTTGGGGAAACTGCTAGGTACGTATGACCTAGATTGGCCACTGTTGGAAACAGGATACTGGGCTTGATGGACCTTGGTCTGACCCAGTATGGTATATCTTATGTTCTTATGTACCAACACTAGGATATCATCTGCATAAATAAAATGTTAATACTTTCCCTATCCAACACCCGACAGTGATATTGTCAAGATATTAAACAAGATAGGTGATAATGGTAATCCCTGAGGGATCTCATAAGTTGACTGCCATGATGTCGAACATTCATTTTTTCTTGAGCAGTATAATTATGCTTTCTCAAGAAGGCTGTAAACCACTTTGCAACCTTACCCATCACCACTAAATAATCCAACACATTTAACAATATCTCATGATCAACAATGTCAAACACAGAGCTTAAATGAAACTGTAACAAGACAGCAACATAACCTTGTGCCAGAATACTATTCATATCTGATACTAACAATCCCACAAGAAGTTTTGTATTATATCCCTTACGAAATCAATATTGTGCATCACTAAGCCAGTTATGTTTCTCTAGAAATTGTGTAAGTTGATTGGCTACTATTGCTTCCATTATTTTCGCAAAGCAAGGTATATTTGCTATCGGGCGAAATGAAATACTTCTTTTAAACTTGCCTTTGGATCCTTTGGTATTGGTGTTAATATGATTTGTCCCAACTCTGATGGATAAATACCTTTATCAAGAAAGGTAACTATTTCTCATACAACCAACATTTTAAATGAAAATGGCGATTCCCTCAACATATATGTGGGACATGTATCTGCAATTGAAATCTTTTTTGTGTATTTCTTAAAATAACTCTGAAAATCTGTCAATGTTGAGATCTCAAACACAGACCACAAACAGTCCCCCAAACTAACAAACCTCATCTCACTCTTAGGGAACATGTCTAAGAAGCCTGTGACATCTGCTCTCTCTGTTGGGAAGCTCTTACAGATTTGCAACATGTAGAACCCGATTCCAGGAAGGGGCCATCTGGACGTCCCTGATGAAGGCGGGGATATTTGGACCTGATTTTGGTCTGTGGGAACAAAACATTCCCATAGGAACCAGAATCTGGCCAGAGGACGGCCTGGTGTGCCCCTTCTGCCTGCAGGACATCCTCCCTGTAGGCGCCCCAGACATCCGTGGCTCTGGCCCCCAAATCCCTGCCATGGCCTGGATTGGGCAGCAGGGATCCTCCCGCATCCAGCCATGACCCCGGGGGTACTCACCTGCCCCGATCCTCCCAAGCTCACACCATTGCCGAGGAATTGCTGTTACCAGCAACAAAAGATATTGTTCGAGTCATGCTTGGGGGTGAATTTGTATGGAAATTGAGTCCAATTTCGTTGTCTAACGACACCATCGGTAGACGAATAGAAGATATGTCTGTTGATATCCTTGACCAAGTAATCCAGGAAATGAAATCCGCTCCACTAGGACTATTTAGCATCCAGCTTGATGAATCCACAGATGTTTCAAACTATTCTCAGTTACTGGTTTATGTGAGATATATTAATGATGGCGGGTTTAAAGATGAGTTCCTTTTTTGCAAGCCACTTGAAACGACAACAACTGCTCGTTATGTGTTTGAAATATTTTGTTCATTCCTGTAAAAACACGATATCCCCATTGACCAAGGTTTGTGGTGTTTGCACAGATGGAGCTCCTACTATGCTAGGATGTCGGTCGGGATTTCAACGTTTGGTGTTCAATGAGTCACCGAAAGCCATCGGAACTTACTGAATGATTCATAGACAAGTTTTTAGCAATGAAGATTCTGCCACAAGAGCTGCAAGAAGCTATGATAGATGTAGTAAGTGCCGTTAATTTCATAAAAGCGAGTGCTTTAAACAGTCGACTTTTTACGAAACTTTGTAATGATTTGGATACATCCAATAATGTTCTTTACTACACACTGAGATGAGATGGTTATCAAAAGGAAAGGTTTTAAAGCACGTCTTTGATCTTCGCGATGAACTAAAAACGTTTTTTAAGCAAAAAGCAAAACCACAATTTGAAGCACTTTTCAGTGACAAAAAGCAGCTGCTGAAAATTGCTTACTTGGTTGACATATTTTCAATATTGAACAAATTAAATTTCTCACTGCAGGGACCAAATGCAACATGCCTAGATTTGTCCGAAAAGATCCAAGCGTTTCAAATGAAACTTCGGCTTTGGCAGAAAAGGTTAGCTGAAAATAGAACGTACATGTTGCTCAACTTATCCACTTTCTTTGAAGAAAATGAGATTGAACTTGACACAAGAAATGGAATTATAATTTCTGTCAAACAGCACTTAGAAATGCTGGAAGAAGAAATTTCAACATATTTTCCAAATTTACCTGACACGCCATTTGCACTTGCCAGAAGTCCATTCACAGTTAAAGTTGAGGATGTTCCTGAGATTGCACAAGAAGAGTTCATTGAACTCATTACGAGCAATGCAGCGAAAAATGATTTTTCTTCAATGTCAGTAATTAAATTCTGGATCAAGTATTTTCAACTGTATCCTGGACTGTCTGAGATTGTGTTGCGTCTACTTCTTCCATTTTCAACAACATATCTGTGTGAAACCGGCTTCTCAAGCTTGTTGCTTATCAAGAGTAAATACCGAAATAGACTTGCTGCAGAAGATGATCTTCGTTGTGCTCTCGCAAAGACTGAGCCGAGAATTTCACATCTGGCGAGAAGGAAGCAAGCACAACCTTCGCGCTGATAGCCTATGCCTACTTTTTAAGTTTGACAATGCTAACATTTTTGTCCTTCGTCAGTCTTTTTGAATAAAGCATACTAAAACCGTTGACTACAAAATCATAATAATTTCGAAACCAAATATTGTTACTTATTATTGTGGTTTAAATAAATAAATTTTATAAATAAAGACACATTGCAAAGGCCTCTAATATATTAATAATTCAACAAATGATTACAGTGACAATGTGTTAACGGTAAAGGAAGATAGACGCATTTGATTTTATCATTGGGGGTCACCACAAGTTGACCAATGGTAAAAGGGGTCACGGCACAAAAAAAGGTTGAGAACCACTGCTCTAAAGGATTAGGACAAAGCAGACGAACCACTGCTTCAGGATTAGGACAAAGCAGACGAACAAAAAGACCCCTAAATTGCCCTGTTGAATTCCCCCTTCCCCTCTATCGGATGTATAGAGTGTGGTGTTCGCCATGACTCCTAGTATATTTGGCTGTTATGTGGTGTGAGAGCCATCAGGAGTTGTTTCCCTTTTGGTAGGGTTATGAGAAGTACTCCTAAACTATGCAAGCAGCAGTATACAAACAAACGTTCAGCTATTCACAGGAATACCTAGATCGAGCAATACAAGGTATATCCTTATTTCAAGGTTCACCTGAAGTAGGCACAACGGACTTTGACACACTACAAACCAAATGGAAAATGGCCCATAGGAATTTCATTCAAGCAGATTTGCATATGAGGTCACTTTTAGAATGTTAAAACACAAACTATACTCCAGAGGCTTAAGGATAGAAAAAGCATCCAAGATGTTTACCAACAATGAAGCGTTTTTGCAATGGTGGGTGGCTATTTTGAACAAATGTTCTACAGACCTTATACTAGTATTGGTGGATACACTGCAACATCAGGCTGAAGAACAAACAAATCATATTGAGGCTATTACCGAGCAAATGGCGGCATTTGATGATACTAAGAAATTTAGATATTTTGATACAAGAGTTTCAGCAAGAGCTGGGTACATATCAAGCAACGTTGCGACAGTGAAAAATTAAATTCCGATGGGATCAAAATGATTACAAGACGCACAAAGTATATTCCTGTCTTACACAACAATATAATGTCTTGCGTGTTGAGGGTCCCACACTAAGTTCAACGGAAGGGATCTCTAGTGATATTCAATCTGAAGATGATTCATTCAAAATGAAGACAAAGAAATAAGAAAAGGTTTTTTTCCCCAAAGGGGAAACTCCAAAGGCTGCAGGGGATATTGGGGCATCCAGCAGTGAGGGTGGTTCCACAGCCCCGATCTAGACATGAATTGAACTGTCACGCGCCTATACAGCCATCAGAATCCACAGTGATTAATCTTTCTCAAAGGATGCTGACAATATCCCAAGAAGCAGTTTTAAACAGGGGCTTATCTTTTGTCCCCACTAACCGGCACGACCCCTTCCAGGCACAATTAGACATATATCGCCTTGTGTGTACATTACAGATTAAATTTTATTTTTTGCAAACTGAACGATTTAACACTGATCTGGGAGAACCTCAACAACTGCCATTCCGCTCCTGTTCTCAATGGATTCCTCCCTAGACCTTTGTATGCCCGTATTGCCATCTTTAGGGATTTGATCTTAAAGGACCTTGAAAACATAGAAACAGAAGCAAAGAAGAGGTGGCGGTTTAGCAACTTATCTCCCATGGAGTGCGAGGCCTTAGAACAACTATGACAGTCATCCGATGTGGTGCTTAAACCAGCAGACAAGAGGGGCTCCATAGTGATACAGCAGCGAGAAAATTACTATGCGGAAGTTATGCGGCAATTGTCAGATCAATGTTATTATCAACAAGTTCCTAAGGATCTGACACCAGAAACTCAGAGTCATATACTATGTGTTCTACAACAGGCATGTGATGAGAACATCCTTACATCACAGGAGCATTGGTTTCTGAAGGTTTACAATCCAAGGGTGCCAGTGTTCTATATAGTCTCTAAAGTCCATAAAACACTGCAGTCACCTCCTGGTCATCTCATAGTGTCCAGTAAGGGTTCCTTTGTTTGTTTGAACCATTTATACAAATTTTTGGACTTTTTTCTATATCCTGTGGTCCAGCAATCAAGGTCATTCATCCGAAATACATTTCATTTCCTTCAAAGAATGGCACAACAGGAGTCTGGCCATAGAAGATAATACTGGCACATTTGATATAGTGGCTTTATATACCAATATACCACAAGCACAAAGTCTGGCCCTAATACAGGATATTTTGGCTCAGCGGTCCAGTACTGAACGTATTACAATTCCTTTTTTAAGTTCCATAGCTGAAATACTTAGAAAAATTACTTTCGTTTTGAAAAAAATTATTATATGCAGACACATGGGATTGTAGTGGGCACCAGTGTGGCCCCTAGCATAGCTAACCTCTGTGTCAGCCTTTGAAGAAACCTTCCTTTATGGCTCTGAATGGTATAAACATATAGGGCTTTGGATGAGGTTCATAGATGATGTCTTTTGTATTTGGCTGGGTACCGAAGATACTCTGGACACGTTTTTGACTTGTTTGAATACTCTCGATTCATGCTTACAATTCATGATGTCTAAGTCCTCAACACAATTACCATTTTTGGATGTGGTGGTAAGTTGTGATAAGGGAATCTTTTCTACATCATTATATCGGAAATCAGTTGACCAGGATAAACTCTTACATTTTTAACAGTTGCCATCCCTACAAATTGTTGAAAGCTCTGCCCATAGGGTAGTTTCTGAGGGTGCGTCGCATCTGTTTCACAGACCGCGACTTTACTATCCAGGACAAGGATGTCAGTAAGAGACTATTCCAGAGAAGAAATCCCAAGTCTGTGATTCATAGAGCTTACCTTTTGGGCTAAATTTGCCCAACGCCCCCCTTTATTGCAAAAGAACTGTAAGGAAAATATGGACAAACAAATGTGTTCTTTGCCAATTTTTGCACTTGATCTGAATACCAGAGAGCATTTACAAGCACTGGCATGTCCTAGCTCTGCATATGGCCTTTCAAATAGGACCTACATTGCTTTTACCCGTGCTCGAAACTTGAGAGAAAATCCTAGTTAAATCTGACTTTCTGGAGCAAGACTTTGAGAGGCAGGCAAGGGCACACCACGGCCCCTGTGGGCACTGCAAGATATGTGCCACATCATTGGACATTGACTCCTGGATAAATAAATCCTATGAATGATATGAAGTACTTTTCTAAGATGGAATAGTGACTGTCAGATGGCATGGGTAGTTATCTGCCCTTGTGCAGGGGTGTATGTAGATAGAACTTGCCGTTTATCTTTATATCTTATACTTGCCGTTCTGTTACAACACGGCTCAGTGAACACAAATCTCGGCTAAATAATGAGGTGTTGACAGCACCCATTGTACAGCACTTTGTGGATCATCAGCATCGTTGGCAAGATCTGCGATGGCTAGTCATTGATGGGATCGAGGACCTTCAGGCCAGCCAGGCAGAACAGTGCCTTGCTCGGCTGGAACAAAAGTTGATCTTCAAGCTGAATGCCACCCAACCCGTAGGACTCAATGAATCTCTGGATTGGATGACAGCAGTTTGAATTGATGACCCGCCCAAGCCATTGCCATGGGGGTGCTTCCCTTTAGCAATGACTGATTTGTGAGTTTGAGCAATCACTGACTGGGTGTTTGTCTGTTCCTGTTGCTTCCCCTTTTTAAAGCTTCTAATTGAGGAGCGTTTACAATCTGAAAGGGGTCTTTTTGTTCGTCTGCTTTGTCCTAGTCCTAAAGCTGCCTGTATAGAGGCGAAACGCATGTCAATGACTATACAGCAGGGATAGGCAGTGACATCAAGCTTTGAGGATGGAGCAACATTGAATACCAACTAAGATCTTTTGAGGGTTTTTAAATGCATTTAAAAAAATATAAAAAACTGGTTGGTGGCCTATGACTGAGAGTGAGTTTTTTTTAAAAAAAGTCAGAATCTTGCAGCGTGAAATGTTCCACAAGTGCAATTCTGCTCCCTCTCTACTGAGGCTGGTCCCCATTACCTCATTGATAGGGTGAGAGATTTACATTGAAGTTCCACATTAAGCATCACCCCTCATGAAAAAGCACGGGTAAAAGCTGTCATTGTGGATAGTATGTTGAAATCCTCTGCTCAGTGTGCAGAGTTGGCCAAGAAAGCTAATAGACTGCAAGGAATTATAAAAAAGGCATGGCAAATAGAGAATATCATAATGCCTTTGGCTCGGTACAGCAGAATTATAAAAGGTAGAGGGGTGACCAGAATGATAAAGGAGATTGACTGACTGATTTCCCTATGAGGAAAAGCTAAAGAGGTTAGGGCTCTATTCTTTAGAGAAGAGATGGGTGAGGGGAGACAATATAGAGGTCTATAAAATTATGTGTGAAATGTTTGTTTTTTACTCTTTCAAACATTACAAAGACTGGAGAATTTTGTTTTATTAAAGAATCTGATATACTGCCTTATACATGGTTAATAGCAAAGTGGTTTATAATTTAAAAGAAAAGGAAAGGAACTTTAAATTAAAAACAAGATAGAAAAGAGGGAGAGAGAGTGCGGGTAAAGACTAGATAAATATATGCCAGTTCTAAAATTTTGAGTATCTGAAGGTCTGTCACTACCCCTGATCTGATGATTTGGAAACACTTTACCAAAATAGTATTAGAAGAGATTTAAAAGGCTTTGAAAACCTAAGAGGACTCAAGCCATATGTCATTAGGGAGAGCATTCTAAAAGTGAGGTGCTAAAAATTAAAAAGCTGAATGGCATGTGAATTCAAGTTAAGTAGGGGAGTGTGTGTGGAGAACTAGAAGATATAGCATTCTGAGATTGGAGTGTCTAGGATGGGCAGTAAGTGATCAGAAGGGATGATAGGTTTAAGGTTAAGTTTAGGTTAAATTGGGAGCCCTTAATCGGCCTTTTGTGTTTAACATCAGAAAATTTAAAATGAGAACAAGAAGCTATAGAACAGAGGAGAAACACTATCGTGTTTCGATGCATTTGTTAAAAGTTGAACTGTGGATTTTGGCTTAACTGTAATTTATTCAATTTGGAAGCCCGTGTCCACAATATATTAGTACAATAATCCAGTTTTGAGAGAACCAAGGCATGGAGTATGGTATGCAGGGTCAGTAAAGATAAGCAGGGTTTAATGTTACTAAGTAGTACATTTAAAAAAACATCACAGAAATTGTTTTTCACTCTGTGCATAATTAAGCTTGAGAATTTGTTACCAGAGGATGTGCTAAAAGCAGTTAGCATAGTTGGGCTTAGAAAACATTTGGACAAGTTCCTGGAAGAAAACCTCTGTTGTTAAAGTGTACATAGGGAAAGCTATAGCTTAACTCTGGGAGTAAGCAGCATGGAATCTAGCTACCTTTTTGAGATCTTGACAGGTACGTGCAACCTGGATGGGCACCATAGGAAACGGGATAATGGGACCTTTTAATCTCAAACGGTATGGCAGGTGTGTTTTGGTTTTTTTTTTTATGATCTTATGTAAACCGGCCCCTTTGTAAATTAGGTCCAAACTAACTTGTCTGAGATCATAGAAAATCTTGGAAATGAGTTTGACTTCTCAATGCTACCTAAATTACACTTTTACTGCTTTGAAACATGACTGTTTCTTCCTAAATATATGAAGCTCCTGAGCTTACAGTAACTTATTGCCCATGATCAGCAAAAAATGTAGTGAATAGTTTAAGATGAGTGTGGCTTTTTTTTTTATTGTTTTAAACAGATCACTCCTCCACCCCTTCCCTGATGATTGAATGGTAGTGCTATGCACTGCTGTACTGGAGACTTGCTTCCCAAGCAGAGCCAGCCCAAGGATATCTGACACCCTAGGTGAACCTTCAACCATGCCTCTTGAAAGCATAAGTTCACCTGGTGGATTCCTTGCATAATGCAAGAAGGATCTATGAGTGGGGTTACCCATATTCTGAAGTTCCAAGCAGCCATCTCCCAATGTAAGGTCCACTCGTGTGGATGAAGGATGCGACTTAGCCTGTCCGCAAGGACATTGAGCTCGCCAGAGAGGTACACCATTCTGAGGTGAATGCGGTATGTGATGGCAAAGAACCACAGATGAAGAGCTTCCTCGCATAGTGGATAGGATCCCCTCCCCCCCCCCCCCCGTTTTGTTCACGTAGAACATGGCTTACCTGGTTGTCCATCCTGACAAAGACGTGTTGCCCCGAAAGTTGGAGTTGAAAAACCCAAAGGGCATTTGTTAGAGCCTGTAGTTCTAGGAGGTTGAACTGCAGAGCAGATTCCTGTTGTATTCACAGTCCCTGTGTGTTTAGGTGGTTCAGATGTGCCCCCCCCACCCAACCCAGCTTGGAGGTATCTGTTGTCAGGGTGCATTGTGGTGGAGGCATCTGAAAAGGTGATCCGCTGAGAGGTTTCTTGGAGAACACCACCACAGAAGAGGCTTGATCATTTGAGGGGGTGATGTGAATCTTGTCTCTGAGGCACCCCTTTGCTTGCATCCATTGAGAAGACAGAGACCATTGGGCTTGTTGCATGTGTAATCGAGTGTAGGGGACGACATGGACTGTGGAGGCCATGTGGCCCAACAGACGTAGCATCTCTCGAGCTACACGGCTTTGCTGTTACATTCCTTTTGTCAGCTTGATGAGGGGAGCACAGTGATATTGTGGAAGAAAAGCTCGGGCCTGAGTGTCTAAGGACACTCCGATGAACTCCAGACTTTGGTTTGAAACGAGGGGAGACTTTGGGAAGTTTAAGACAAATCCCAGATGTTAAAGCACCATGATTTGTGTGATGAAGGGAGAGTTTTACCTTCTCAGAGGAGTCTCCCCTGATTACCCAGTTGCCTAAATAAGGGAAGACAAAGACCCCCGAAGTGTGGAGATAGGCAGTGATTACTGCCATGTATTTTGTGAATACTCGCAGGTTAGAAGCTAAGCCGAAGGGCAGCACCCGATATTGGTAGTGGTTTCCTTGAAACGTGAAGCACAGATACTGTTCCTTGTAAACCACTGTGACTGACTGGTAAATACAGCAGTATAAAAAAAGTTGCTAAATAAATAAAGGATGGATCAGTAAATGCGTGTACACCTCCTTTAGGTCTAGCGAACATAACCAATCGTGACTCTGGAGGTATGCAAGAAGAGTTCCCAGGGAAGTCATTTTGAATTTTTCTTGGACCAAGAAATTGTTTAGGTCTTGAGATCCAAGATGTGTCTGAATCCTCCTGTTTTCTTGGGATGAGAAAATATGGAGAGTAGAAGCCCATCCTTCCTTGAGAAGGAGGAACTCTTTCTATGGCGCCTTGGGTGGACACCTTCTCTTAAGAGAGTGTGCTTTGAAGGGGATGGGTGGGATAGTCCCCTGTGAAGTTTGTGGGGGATAAAGTTTTGAAGTGAAGCAGATACCCCTTTTGAACGATGTTGAGAGTCAACTTTACTGAAGTTATGAGGTGTCGCCTGTAGGCATAGGAACAGAGTGTGCCTGCTATGTGGAGGGGCTGGGGACCCTCCAGAGGCAGAGTGGCAGTGCTCTCTTGGAAGGAGTCAAAAACCAGGCGCAGGTTGTGCTTGAGCTGCTGGTTGTGGCTTAGGAGCCTTGGGCTTTTTGGGTTGGCGAGGGCCCTGCTGCCGCTGTTGAGGATACTGAGACTGGTAGGCAGCTAAAGGTGGGTAGGAAGGATAATATCTTTTCTTCTTAGAATAGAAAGGTTTCTTGGGAAGAGCCTTCCTTTTGGAGGGGTCAGCCATTTTTCTGGAAAGGCGTTTGAGGGTGAGATCATCTGTCTTAATCTCCCTGGCTTTTTCTCTCCAACCTTTTTCCAAAAAAAGTTTTTCTCCTGTACATGGGATATTGGCCAGCTTGTCCTGGACTCACTGTTCAAGATCTGATGCCTGTAACCAGGCCATCCTGCGAGCCCCAATGCAGACCGCTGAAGCTCTGCTTGTTGACTTAAAGGCATCAAAAGAGGATCTGATAATAAATTTTGAAGTATTTTGGCCTTGCTTGATAAGTATCTGTCTGGAATGCACTTTGTTTATGATCAGAAAGCATGAGGGCATACGTCTCCAGATCCCTAGTGACATCCTTTAGAAACATGCACATTTATAGCATGTAGGAATTTATCCTGGAGGCCAACATATGCCTGAAAGCATCAATGTCCAAAGGCATCGAGTGTCCTTGAGTGTCTACCCAGAGGCATGGATGAGTGATATATATTTTTTTTAACTCTTTATTCAGCGCATCTCTGATTCCACAACCATTGAGTGGTGGGGGAGCTGAGGCTTCTGGAAGCCTGGGCACATGGTATCAAGCCTCTTGCTGACAGGCGAAACTGAGAGGAGCCTCCCACATGTAGAGCATAAGATCTTGTAAGATGCGATGCACCGGTAAAGTAGCCGCTTCCTTGGGCGTGGGAGGGTATTGGAGTATCTCTAATTCCTCTGGTCCTCCTCCGAGGCTACTGTGATGGCCAGTCTGCTGCCATGTCCTGTGTGAAGTGCAGGAAAGACATATATCTTCTGGTGGGGACCTGCGCAGCCCCTGTGGAGGGAAAGGGTCTGAAGGGATGTCTGGAGGTTCCTGGGTATCCAGTGATTCCTCATCAGAATCAGAAGAACCGGAACCAGAGTCTGACAAAAAGTTGAAGTATCGGTGGTTTTGTGTTTGATCTCGAAGCTTCGTTGACGTTACGGGTCTATGCCGATACTGCTGCTCAGAAGTATCGGAATCGGGAGCCATGGCAGTTTTAGCCTTTTGGGTACTGGGGGTATCGGTCAGTTTCAATGGAGGCATCAGCCTTGGGAGCTCCAATGATGTCAGTTCAAGGGCCGGCATCGGTGCTGATATGCTTAGCTGTAGGCAGGATGCCAAAGCCTGCACTGCTGGAGTTGTCAATACTGTCTGTATTGAGGCTGCCAGGAGGGCGGCCAAGCTCCTCTCAAGAGTCAGCATGCACTGGTCCAGGGAGATGGCTGTGCCTGCGTGGAATCACTGACGGGACTTTGAGCCACTGTCCCAGAGCATGGAAGCGATAGCTTTCCAGAGTCGATTCCTCAGGAGCGTCCCAGAGCCCCTCTTGTGCTTTAGAGGACAGGAACTCCTGCTGGGGCTGCTTGGCTAGCTGGTCTGCATCGGAAGCATCCCTAGGGGAGTCTTGATGCTTATGCTGGTATTTTCCTCTAGTCTCTGTATTGGTCTTTGATGCCAATGACTTAATAGAAATCAGAGACTTACTTTTATGTTTGGACTTGGAAGAGACTTGAGACCCATGAGAGGAGGCCGATGTTCTCGACATGGAAGCCACTGAAATCAAATCTGGGGCGATCCGTGAGCCATACTGTCTGGCTGTGTTCTTTAGGCCTCTCTTTGTCATTTGTTGTCACAAAGTAGAAAAATTTGGGAAATGGTCAAGGCCCAAACATTTTAGACATCATTCATGTTTATCTGTGACTGATGTGCTACTGGCACTTTTGGTACATTTCTTAAAACCACTAGTTTGGTTTTTCCATTTTTAAAAGTGTTCTTCAGAATTGAAAAGGATATGGAGGCCTATAGGCCTAATTAGCTGCGAAACCCACAGGAAAATAAAATAAAAAAGAAATAGAAAATTTTATAGCTAAAAAAGAAAAATTTATTAGGACCGGTGTTGAATTTGACAGAATAGACGTCGACGGAAAGACAGAGCATGGTATTTCACCAAAAAAGAAAAGTTTTTCGGCTGTGACAAGATTGTACACTCTTCTGGCTCCGCAGAAAATGAACTGAGGAGAGGAGGCGGGAAGGCAGGATGGCAGGCAGGCAGGTGCATTGGAGTGCTCCCAAAGGCTTTCCTGCTGGATGCTGGGGAGCGTTCTTGCGCGGGCTCCGTCATTACCAACATCAACCATATGTGATGACTGCATTCCTGCTTGTTCCTGGAAATTTTAAAATGTAGTACATGCCAGCTAGGGAATGTATTGATAATCCCTATTTCTTTGTTGTATGTTCTGTGAGTGCTGTGCATGTGTTGTGCCTGTAGTTGAGGGTGGTGGGGAATTTCTGAGTTACATAGTTTAAGGGGTGGGGTAGTTTGTGGGGTTGTGGGGCACATGCAGGGAGGTAGGTTTGAAAGTGGGGGTAGCAGTTGTGGGTGTTTTCAAGGGTGGGGTAGTTTTACAGGGCAGTGGACAATTGTGGGTGATAGTTTTTGAGGGTGGGGGTGATTTGCGGGGGTAGTTTGGGGGTAGTGAGCTGTTGGGGTATTTTTTGGGGTTGGAGTAGTTTGTGGGACAGTGGGGTAGTTTGAATGGGATATTTTTATGGAATGGTGTAGTTTTTGGTGGGTGAAAGTTTGGATGGTGGTGGGGCATTTGGGGTACTGTAGTCTTTAGGGGGTGGGTCTAGTTTACAGGATGGTGGGGCGCTTGTAGGAAGAGTTTGTTTTGTTTTGTTTGTTCTAGTTGGGCAGTTGTGGGGATATTTTCCTTGGGGGCAATTTTTTCAGGATGTTAAGGCAGCTGTAGGAGGAGTATTTTTGAGATGGGATAGTTTGCAGAGTGTTAGGGCAGTTGTGGTGGAGTAGTTTTTGGGGTTGAGGTAGTTGATTAAGGTAGTGGGACAGATGCAGAAGCAGCTAGGTTTTCCCGATGGGGCAGTTTTTGGAGTGGGAGGCAGCTGTAAATGATATTTATTTTTTTATTTATTTATTTAGCCATATTTATATACCGCCTTTCTCTGGGTCAAAGCGGTTACAATTCGGGGATACATTTAACATGAGGGATATGAGACATATACACTAATACTTACAGGGAACATGGGCTATGGAGGGTTAAGTGGCTTCCCCAAGACCACAAGGAGCACCTGTGGGACTAGAAACCCCAGTCCTTCCGGTCCAAGGTTGCTGTCCTCCAGCGGGACTTGAACCTCCGACCCGAAGTACCTTGTCCCAACCACTAGGCCACTCCTCCACTATATGTGAATAATTTAAAATGAGCAGTACATCACAGCTAGGAAATTATTAGTAGCAGTATTTAGCTTATACCTTTCAGAGAGTAGTTAAGGGCGAGTTACATTGAGGCAGTTCCCTCTCCCTGGAATTATTTGTAATCCCTGTGTCTGTATGGTGTTCATGCATTTTTGTGTTGTGTGTGTATATGTGTTTGTATCTCTGCTGCATGTTCTGTGTATACTGCACACGTATTGTGTTGATGTGGTAGATGAGAGTGCTGGGGCATTTATGGAAGATGGCAGGTCTGAAGAGGGTCGGTTTGGGGAGTGGGAGGCTAGTTAGTAGGATGGTGGGGCAGTTACAGGGGGGAATTTTTGTGCCTGGGCCTTTGCGGGGGGGGGGGGGAGGGATTGTTTGAGTGGGACAGTTGTAGGAGGGGTATTTTTGGTGGGTGGGGCCATTTGCAGGATGGTGGGGCAATTGTGGGGGAGTAGTTTTTGGGGTGGGGGATCATGGAGTGCCAGTTTTGGCAGAGGAGGCAGTTTTTGGAGTAGAGCATATGCAAGGGCATTTGGTGAGGTGGTAGAGCAGTCAAAGGGACAGTTTTTTGGGGTGGAGCATTTTTTGAAGTAATTGAGCAGTTGGAATATTGTGGGGTGGAGCAGTTTGCGGATTGGTTGGGGTAGTTGTGGCATGGTAGTTTTGGGGGAGTGGGGTACTTCTGAGTGGTAGTTTTATGAAGTAAGGTGTTGGCATTTTGGTGGGACAGTTGTGGGGGATATTTTTTAGGGATGAAGCAGTTTGTGGAGTGGTAGAGCAGTTGCAAGAGGGTATTTTTTGAGGGATGATCTAATTTTCAGGGTTGTGAGGCAGTTGCAGGAGGTTGTTTTTGAGATGGGGATAGTTACTGGTATGGAGGGCAGTTGTGAAAGAGTAGTTTTTGAGGGTGGAGCAGTTTGCAGGGTGGTGCGGCAGCTGGGGTATTTCTTTGCGGTGGAAGTATTTGGCACGTTGGTAGGGCAGTGTATGAGGTGATAGGGGAATTGTGTGGGGGTCATATTTGGTGATAGGGACAGTTTGGGGTGGTGCGAGGGAACACGGAGAGGGCTTTTGAAAAGGGGCAGTTCCCTAGCTATAATATATATAGATGTAGATATTATTCTGCAGAACTATTTGTAGTCTCAGCTTGCAAATT